>CM055909.1:36841533-37509533 GCA_029582155.1 Panopea generosa | reverse complement strand
CCATGTTTTGATGACAATAATTAACGCGTGTTATTAAAAATAGTGAAAATTAGTCATATCCACACCTGCAAGCTTTGGCCTGTAACGTATTATTTTATTGGTCCTCCTTTTGAAATTCAACCAATCATATTGTCCCTTATATGAAATGGCAGTTATAACTCTTTGTTTTGAAATTCAAATTGCTTTCGTGTTGTGTGGCTATAGTAAAGATTTTGTGATTTTGGATACGGCAAAGAACCCATACATACACTCCAAATGAACCAGCTGTATCTGCTGATAAACTATCCAAAGGTCAAGAAAGTGCCACTGTTTACAGATCTAATTTATACCAACAGCAGCAGATATAAACGTGGAATGATGTCTCAACCACCAAGAAATACATGCATCACATGAGTAATTTACAGGTTCGTTTTTTTTTGTAATGAAATGCATTTGTTTACATGTATACTTTGATAATATTTTTCATAGTAACATATATGTTCATATTTTTTATAATTATAAAAAATTGTGAAAACCCATGACATTGTTAGTGTTTTTTCCTCCCATGAACAGTGATGAAAATTTTTTTATTTTCTTCTTCAGTTTTTTATCAGTTGAAAATAGTAAAATCTTGTGTAAACCAAAAAAATTACCCAATAACAATAGCAGTGAATAATTTTGTTGTATGGTGTTTAGCATCGCTTTCAACAACTTTTCAATCATATCGTGACGATGTCTGCTTGAGACAATATTCTGAGTGCTTTCACAGTCATATTATATGACCAGACTTTAACTCTCCTCAAAATGCTGAGCATCAAGCTAGGAAGCTTCTAGTACCATTTTTTATGTCTTTGGTATGACCCGGTCGGGGAAAATAACCCACAACCTTCTGCATGTGCGGCGGACCTCAACCACTAGACCTCACCGCGGTCTGTTTAATTTTGTAAATTTGATGTCGGTTAATGTTGTTAAGAGAGACAAACTTTCAATTTCATTTGCTTCTTTATCCAAGTTCAGAATTCAGAATATAAAAGTATAAACTTGTGATAATTTGACAACAAATTTTATGATGTGTTTGAGTTACAATTATTTATTTATTGTTTTTGTGTTTAATATTTCAGATGCCACAAAGTGTGATGTACACCTCTACTGTTTGCCGATGGTACCAGCAAGACTGAAGTGTATTAGTTGAATGACAGTACATAACCCTGCCAGATGACAAGCCGGACATGATGCGAATATAGTTTTGGATGAGTGAAAAGAATTATACACATCTTTTGAATATTCTCGAACATCTGAAGACAGCCTATGCCAATGCAGCTTGAGGGAATATTGAGTGAACTTCAGATTGTGCCAAACATCTAAATTATGGAAAACATTTGGTAAAACTTAGTGGCGGAGCTGTTATGGCTCAATCACTATTGTTATTCTTGCTGACAGCTTTGTACATAAAGAAGAGGACTTACCTATATATTAACAATTAAAAAATCAAAAGGAGGAACAACTATATTGAGAAAAGAAAGCACATCCACTTGTGTTTTCTGAGTTTCTCACCTTGATAATAGTAGTGATGGGTTAGACCTGCTATATTTAGACTTGCAGAATATGGTCACACTGTACAAGCTGTGACTCAAAACAATTAGTGATTGATGAACCAAATGTCAATGAAAGCAATACCTATATGCACAAAAAAAAAGCTGCACTGTATCTATTAGCTCTGTAAATTATTGATTTCTTATTTAGTTTGCATTGTAGTTAAGTACAGTTTACACTTAATTAAATTGATTTAATTTGGTAAACTAATGATATAACTTACATTTGAATGACAACAGAAACACTCTGTCCAATAGCCATTTAATTAATCCTCTTCTTAAACCCCCCCCCCCCCCCCCCCCCCCCCCCATTTACTGTTGTAAATAATATTTTGGGAAATTTACTAACACAGTGGGAAGGGGGCATCTGACTGTGAGTTTGAAAGTTTGCGAGAGAAATTGTTGAATTAACACTTGCAAATGAAAATAAATTGTAAATGATGTTGAAGATCAAAAATATAGAAATGTATATTGGAATGGTTTAATATTGATTATTTTAATGATTGCAAAACAGAAATTTTAAATATAAAGAACTTTTAATGCCTTTACCAAGTCATTATCATCACATGATAACAGTGTTTTATTTTAACATAAATTTTATATTGATAGGGTTTAACTTTTTCTTTACTCGAGTGGGTGAGAGGTGATTCAACATTTAACTGTTATTTTTTTAAATACTCTATTCTTTGATTTTTCTTTCTTTTTTATTATTTTTTTAGGGGTTGTAAACTTTTTCGTTATTTATATGAAAAAAATGTGTGTATATATATATATTATATTTTTGTTTATTTTTAATAATTTACTATTCATTGGTTAAAAAATTGCGCCAGAGTATTATGGATGATTTGTTAACTGAAAAAAAATTGAAGTACCCTTAATGGATATACTTTTACAGGAGACCTTCCTCCATCCATTCAAAAACAACATGCTTTCTTAAAGACTATCAGTATGATTCATTATATAAATTGTCATATAAAAACCAGGATTGAAATGAATTAGAGACATTGTTTTTGCTATTGTGTTTTAGTTTAATACATTTTAAAAGCCTGTATAAAAATAGTATAAGACAGAACCTGCCAAATTTTATTTTTCTGTCCATTTCTTTATTTTTAACTCTACTGGCCAAAGGCCAGCAGGGCTTATGTCATGGTAAATTGTCCAACATCCATCTGTTAATCTTTTTCTTGTAAATGCGATAGCACTTATTTTTCATTGAATCTTAACCAAACTTGCACACCAGTTATATAATCACAATATCTCGTATAAGCTCTTGAATCAGCGCGATTCAAGCACATTTTACGTGAAACTTATACATTTTTTCTGAAAGTTCAAGGCCTAGGCCTTAGATTTTTTTCATGTTGCATTGCATGAAGCCTCAAGGTCGCCTAAAGTATTTGTTCAAGTTGGGGTCTCTGGTGTCAAATTTAAGGCTGCAACAGGTGTCACTTTTACATAGAGTTACATAGGGAAAAGGTTGTAGATGCAAAAGCACCGTCATTTTTCATTAAATCTTAGCTAAATTTGCACAGCAGTTATATAACCACAAGATCTCGGATGAGTTCTTGAACCAGCATAATTCGACCATAAATGCTTCCGCCACAGGGCTCATTAGTACATTTTAGGTGAAACATTAAAAAAAAACATATTCTCTGAAAGTTCAAGGCCTAGATTTTAGATATTTTATGTATAGCATTGCATGGTAGTCTCCAAAAAATTTGTTGATGTAGAACTTACAGAAAAACATTTCCTCTGAAATGTTCATCTGTCCTGATGTTGCAAGTAGAGCAATTCATGTCCTTTTTATTTAACGTTTCATTTATCCATTAATAATTTCATATATGCCAGATGGTACCTTAATTTAAAGGGGCAAGATTTAAAAAGCAGCCATATACCATCTTTTTTTTACATGTAGGAATGCAATGAATTTGAAATTGTGTTTGCTATTTGTGTTCCAGATTGTTAATAAATGTTAAACAAATTATATCATTTTACTTTTTGTATCAGCTATAGAATAGAAAATGCATATTTCATGGTAATTTGTCTGTCCATCCTTTTTGTAGTCAATACAATTTTTTTTTATATAAATTAATATATATATATAATTATATTAAAAAAATTTTTACAGAAAAAACTGCTTGGACATTTGTAATGATGATGATGATGATGACGATAATGATAGTAATAATAATGATGACTATGCATATTTTATGCATATATTGTGTAACTTAATTTTACATTGCCAGATATTACATATATAGATATCGAGAACACTGTGTTACATAGCTATATCTGGCACACCGTGTTATGCGGATATATCTAACAGACATTGTTACATTGCTATTATAGCATACGGTGTTATATTGCTATATATTGTTTTATTTATATATATTTGATTATATACAAACAAAAAGTACCTTTGACTCTGCAAATATCACGAAATTTGATGAAAAAATAGTTGCGAAATAATTACAGACAAAACAACTTAAATGCATATTTCTAAATTAAAATTGTTTTAGTGTATAAGTGGACATATTACCTACATTTTGTTCCATCCGCATTCACTCTGTGCAATTCAGACGTTCTGGTGCAGTGCATTGTGTGTATGTGTATATTACAAGAGTCAGCCATTTATCTGACCTGTCAATCAAACGTCCAAATGTAGGCTAAAGGATTACTGACCAATCGATAATCGGTGCTTCATGATTCGCCACCTTCACAAATAAAATTTATAAACATTAGATCAGTGACTTAATTAAGTACTGGTATGTGACCGAGTGGTCTAAAGCACCAGGCGAGACCACATAAAACTCAGATTATAAAACCTCATAGAGCGGCCCGCTGTAGGGATGCCACATAATCCCGCATAGAGCTCGTTTGGATATATTGACTTCAATATAAATAAAGACTATTTAGAGAACTAGTACAACATCTACCACTTCTTCCACATCAACAACTATAAAATCACCATTGCTGTCAATTTTATTACCATTACCTTCATCCAAATTACCTTGCACACGCGTGAACAAGAAAGAAATTGATACAAAGGCATCAATTTGCCACAAAATCATCATTATCGTGATTGTTACTATTACTAGTATTATTGTCATTATTGTTATAACTTTATTATTATTATTATTTTTTTTTTTCATTTATTAATCTAATATTATTTTTAGCAATAGTATAATTATTATTATTATTATTATTATTATTATAATCATTATGAAAATAGGTGAACCAGGTCCATCATTCTTCGTTTAAACTTATATTTACTGAATGTTAATTCATGAAATGAGAAAAGTTCACCTTTAACTAAATAATGTATCAACATTTCCTAATTGTATGTATTAACAGTAAACAGGGTCCAAACAACCATATAAACACTGCATTCTTTTATTTGTTCATATTTCATTCAGCAGTATGGAAATAGTGGAGAAATTATAATGATCACAATATACAGCAAAATTGTTTGGTCATCAAAATACATTTTTTTTTTCATTTTGTGGAGTCTAACTGGGCTGAAACAGTTTTGCTGTCTATAATGTTAATACATTATTTAGTTAAAGATGAACTTTTTTTATTTCATGAAAAAACATTCAGTGAATAAAAGTTAAAACGAAGAGTTATGGGCCTGGTTTTGTCACAGTCTCTGCCAAGTTTGATATACGGCAAAGTGTCTCAAAATCATTTGTCTCTCATTTCTGATAAAAGTGGGAAAATTATCGGTTACTTGCGGAGATGTGTGTTCTTCAGTAGATGTTTGTTTTTCAGTAGATGTGAGTTCTTCAGTAGATGTTTGTTCTTCAGTAGATGTGTGTTCTTCAGTAGATGTTTGTTCTTCAGTACATGTTTGTTGTTCAGTAGATGTTTGTTCTTCAGTAGATGTTTGTTCTTCGGTAGATGTTTGTTCTTCAGTAGATGTTTGTGTTCTTCGGTAGATGTGTGTTCTTCGGTAGATATTTGTTCTTCAGTCGATGTTTGTTCTTCAGTAGTTGTTTGTTCTTCAGTAGATGTTTTTGTTCTTCAGTACATGTTTGTTCTTCAGTAGATGTGTGTTCTTCAGTAGATGTTTGTGTTCTTCAGTAGATGTGTGTTCTTCTGTAAATGTCTGTTCTTCAGTAGATGTGTGTTCTTCAGTAGATGTTTGTTCTCTTCAGAAGATGTTTGTGTTTTTCAGTTGATGTTTGTGTTCTTAAGTAGATGTGTGTTCTTCAGTACATGTTTGTTCTTCGGTAGATGTGTGTTCTTAGGTAGATGTTTGTTCTTCGGTAGATGCTTGTTCTTCGGTAGATGTTTGTTCTTCAGTAGATGTTTGTGTTCTTCAGTAGATGTATGTTCTTCAGTAGTTGTTTGTTCTTCAGTAGATGTTTGTGTTCTTCAGTACATGTTTGTTCTTCAGTAGATGTTTGTTTTTCAGTAGATGTTTGTGTTCATCAGTACATGTTTGTTCTTCAGTACATGTTTGTTCTTCAGTAGATGTGTGTTCTTCAGTAGATGTTTGTGTTCTTCAGTAGTTGTTTGTGATCTTCAGAAGATGTTTGTGTTTTTCAGTTGATGTTTGTGTTCTTCAGTAGATGTGTGTTCTTCAGTACATGTTTGTTCTTCAGTAGCTGTTTGTTCTTCAGTAGATGTGTGTTCTTCGGTAGATGTTTGTTCTTCGGTAGATGTGTGTTCTTCGGTAGATGTTTGTTCTTCGGTAGATGTTTGTTCTTCGGTAGATGTTTTTGTTCTTCAGTAGATGTGTGTTCTTCGGTAGATGTTTATTCTTCGGTAGATGTGTGTTCTTCGGTAGATGTTTGTTCTTCGGTAGATGTTTGTGTTCTTCAGTAGATGTGTGTTCTTCAGTAGATGTTTGTTCTTCAGTAGATGTTTGTGTTCTTCAGTACATGTTTGTTCTTCAGTAGATGTTTGTGTTCTTCAGTAGGTGTTTGTTCTTCAGTAGATGTTTGTGTTCTTCAGTAGATGTGTGTTCTTCAGTAGATATTTGTTCTTCTGTAGATGTGTGTTCTTCGGAAGATGTGTGTTCTTCGGTAGATGTTTGTTCTTCGGTAGATGTTTGTTCTTCGGTAGATGCTTGTTCTTCAGTAGATGTGTGTTCTTCAGTAGGTGTGAGTTCTTCAGTAGATGTTTGTTCTTCAGTAGATGTTTGTGTTCTTCAGTACATGTTTGTTCTTCAGTAGGTGTTTGTTTTTCAGTAGATGTTTGTGTTCATCAGTACATGTTTGTTCTTCAGTACATGTTTGTTCTTCAGTACATGTTTGTTCTTCAGTACATGTTTGTTCTTCAGTAGATGTGTGTTCTTCAGTAGATGTTTGTTCTTCAGTAGATGTTTGTGTTCTTCAGTAGATGTTTGTGATCTTCAGAAGATGTTTGTGTTTTTCAGTTGATGTTTGTGTTCTTCAGTAGATGTGTGTTCTTCAGTACATGTTTGTTCTTCAGTAGCTGTTTGTTCTTCAGTAGATGTGTGTTCTTCAGTAGATGTTTGTTCTTTGGTAGATGTGTGTTCTTCAGTAGATGTTTGTTCTTCGGTAGATGTTTTTGTTCTTCGGTAGATGTGTGTTCTTCGGTAGATGTTTGTTCTTCGGTAGATGTTTGTGTTCTTCGGTACATGTTTGTTCTTCAGTAGATGTGTGTTCTTCAGTAGATGTTTGTGTTCTTCAGTAGATGTTTGTGATCTTCAGAGGATGTTTGTGTTCTTCAGTACATGTTTGTTCTTCAGTAGGTGTTTGTTCTTCAGTAGATGTTTGTGTTCTTCAGTAGATGTTTGTGTTCTTCAGTAGGTGTTTGTTCTTCAGTAGATGTTTGTGTTCTTCAGTAGATGTGTGTTCTTCAGTAGATATTTGTTCTTCTGTAGATGTGTGTTCTTCAGAAGATGTGTGTTCTTCGGTAGATGTTTGTTCTTCGGTAGATGTTTGTTCTTCGGTAGATGCTTGTTCTTCGGTAGATGTGTGTTCTTCAGTACATGTATGTTCTTCAGTAGGTGTTTGTTTTTCAGTAGATGTTTGTGTTCATCAGTACATGTTTGTTCTTCAGTACATGTTTGTTCTTCAGTAGATGTGTGTTCTTCAGTAGATGTTTGTTCTTTAGTAGATGTTTGTGTTCTTCAGTAGATGTTTGTGATCTTCAGAAGATGTTTGTGTTTTTCAGTTGATGTTTGTGTTCTTCAGTATATGTGTGTTCTTCAGTAGATGTTTGTTCTTCAGTAGATGTTTGTGTTCTTCAGTAGATGTTTGTGATCTTCAGAAGATGTTTGTGTTTTTCAGTTGATGTTTGTGTTCTTCAGTATATGTGTGTTCTTCAGTACATGTTTGTTCTTCTGTAGATGTTTGTTCTTCAGTAGATGTGTGTTCTTCAGTAGATGTTTGTTCTTCGGTAGATGTGTGTTCTTCGGTAGATGTTTGTTCTTCGGTAGATGTTTGTGTTCTTCGGTAGATGTGTGTTCGTCGGTAGATGTTTGTTCTTCGGTAGATGTGTGTTCTTCGGTAGATGTTTGTTCTTCGGTAGATGTTTGTGTTCTTCAGTAGATGTGTGTTCTTCAGTAGATGTTTGTTCTTCAGTAGATGTTTGTGTTCTTCAGTACATGTTTGTTCTTCAGTAGGTGTTTGTTCTTCAGTAGATGTTGTGTTCTTCAGTAGATGTTTGTGTTCTTCAGTAGGTGTTTGTTCTTCAGTAGATGTTTGTGTTCTTCAGTAGATGTGTGTTCTTCGGTAGATATTTGTTCTTCTGTAGATGTGTGTTCTTCAGTAGATGTGTGTTCTTTGGAAGATGTGTGTTCTTCGGTAGATGTGTGTTCTTCGGTAGATGTGTGTTCTTCGGTAGATGTGTGTTCTTCGGTAGATGTGTGTTCTTCGGTAGATGTGTGTTCTTCGGTAGATGCTTGTTCTTCGGTAGATGCTTGTTCTTCGGTAGATGTGTGTTCTTCGGTAGGTGTGAGTTCTTCGGTAGGTGTGTGTTTTTCGGTAGATGTGTGTTCTTCGGTCGATGTTTGTTCTTCGGTAGATGTGTGTTCTTCGGTAGATGTGTGTTCTTCGGTAGATGTGTGTTCTTTGGTAGATGTGTGTTCTTCGGTAGATGTTTGTTCTTCGGTAGATGCTTGTTCTTCGGTAGATGTGTGTTCTTCGGTAGGTGTGAGTTCTTCAGTAGATGTTAGTGTTCTTCAGTAGATGTGTGTTCTTCAGTAGATGTTTGTTCTTCAGTAGATGTGTGTTCTTCAGTATTTGTTTGTGATCTTCAGTAGATGTTTGTGTTTTTCAGTAGATGTGTGTTCTTCAGTAGATGTGTGTTCTTCAGTAGATGTTTCTTCTTCGGTAGATGTGTGTTCTTCGGTAGATGTGTGTTCTTCGGTAGATGTTTGTTTTTCGGTAGATGTTTGTTCTTCGGTAGATGTTTGTTCTTCGGTAGATGTGTGTTCTTCGGTAGATGTGTGTTCTTCGGTAGATGTGTGTTCTTCGGTAGATGTTTGTTCTTCGGTAGATGTTTGTTCTTCGGTAGATGTGTGTTCTTCAGTAGATGTGTGTTCTTCAGTAGATGGTTGTTCTTCAGTAGTTGTTTGTTCTTGAGTACATGTTTGTTCTTCAGTACATGTTTGTTCTTCAGTAGATGTGTTTTCTTCGGTAGATGTTTGTTCTCCGGTAGATGTGTGTTCTCCGGTACATGTTTGTTCTTCAGTAGATGTTTGTTTTTCAGTAGATGTGTTTTCTTCGGTAGGTGTGTGTTCTTCGGAAGATGTTTGTTCTTCGGTAGATGTGTGTTATTCGGTAGATGTTTGTTATTTGGTAAATGTTTGTTCTTCGGTAGATGTGTGTTCTTCGGTAGATGTGTGTTCTTCGGTAGATGTGTGTTTTTCGGTAGATGTGGGTTCTTCGGTAGATGTGTGTTCTTCGGTAGATGTGTGTTCTTCGGTAGATGTGTGTTTTTCGGTAGATGTGGGTTCTTCGGTAGATGTGTGTTCTTCGGTAGATGTGTGTTCTTCGGTAGATGTGTGTTCTTCGGTAGATGTGTGTGTTTCGTTAGATGTTTGTTCTTCAGTAGATGCATGTTCTTCAGTAGATGCTTTTTCTTCAGTAGGTGTTTGTTTTTCAGTTGATGTTTGTGTTCTTCAGTAGATGTGTGTTTTTCAGTAGATATGTGTTCTTCAGTAGATGTTTGTTCTTCAGTAGATGTGTGTTCTTTGGTAGATGTGTGTTCTTCGGTAGATGTGTGTTCTTCAGTAGATTGTGTTCTTCGGTAAATGTCTGTTCTTCGGTAGATGTCTATTCTTCGGTAGATGTCTGTTCTTCGGTAGATGTGTGTTCTTCGTTAGATGTTTGTTCTTCAGTAGATGCATGTTCTTCAGAAGATGCTTGTTCTTCAGTACATGTTTGTTCTTCAGTAGATGTTTTTTCTTCAGTAGATGTTTGTGTTTTTCAGTAGATGTGTGTTCTTCAGTAGATGTTTGTTCTTCAGTAGATGTGTGTTCTTCGGTAGATGTTTGTTCTTTGGTAGATGTTTGTTCTTCAGTAGATGTGTTTTCTTTGGTAGATGTTTGTTCTTCGGTAGATGTGTGTTCTCCAGTAGTACATGTTTGTTCTTCAGTAGATGTTTGTTTTTCAGTAGATGTGTTTTCTTCGGTAGGTGTGTGTTCTTCGGAAGATGTTTGTTCTTCGGTAGATGTGTGTTATTCGGTAGATGTTTGTTATTTGGTAGATGTTTGTTCTTCGGTAGATGTGTGTTCTTCGGTAGATGTGTGTTTTTCGGTAGATGTGTGTTTTTCGGTAGATGTGGGTTCTTCGGTAGATGTGTGTTCTTCGGTAGATGTGTATTCTTCGGTAGATGTGTGTTTTTCGGTAGATGTGGGTTCTTCGGTAGATGTGTGTTCTTCGGTAGATGTGTGTTCTTCGGTAGATGTCTGTTCTTCGGTAGATGTGTGTTCTTCGGTAGATGTGTGTTCTTCGGTAGATGTGTGTGTTTCGTTAGATGTTTGTTCTTCAGTAGATGCATGTTCTTCAGTAGATGCTTTTTCTTCAGTAGGTGTTTGTTTTTCAGTTGATGTTTGTGTTCTTCAGTAGATGTGTGTTATTCAGTAGATATGTGTTCTTCAGTAGATGTTTGTTCTTCAGTAGATGTGTGTTCTTTGGTAGATGTGTGTTCTTTGGTAGATGTGTGTTCTTCAGTAGATTGTGTTCTTCGGTAAATGTTTGTTCTTCGGTAAATGTTTGTTCTTCGGTAGATGTCTATTTTTCGGTAGATGTCTGTTCTTCGGTAGATGTGTGTTCTTCGTTAGATGTTTGTTCTTCAGTAGATGCATGTTCTTCAGAAGATGCTTGTTCTTCAGTACATGTTTGTTCTTCAGTAGATGTTTTTTCTTCAGTAGATGTTTGTGTTTTTCAGTAGATGTGTGTTCTTCAGTAGATGTTTGTGTTTTTCAGTAGATGTGTGTTCTTCAGTAGATGTGTGTTCTTCGGTAGATGTTTGTTCTTCAGTAGATGTGTATTCTTCGTTAGATGTTTGTTTTTCGGTAGATGTTTGTTCCTCGGTAGATGTGTGTTCTTCGGTAGATGTTTGTTCTTTGGTAGATGTGTGTTCTTCGGTAGATGTGTGTTCTTCGGTAGATGTTTGTTCTTCAGTAGATATGTGTTTTTCATTAGATGTGTGTTCTTCAGTAGATGTTTGTTCTTCAGTAGATGTTTGTGTTCTTAAGTATATGTGTGTTTTTCTGTAGATGTCTGTTCTTCAGTAGATGTATGTTCTTCAGTAGATGTTTGTGGTCTTCAGTAGATGTTTGTGTTTTTCAGTAGATGTGTGTTCTTCAGTAGATGTTTTTTCTACAGTAGATGTGTGTTCTTCAGTAGATGTTTGTTCTTCGGTAGATGTGTGTTCTTCGGTAGATGTGTGTTCTGTGGTAGATGTGTGTTCTTCGGTAGATGTTTGTTCTTCTGTAAATGCGTGTTCTTCGATAGATGCTTGTTCTTCGGTAGATTTTTGTTCTTCGGTAGATGCTTGTTGTCCAGTAGATGCTTGTTCTTCAGTAGGTGTGCGTTCTTCAGTAGATGTGTGTTCTTCAGTAGATGTTTGTGTTCTTCAGTAGATATGTGTTCTTCAGTAGATGTGTGTGCTTCAGTAGATGTTTGTGATCTTCAGAAGATGGTTTGTGTTCTTCAGTAGATGTTTGTTCTTCAGTAGATGTTTGTTCTTCTGTCGATGTGTGTTCTTCGGTAAATGTTTGTTCTTCGGTAGATGTGTGTTCTTCGTTAGATGTTTGTTCTTCGGTAGATCTGTGTTTTTCGGTAGATCTGTGTTCTTCGGTAGATGTGTGTTTTTCGTTAGATGTTTGTTCTTCAGTAGATGCATGTTCTTCAGTAGATGCTTGTTCTTCAGTACGTGTTTGTTCTTCAGTAGGTGTTTGTTCTTCAGTAGATGTTTGTGTTTTTCAGTAGATGTTTTATCAGTAGATGTATGTTCTTCGGTAGGTGTGTGTTCTTCGGTAGATGTTTGTTCTTTGGTAGATGTTTGTTCTTCCGTAGATGTGTATTATTCGGTAGATATTTGTTCTTCGGTAGATGTTTGTTCTTCGGTAGATGTTTGTTTTTCGGTAGATGTTTTTTCTTCGGTAGATGTGTGTTTTTTGGTAGATGTTTGTTCTAAGGTAGATGTGTGTTCTTCAGTAGATGTTTGTTCTTCAGTAGATATGTGTTCTTCAGTAGATGTTTGTTCTTAATAGATGTTTGTTCTTCAGTAGATGTTTTTGTTCTTCAGTAGATGTTTGTTCTTCAGTAGATGTTTGTGTTCTTCAGTAGATGTTTGTTCTTCAGTAGATGTTTGTTCTTCAATACAGGTTAACCTTCAAGATTCCCAGGTATGCTAAATAAAATGTATAATGTGCTGAAAATGGTGTTAAACCACCATCCATTTATTAAACCCAGTGGGCGATAACCTCTATGTTTGAAATGGAAGAGAATTAAACTATTAACCAATGTTTGCTAGTTGTAACGATGTAACACAGTGTATCAGAATATGAGAATTATGATTTTCCCGATTATGAGAATTTCCCGATTTTGAGAATTATGCTTTTCCCGATTATGAGAATTATGGTTTTTCCCGATTATGAGAATTATGGTTTTCTCAATTATAAGAATTTCCCGATTATGAGAATGATGGTTTTCCCAATTATGAGAATTTCCCGATTATGAGAATGATGGTTTTCCCAATTATGAGAATTTCCCAATTATGAGAATTTCCCAATTATGAGAATGATGGTTTTCCCAATTATGATAATTTCCCGATTATGAGAATTACAATTTTCCCGATTATGAGAATTATGGTTTTCCCAATTATGAGAATTTCCCAATTATGAGAATGATGGTTTTTCCCAATTATGAGAATTATGGTTTTCCCAATTATGAGAATTTCCCAATTATGAGAATGATGGTTTTCCCAATTATGAGAATTATGGTTTTCCCAATTATGAGAATTTCCCAATTATGAGAATGATGGTTTTCCCAATTATGAGAATGATGGTTTTTCCCAATTATGAGAATTTCCCAATTATGAGAATTTCCCGATTATGAGAATGATGGTTTTTCCCAATTATGAGAATGATGGTTTTCCCAATTATGAGAATTTCCCAATTATGAGAATTTCCCGATTATGAGAATGATGGTTTTCCCAATTATGAGAATTTCCCGATTTTGAGAATTACAATTTTCCCGATTATGAGAATTATGGTTTTCCCAATTATGAGAATTTCCCGATTATGAGAATTACAATTTTCTCGATTATGAGAATTATGGTTTTCCCAATTATGAGAATTTCCCAATTATGAGAATGATGGTTTTCCCAATTATGAGAATGATGGTTTTCCCAATTATGAGAATTTCCCGATTTTGAGAATTACAATTTTCCCGATTATGAGAATTATGGTTTTCCCAATTATGAGAATTTCCCGATTATGAGAATTACAATTTTCTCGATTATGAGAATTATGGTTTTCCCAATTATGAGAATTTCCCAATTATGAGAATGATGGTTTTCCCAATTATGAGAATGATGGTTTTCCCAATTATGAGAATTTCCCGATTATGAGAATTACAATTTTCCCGATTATGAGAATTATGGTTTTCCCAATTATGAGAATTTCCCAATTATGAGAATGATGGTTTTCCCAATTATGAGAATGATGGTTTTCCCAATTATGAGAATTTCCCAATTATGAGAATGATGGTTTTCCCAATTATGAGAATGATGGTTTTCCCAATTATGAGAATTTCCCGATTATGAGAATTACATTATGGTTTTTCCCAATTATGAGAATTTCCCAATTATGAGAATGATGGTTTTCCCAATTATGAGAATTCCCGATTATGAGAATTATGGGTTTCCCCAATTATGAGAATTATGGTTTTCCCAATTATGAGAATTATGGTTTTCCCAATTATGAGAATTTCCCGATTATGAGAATTACAATTTTCCCGATTATGAGAATTTCCCGATTTTGAGAATTATGCTTTTCCCTATTATGAGATTTATGTTTTTTCCCGATTATGAGAATTATGCTTTTTCCCCCGATTATGAGATTGATGCTTTTTCCCGATTATGAGATTTATGCTTTTTCCTGAAATTGAGTTTTATGTTTGAGTTTTTAGTTTTTTTATTAGTGTTGAGTTTGAGTTTTTATTATTATTGAGTTTATTTTTATTATTGAGTTTGAGTTTTTTTATTATTGAGTATATATTTTTTATTATTGTTGAGTGAGTTTTTTTACTATTGAGTTTATTTTTATTATTGAGTGATTTTAGTTAGGTTTGATTTTTTTATTGAGTTGATTTTTTTTATTGAGTTGTTTTTTGATTGAGTATAAGTTTTTTATTTATTGAGTTTTTTTCATCATGCAGTTTTAATTATTATTGAGTTTATTTTTATTATTGAGTTTGAGTTTTTTTTTATTAGTGTTGAGTTTGAGTTTTTATTATTGAGTTTATTTTTTATGTTTGAGTTTTACTGAGTTGATTTTTATTATTGAGTTTGAGTTATTGAGTGAGGTTTTTTATTATTGAGTATATTTTTTTTATTAATGTTGAGTGAGTTTTTTTACTATTGGGTTTATTTTTCATTATTGAGTTGAGTTTTTTTTTATTATTGAGTTTGAGTTTTAATTATTATAGCGTTGATTTTTTATGTTTGAGTTTTGAGGGTTTTTTTATTATTGAGTTATTTATTATTGACTTTATTTTGTTATTACTGAGTGAGGTTTTTTATTATTGAGTGTATATTTTTTATTATTGTTGAGTGAGTTTTTTTACTATTGAGTTTATTTTTTATTATTGAGTTTAGTTTTTTGGTATTTTTTAGTTTATTTTTATTATTGAGTGATTTTAGTTGGGTTTGATTTTTTTTATTGAGTTGTTGTTTTTTATTGAGTATAAGTTTTTTTATTAATTGAGTTATTGAGTTTTTTTTTTATTATTTCATCATTTCATTATTTCATTATTGAATTTTTTGATTTTTGAAAAAATAGATTTTTAGATTTTTACATTAAATTGATGAGGTAATGAATTTCATTTTAAAATAAACAAAGACCGAAACTTTAATGAAATAATTAATTTTATTTAAAAAAAACAACTAAACAAAGACCACTTAATTAGATACTTAATTTCAATTAGAAATAGAAGCTTTAATGAGATAATGTATTTTATTTAGAAATAAACAAAGACCACTTAAGAAGATAATGGATTTCATTAAAAAAAAATACAAGGACCAAATCTTTAATGAAATAATGAATTTTATTTAAAAGAAACAAAACAAATACCACTTTATTGAATAATGAATGTCATTTCAAAATAAACAAAGACCAAAGCTTTAATGAGATAATGAATTTTATTTAAAAAAAACAACAAAGACTAATTAATTAAATAATGAGTTTCATTTAGAAATCAATAAAGACCAATTAATTAAATAATGAATTTCATTTAAAATATATAAAGACCAATTAATTAAATAATTAATTTCATTTAGAAATAGATAAAGACCAATTAATTAAATAATTAATTTCATTTCAAAATAAACAAAGACCAAAGCTTTAATGAAATAATAATTTATTTTAAAAAAAAACAAAACAAAGACCACTTAATTAGATAATGAATTTCATTTAGGAATAAACAAAGACCTCTTAATTAGAACAGAACACAACAGAACATATATTTTATTGATTTGCACATCATCATACAATACATACATATAATAGAACATATATATATTATATTACACTTCTATTACATGAAAACATTTCAAAAACTGTTGTCACTTGACTAAGTATAATACTGTTTAAATATAATAAGATAGATAATGAATTTCATTTAAAAAAAAACAAGGACCAAAGCTTTAACGAGATAATGAATTTTATTTAAAAAAAACAACAAAGACCAATTAATAAAATAATGAATTTCATTTCAAAATAAACAAAGACCAAAGCTTTAATGAAATAATGAATTTAATTAAAAACAAAACAAAGACCACTTAGTTAGATAGAAAATGAATTTCATTTCATAATAAAATATAGACCAAAGCTTTAATGAGATAATGAATTTTAATTAAAAATAAACAACAACAACAAAGACCAATTAATTAAATAATGGATTTTATTTCAAAATAAACAAACACCAAAACTCTAGTTAGAAAATGAATTCTATTTAAATAAAACACAACAAAAAAAACTTAATTAGATAATGAATTTGATTTCAAAATAAACAAAGACCAAATCTTTAATGAGATAATGAATTTTATTTAAAAAAAAAAACTAAGACTAATTAATTAAATAATGAATTTCATTTAGAAATAAACAAAGACCAATTTATTGAATATTAAATAATTCAACAAAGACCAACTAATTAATGAATTATATAAAAACTAATAATGACCAAAGCTGTAATGAGATGTTTTCTATTAAAAAACAAAAAAAACAAAGACCAATTAATTAAATAATTAATTTCATTTAAAAATTAACAAAGACCAAATAACTTATAGTAAATTTTATTTCAAATTTAACAATGACCAAATACTTAAATAATTAATCTTATTTAAAATTTAACAAAGACCAAATAATTGAAACTTAAAATCACAAGACAATAATTAAATATTTAATAATACTGTAGTATTAATATATTGCAAAATATTTTATCCAAGTACAAATTTCTTTCAATATAAAACAAAAGTCTACAAATAAATCCACCTATGTCAATGTGCCTTAAACACAAAATTATACAACATTTCTGTTGGTTCTCTTTACCAAAATATAGTAAGCCCATTAATAAATGTTTTATTTTACATGTAAAATCATTTGTCAACTTCCCTTAATTTTGGTTAAGTGAGTAGAGGTTTGGATTCAGAGCATGCAGCATATAGATATACCTATTTGAAGTATATAGGTCACAAGTCAAATATGTCTGTATATATAGGTCATATAAGTTATCTGTATATATAGGTCCTGTAAGATCATGTAGGTCGTAATGTCGTATACATTAATTAATATTTGTTAATTTCTGAATCCGCACCCAGCAATGCAAGCTTGCATGTTAGATGCATGTTACGCATGTTAGATGCATGTTACAAGTTAAGTGTTAGTTTTTTTTTCTTATTAGCAGTAAGGAAAGTTGACAGTGATCATTCATGCATAAAAACTTATTCTAAACTGAAACATTCACAATTTCTATAAAAAAAACCTAGATGGCCAATTTCTTCTCCTACTTAATTTAAACAAAGTTATCTTAATTTGTAAAATATTCAAATATCAAAGCCTTGCATTCTATTACGGGATTAAAATAAATTAATGTGTTGGTGTGGTAATTTAAGTAATATGTGTAGCATGTATGTTTCATAGTAGATCTATGTTATTAATACAAACATTTAAATACTTGCAACAATGATAACAAAAACTCATTTGATCATGCTTGAATGACTTAATCTACCATGAGGCCCTAATTGGATCATTTTCAAAACATAACGAACTAAATGACATACTGGTGCCTGTTTCACATTCTGTATTTTAATTACGACATACTGGTGACTGTTTAACATTCTGTACCAAATCTTTGTTATTTGAAATAATTTATACTTAAATAGTTAAACTCGATTGTAAAGAGTTTTTATGAATCCATTTCTTGGGTAAAACCAATACTGAATGTTGTTTTCGAGAGAAAATCTGACCAAACCTGGGTTTGAATGCTACAATCTACTGTAGCACAGCCATGCCAACTATGTTTTATTGACAAAGATTGCATGCTGCCAGTACCAGTGCCAAACAAGACATGACGCCAAACATGTGAAGGGGGCAGCAATGTGTACATTTCAGAAAATATTGTAAAAAACATATTTAATACAGTGCTTCCACATACTGAACAAATCGGATTAAAAGGAATGTTATAAAAAATTTGCTTATTGCTTTCTGAAGGTTGGCTTTTTAACTGATTCCTGTTTTAAAAAAATATATATATTTATAATCAAACAATTGTCTTCAATAAAACTGTTCCTAATGTTTATTAAAATATGTTTACAATTTATTGATGCTACTCTGATACTCTAGACAAATTTAGCTATTCTCAGAAATAGCATATTCAAAAAAACTATTCAAAATTATCTTATTTTCTATTTTCAAAATTTAAAAATAGTCTATAGAATTAGAGATCTGTTAAATTGTATATAAAACTGTTTTAATTTGATTGATTGATTGAATATTAAGTATCATTTTTATGCCATCGAGGGCTAACAGGCAATCTGTTAACCTAACCATTGTTTCTTGGGATCCTGGAAGGTTAACCAGTACTCGAGCACACCCCATCTCCACAAGCAAATGATAACTTTCCCACTTGAATCAGTTAATCAGACGGATGATAATGAGACACAATGTCCTATATCAATCATCACTGAGACTGTTTTTTATAATTTTGTCCGAAATATGTAGAAATGTTTTATTTACAAATCAAGTTTAAATGAGAACAAAATAAGATATTGAAGGTAAGGAGGGAAAAAACATGATAACGGTGATTAGGTTCATTTACATAATTATTCACCAAACCCCATTTTATCTGTACTAGATTGTCATTAATAATAATTATTCAAAAAAACCTCATTTGAATAATTCATTTATGTCCCTAACAAAATTTCTGTGAATTAAGAAAGAAATTATTTATCAAGAAACAATTTTGCAATACAAGCAATTTCTTTTTCAATAATAGTACAAGTTCAGCTATCAATAAAGGGAAACAATTTTGCTTATTATTACCTCACTATATTAATTGAAATTGGGTCAATAGTTTTTTTATCATTAATATTATATCAATTATTTATCAGACCTTATTTAAATTTATTTATGCCTATAACACTTTTCTGTGAATTTACAATAGAATATTTATCAAGAAACAATTTTGCAATACAAGCAATTTCTTTTTCAATAATAGTACAAGTTCAGCTATCAGTAAAGGGAAACAATTTTGCTTATTATTACCTCACTATATAAATTGAAATTGGGTCAATAGTTTTTTTATCATTAATATTATATCAATTATTTATCAGACCTTATTTAAATTTATTTATGCCTATAACACTTTTCTGTGAATTTACAATAGAATATTTATCAAGAAACAAGTTTGCAATACTAGCAAGTTCTTTTTTATATATAAAATTAAAATTTCAGTTACCAATAAAGGGAAATAATTCAATTTTTTATTACTTCCCTTTATAAATAGATATTTGGATACTGGTCAAAAAACAATACAGATTTGTTTGTATTAACATATACAATTAAAGATAATAAACAATTTAACCCAATCTTATTTTTTTCTCTAAAACCGTTAACAAAATTGAATTTGTTTTGAATATTTTGTTTATGCCATTTTTTTGTTAACTTTTTGTGATATTTTTTTTTTTTTTAATTTTTATATGAAAAATAATTATTATAATCAATGTTTTGAGTTTAAATCAAATTTAAAGATCAAGTCTGTTTGTAGTTTTTCATATTTACATTACTCAATATATCTTTGTAAAATATTTGGATTTATTGTTAAAAAATAAAGAAAAAATAACAAATAAAAGTTATCATTATTTTGGTTAATGTTTCGAAAAAGGGCAGTGACTGCCACAAAACTTAATAAATGTGAAAAAATCAATTTCCAATCACTACTCCACCAACAAGTCACTAAATTCTTAATATGAAACACTTCTTAGATTTCTGTCTTGCAAAATGAAAAATTTAATTTTTAACAGAATGTTGAAAATTGATGGCTATGTTATTAATCACGATAATCTAGATTTTACATAAGGTAATTGGGATACAGGCAATTTATTTTCGTTAAAATATGCATGTGGGTGCCGGTTCAATTATTAATTCTACATTGTGGAAGCACTTTACAATTTTTTATCACAACATAAATCTGAATATATACATGTACTTCTCAAAATTTGACTAGGACCATGCTCTTTATTAATTATACTGAACTAAAATTCAAACTGTTCTGTGGACAACTATAGAAAAGTTAATCGAAAACTGTTTTCTGAACCATTGAAATTTGTAAAAAAAAAAAAATATATATAAAAATAGTTTTCATATATTGGGATTTGTACTAATTTATTTAAGATCAACTGTGATGAAAGCTCAGAGCTTATATTAACCATGCTCAAGTCCACTTCCTGGGTAGAACCAGTACTGAGTGTTGTAATATCAGAAACATACGGTCGAGTTGGGGATCAAACCCACAATTTCTGGCGTGAGTGGCCAACCAATCTATCCATTACACTATCACACCCTCTTAATGTCAAAAAATTAGTTTTCATGTATTGATTTACTATTTAGCCTTATTTTGACATAAAGTGTCAGAGCAGCTCCAAAATTGTTATTAAAGACTATACATATACCATTTAAATGTAAAATCTATGGGAATAAATAACAGGGTCCTTATCAAAGTTTGAGAAGTACATTTAAAAACAATGTCAACTGTAAGCGTCCTGTTGTTGGAGTTCTCCATATTTGCCGGCACTATTCGTCCGATACTGTGAAAAGACCATTTTTATAATTATGCTTACTTTAAATTGGATGTGTCATTAATATGATAAAGTATTATGTCAAAGGCCAGGCCTGGTTAGCTCAGTCAGTAGCACACCTGACTCAATCCAGCAGTTGTGAGTTCGAATCCCCGCCTGGAAAGTCTCTGTGATGATTGATATACGATTACAACAAAAAAGCTTGCTACAAGAATAGCTCAACAGAGCTATGCTCAAAATGAGCTTAAAAATAGTTTAATGAAATACATTTTTGTAAACGTTTCATTGTTATATATCACTGCAGTTGCGTGTTCGAGCCCAGTACGCTTAAAATATCTGATATGAGAACGTCTCTTGTCAGTTACTTGTATAACAAGGATGCTGGACTTGGATCCAAGGTCTTTCTTAGCCAATTTAACCAGACGCCATATATAACCAAAAGGTTTGTTACTGCACAGATAAACAATTCATTTTTGTGTTAATTTACCTGTCATCTGCGATCGGTAGTCTCAGCTGCTCTTCAGCAAATCTTGCACATACACCATGGGTACAAACTGTCTCTGAAAATGAATAAAAGCTTGTGCAATTAGCCATCTTTTTATTAACAGTAAATGTTATGCCCCTTGGAAACTATTTAGAACTTTCAATTAAAGTAACATGATAGCCAAAGTTCAATGTATTTATATTTTTTTTTAACTGGAAATCAATCAAATACTTATATAAATACTTATGTCTGTATGTGTGGTGCATGTGTGAATAAAGGGACTTTATACATAGCTCCAATTTCTAAAATTCTAAAACTTATTTTTTTAAAATAAGGAATGAAATAAAAAATGTAAAATTTATATAGATTCAAGTGCCAAATGATACACATTATTCATTACATATCAGAACTATGTATAGATGAGGGGATACGTCTGTACGTTTATAATACATATACAATGTATATGTGTAAAGACCACGTACATTTACAAGGCGCACATCTTTTTGAGAAGACGTGCCTCTTATACAACGCATTTATAACTAAAGCAGGTCGAAAGATAGGTTCATAAAAAGCCTAATAATTGTTTAATGTTGAGCAATGCCAATTTAGTAAACAATGATATTTCCTTGATAGTTTTAGCATTTCACAAGCAGTTTCGAAATAAAAATAAAATAAGATATTCTTTAAGTGGATAATTATGTTAAAAGAGTTAACTTTTTCAATCTTTTGAATTTTCAATCAGTTCTTTTTTATATTTTTGTTAATTTCATGTTGTTTTTTTTTAAATGTATTTTTGTTTAATGAAAATATATTTAAAGTAATTTTGTTTATATTTAAAGAGTTTATGGATAATTCAGAGTTTGTATTTAATTATTGTCATCTAATTAGTTTTATATTTATATCATGTATTATAAGTACAAGTGCTATGTGTTTATATGAGTATCTGCTTATGATTTTATGATTTATAATTTATGAGTATCATTTTATGTTTTTTTATATGAGCAAATTATATAAGGATCTTTGTAATACAATTGTTTTAGGGAAATTTTATATGAGTTTCTCTTATACAATTAAGTATGTTCAATTATATATAATTTGTAGGATTTTATAATGTATTTATTTTATAACATTACACGTTTATATATTTTGAAATTATTTTGGAACTTATATGAGTATCTATTTTGTAGGATTTTGAGCGTCTGTTTGATATAGTTTTATTATGTATGCAAGTTTATATGATCAAATATATGTGCACTTTATATGAGAATTTTAAGGTTTTAAAGAATTTATTACATGCAATTTATAATCGTATATGAATTTATGGTGTATTATATTTATATGAGTATCTGATTTATCTAATTATACAAGTATCTATTTCATATGATTATATGAGTATCTGTTTTATATAATTATATGAGTATTTATTCTATGTGATTATCAAGAGTATATGATTTATATAATTATGTATCTGTTTTATTTATTATATGAGTATGTTTTATATAATTATGTGAGTATGTTTTATATAAATATGTGAGTATCTGTTTTATATGATTATCAGAGTGTCTATTTTATATAATTATGTTAGTATCTGTTTTATATGATTATCACAGTATCTGTTTTATATAATTATGTGAGTATCTGTTTTATATGATTATCACAGTGTCTATTTTATATAATTATGTTATTATCTGTTTTGTATAATTATGTGAGTATGTTTTATATGATTATCAGAGTGTCTATTTTATATAATTATGTTATTATCTGTTTTATATAATTATGTGAGTACCTATTTTATATGATTATCAGAGTATCTGTTTTATATAATTTTGTGAGTATCTATTTTATAGGATTATATGAGTATCTATTTTATATAATTGTGAGTATCTATTTTATATAATTTTGTGAGTATTTATTTTATATAATTATGTGAGTATCTGTTTTATATAATTATGTGATTACCTATTTTATATGATTATCAGAGTTTTTGTTTTATATAATAATGTGAATATCTATTTTATATGATTATATGAGTATCTATTTTATATGATTATCAGAGTATCTGTTTTATATGATTATCAGAGTATGTTTAATATGATTATATGAGTATCTGTTTTATATAATTATATGAGTATCTGTTTTATATAAATATGTGAGTATCTGTTTTATATAATTATGTGAGTATTTAGTTTATATAATTATGTGAGTATCTGTTTTATATAATTATGTGAGTATCTGTTTTATATGATTATCAGAGTATCTGTTTTATATAATTATATGAGTATCTATTTTATATAATTTTGTGAGTATCTATTTTATAGGATTATATGAGTATTTATTTTATATAATTTTGTGAGTATCTATTTTATACGACTATATGAGTATCTATTTTATATGATTATCAAAGTATCTATTTTATATAATTAAATGAGTATCTGTTTTATATAATCATATGAGTATCTGTTTTATATAATTATATGAGTATCTGTTTTATATAATTATGTGAGTATCTATTTTATATAATTATATGTGTATCTATTTTATATAATTTTGTGAGTATCTTTTTTATATGAATATATGAGTATATATTTTATATGATTGTCAGAGTATCTATTTTATATAATTATGTGATTATATGATTTATATAATTATATGAGTATCTGTTTTATGATCATATGAATATTTTATATAATTGCATGAGTATCTATTTTATATGTGCAATAAGTACATTTTATATTTAGATATGAATTATTTTTGTATTATACATTATATGAATATTTGATTATACAACTAAAACTAAGGATAGTATATAAGTTTATAGTAAATAAATAAACTATTTTAAATTAAATAAGCTACAAATACTTAAATACTAACTTGCATGAATAGACAAATCCCCCTTTTACATTTTTTTCATTTATTCACGGAAGATGCTTCTTAAAACTGAATCGCATGTTAGTTAATAACAACAGTGAAAATATTATGTCAGTTAGTGTTAATTGTTAAATGTGCGTTAGTTTGCGTAAGCAGCAGGTCAATTCAAGAAGCCTTTCTGTGATTAATAACTGGCCTAGATTTATCAATTAAACAAACCCCATGCATTGAAATATTAGATATATTCAGTCTATTCAATACAAATACAACTGCACAAAATCTATTATATACTATACAACTATTTATAATACTAGCAGTTTATAATTCTTGTACTACTTGCATTACTTCTAATAATAAATGTCCACTAAAATCAATAATAAAATAATAATTGTATTTATATTCATAATAATAACTTTATACTCTAGTAAAAGTTGTTAAACCAAATGTATGTGTATCATTTAGCCCTACTTAACTGATTTTCTATGTTTTTATTAACCTTAACTGAATGTATATAGTTTTATTTACCCTAACTGAATGTATGTCAATTTATTTGCCTTAACTGAATGTATATGGTTTTATTTACCTTATCTGAATGTATATTGTTTTATCAACCCTAACTGAATGTATATTGTTTAATTTACATTAACTGAATGTATATTGGTTTTATTTATCCTATCTGAATGTATGTTCATTTATTTACCTTAATTGAATGTATATTGTTTTATTTACCCTCACTGAATATATGTCGATTTATTTGCCTTAACTGAATGTAAATGGTTTTATTTACCTTATCTGAATGTATAATGTTTTATTATCCCTAACTGAATGTATATCATTTTATTTACCCTAACTGAATGTATGTTCATTAATTTACCCTAACTGAATGTGTATTGTTTTATTTACCTTAACTGAATATATATTGTTTTATTTACCCTAACTGAATGTATGTTCATTTATTTACCTTAACTGAATGTATATTGCTTTATTTACCCTTAATGAATGTATATTGTTTTATTAACCCTAACTGAATGCATATCTTTTTATTTACCCTAACTGAATGTATGTTCATTTATTTACCTTTCTGAATGTATATTGTTTTATTAACCCTAACTGAATGTATATTGTTTTATTTACCTTAACTGAATGTATATTGTTTTATTAACCCTAACTGAATGTATATGGTTTTATTTACCTTAACTGAATGTATGTTCATTTATTAACCTTAACTGAATGTATATTGCTTTATTTACCCTTAATGAATGTATATTTTTTTATTAACCCTAACTGAATGTATGTTCATTTATTTACCTTATCTGAATGTATATTGTTTTATTAACCCTAACTGAATGTATATTGTTTTATTAACCCTAACTGAATGTATATTGTTTTATTTACCTTAACTGAATGTATATTGTTTTATCTACCCTAACTGAATGTATATGGTTTTATTTACCCTAACTGAATGTATGTTCATTTATTAACCTTAACTGAATGTATATTGTTTGATTTACCCTAACTGAATGTATGATCATTTATTTACCTTATTTAGATGTATATTGTTTTAATTGTCCTTACTGAATGTATATTGTTTTATGTATCTTATTTGGATGTATATTGTTTCATTTACCCTAACTGATTGTATTGTGTTTTAATTGCCTTAACTGAATGTAAATGGTTTTATTTACCTTATCTGAATGTATAATGTTTTATTATCCCTAACTGAATGTATATCATTTTATTTACCCTAACTGAATGTATGTTCATTAATTTACCCTAACTGAATGTGTATTGTTTTATTTACCTTAACTGAATATATATTGTTTTATTTACCCTAACTGAATGTATGTTCATTTATTTACCTTAACTGAATGTATATTGCTTTATTTACCCTTAATGAATGTATATTGTTTTATTAACCCTAACTGAATGCATATCTTTTTATTTACCCTAACTGAATGTATGTTCATTTATTTACCTTTTCTGAATGTATATTGTTTTATTAACCCTAACTGAATGTATATTGTTTTATTTACCTTAACTGAATGTATATTGTTTTATTAACCCTAACTGAATGTATATGGTTTTATTTACCTTAACTGAATGTATGTTCATTTATTAACCTTAACTGAATGTATATTGCTTTATTTACCCTTAATGAATGTATATTTTTTTATTAACCCTAACTGAATGTATGTTCATTTATTTACCTTATCTGAATGTATATTGTTTTATTAACCCTAACTGAATGTATATTGTTTTATTTACCTTAACTGAATGTATATTGTTTTATCTACCCTAACTGAATGTATATGGTTTTATTTACCCTAACTGAATGTATGTTCATTTATTAACCTTAACTGAATGTATATTGTTTGATTTACCCTAACTGAATGTATGATCATTTATTTACCTTATTTAGATGTATATTGTTTTAATTGTCCTTACTGAATGTATATTGTTTTATGTATCTTATTTGGATGTATATTGTTTCATTTACCCTAACTGATTGTATTGTGTTTTAACTGCCTTATCTAAATGTATATTGTTTTATATACCAAACTGAATGTATTTTGTTTTATATACCAAACTGAATGTATATTCTTTAATTCCCTTATCTGAATGTATATTGTTTTATATACCAAACTGAATGTATTTTGTTTTATATACCAAACTGAATGTATATTCTTTAATTCCCTTATCTGAATGTACATTGTTTTATTTGCCTTAACTGAATGTTTATTGTTTAATTTTCTATTATGATTGTTTCTGTTTTATTAACCCTATCAGTGAGTATATTTTAATTGCCCTAGTTATTTTTACATGTTAATTGCCCATATTGTATATGTTTTAATTATCCAAATTACTAACTATATTGCCACAATTATTTTAATGTGTCTGATATTTTATCTTGTACTGAATATTTTATTTGTTAAAAATTTAGTGATTTTATGGTCTTAAATTATTTTATAACTTATCCTAGCTGTTTATTTACTTTATATTATTTAATATTTTAATTGTCTTAATTATTGTATTTGTTATTTATCCTAATTATCTGTGTCATTATCCACTTAATAAATATTCTTACACATTTTAGAAATCTTTGATTACAAAAAAAATATGAACTCATAACATTGCTCAAAAATGTAAATGATTGATTTCCAGCTTACAATATATTTAATATATTTATATATATTTTAAATAATCCAAGGGACATAACTTCACATGAAAGAACAAGATACATATTGACAATTTTACTAATTTGAATTGTTACTTAATAAAAAGTTAAAAACCAACTAGCACAGCCCCCTGAAACGGGTAACACCAGTCTTAAAGATGCACATACTACAGTAGAATAGAAACATGTGCTGGGAGTAGAAAAAGTTGTTATTATTTAATGATGATTAACTGATTAATAATCGAAAACAACTAGCACAGCCCCCTGAAACGGGCAGCACCAGTCTTAAAGATGCAAATACTACAGTAAAATAGAAACATGTGCCGGGAGTAGAAATAATTGTTATTATTTAACGATAATTAACTGATTAATAATCAAAAACAACTAGCACAGCCCCTTGAAACGGGTAGCACCAGTCTTATTCCCAGCACATACTATAGTCGAATGTCTAACAATGTGCTGGGAGTGGAAATAGTCATTTTATATTTTTAATGCTGAATCTAAATTAATAATTTGTAATTAACAAAATGGTAAATTCAAGGAACCAAGTTTTAATGATTGCTGAAATTAATGTCTAAATTCTGGTCAAAATAAGATTGTGTGTGTCTCCAAGGTGAGCTGAAATATAAACAAAACTCACTTTGAACCTTTGGTTCTGGTGAGATAAAACATAACAGCAATTTAAGCATACATATATTTATTCACTGGCGGCACCTGCTGACATGGGCTAGAACCAATAACAAGATATCACGAGTTCGAGTCCCCGTCTGGCTAGGGCTAGAATCAATAACAAAATATCGTGAGTTCGAGTCCCCGTCCAGCTAGTCTCCGTTGTGATGGATATACCTGACATGGGCTAGAATCAATAAAAGAAGAACTTATTCTCAGCACAAGCTACAGTAGAACAGAGCAGGTGCTGGGGGCGCAAATGTGAAGGACATACTATACATGGCAGTTTACATTTGTTTTAAATACTTGTAAACAAGTCTATTCAGTTTGACAAAGTCTGAATTACTTATACTATAACCAGTGCTCCAGTGAAACAGAAGCAACAAGAGTATATATATTGATATCTATTGTTTAAAGATGACCATACAATAGATAAAGGGAAAGCATTGTTTATGAATATTACATTTTACACAGAACAATGTACTTAACTTTAATCTTCTAGTCTGTTCATCTTCTATGACAACCAGCCTGCAGGATACCAATCTGTCAATATTACATTACTGCTGGGAACCAATCTTACATCACCACACTGGGCACTGATCTGTTAAAAAATCAAATTGTCATTAAGAGTTTTTTATATAAACAGCATGGACAGTGCTAAGAAATAATTCATGAAAAATTAGTCATGAGATTGATTGATTGAATATTTAGCGTCATTTTTATGCCATCGAGGGCTAACAGACGATCAGTTAACCTAACCACTGTTTCCTGGGATTAACCAGTACTCGAGCACACCCAATCTCCACCAGTAACTGATAACTTTCCCACTTGAATCAGTGGCGAGAGACGAATGATAATGAGACACAGTGTCGTATATATCAATCATCATGGAGATTGTTTTCGGGTGGGGGATTCAACTCACGACCCCTGGATTGATAGTCAGAGAAGTCATGAGAAGAGGGACATTTAAAATGTCCAAATCATAGCAAATTTCATTGAGGAAGACAACGATGACAGCATATGAAAAACAGAGTTATTCAACCTGCACTCTGTGTTTTTTAAGTCATTATGGAATAGCAATTTAAAAAAATATGTTAACAAGATACCATTAATTGATAACACCAGTATTATATCTAGATATTGCGAGTTTGAGTCCCGGTCTGGCTAGTCTCTGTTGTTATGGATATATCCCTGACATGGGCTAGAACCAATAACAAGATATCGCGAGTTCAAGTCCCCGTCTGGCTAGTCTCCGTTGTGATGGATATATCTCTGACATGGGCTAGAATCAATAACTAAGAACTTATTCTTAGCAAAAGCTACAGTAGAACAGAGCAGGTGTCGGGGGCGTAAATGTGACAGACATACTATACATGGCAGTTTACATTTGTTCTAAATACTTGCATACAAGTCTAATCAGTTTGACAAAGTCAGAATTACTTATACTATAACCAGTGCTCCAGTGTAACAGAAGCAACAAGAGTATATATATTGATATATATTGTTTAAATATGACCATACAATAGATAAAGGGAAAGCATTGTTTATGAATATTACATTTTACACGAGAACAGTGTACTTAACTTCAATCTTCTAGTCTGTCCATCTTCTATGACAACCAGCCTGCAGGATACCGATCTGTCGATATTACATTACTGCTGGGAACCAATCTCACATCACCACACTTGGTACCGATCTGTTCAAAAATCAAATTTTCATTAAGAGTTTTTTTATATAAACAGCGTGGACAGTGCTAAGAATTGATTCATTAAAAATTAGTAAATGAGAAGAAGGACATTGAAAATGTAAAAAAATGACATTGAGTGAGACAACTATGGCAGCACAAGAAACGCACGAGTTATTAAACATGAACTCTGTGCGTTTTAAGTCATTATGGCATAACAATTTAAAAAAAACATGTTAACAATATATCATTAATTGATAACACAAGTATAAGACTAAGACCCGTGGGTTGTGAGTTCGAATCCCAATCTGACTAGTAAAGAATATACGACGTTGAATTTAACTGTCATTCATTTCTCGCCACTGATTCAAGTGGAAAAGTAATCAGTTACTCATTGAGATTGTTGAGCTCGAGTAATAATGAACATTCTAGCATCCCAGAAAAGAGTTGTTATGCTAACTGATTGTCTGTTAACCTCGATGGCATTAAATGACGCTAAATATTTAAACAAACGTTTCATTTTCATACCGTCAGTAAAATATATGAAGTGAATTACTTATTATGACAAAAATAATGATAACGGACAGCTGGTAATAAACATGACAAAACGACTGAGTAGAGAATAGGATATTGTAACACTCACCATCTGAAGTTCGGTACTGTAACCATTTCTGTTTTACTGCTAACCAAACAATACAACAAAGTGCAGGGCCATTTCCTTGCAACTTCTATAAATAAAAGTTTATTTAAATATTTTAATTTGACAAATAAAGTTTAGCTCAGCAAATTTCAAGTACCATTTTACAGTGAGGATCCAGCTTTCACAAAATATGAGTAACCTGCATTTCATTGATTATTTAAAATATATTGAGGTAAAGGTAACCATCATACAAAAGATAGGAAAATATCCATATAGCTATATGAAAAGATAAATACATAATGGATATTGCTTAAACCAGAAACTTGTAAGTACACATGCAGGTTGTTTATTTGTTGTATTATCCCATCTCAGTACATATAGATATATACAATTCTGGTACATCAATTTAATATTTTGTCACTTGAATATTTTTTTGTTTTGAACTGTCAACAACCAAATAATCAATCTTTCCAATTATAACCAATTTGTGTCGTGCAAACGGATTAAAGAATAACATAAAAAATCCGACTTGCATGTAAATTTTTAAGTTTCCGCTGGTGCTGCAACTTCGAGCGACTGCTTGGACAATCACACAAAACCTGCCCCGCAAACGACATAACCAAGGATATACCCGTAGATGGTGACCTGTAAATGATTTGTATTTATATAAAAGAGAACTAACAACACATTCATATTGACATTGAGAGAAATGATTTCTCCACTGAGTTTTGCTTTTCTGGTTTATTTTTTTATCTGTACTATTCGACTGTGATGTTGTTTTTAGTCGGCTTCTTATTTCATTAAATGATAGTCAATAGATTGGTGCTGATGTGCCCGCCATGGCTATCGAGATTGCCAGTTTAAAAAAGTTTCAATCAGATAAAGACGGATTTCCCCCAAGGTTAACTAATTATAAAATTGCAAGTAGCAAGGTATATAATTAAGCTAGTAAACCAATGCCTTTTGAATGTGTTCATGAATATTAATAATGCATGTATGCGATTTGTGTTGAAACAATGGCCGCCACAACAGACCAAGTTCGAAGTGTAGATTTCCGTTCATGACTACATATACGTTAGGAAATTTCACAAAACATTATTAAACGAAATGAAAGCGATACAAATTGCAATAAAATATCACAAAAAAACAGACAAAAACAGATTTTAACTCACGCTACCATCCCAAATCCAATAACACAAAACGTCCTTAAGGCTTGAAGTCACAGTGCGAAATGAGCGGGATATTTTTTTCTCGTTAATGTTCGGGTGTACTGTCATGTGACCTTTAACCAATCATGATGCATCCGGAAAATAACGAAGGCTCTTGGTTGGTCGAAAGATTTCGCGCAAAAAGTATCACGTGATGCAAGTAGCTCTTGGCGAGTGAGTGAATTGATTTTTTGACACGTCTAAAAAATAGCCAAGCTACAATGCAATGTTGATTACTTAATGGGCCGTTTAAAGGATTAAGAATGGAGCGTTTACATATCGATCGTTTATTAGAAGAGGCCATTTTATGTTATTTTAATAAACCACCTTGTACATATTGTAACTCAGTCCACACAGTCCACTGCACCCCCTCCCCCATAATATTCAGTTTCAGCATATACTTTGGAGCCTGGAAGTACATCCTCATACGCCTTTTCCTCAGGATGGCCCCCAATATTTGAAACGCTCCTACACCAATGGTCCAAGTGCAATCGCCGTACCCTCCGAGGTCGCCTATCTAACACGTGTTGATTGTTGTTACACATGTTGTTGTTTTTTCAGAGACATACAGTGTTGTTTTTCAGTCAACCCATGAAAATGAGATATATGATACCTAATTAAAACACACCATGCTTTAAACATAACTAACAGGGGCGGAATCAGGCTAGGGACATTGGTACAGGATAAAGAAGAGTATCTTATTTTCTGTTGTTTTTCTTTCTTTTTGTTTCTCTCTCCGTTATTTTGCTCAGTTCACAGTGAAATAGTTCCGCCTATTTCTATGACCCCCACTCCCCCACCCCCACCCTCATAACCACTAATACACACGCACACACCATCACCACCGCCATCACAAAAATGCAACAAAATAAAACAACAACAAAAAAAACCCCAGGAAATTTGCACTTTATTTTTTTGCTTTGAATATCATCAAAGGCTAACCGACGCCTAGTTAGTCTAGCCACTCTTTCCTGGGATCATGAGAGATTAACCAGTTCTCAAACACACCTATCTTTGCAAGTAACTGATAACTTTCCCACTTGAATCAGAAGTGAAAGACGAATGACAATGAGACGCAATGTCGTATATCAATCATCAAGGAGGCTGTAACCTAGCGAGGATTCGAACCTACGACCCCTGTATTGATAAGTCAGACGTGTTACCGACTGCTAACTGAGCCCGGCAATTTTAAAGTCGTTTTAAATGAGTGATCAGGACGAATGGTCCTGTAACGACCATATAAACCAGTAAAAACGTGTATGAGAACTGTCTTTCAATACAAAAATGTAGGAATGGGCGATCGAACGGACGATTTTGGACGAGTTTTACGGCGTACCAATACAAACAGTATACCACTAAAAATGCCCCGCAGAACTAGGGAGGTGATTTTTTTTTAATTTTTATGTCCAATAGATTTGAGATTTGTTTCTAGAGAGGTTAAATGTATGCTGGGTCCGAAAATTCATTTCTTACTAATGACTGTTAGGGCGTTTGGTCATAGCTCAAAGACGGACACCAAAATGGCCGCCATGTATTGAAATTCATGTTATATTATATATTAATATGATCAACAAACACTGTAAAATGTTAGAATTTAATGTTTGTTGTATGACATGTTTTGAGGGTAAAACCAAGTAGAAATATGGTTGGTTCAAGTCCTAAAGGTCGAAATAAGGGACAAAATGGCCGCCAAAATCAGGGGGGTGGGATGAGCGTTTTTCTGCAAATATATGTATTTTATTGAATGCTTTGGTCTTGTATTTATTTATAAAGGGTTCTGGCAGTAATATATATGTTTCAGGATTATGTTTTGTTACTTATACTTAATACAAACTGGAATCTGTATATCGTCTACATACTAGGCTTCTTTCACTCTAACAAAGCACAATAAACACGTTTATGAACATTCTATCTTTAAAATATAATCTGAAAAATACAATATTTAAACACCTTTTGGAATAGGAAGCCATTGTAATTTACTGAGCATTTCTTAAGAATGTGTGTTCAATGGTTTATTTAGTATTATTCTCGCAGCCCTTTTCTGAGTTTAAACACCGAAAGATGAGATTGAGCCAGTGTCCAGGAAAATATGTTAGCTAACGATTGCAAATGTTTAACCGAACATTTGTTAAATAAGAAAAATGCAGGGAATTCACCTCTAGTATGATATATTATTATCTGGAAAACACGTTAATATCTGCCAGCTAAAAGAACACTGTCGTTGATGTTATCTTCGTACAGGTCAGTGTTTGTCTCTTTCTCATTTCTACAGATACGTTTGCTATTTGAATCAACGATTGAAATAAGACCATTTACTGAAAGTTGAACATGTCCATTTAAACATAAACTCGTACGAGCACAAAAAGAAACAAACGGTTTATTATCTTCTGTTCATGAACACCATAGCGCCAAGGAATAATGTGGGTTGCAGGTAAGAAACGGTTACGTAGGTGAAAAAAAAAACATATTTAGCGCGACGATTACGTAACGTGGTTGCACGTACTCGACTGGGTCTGACACGATCGCTGACATATTCAATATTATTGTATCAGCAAGGATATGAATAGTCCATCTGAAACATCTAAAATGACTATCAATTCAAAGGTCGTGTGTTCGAATCCCTACCCTGCAAAAGTCATCTTGATGATTGGTATACGATATCATTCGTCTCTTACCGCTGATTCAAGTGGGAAAGTTATCAGTTACTTACGGAGATGGCGGGGTGTGCTAGAGTACTGGTTAACCTTTCAGGATCCTAGGAAACAGTGGATGGGTTTACAGAATGTCTGTTAGTCCTCGATGGCATACAAAATGACGACAGATATTCAATAAATCAATCAATGATGTATAAAAACGTTTATTTGTTTGTACAGGGTGCAACACAAATTATCAAGTAATCCGTATTTATGTTTATTTCATGAATTAATAACTGCGTGCAATCATATATATTATCTATGCAGTATAAATTTATGATAAATAACCATGATATTGCAATAAAAATAATCAGTGGGACCGGATGGACATGCTAAATGGGGCCGGATTCTCCAGAGGCCGATAATCTTGGGGCCGGATTCTCCATGGCCTTTTTGAAGTGGTGCCGGATTATCCAGGTTCCAAATTACATGCTCTCGTAAATTAAAGTTTCATGGAGTTTATAAATTGTCACAAGTTTTTGTATTTAAACTTATTCTATTGGTGAGAATTGAATTCTATGGTAAGATACGATTAGTTTAGATTGTTATTAGTTGAATTGATTTAGCTTTTGTGTGTTAAATTTCAGTTTAATTTGGAGTTTGCTTTTTACATAAAAGAAACAGTCGCGTGGTCCAGTGGCAGAGCACTGGCCGATGATGGGAGGGCTATGTATAGTGTCCTTTAGCAAGACACTTTCCGCATATACTTAGTTCTACCAAGGAAGACTTCCATCAAGATTCGTCTAAGTTGTAATTACGCGTTTCACAATCGAAGTAAAATAAATAAGTTTGAACTTACAGTAAAAAATATAAACTTTTTTTTCTGTTAGACTGGTCTGTTAATCAATGCTCCGGATAAGCTGCATATCTTAACCAAAGAAAATTGACAAATACGCACAAGTTATTTAATATGTGTGTATAAAAACGCAGACCTTTTCCCATTCATGCACCTTTCTAGATTTCATTTTATTTTTTTGCGTATTCGTGCGAATACTGATTCCTACTTTGCACATTTGTATTTATAAACATTTGTTATCAATCTGCTCAACTGTATCATGGTTTAATTGCTGATAAAATTCAACAGAAAATGCATACTTGATGATAAAAATATGGCAGGAAACCAGTCTACATTTGCCCTCGCAGTACAATAAGTGCTTGGAAAGTAAAGGCTGTTGACTTTCTAAATAGGAGCAAGCATTTATTGATTCCTAGAAAAATGTTGCAAAAAGAATCAATTCTTAACTTTTTTAAACTGGTAAGTGATAAGAAAAATAATAATTCTGAGATAATAGTGAAAGGAATATTAGAAGAATTGATAAAGGAATGTGTAAAGTCAGGTAAAAGATTGCATGATGGCCAAAAAGAGTAAAGAAACGATAGAAACAAGGAAATTGTCGTTCCCATGGTTGAAGATTTCAGAAAATGATTTGGTAACGTGACTTAATAACTGTATTTTTTGTAAAAGATACAACATGCCTAATGTGTGGTCAGATATCGGCACCCGAAATGTGCAGAGGTGTACCATATAAGAAAGACACAATTTGTCTAAGGATCGTGTGAAAGCTGAACTGATGTACATGAGAGATACATATAGAATATAAGAAGAACTTGACTTGACAGAACTCAATAATGTTTGTATAAGTAATCCCGACATTTACCTGTTTAGAACTGTGTTTACAGTGTAGTGTGACTGGCTGTATATTTACGTTATCACTTCAGGTAATGTTCAGTTATTACTACAACACTTTTATCCAATTTAACATCATTTTAATTTCATCTTAACTTAAGGTACAATGGCTAATATTTTTTAGCAGCTCTTCGTATTTACGATTCATCCAAAACTGATTTATGCATGTGCAACTGCCATCTTGTTTTGGTGCATGAATTGTAAAACAGCTGCATGATGAATTCAAAAGGTGTATTTGTATATTTTAGAAATGGTAGAGGTATGTTCAACAAAAAATTTTAGTCACATGTCATGACAATTTTTACTCTTCAAGGTCTCACTTAGAATTATTTCCCTTAAGTGACGGAAGCAAGATTCTTATGCCCAAGAAATTAGAGCTGTGTAAAGTGGTTGTTTTTTTGTTTGTTTGTTGAAAATGCATTAAATGTCAGATTTCTTTATAAATGCATATGGGAACATTGGAACATTTTCACAATTTCTGGCAAGTTTGAATGACATTGGGATCTGTTTGATGAACCTATAACAGTTTAAAGATGCACTCCTGCACTGTTTTTCACTCTGTCAGTTAAACATAATTCATCCATTGCTGATACGTAGTGAATTAATGCTTTCAATTTGGAAGTCCAAGAAAATGCTTATGGAGCAAAGGGTTAAAATAACATACAATCAAGACTGTTGACAGGAGTCGTACTGTTTTATTCTTCTTGTGCTAAAAATATAAAGAAGAAGAAAACTGGTGTACAAATATGTCAGCATAACTACAACCCTTGATTGATTGATTGATTGATCAAATATTTAGCGTCATTTTTATTCCACCAAGGGCTAACAGAATGATGATAAGTTAACCTAACCAGTGTTTCCTGGGATCCTGGAAGGTTAACCAGGAATCAAGCACACCCCATCTCTGCATCTATCCCACTTAAATCAGAGGTGAGAGATGAATGATAATGAGACGTAATGTTTCTTAGCAAAGCAGTGTATACTTGGTTTGGTACTGGCTTATTATTATGATAATTACATGGATCACAATGCTTTTTTCACAAATATATTTCAAACCCATAATTGATTCATCTTAAACAAACTTTGAAGTGGCATCTAAGATTAGTCTACATGTACAATATTTAGAAGATTTCTTTACATTTTTTTCTTTCCCAATATTTGTAACATAATTAATTTGAAGTCCCCATTCTAAAAGATATTAAGCAAAACCCATTGGAATTACTTAATTGGTTATCATGTGATTTATGCTCTGCATTTCTCTGAAAAATGTATAAATATGCAGCATTTAATAAAATTGTAGGTATGTTACTTTCAACGAAAACCTGTGTAAGTGGCCATCTCTATTAAACAGCCACCTGTCTTAAACAACTATACTTTGTATTTCCTATTTCTATGCTTTCAGAGCCAAATAACTTGTATTCAGCAACAACTTATCTTAAAAGGCCAATTTTACTCCTTCCCTTGGCTGGCTGCTTAAGACAGGTTTGACTGTTTATTCATTTTTCGATGGAAAATAATTTCATCATTTGGAATATTTACCTCCAACCTCATTTTCCTCCATAACACTCGTGTCAAACACTTCCAAATCTGACTGTAATTGTGACTGTGATGTTGATTGCAAAGGAGACTGTGATGATGACTGTACTGATGAGTGTGACTGTGGCATTGCTTGTGACTGTGATGATGCATGACTTGGAGATGTGGATGCTGCAGTAGCCTTCAAAGAATTCATTTTGTTGCCCTGGAAAAAGAAATTAATTACATGGACACAATACAAATAATTTAACAAGAAATGTCACTGTTATTTAGTATTGCATGCCCCCCAAATGGTCTGTGAAAAATAACAATATATGGTATAATAGGTATCCATGAATATCAAGGGTAATGGACTGATATTTCAGACTAGACATGCAATTTCATGTTGTTCTTTTTTACATTAAAGCATGACCTTGACCTTTGTGTAACTTTGACAGCTGATGTAATGTTCTGGGTATTGCAACAGTTAAATGCAGGTGAAACATCATCATGACTTGCTGACCACTTATGTCAAGCTATTTTCAAATCCATCCATGTAAGACAAAGTTACAGAACAGACTTGAACAAACAAACTGTGGGTGTGACCTTGACCTTTAAGGTAAGGTTCTGGGTCTTACACGTATGCAAAGTTCCATGCATATTTACACTTATGAATAACCTATTGGAATAAGTGATATCTTTTATTATAATAGGTTATATCACTTACTCAAACAAGTAATATCATTTATTCAAACATGAATACCGGTAAGTGATATCACTTGTTTCAGTAAGTGATACCACAGGGTCTATTAAAAAAAAGTGATATCACCTATTCCAATACTGATATTACAACATACTGATGGACTTTTATAGATAAGAGACGAAAGCTTTCCGAAAATGCAACTTCATTCTTCATTTAAAACATAAATTTACATTTGCTTTATTAATTTTGTTTCTCCAACACCCAAACTCAAAGTGTATTCATTCTTAGTCATAATTTACAAAAACAGCCATTAAGTTTTACAATGTTTTCATCCAAAATGGATCAAAGTGAAACCATTTCTAGTACTTTATACATACCTGATGTATCCATTATCTCCACATCATCTAATTCATTCGTCTCATGGTCTGATGGTATTGGGGGTAAGTCTGTTACTGTGCGCTTCTGTTTTCTATACAAAAATAACTATTTTTAGGTACAATTGTTTTCGTTGAGTTTATATCAATACTGACATTCATCTTTTTAGCTCGACTATTCGTAGTACTCGCCCCGGTGTTGGTGTAGTTTTTCAGGTTAAATATTTTTATCTGGTAAAATATATTATGCAACCACTCATTTGATATTAATGAAACTTCACATGTGTGTTCAGCATCATCAATGGAACACACAGACATAAGAACCATTACTCTGAGTTGCATTTTGGCAGACTTTGCATGTATAATGATAAATCATTGATATATAATATAACTTTTTTCAGTTGTTTTCTTCATCTCCACATCATCTAATTCTGTTTCTGCATTCACTGCAAGGTTTTTTGTCGAGATTGTATTAATCAGATCACTCAGCAAATGTGTTGTGTGAATTCTTTATCATTAATCAATACTGACATTCATCCTTTTATACAAGTTATTTATGTATTATTGATAAATCATTGATGTATAATATACCTATTTTCAGTTGAAAATGTGAATTGTTTACCGACTCACTATTTTTTTAGGCCCGACCCCCGTGACCAAACCGTGGGATCTGTTGACATGCAATTTTAATAAAATACCTAGATGCGTCCATAATCATGCTCACCATTTGTTTCCTAGTGCTATCTATAGTAATAAGGTTTTTAAAGTTTACTTTGAATTTGACTGTTTATGTCCTGGCCCTAGGGTTGTATGTCATTTTGTTTATTTTTCTCATTAACGAGCATCAACCTCGGTTTCTCAGCATCCAGTATTCCCCTTCTTTCTGTAGTTGGTGTTGGACGTTGAATAACAAATTCAGTACCTTGTGGGTCCTCCGTGGTCCGAGTGGTCTAAGGCACAGTCTCAAGATCACTTACCTCTCACCGCTAAGGTCGTTGGTTCGAGTCCCACTCGCGCCGCAAACTTTATGTCAGAAAGTTTCCAGTTACTTGCAGAAGGACGGTGATTCTATTCAGTCTGACACAGTCTGAGGTCTTCCTACACCAGTAAAACTGGATATGCCAGTTAAACGTGTAAATGTGTCAAACTGTTAGTGTTTATAAACACCAAATAGAAGCATCATTATACAGTTTGATAGCCCATTTCAATTGTCCCTGTCCAGAAACTGAGAAAGTACTCCCATTTTATTTAGAAAGTGGGGATTTTGACAGCCCTATAATTTCATGAAGGGGATTATGACAGCCCTGCTATTTTTATGAAGGGGATTTTAATAGCTCTGTTAAAATCTTGCAAAACTATGAAGGGGATTCTGTAACCCCATGTCTTATTTCAGTGGAGGGGATTTTGATCAAGGGGATTTTGATTGTCTCCCTCATTCAGTACCTTGTTCAATATAATTCATAATTGTGTACTTGTAAATACACACTAGTGCCGTATGTAGATTTTGTATAAACAATCTGCTGTAATATACAGTTTAACTAGTAATTAAGCAATTAACCATGGGAAAGTCTGAAAACATAAAACATTGTTTTAATTCATGAATTCCACTTTAACAGAAACAATAAAACGGCCTCTAGTTCAGCTGGGTGTGCATATTTTCCAGGGCCCAAGCTACAGTGTAGCACAATTATAACACATCTGCGAGTGTGAGTGCTTGTTTCAATGTTATTTTCACTGCTGACACAGTCTTTATTTAGATTTTTTCTCACAGTGGACTTTGCATTACCGTACTTGGTGTTTCTTTTTGTGCCGAAGAGATTAGCGTTTGACACCATCTGACAGACCACGGGACTATGCATGCAATTATAATTATGCCCATGCCGCCGTGGAGTTGAGTCAACGATTTTGCAGAATTTTATATTCAAATCTGTAGCGGAGGATTTGTGAACAATGTACAGACCCTAAACCGCTCAAGTACCCCATAATTGCACTCCGTTTGCACTCAGTTTGCACTCTGTTTTGCTCTGGTCACGCTTAGTTTGCGCTCCGTTTACGCTCCATTTGAATGCACTCAATTAAATGCGGTTAATTTAATGCACTCACAAATGCCAGTATTCGCTCATGAGCGATGTATATCTGAGTGCTCTGTACCAACTTTATTTAATACTCCTCTCAGCGGTCGTGTCGCTCATTCAGTGTTCACTCAACGTTCAGTCCGCTCAATTTCGGTTTCCGGCCGATAAGCAATCGCAACATTTCAACTCTTAAATTAAATCTATTTTGACTTTTTAATTTAATCTGTTCCAATGGAGCAATAAATAAAATGTATCCATGGGATTAAGTCAAGGTTATTTAATTCATAATCCGATTGTTTGTCTACATATTGTGTCACCCGCTAGGTAAAAGGTTGTAAATTTCTGATAAATCATTATCGATAGTAGGGAACTTTAATTGAAGTGTCTATATTTTTATATGATCAAAGAATATTGCACGTTATACCGGCTTCTACTATCCAGACCGAAATGTGTTTGGGTCAGTAACTTCTTTGATATACCATAAGCCATTTGTTACAGGAAAGCAAAAAAATTTGTCCACAAAAGTTACAGATACATCATCAACATAAACTAAATATATTGTTATTAATAATTAAATTTAATAAATAATTCCATACCGCTGATACATCGTTGGCCTAATAGTAATCCATAAATTTTACCAGTGTAAGCAGTGACTTAACAACATGTGGATATGTCACTGGTTTTGTAAATGTTCAAACTAAAATCAGCTTTATAATCAATAATATGCACTGCATGTGTGATGAAAAATTTATTATAATCTGGTGATACAATTTGACATATAATAATGATTTTTGAAAAATAATAATCTTGTAGTGTTTTTCTCGATTTGGGTCCAAATGTGGCTTCAATAAACTGAAAAAAGATATTCTGATATTATAAGATTTTTTAAATATTTTCGTTATCATTATATATATAAATATACCTGAAATTAACTTTTTCAGTGGGTTTCTCAAATTATTTCTTTACTGATAGTATGCTTTGTGTTAATATATTATTTAAGATGACAAACTATATCAAACTTATTTGAAACTATACCCACAGTGCTATACTGCTACTTATATGACACGTAGCAACACGGACACCCGTGGTGTTAATTGCGTTATATCACATGCCAGTGAAAGCCTTGTCAATTTAGTTATATGCCTAAGCGGTGACTTATCGGTCTGTTGACCACGGTTGACCACGGAAGATATGTATGATTTCATTTTTATTGTTATTAGTGCCAGATGGATGAATCTTAGTTGAGCCCGAAGTATAATGTGATGGAAAAGAAAAGATAAAAGAAAAACTGCCAGCAAATTAACAACAAATCAAACAAATTCATTTAAGATATTGGTTAGTCAAGGTTTCAGAATGCTAGTTTAGTATGAAAATATCATGATCTTAATATCATTAAATTAACGAACCGAAAACCCTAAGTTATAAAATATAACCAGTACTGCGTGAATGGTAGAAAGTGTGACATACACTTATTAAGGGATGAGTATTCAGGGCTGTCAATTTACCACAACTGGCATCTGGATATTGACTTTTGATGTAATAAAAATACATTTTAAACACAAATAATAAACATGCTTGCATACAATTTAGTGGTTTTATTTGACGTAACATATGCATTTATTATAAGGTGTCAACCCACCATTGATTTTTGTTCTTTATTCTATAGTAAATAATAAAAGTTTGAAGGCTTGTCATTCATAGAGAATCCCAAATGAAAGAAGTGAAACCTACATTTTACTGTTTGTCAACCTCTGCACTATCAAAATATGATGAGAAAAGTAGGGGTCATGTGTCATATAAGATATTTTCTTCTGCTCAGTGTGTACACTGGTGACAAAGTGAAAGTAGACTTCCGAAATCATGAATTCATACCCCAATTTCCAAGCATAATTTTTTTTTCCTAAATTCACAATTCAAACATGACAATGCTATCGAAATGTTCAAAATACATCAAAAATGCCATTCAAATAAAAAAATGAGCATTAAAGTAAGGAAAATGCTTTTTTAAAGAAGAAGAAATGAGGATTATTGATAACCGCCATTATGGGACAACCCCATGGAAGCACTTCCTTTTTGCAATGGTGGTACTTTGCCTATAAGGAAATTTTTTTTTTAATTTCATAATTACCTCTTTTTACTATGAAGTAATACTGCAAAGTTGCTGGCATTAAATACTGAAACTTTTGTCAAAATACCACTTTTTACATGATCATTATACAGGCGCGAGATGTTGACCGACATGCAATTTTGATGTGTTTGACTAATTTTACCCCCCCAATTTTTTTTTTACCTAATTCCATTAAAATTTTTACACCAAAATAGTTTCATAATACACTGAAGACATTATCTTACCAAAATACATTATTCAATACATTGTACACACTAAAAATTGCACATTTCAATTAACCAAAATAAAAAAATCTTCACAATTTTGTGATTTTTCATGAAATTTCAATGTAGATATGCACATATATGCTTTATTTGAGGCATAAACTTGCCAAAATGCTGTTTGTTATGAAGCAAATGTCTCCAATATGTCATTTAAGACTATGAGAGTGTAAAAAAGAGGTTATTTTACCTACAATTAACATTTTGGAAAATCACCCCCATTTCACTCAATTCTCTCTTACAGGTGTCAACCCACCATTGATTTTTGTTCTTTATTCTATAGTAAATAATAAAGGTTTGAAGGCTTGTCATTCATAGAGAATCCCAAATGAAAGAAGTGAAACCTGTATTTTACTGTTTGTCAACCTCTGCTCTATCAAAATATGAGAAAAGTAGGGGTCATGTGTCATATAAGAGATTTTTTCTGCTCAGTGTGTTATACACTGGTGACAAAGGGAAAATGCATTTTTAAAGAAGAAGAAATGAGGATTATTTATAACCACCATTATGAGACAACCCCACGGAAGCACTTCCTATTTGCAATGGTGGTACTATGCCTATAAATTATGAACCTATATGCAGTTTGAAATGTTAGTTCCAATCTCTGCATGGGAGGTACGATTATTAACACAGTTTTGACAGTTTGCAGTTTTTGTCGGTTAATTAACTGTCATTAGTCCCGTGTGTTAAATAAACAAGTCAATTACATTCCCAATCCTGCAGGAGATGAATGTCAGCATATCTTTTGCACCAGTATTTTATTGCACATTAGAAAAAACAGATATATCACATATTTTTTATTTAAAGAACTGCTGTAAATGAATTCGTGACGCGATTTCGTATAATAAACAGATAAAACTAAAAGTCAGAATTGTTAATTTCACAAGATAAAAACAATCCTACAATTTTAAAACTGATAAAAATCAAAGACCTGTCTCTAAATAATTCCTTGTAAAATTGTAGCATTTTATTTGTATTATTGTTATCATTATTTGTTTTATCATCATTGGATCTATTATCATCATTGGATCTATTGTTTTGTCACAGCTACTTTACTGGATACGTGCGTACGTGCACTTGGTCAGTCGTAAACAATTTAATTACTATTATGTAGGCAGAGTTGCAGCATGGCAATCATCAAAACAGACCCCAATGGTGAGAACCAATGTGTGTCAATAAATATTTAATTGGTGATTTATCGGTCCATTGACCACGAAGAACCCTGCCGGTGTGTAATTTTCATTTTGATTATAATTTGTGCCAAACGAATGAATCTTAATTTAACCCTCGGCATGTGATTGAATAAGAAATAGATAATCATAATAAATATTAAAAAATGCAGATTTTTTTATAATATTATTATTATCATCATTATTATTACTATTTTGTATTAATATTATTATTATCGTAGCATTTTATTTTATTATTATAACTACTTATTACTATTATTATTATTACTAGTATTATTTTTATTATTTTTTTATTATTATCATTATTATTATTAACATTATTATTGATAATATTATTGTAGAATGTTTGTTTCTTAATTATTATTATTATTACTTTTTATACTTTTTATTTTTATTATTATAATCATTATTATTATATTATTGCTATTATTATTATTATTATTATCTGAGTATTTTTTCTTCTTTATTATTATTATTCTTATTATAATTAATATTGTGGTCATTTCTTACTTGTTGCCCCTTGTCACAGCTTTTATATTGGATAAATTGTTACATGCTTATGAGCACGTGATCAAGCATATCGATTTTGTATGAAAACAATATATTTACTATTTAAAGGCAGTGAATACCTGTTCTTTTTTGTTTATATAAGCCTTCCGCATGATAAAAAGCTGTTCCTTTTCTAAGGTTCTTTAGTCAAAATAAAATCACTACCTAAAAAAGCTCACCTAGAAATTTCCATTTACTAGATTTTATTTCCTGTGTCAGTCGTGTTATTTCGGCCTGTCGTGTTATTTTGGCATACATACATTTATTTTACATTAATTTAATTTAGTTTGATTGTAAAGTAAGCACGGAGCTTATGCATATCACTCCAGTGCATATCTTTATTAGATCTGGTACTGAATTGTGATTCGAGAGGTCATATGGTAAAGCATGGTTCAAACTCGCGACCTTTGCAGTCTGAAACCAGCACTCTATCCACTGCACTACTGATCCACTTTATACTTTAGAGTACAATTAATTTATTACTATTATTTGCATATTTTAATGAGATGCGCACGAGTATACTGTTTTCACTTTGATTGCAATATAACAGTTTTACGTACATTTGTTCACAACTAAGCACAGAGTCTGTGTAACTATGCAAACGAAAAATATAAAACTAAACTCCAAATTGAATTGAAAATGGGTAATTTATATTTTGCCAAAATACTCAAACAAATAGAATCATAATCATATAATTTTCAGCATATCTATGTTTTGTTTGATTCACGCATGCATTTTTTCTTTAGTATTCGGAACTGTATACGCTTTAATCAAAATAACATACATGTTCGATATGTTCTATAACTAATTTATACCAAAATAGCATGGCAAATAGTGAATTTATATTACATCTTTTCGCATTGTTATTTACATAATATATATAATTATTTATATTTTTTGTTGCACAAACCAAATCATATATAAATATGCAACTAAATCGGCCTTGAAACTGTAGATAACCATTGATGCATCATCTATTGTATAATATGTATTTTAAACATATTATATTGATAAGCTAAATATTGATATTTTTGCTATAATTGACAAATTGTTTAATAAAATTAGTTTTATCATGCATTATACCATAAACATTTATATATACTATATTTATGTTAAAAGAAAATTTCTTTTTTATCTCGATTTTGATTACCGGGTATCCATTTCTCTCTCAAATAATGAAAAAAGAATGTATCCGAATGAACCAGTGCACTCAGTAGCGCACGTATAGTTTTGTTATCAGTTATCTTACTGTGTCTAGCGTATATTGCATGTACTGCGCATCTGAGTGCACTCAGCGTATCTGAGTGCATTCAGCTTGTCTGAGTGCACTCGATCTATTTCATGTGTTCAGGAGTGCGTTTATTATTCAAAATCCAGCGTTCGCTAACGGTCCACTAGGTATGCTCCATCAGCGCTCAATCTGCGCTCCGTTTGCGGTACGCTTATGCTCTGAGTGCGCTCTGTTTGTGTGTAATTGGGGTACTTGAGTGGTTTAGGGTCTGTACAGTACGTCACATATTGATATTTATATAATTTGTGAAATTTACTTGAGGAGATAATACAACTATCTTGTGCTGTGACAGTTATTCGGCATAAATGTAATAAAATAGGCGGGGTTACCGACAGCTTGCTACGAGTGTGTTCCGACTTCTGATTAGCTTGTTATTTTCCGTGTTAATAATGTATTCATGACCCAGAGAATTTCGCAGTATTTCAGGATATCCCCAGGTAGATGATAATACTTCAAACAAACCAATTAACTATGAAGTCGTTGTTGGGTTATATAATTGTATTATGGCGATCATTTAACAAAAATGTATCGCATGTAATGTTCAGTGTTGCTTTCAACACCTTTCCTTTAGTTTTAATCGGATCTTTAGAGTATATCTTTATATCTATATCATTAATCAATACTGACATACATCTTTATATGTTATTTATGTGTTATTAATCAATCATGGATATATAATCAGTGTTTTTTGGGTTTTTTGACTTTTAGGGAAAGGGGGTCTGTGCCTTTTGAAGGGGGAAAATGAGCATGTTTTTTTTTGTTGTGTGTGTGTGTGTGTGTGTGTGTGTGTGTGTATGGGGGGGGGGGGGGGGGTTATAAGTATGTATATTTAAAACAGTTAACAGGTTTAGTTTTAATACAGTAGTATTTTATTGCATTTATAATTGACAGGTCAACATCTGTGGTCTTCATTGTTTTAACCTGTTAAACTGGCATTAAACCCCAATTAAAAAAAAACATTTTGAGGTAATTCTTCTGACATTAGGGGTGGGGGGATATACTATTTTGAGGGGGGAATGGATCTGAGTTTTGCCAGATATTTGGGGTAAAAAATACACTGCTCTTATACCGATTTTCAATTGTTTTCTGTACAAGTTCATCATCCACTCTCTTACGGAATCCAAAGTCACCAACATACAAGGGGGAATCAGGAAGTTTGTAGACTTTTGCTCTAATTTATTTGTATCAACTAATCAATGCATAATAGTGTTATTGTACTTGAAATACATGTTTATGGGACATATTTCGAAAATTTTAGCATGATACGTCAACTATTTAAAAATAAGATGTTATTCAAAGCATAGCAGTTAGTTATGTCGGGGCTAAATGATGACGTTATATTCAACAAAAACTGACGTCACTATTTTTTTTTGTATCAAATTAACTGAGTCGCTCCTTCTCAAAATACTCTCCACTGTGGTCTATACATTTTTGCCACCATTTACACTATTGAGTGAACATGTTAACGAAATCTTAAGATGGTATACTGGACACAAAATTCTGTAAAAGATGATTTAAGTCCAATATATCTTCAAAATAACTTCCCATTTGCCCTTTTTTAATGACTGCTTCTCAGCCATCTCAAAAATATTAATATTTGTGACATTTAAACACTAGAGACCTTTAAACATTAGATTCACTGTACATACTTTTGTTTCTCTGTTTTAGCAGGTGTATTGCCTAACATGGAGCAACTTTACGGAACTGCGGTATGCCACATGCTTATCCATTTTCAAGTGCTCCGACGTCATTTTGTTTCAAACAAAATGGCATACCGTAACATCGTAATATTGACGTCATTTCGAGATGGGCATAATTGGTGCCAAGGATGTAAACATTCATATGATACAGCACACAATGTTATTTTTTATTTAAAAATAAAACCTGTTTTGGCAAAGCTACGCTTGTTTGAATAGTAGAAGTAGAAAAAAAGCAAAAACTGCCCCGACTACGTAAATCAACGTTTCCATAGTTACTATAGAATATAAACTAATGATGAAAAATTATCAATTTTTTACAGAATTACTGAAAATATATACCAGCACAGGCTTCCTGAGAATTATAAGAATACAATGATATATAAAAAAGGTATGGCAAAAGTCTACGAACTTTCTGATCCCCCCTTGTATATGTAACTTATATGTGTCCTATATGGGACATATATGAGACATATAAGGCACATATAACTGCCATGAAATCCTGATTATGTGAGTTATATGTATAAGGCCACTATATGTCTAACTCGTCTCCACATATATGTCTGTAAGGTCCATACATACTGGCCACAACTGGTAACATGAGACTGTGAGCCCATGATTATGCTATTAATATAACGGCTATTTCAAATTCATGGAAGAGTTACACACAAAGGATTGATTGATTGATTGATTGATTGATTGATTGATTGATTGATTGAATATTTAGCGTCATTTTTATACCATCGAGGGCTAACAGACGATCAGTTAACCTAACCACTGTTTCCTGGGATTAACCAGTACTCGAGCACACCCCATCTCCGCAAGTAACTGATAACTTTCCCACTTGAAGCAGTGGTGAGAGACGAATGATAATGAGACACAATGTCGTATATCAATCATCACGGAGACTTGCTGGGCCGGGGATTCAAACTCACGACCCCTGCATTGATAGTCAGAGGCGTAACTGACTGAGCTAATCGGGCCCGGCTACACACAAAGGAAAAGAGGAAAAATGTTTTATATCTAATATTCTGCTGGATTATAAGAGATATAGAGTGCAAACATTTATATTGAAAGTATAATTTTGTTTGATTTGATTTGATTACAATATTTAGAAATAAATGGAATTTATGATTGTAATACATTATTATCTCTTTTTCTTGATCTTTGACAATGTTTTTATGTTGGTAACTGTCTCTTTTACATGGATACTGATTGTGAATGTTTACAGAAACAATTTTACTCAAGGAGCAAAGGACTTAGTATTAGTATTTGTCCCACAATAAGACCGCGGTGTGGTCTAGTGGTAGAGCGTCCGCCTCGCATGCGGAAGGTCGTGGGTTCAATTCCCAGCCGGGTCATACCAAAGACTTTAAAAATGGTACTAGAAGCTTCCTTGCTTGACACTCAGCATTTAGAGGAGAGTTCTAGGTGTGGTCGGCCCGGTGTCAGTATAATGTGACTGGGTGGGGTATCATACCATGTGTCTGCGGCATGATACTCCAGTGTGACAGCGCTTAGAATACTGTCTCAAGTAGACACCATCGTGATATGACTGAAAAGTTGTTGAAAGTGATGCTAAACACCATACAACAACAACAACATTGTCCCACAATATATATATATTATACAGTGAAAAGTCAAAGTGATCAAGATGGGGGCTGATTATTAATGTGTATTATATGCATGCATCCAAAGGTATTGTTATCAAATCTAGACTACAATATTTGCTGTATACATGCTGGCAAAAATATTGACATATTTAACAGATTTTTAAGCCTATATCGGATTATATGGGGCATATATGTCACATATATGTGGTTGTCATATATGTGCCTTATAAGGGGCATTCTTATATGTAGATCACATATATGTCTGAAGTCTTACATGAGACAAATATGACACATATATGGGGCATATATGTGAAATATATTTATAACCCACATATATGTTGTTTATAAGGGTCTTATATCTCATTTGCATTTAAAATCCATATATTGGACATATATGAAATCTAGTATAAAGGACATATATGTGCCTTATAACTTTCTCATATATGTCACATGTAAAAAAATTCTGTAAGGGAGCTCTTTCATCTTGTCCCCAGGTTGTCTGAGCCCATCTTGTACTCTGCCAGACTTCATCTACCAAGTCTTTAAAGTCATTCCCGGCCAGGATGGCATCTAAATCCTTCTTATCCGATTCATCTGAAATTAAAAAAAATAAAAATAAAAATAAAATTCTGTAAACATTTTATCAACCCAGTCTGAATACTTTAAAGCAAATGGAAAATTTCGATAAGGTTCATTGAAAAACTATCTAGAGCATTTTATTATGCTGTTGTTTTTTAAAACTCTATCAGCCATATGTGATATTTTAGTGAATTAAACACATGCGACGGTTATTAAGTAATTGAGAGGGAAAAGTGTAGATACCCCACCCACCTTTCGTCTTGATGAAGGATTATTCTTTAACAAAATAGCAAAAAATGTATATTATCCCCAAAATACACATAACAATCTAAAAGTATGAATAAGAAAAAAATAGTTTATAAAGAATAAAACAATAATCATTTTAATCCATACCTGAAATTTTCCCAAGAACGCCTGTCTGCAGCCCAAAGCCAGGACATTTGGCTTTAACTTCGTCTTTTACTTTATATTCGGCAAGAGATTTTCTGGGCTCGACTATATTGCTTAAATTAAGCACATTTTCCGTTATTGGGTCATCATTGATCCATATAAATATACCAAAATACTTATGTATCGCCATTCTTCAAGTCAACTTGTCTTTGTTGTTTAACAAACTGCTGCGCAAAATCTCGCAAAATGCATCAAAATTGTATAGATTGCCAGTATAAAAATCGATGATTCCACCAGCAAAAAATTTAAAAAGGACGTTCAAGTCAAAATTGAAATTATTTCATTGACTACAAGATAACCTTAGATAATAGCTGACCTCAAATACTGATTGATTTATTGAATATCTGTTGTCATTTTGTATGCCATCGAGGGCTAACAGACGATCAGTTAACTTAACCACTGTTTCCTGGGATTAACCAGTACTCGAGCGCACCCCATCTCCGCAAGTAGCTGATAACTTTCACACTTGAATCAGCGGTGGGAAAGTATGATAATGAGACACAATGTCGTATATCAATCATCACGGAGACTGTAGCCGAGTGGGGATTCGAACTCACGACCCCTGGATTGATAGTCAGACACGTAACCGACTGAGCTAATCGGGCCTCAAATACAATATTGTTTTCAAGTTTCATACAATAAAAAATATTTTATTAACATTTATTTTTTGTTCAGGTATCTATTTCTTTTTGCACTCTTTAACATTATTTTTTTTTCGCGCCACAACAAATCTGTGTACCAAACTATATCAACATTAAAAATGTTTAAAAAGTGGAGACAAGCATTTTTTGTTCTTGTGCTTCCAGATTTTTTAATCACTGATTAACATAAGAGTTTATTGAAGTATTTTACGTGTTCTCAAGACCGACTGAACTAAATCTATTCCAAAGCATTGCATACTTATAGGGCCTTGCCAGAATAACACGCTATGGAGTGTGTTTGAAAAAAAAAACCGGACGTGACTCCGGCTCCAACACGAAAAAAGAGAAATGGAAAATCAGTGTAAAACAATGAATGATAACATTGATATTATAGATATAGTCGTAAATACCCATGATTTTGTTCTTGGTTTAAATACTTAAAAGCGTTGATTTTCTCTAGTTAAAAGTATTTAAATCAAGCAACTTTTCAAAACGGCACCACAGCATAAACGGCAACATGCGCATCCTGAAATTTCCGTTTCCGTCAAATTGAGAAAAATGAGGCCTTTTTGAAAATGTCTTCTTCTAGTTTGTGTACGTCCGATGAAGATACTAAATTATTGACACCGACTAAGAGGAGATACACATGTTCTCTTTTCCACGGGAAATATAAACAAAGATAGGTGATTGATTTCCAACATGAAACGGTCAATGTAAATTTACTGCCAAAATCAGTCGGACAAATTTCATACACATCAAGTGATGAAGGTAACAGGAACATATGGTATTGTTAATTATTACATAGGTCAGGGCGTAAGAGGGTGGTTCACTTCCGCTGGTGGGAGTCTAGAGGACCCCCGCCACACACACACACACCCATGGCATTTTTTTTAAGTAGAAGATAGAAGTAGAAATGGTGATTTCTTTTGTTCAAATGTTACGCTTCATTTGGCTATCTACAAATCACTCAACAAAAAATATTTACCTACACAAGAGACATGTAATTGAGTCACTGCCTACATCGGGAAAGGTTTGCCCGGATGGCACACTCTAGCTTAGGTCAATGTTTTACATAATGGACACTGTGAACACCATTGCTTTATGCATGAAACAGTTTGTGCCGAAACTTTTATGTACATAATTGTAACCCCTCCCTGTGACATTTCAATTGCTTCTCTCTATTTTTTAATATTTTCAATATTTAGACTTTGGTTTCAAATATTACTCAGCAGAGTATCTGAGTATGTCATGCTACGCGCCTGATTATGTGTATGAAATATTTTAAACATAGTTGTTTTAAAGTTAAACATTGGATCTACCTAATGCACATGTTTATTTTTTTCCAGCATCATTATTAAAGACGTCATATTTTGTGTAATGTTTATAGGCAAGTAACATCATATATGCAATGTACTGCATTATACTAAGTATTGTACATTTTTTATATAAACTAGACATAGTTAGTTTTTTGACATTTTTATCAATGTCTTGTATCTCTTATTTCATATATATTTTTATAACATTACATTGTTTAAATTTAGTAAATGTAGGTTTATATAGATCTACATAAATGCATTATTAAGATAATATGATTTTTCTAAATACTTGATTTTATTGTTTGCTTTCAGAATCAAATGAGAATATCCAGAAGAATCTATCAGCAATGCCGTAAACCAAACTGCAGAGACCTCAACTCAAAGTCGTCAATGTTTCATGATTTAAGACTTGAGAGACAACTTGCTGAACTTTTTAAAGGTATAATTTGTTATTTATATTTTTAAAGTTGTTTTATATAGATAAAACTAACTGTTTCATTTATTGTGATTTAAAGTTATAGACTGCTTATAGTCATTATATAGAAAAATATGCAGCTAGTTTGGGAATCGAACCCAGAACCTTTCCCTTACAGGGCGAATGCTCTGTACCATTTACCAGCTGAGCTAACCGGACCGCTGACATATATTTCTTTCCTAGTAGGTTTCATGCACACTGTGACATTATATATATGAATTCACTGTATCTATAGGATTCAACGGGTTTATAAATCTGTCCTTTATATAGCATGTGAGTAGACATGAATCTTTAACTGGATCCTACTCATATAAAGCTATCAGTTCATGTATGTTAATTTGCCCACCCTGTCCAGATGTGTTGCATGTAACTCCATAGTGTATAAGTCATGGTCGACACCAAATTTATTGGTTTGGCAGAGGCCTTGATATTTTATCTATGGTTTGCATTGTAGCTAGGCGCACTTGCCGTAGTCTGGTATGTACATTTATGTCTTGGCTATTCACAAATAATTATCTCCATTTATATATATATATATACTAAGACAAGTGGGGGTCATGGGGTCTTCGACTGTATAAGACCCTTTCTGTGGGGTCTTCGATTATAGCAGGGTTTGTTTAATGCCCACAAGAATTTTTCGCTGAAATTATCTTTATCTGCCTCTCTCGGTTCGGCTGAGATGATATGCGGATTCACTGTCTGAAAAAGACACTGAAATTTGAGTTGTCTCCCTTTGCCCTTTTCCTTGCCAAATGGTACTGGTTTCTTGCTTGTCTATCGAGCATTGAAGGAAAGTCGGAAATCAGAGCGGGTGTTTTTGTGGAGTTGTGTGCGCGCCAATTTGCAGTGCGGTAAGTTAAGGTAAGTGTACTGTTTACTGTTTACTCTTTATGTTTAGGCATTCAATATAAATATAAAATTGTCGACATTATTCTTGTCATGCGAGAATGATAACAGAAACATTGAGTCGCTGACTCATTTCTTACACTGACACATCAAGCATATGATATAATACCCCACCCACTTTGAAGGCTCCCTGACCATGTAACTGGTGTACTTGCCATATATTAACTGTAAATAACAAAATCATTTTTCAACTGCTTACCTTAATGTATTTGATAGTTTGTCATTCCTTACACATCACACAACCTTCAAAACAGATGAAAATTCTACCAAGCATTTGCTATCTGGCTCAATTTAACATAAAGTCTCGCCTTATATTTCCGCGGTATCAATCATTCCGCGATTATTTGCATTTTTGTTGTAAACAATTCTATGCGCCATCAAGCTATCGTATGGCATCACATTTTTTTGGCTTTCAATTTTTGTTTCTGTATTATGTAATATTTATTGTCAAAATGTTCAAAATCCATGTAGGATTGACCCACTTACCATATTTCACAGAAGTGCCATTTCTAAAAAGGAGTAGCTTGTGTCAAATGCAATCATTGTATAAATTAGAAGTAAAATGATAAAAAATACCTTCATGATGTTGACTGATTATATCAATAATATTTAGAAATGTGATTTTAACGAAAAAAAGAATGAGTAACTTTTATGAAAGTGTTGTTTTTATGATTACCGTGGAAATATGGGAAACTGCAATGTTTGCAAAGTTTAACTTGCCCGATGACCAACTCTTCTCACCAATGCGATGGAATTTTCAACCCCTGTTTGGTTATAATTTTAGCCTAAATCAGTCTAAATTTTTTCTAGTTTCTGCTTTTGGTTTGGTGACACAAGGCAGAAAAAAGAAAATGCATGTCCAAAAGAACACAGGGTTTCCCCTAGGGTCATAACGCATGTCGCATGCGACATCCTTTCAAAATATTTGGTTGATTAGTGACATCCCTTAAATGGCCTGACATGCCTTCCCACCCTTTGCGGCTACCGTTAGATAATCCCATTACATAAGCTCATCAGTAATCAAACAATTGACCTATTTCACAGACTTGTCAATCACTCACAAGTTTGTTACTCTGCCTCAATATAGAACGCGATGTCCTGTGAAATTTCTTGATCCGAAATTGTTTTTCACAAGATTTAAAATCAACTACTGACCAAGGTGTCGGCATTACCTTTCATTTGAATCATTAACCTCCCAATCATGTGAAGTCTATGTAGTATGTATGCAATAAATCGGAACGAAACACTTCATAAAGTTTGTCACGGCCATTTCTCAGATCAATACAACTAGAAATAGATTGCAGTGTATTGTAGGGGCTTTATGCAAGTAAGCAAAACAATGAAATCATAAAGGGTTTTCTCAGCATCTTATTTCAACAAAGCAAGAATAAAATCCCCACTTAAAATGGTTTATTTTGTACATAAAATGAAGAAAAAATACGACAAAACACCCGGCTGTAACATGTTGCCTACTGGATGTTAAAAAATCTGAGAAACCTGGTCTAAAAGTAGGCTCCTTCAAAAGTTGGATCCTAAAAAATCAGTGCATTGGTTATAGCGGTTTCATTTATTAGGGATGTTTAAGACTTTACTATTAATGTTTCCTTTTATAAAATTTTTATTTATTTGGAAATACACTGATACCTAATGAAATTAAACAGAATCAAACATTAAAAATGCAAACTCTCAGTTGTATTGACTTTGAAATATGACAAGTAAATATTCTAATATAGGATAGAAACACATATATTTGAAATGCACATTAATGGATAGTTTTATTGCAGCAATATTCTAAATAGTAACACATACTTAAAAATGCACTATTCATGAGTGTCAAACTTAAAAATCAAAGTACTGACAGTACTGCAATGCGGATGAACGTGATAGTACATGCAGGGACACAAAATGCGAAGGTTCAACTTTCTGAGAAATGGAATTTTATTTCATTTTAACTGATAATAAATACGTTTTACTCCAAATCGTGAATGAATATACAACTTCCTGGTTAGAACCAGTACTAGGCATATGCGGGAAAGTGTCTTATGCGGGAAAGTGTCTTGCTCAATGACACGTGACATATAGACGAGGCGGAGGATCGAACCCACAATCGTCTGATCATGGGTTTGGTGCTCTACCACTGGATCACACGCTCCGCACAAAGAAAGATAACTAATTAACCAGAAATAAAGACATATTTTTCTTAAATAATGATGTATATAAAAATTTTAACCCTTTACTTCATAAAGACGCCTTTTGACATCTCTAATATTGAAAGCATTAATTCACAACATATCAGCAATGTATATTAACTGACAGAGTAGAAAACAGTGCAGGAAGTGTTCAGGTTGCTCGTTACGAGCAATTTGAACTCTTCCTGCACTGTTTTCAAAGGCCTTTTGTGATTGGTGTGGGAAAACGCATATCTTTGGAGTTAAGGGTTAATGGAGTAATCTAGAGTGCCAAAAGACAAGAAGGTTAACGAGTAACCAGGGATAAAGACATTTTTATATTTATAATTTGAACTACAATACGTCAGTTATCAAAGGTATATAGCGGGATACAAATGGACTTACTCCTGCAGAGGTGCTACTTTTGTGTCAAATCTATTTTTGTTTAGAGAATAAATTGCCACCAAATATTTTTAATGTGTTTCATAAATTATATATCAGTGTAACACTTTTTTTAAGTGGAATACAGTAATACTTAATTTTTCAAATTCGGTTGAATCAGTGACATAAACCAGTCACTGGTTGAATAATCCACTTTTTGAAATATCACAAAAAGATTATGTTTATGGGGTACTGTTTTACTGTTTAACCATAATAAGATATATCATTTATTCAAATAGGTGATATCACTTATTTGAATAGAGGATATCACTTATTCATATCTGAATAAGTGATATCACTAGAACGAATAAATGATATCACCTATTCGAATATGTGATATCACCTATTCAATTAAGTAATATCACTTATGGTTAAATACCCGGTAGTAAAACAACCCATAGATGTACATATTTGGGTGCAGTTCTTAAAGATTTATTTGGTAAAATAATTTGTACAGAATGTTTTATACAGGACTAACATTCATATTATAGTTCTGGCTGACATAATCCAGTGTCTAGGTTGTGGCTGTTTACAACAAATGGTTTCTTAATAAAGGTGACCACTAACACAGGTTTAACTATATTGTCAGTGACTGAATGTATGCCTCAGTTATTGTAAACAAATAAGAACTTGTGGTATTTCTCTGTTAGCTTCCTCTTTTCTGTTTTACTTACTTTCATTACTACATGATTGTAACATTTTGAGACTGGTTTTGAGTCCATCCTGGTTGTCTATATGTATTCAGGTAATTGTTATAGTTGCCACATTCTATTAGCATCATATAGCTTTAAGCCCATACCAATTGTATTGTCTTATATATATAATTATTACCTGTGTTAATTGGCTATGGGCACTCATGTGTACAGTCTTGGTAATGGTAAAGAAAGGTCGGCAATGTATTTACACCATCTGTTACACTTTTATTTAAATCAATATAATGATCTATTTTTTGGAGTTTTTAGTTTGTAGAACTTTGTAAAGGTGTCAAGATCCCCACCAGGCCTTGAACCTGGAGCTCTTTTCAAACAGAAAAGTGTGCTTGCTTACACTATAGAGATGTACCCCGACACCACAAACCAAGTGTACATTATTTTATCTAAATATGTGATAACTAAGGCCACCCTTAAAAAAATTGTTATTTTCCATGTCCAACCCATACCAGAAAGGAGGTGGGTAGGTAGGGGATTTTTTTTATTTGCAATCAATCCGAAAATCATTTTAAAGGATATGGACAGAGTAAGGACAGGCAAATACCTAGAACATAGAGTATTGAATGAACAACAATATTTTTTTAAAAGGGGGAGAGGGGTGGGGGGGGGGGGAAGTTTCCAACCAGCAGGATCAACTGGAAATGTAGGACTGAAGCAATATATTGAAATCACAATCATTATATCACAATATGGCGTATCATAACATGCCTTAATCAACTGAATTTATCAAGTGTATTGCATTACAGCGTAACCAACTAAAATCATTTTCAAACAATGGTCATGGGGTAGAGCATCAGCCTTGCTTGTGGAAGATCGTATATTCGATCCCCAGCCCAGTCATCACCATTTCTCAAGCAATACACAGCCCTACATTATATTTTGATTAAGCTTAAACATCCAATAGTATCAAATGAATGGCATGGTATTACAACTGTTTAATCTAAATGTCACTTTTCAAGTATTTAAACAGTTCCAACCAAGCTGTCTACTCTGCATTTTAAAGAAATTACAGAAACATAGAAGTGTGTGTATATATATATATATATATATATATATATATTCACTGTATCTATATGATCCAATGGGTTTATAAATCTGTCCTTTATATAGCATCTGAATAGTAATGAATCCTTAACTGGATCCTACTCATAAAAAGCTATCACTTCATGTATGTAAATTTGTCCGACCTGTCCAGATGTGTTGCATGTAATTCCATAGTATATAAGTCATGGTCGACACCAAATTTATTGGTTTGGCAGAGGCCTTGATATTGTATCTATGGTTTGCATTGTAGCTAGGCCAACTCGCCGTAGTCTGGTCTGTACATTTATGTCTTGGTTATTCACAAATAATTATCTCCATATATATATATATATATATATATATATATATATATATATATATATATATAAATATATGTATAAAGTAAGAAAATGTGTGGTTGCTAAATAGGGATGATCATTTCATATGTTCTACTGCTGTAGCTTTGAGAAATAACATGCTGTTCACTTTCATTTCGAATACAATGATTTAAAAAAGTTCACTGTAAAATGTACTTAAAAAGCAAGATGCTATTAATTGCCTTGGTATTTTCATACAGATAAAAACAAACATTTCTATAGAGATATGTTTACCCTATTGGCAAGTCTGTTACTATGTTGTCAACTGGTGCATCACTAGCTGGCACAATAGTCTGTCACTATGTTGTTAACCAATGTATCACTAGCTGTCGCAATAGTCTGTCACTATGTTGTCAACCAATGTATCACTAGCTGTCACAATAGTCTGTCACTATGTTGTCAACCAATGTATCACTAGCTGTCGCAATAGTATGATACTATGTTGTCAACCAATGTATCACTAGCTGTCGCAATTGTCTGTCACTAACTCACTATGTTGTCAACCGGTGCATCACTAGCTGTTGCAATAGTCAGTCACTATGTTGTCAACCGGTGCATCACTCACTAGCTGTCCTAATAGTCTGTCACCATGTTGTCAACCAGTGCATCACTCACTAGCTGTCACAATAGTCTGATACTATATTGTCAAATGGAAATTCTACCTGGAATGGTCAGCATGCTGGGCCCAAATGTCTGCACCTATCAGTTCTTCCAGACACAGTGGGGGTGGGGTAAACTATATAAGCTATAGTAAAAATTTAAAAAATGTTCTTATCAGAAACTACTGGCTCGATTTTAAAATAATTTCACAGAAACTGTCCTTGGGTGACCCTCTACCAAGTTTGTTCAAGTAATTTTGATTCGTCAAAAAACATGGCGGGCAGGGGGTGGGGTTAGTTTACTATATAAGCTATAGTAAAAACTTAAAAATCTTCTTGTCAGAAACTATTGGCTCAATTTAAAAATAATTTCACAGAAATGTTCCTTGGGTGACCACTACCAAGTTTGTTTGAGCCATCTTGATTCGTCAAAAAACATGGCAGCCACTAGGGGGTGGGGTTAGTTTACTATATAAGTTATAGTAAAATCTTAAAAAATCTTCTTGTCAGAAACTAGTGGCTCGATTTTGAAATAATTTCACAGAAATGTTCCTTGGGTGTCTCTCTCCCAAGTTTGATCAAGTCATCTTGACTAGTCAAAAAACATGGCGGCCAGGGGTTGGGGTTCAAGTTTACTATATGAGCTATAGTAAAATCTTAAAAAAAATCTTCTTGTCAGAGACTTCTGGCTTGATTTTAAAATAATTTCACAGAAATGTTCCTTGGGTGACCTTGTACTAAGTTTGTTCAACCCATCTTGATTCGTCAAAAAACATGGCTTCCAGGGGTGGGGTTAGTTTACTATATAAGCTAAAGTAAAAACTTAAAAAATCTTCTTGTCAGAAACTACTGGCACGATTTTAAAATAATTTCACAGAAATGGTCCTTGGGTGACCCTCTACCAAGTTTGTTCAAGCCATCTTGATTTGTTAAAAATCATGGCGGACAGGGGGCGGGGCAAGTTTAATTAGTAAAAACTTAAAAAATCTTCTTGTTAGAAACTACTAGCTCTATTTTAAAATAATTTCACAGAAATGTTCCTTGGAGAGCCCTCTACCAAGTTTGTTCAAACCGTAGTGATTCCTAAAAAACATGGCAGTCAGGGATTGGGGTTAGTTTACTATATAAGCTATAGTAAAAACTTAAAAAATCTTCTTGTCAGAAACCACCAGATCAATTTTAAAACAATTTCGCAGAAATGTTCCTTGGGTAATCCTTTACCAAGTTTGTTCGAGCTGTTGTGATTTGTTAAAAAACATGAACGCCACAGTATGGTGCTAGCTTACTTTATAGTTAGCTATAAACTTCAAAAGCCTTCTTGTCAGAATCTATTGACCTGATTTCATGTTATTTCACTGACATTTAACATGGGTAAAATCCTTGCCCATCTTTTCTGGAATTTTAATTGTACATGTATTATATAATCTACTTAAGTTGGGTGACTCAAGGTCACTCAGATGAGCGATATAGGGCCATCTTGGCCCTCTTGTTTAATTAGTGACATCCTGAAATTTTTGCCGATCCAGCATTTAAGTTTTGTGTTTTGGTAAATGCATGTATTCATCATCGCCAAACGCAACACTTTTCTTTCGCAGTAAAACGTCTTACAATTGACAATGGTGTTGTAAAGTTATTTACATTTACATATTTGTGGACAGTTTTATATTTTATCATTGGTCATGTGAATTCTTCCGGCATAAAGAACATAAATCCTTGTATGATATAATGATGTTCTGTTGTATGTTTTCACACAAATCACTTATTTAAAAACAGTTTCTTCTACATCTTCTTACATTCAGTATTCTGACTTATAACCAAAAAAAATGCTGGCGATCAATGAATAAACATTGATGATGTAAAAAAACAGAAATGAAATACTTTAGCTGCTCAAATCTAAAATTCTACTTTACTGTAATGTACTATGATGCTTGCTATCAGAAAGCAAGATGGCATAGGTTACACAGCAGGTCATTTGGATATCAGGAGGGAAAGTTATCACATACATGCATGCATTTTACACTCTCTGATTGAACATAACTAATTGCCCATTTCATAGACATGCAGATGAAAATGCAAGCACCCCAGATCCAGATTAAGACGCAATCCAGATTTTAAGCGCCCTGGCAATCAAGAATTTGAAAATTGAGCGCCCCCATGCCGGGGCGCTTAACTGGCCTGGGGAAAGCCTGGATGTGATTTGTAGGGTCTTAGTATATATATGATGTGGTTTGTGGGGTCTTGGTATATATATGATGAGGTTTGTGGGGTCTTAGTACATTTGTATATAGGATATGGTTTTTAAGGTCTTTGTATATATGATGTGATTTGTAGGGTCTTAGTATATATATGATGTGGTTTGTGTGGTCTTAGTATATATATGATGAGGTTTGTGTGGTCTTAGTATATATATGATGTGGTTTGTGGGGTCTTAGTATATATATGATGTGGTTTGTGGGGTCTTGGTATATATATGATGAGGTTTGTGGGGTCTTAGTACATTTGTATATAGGATATGGTTTTTAAGGTCTTTGTATATATGATGTGGTTTGTGGGGTCTTAGTATATATGATGTGGTTTGTGGGGTCTTAGTATATATGATTGGTTTGTGGGGTCTTAGTATATATGATTAGTTTGTGGGGTCTAAGTATATATGATTGGTTTGTGGTGTCTCAGTATATATGATTGGTTTGTGGGGTCTTAGTATATATGATTGGTTTGTTGGGTCTTAGTATATATGATTAGTTTGTGGAGTCTTAGTATATATGATTGGTTTGTGGGGTCTTAAAAGCTACATAATCAGTAGTTGTCCTCATTAATAGACTATTTAAATAACACCCGCATGTTATTATAATAGTTAATCAAATATTTACAATGTTTTTAGCTCCCTGGGGCGAAGTCCAAGGAGAGCTATTGTCATGACCCTGGTGGCGTCGGCATCATCATTGTCATCTGTAGGCACCCAGGTTAAACTTTTGCGTACAAGTTTCACATATCTATGCAACCACTCAATGGATGTCAATGAAACTGTGTGTTTACCATCATCAAAGGAACACAAAGAGACAAGAACCATAACTCTTGTTTGCATTTTGGCACAGTTATGGCCCCTTTTGCACTTAGACAACCAGGTAAACTTTGCGTTTAGTTGCATACAAGTTTCACGTATCTATGCAACCACTCATTGGATGTGAGTGAAACTCTACATGTGTGTTCACCATCATCAATAAAAGACACAGAGACAAGAACCATAACTCTGGATTGCATTTTGGCACAGTAATGGCCCTTTTTGGACTTAGGCATTCAGGTCAAACTTTGCATTTAGTTGAGTACAAGTTCCGCATATCTATGCAACCACTCATTGGATGTAAATGAAAATTCACATTTGTGTTCACCATCATCACTGAAACACACAAAACAAGAACCATAACTCTGGATTGCATTTTGGCACAGTTATGGCCCCTTTTGCACTTAGACTACCAGGTTAAATTTTGCATTTAGTTGCATACAAGTTCCATGTATCTATGCAACCACTCATTGGATGTGAATGAAACTTCACATTTGTGTTCACCATCATCAATGGAACACACAGAGATAAGAACCATGACTCTGAGTTGTATTTTGGCACACTTATGGCCCTTTTTGGACTTAGACACCCAAGTTAAAGTTTGAGTTTAGTTGCTTTTAAGTTTAAGATACACATGTATCTATGCAACCACTCATTGGATGTGAATTAACCTTCACATTTGTCTACACCATCATCAATGGAACACACAGAGACAATAAACCATAACTCTGGGTTGCATTTTACCAATCTTTTGTGAAAATATCATGGAATTTGGGAAAAATGGAATCTTTTTGGCCAGGGGAAACGGCCTGTAAACAGCAGTTAATTTCAGGGAAAAAATCACTGGGGTCATAGTGTATAGGATATGTTTTTTAAGGTCTGTATATATGATGTGGTTTGTGGGGTGTTAGTGTATAGGATGTGGTTTGTTTGGTCTTAGAATATAGGATGTGGTTTGTGGGGTCTTAGTATATATGATGTGGTTTTAAGGGTCTTAGTATATATGATGTGGTTTTTAGGGTCTTAGTATATTTATGATGTGGTTTTTAGGTCTTAGTATAAAGGATGTGGTTTTTAGGGTCTTAGTCTATAGGATGTGGTTTTAGGGTCTTTGTATATATGATGTGTTTTGTGGGGTCATAGTATATATGATGTGGTTTGTGGGTCTTAGTATATATGATGTGGTTTGTGGGGTCTTAGTATTTAGGATGTGATTTGTGGGGTCTTAATATATAGGATATGGTTTGTGGGGTCTTAGTATATAGGATGTGGTTTTTAGGGTCTTTGTATATATGATGTGTTTTGTAGGGTCTTAGTATATGATGTGTTTTGTGGGGTCTTAGTATATAAGATATGGTTTGTGGGGTCTTCGTAAATAGGATATGGTTTGTGGGGTCTTAGTATTTAAGATGTGGTTTGTGGGGTCTTTGTATATAGGATGTGGTTTTTTGGGTCTTAGTATATTATGATGTGGTTTGTGGGGTCTTAGTATATAGGATGTGGTTTGTGGGGTCTTAATATATAAGATGTGGTTTGAGGGGTCTTAGTATATAGGATGTGGTTTGTATTTGTATGGTCTATGTATATAGGACGTGGTTTGTATGGTCTTAGTATATAGGATGTGGTTTGTATGGTCTTAGTAAATAGGATGAGGTTTGTATGGTCTTAGTATATAGAATGTGGTTTTTGTATGGTCTTCTTAGTAAATAGGATGTGGTTTGTATGGTCTTAGTATATAGGATGTGGTTTGTATGGTCTTAGTATATAGGATGTGGTTTGTATGGTCTTAGTAAATAGGATGTGGTTTGTATGGTCTTAGTGGTCTTAGTATATAGAATGTAGTTTGTATGGTCTTAGTATATATCATGTGGTTTGTATGGTCTTAGTATATAGGGTGTGGTTTGTATAGTCTTAGTATATAGGATGTGGTTTGTATGGTCTTTAAATAGGATGAGGTTTGTATGGTCTTAGTATATAGAATGTGGTTTGTATGGTCTTAGTTTATATGATGTGGTTCATATGGTCTTAGTATATATGATGTGGTTTGTATGGTCTTAGTATATAGGATGTGGTTTGTATGGTCTTAGTAAATAGGATGTGGTTTGTATGGTCTTAGTGGTCTTAGTATATAGGATGTAGTTTGTATGGTCTTAGTATATATGATGTGGTTTGTATGGTCTTAGTATATAGGATGTGGTTTGTATGGTCTTTAAATAGGATGAGGTTTGTATGGTCTTAGTATATAGGGTGTGGTTTGTATAGTCTTAGTATATAGGATGTGGTTTGTATGGTCTTTAAATAGGATGAGGTTTGTATGGTCTTAGTATATAGGATGTGGTTTGTATGGTCTTAGTATATATGATGTGGTTCATATGGTCTTAGTATATATGATGTGGTTTGTATGGTCTTAGTATATAGGATGTGGTTTGTATGGTCTTAGTATATAGGATGTGGTTTGTATGGTCTTAGTAAATAGGATGTGGTCTGTATGGTCTTAGTATATAGGATGTGGTTTGTATGGTCTTAGTTTATATGATGAGGTTTGTATGGTCTTAGTATATAGGATTTGGTTTGTATGGTCTTTGTATATAGGATGTGGTTTGTCTGGTCTTAGTATATATGATGTGGTTCATATGGTCTTAGTATATAGGATGTGGTTCATATGGTCTTAGTATATAGGATGTGGTTTGTATGGTCTTAGTATATAGGATGAGGTTTGTATGGTCTTAGTATATAGGATTTGGTTTGTATGGTCTTAGTATATAGGATGTGGTTTGTATGGTCTTAGTAAATAGGTTGTGGTTTGTTTGGTCTTAGTATATAGGATGTGGTGTGTATGGTCTTAGTATATAGGATGTGGTTTGTATGGTCTTAGTATATAGGATGTGGTTTGTATGGTCTTAGTATATAGGATGTGGTTTGTATGTATAGGATGTGGTTTGTATGGTCTTAGTAAACAGGATGTGGTTTGTAGGGTCTTAGTATATAGGATGTGGTTTGTATGGTCTTAGTATATATGATGATGTTTGTATGGTCTTAGTATATAGGATTTGGTTTGTATGGTCTTAGTAAATAGGATGTGGTTTGTATGGTCTTAGTGTATAGGATGTGGTTTGTTTGGTCTTAGAATATAGGATGTGGTTTGTGGGATCTTAGTATATATGATGTGGTTTTTAGGGTCTTAGTATATATGATGTGGTTTTTAGGGTCTTAGTATATTGATGATGTGGTTATTAGGGTCTTAGTATAAAGGATGTGGTTTTAAGGGTCTTAGTCTATAGGATGTGGTTTTAGGGTCTTTGTATATATGATGTGTTTTGTGGGGTCATAGTATATATGATGTGGTTTGTGGGGTCTTAGTATATATGATGTGGTTTGTGGGGTCTTAGTATTTAGGATGTGATTTGTGGGGTCTTAGTATATAGGATATGGTTTGTGGGGTCTTAGTATATAGGATGTGGTTTTTAGGGTCTTTGTATATATGATGTGTTTTGTGGGGTCTTAGTATATATGATATGTTTTGTGGGGTCTTAGTATATAGGATATGGTTTGTGGGGTCTTCGTATATAGGATATGGTTTGTGGAGTCTTAGTATATAGGATGTGGTTTGTGGAGTGTTAATATATAAGATGTGGTTTGTGGGGTCTTAGTATATAGGATGTGGTTTGTATTTGTATGGTCTATGTATATAGGATGTGGTTTGTATGGTCTTAGTATATAGGATGTGGTTTGTATGGTCTTAGTAAATAGGATGAGGTTTGTATGGTCTTAGTATATAGGATGTGGTTTTTGTATGGTCTTCTTAGTAAACAGGATGTGGTTTGTATGGTCTTAGTATATAGGATGTGGTTTGTATGGTCTTAGTAAATAGGATGTGGTTTGTATGGTCTTAGTAGTCCTAGTATATAGGATGTGGTTTGTATGGTCTTAGTATATATGATGTTGTTTGTATGGTCTTAGTATATAGGATGTGGTTTGTATAGTCTTAGTATATAGGGTGTGGTTTGTATGGTCTTTAAATAGGATGAGGTTTGTATGGTCTTAGTATATAGGATGTGGTTTGTATGGTCTCAGTATATATGATGTGGTTCGTATGGTCTTGGTATATAGGATGTGGTTTGTATGGTCTTAGTATATAGGATGTGGTTTGTATGGTCTTAGTATATAGGATGTGGTTTGTATGGTCTTAGTATATAGGATGTGGTTTGTATGGTCTTAGTAAATAGGATGTGGTTTGTAGGGTCTTAGTATATAGGATGTGGTTTGTATGGTCTTAGTATATAGGATGAGGTTTGTATGGTCTTAGTATATAGGATTTGGTTTGTATGGTCTTAGTAAATAGGATGTGGTTTGTATGGTCTTAGTATATAGGATGTGGTTTTTATTTGTATGGTCTTAGTATATAGGATGTGGTTTGTATGGTCTAAGTATATAGGATGTGGTTTGTATGGTCTAAGTATATAGGATGTGGTTTGTATGGTCTTAGTAAATAGGATGTTGTTTGTATGGTCTTAGTATATAGGATGTGGTTTGTATGGTCTTAGTAAATAGGACAAGGTTTGTATGGTCTTAGTATATAGGATGTGGTTTGTATGGTCTTAGTATATTGGATGTGGTTTGTATGGTCTTAGTAAATAGGTTGTGGTTTGTTTGGTCTTAGTATATAGGATGTGGTGTGTATGGTCTTAGTATATAGGATGTGGTTTGTATGGTCTTAGTATATAGGATGTTGGGTTTTACTTAGTAATGTAAAATTGGACCAGTTTCAATCAAAGCAGACAATAGGAATCGATTCTGAATAAAAAAGTAATCGGATATATTTGGTAAGGACATGTAAAGCCTAAACATAACTAGACTACATAACTGGGTATGTAAATAATATTAAAGCGTTGAAGGCACTGAGAGACTGCCGGCAGGATGGACAGGAAATTTTGGCTTTTTCAATTATAACATTTACATTAATTGAACAATTTACAAAATTTAATACATTTTTTGCTAAAATATTCACTTGATGACACATCAAGACAATCAACATGTGAGTATAGTAGGAAGCTTTGTATTATTTTGTTTGCATCAAATGCCAATAAATATAATCAATCAATTTTTAGCTGGATTTTTCTATGAAAAATTCCTGGTTATAGAGGCGAAAACCAGGCGGGCGCGAAGTTTTTATTCCATGTCATAAATTCAATAGTTTTTATCCAATTGTTATGAACCTTGGTCAGAATACTTGTCTGCATGTTGCCATAGACAAATATGAATATGGGTCATCTGGGCTCAAAAACTAGGGTCACTAGGCCAAATCTTAGAAATTATTTTCAATGTCATAAATGCAAAAGTTTTTATCCAATTGTTATGAAACTTGGTCAGAATACTTGTCTGCATGTTGTCTTGGACAAATATAAATACGGGTCACCTCGAGTCAAAACTAGGTTACTAGGTCAGTCTTAGAAAATTGTTTTCTATGTCATAAATGCAATAGTTTTTATCCAATTGTTAGCTTCTCAATTTTCGAACTAAGAGCAATCATTGACAGCAGAAAGAACTTTACCTCGGGATTAGATAGACTTTCATACCAAATGTTAAAACATATGCCCCATTCTGCTCTGGACATAAGGTTAATTCTATACAATAAGGTGTGGAGTAGTGGAATCTACCCTGTAGCTTGGAGGCAGGCTTGTTATTCCACTGTTAAAACAAGGGGGAAAAAAACAAATGAACCGCAATCATATAGACCCATCAGGAATGGATGGTAAAAGCACGTTTAAAACATCTGCTTGGATCAAAAAATATTACCCCTGTCAATCTGGTTTTAGAAAGGGTAGGAACACTTTGGATCAGCTAGCATGTCTGCAACATGACGTAATTTCAGCAAAAAATAGGGAACACTCAGTCCTAGCAATATTTTTAGACTTACAAGCAGTTTTTTATCTCACCTGGCACTCAGGTGTTCTATTTAAATTAAAAGAACATGGAATAACAGGAAATAGCTACCAATATCTGAGAAACTTCCTTGAGGGTAGAAAAATCCAGGTTATAGTGAACCCTGTCAGATTCAGAAATGGTAGACAGAGGATCTTATCCCCTCTACTCTTTTCTATTTTGATTAATGATTTGCCTGCTACACTAGAGGGGACAGGCATGGTTACCAGCCAACTTGCTGATGATTCTAGCACATGGCTAGAGGGGAGGGGGTCAGATTAAACCTGTTACTTCTGTATAATTCCCTCATATGTCCAAAGATAGATTATGGGGCTCAAATCTACTCTTGTGCATTCCCATATATACTAAAACAATTAGATATACTTCTAAATAAGGCTCTCAGGATAGCTCTCGGAGCGCTACACTCCACACCTGCATATTTATTGGAATCAGAGGCGGGTGTCATACTAGTAAACTTAAGACCGGAACATCAGTCAGTTAAGTACTGGGCCAGGGCTCAAACCCGGAAAGACAGTAACTCTGTGAATAGAATCATTGGGACTGGATACTACATCAAATCAAGATACAAAAAAAAAGCACATATAGCTCTACCATTCAGGGCCCATATTCAGGATTTGGTGGGAGAGTACGATCTCAATGGGGACAGTCTAGCTGATTTGAGGCCCAAATTGGAGTCGCCTTGAATGCTTAAATATCCTGATATTAGGTTATCCCTCACAGCTGAGTTCAATAAAAATGATTTGCCAACACTCATAAAATCCATTACTGCAAATCATATTGACCAGCATTATGTTGAACATACTCAAATTTACACAGATGGTTGTAAAAATCCCGAGGACGGGAAAGTTGCAGCTGCATATGTCATTCCGTCCCTTCAGATACAGTATTCTGAGAGACTCGGCAACAATTTGTCAATTTACACAGCTGAACTTATAGCAGTTCAAAAATGTATGTGCTGGATAATAGAACATAAACCAAATAAATCTGTTATTCTTTCGGACTCTCTCTATCATCTCTCACTTCACTCAAAAATAATAATAGCAAGACCTGATATTTTGGCAGAATTTAATAAACAATATAATCAGTGCCTTGAACTAGGATTATAGGTTACAATGGAATGGTGTCCAGCACATGTAGACATATCAGGAAATGAGGAAACTGATAAGGCGGCTAAAGAAGGCCTGCAATATTCAAAATTAACAAATACAGTTACCCATTGCACCTACTGAGGTCTTTGTTATGGCCCAAAAAAAAGTTTTGAATAAATGGAACGATAGATCCTCAGTAAGTTTCAGACGGCCTATAAACTATTCTAACAATAAAAGGATAGATAAATGCATAACCTGTCTGAGATTGGGTGTGAATCTCTTTCTCAGGAATGCCGGGCAATATATTCAAGGGGGGGGATTGCACCCAGTGCAAGGTGAGAAGCTCTACAGAACATTTCCTGCTAGAATGCCCCATGAACAGGGTGAACCAAGAAAAACTCTGGACTGTACTTTCTAGAAATCAAGGGATCATTTTGGGCCATACCATTGAGCTATACACCCATTAAAATTCCAGATGCTGCACTAAAAAGTTTGGTGTGCGCCGATTTGGCACATTCAATTTCAGTATGGCCCATACCTTTCAAAGGTTTTGGCCAGTCGCGTTTCTTGTCAGTTAATTACGTATTTTAGTTAAAGTCGGTAATCCTCGGTGTTTTTTGTCAATTATCAGTGCGTTTCTACTAAGTTACATAAACCCTTTAATTGGTTTTTAACGCTATATTGATGCAATCGCAAAGACGATTATGATCACAAACATAATTTTCCACGAAGTATTATTGTAGTTTGAAGACAAGATCTGTGAAAACAAACATTTGCTGCAACAATATCACTGATATATATCCTGTTTAAGGTTGTTTGTATATAAAGATGAAATGTGGAAATTGTGAAACTTTCCAAAAAAGTTGTTTACAATGTATGGACAACCATATCTGAAAAACATTTTATTTTGTTTTCTATAAGGTATCGAGACACGCATGTATGACAATTTTATACCAGTTTAAACATCGGCTGGTCCATGTTTTACAGAGGTATTCCCGGCGACATTTATGTTTCTTAAACGGACATTTAAAAGGTTATGGAAAAAAGAAAATAAACTTTTAAAAAATTATATTCATTTTGAAAAATGATTGTGTAATTTCAAGAATTTAATCAATTTTTGTTCAGTTACCATTAAAATGTTTTTATATTGAGGTAACATTACTCTAAAATGAGTGTTATCTATGAGCCAGAAGAGAAATGCTTTTGGGAAAAAGAAAAGAAAACAACAACAAAGTGAAACCTTCGTTTGAAGTTAAATTGTTTTGAAGTTGATAAGTTTAATAGCCTTTTTGCTTCAAGGAAATGCAATCTTAGTGCAGCCTTAATTAATGCTGAGATGCATTTTCGGCTGAGGGCCTTGTTTAAAAATCAGTATATAGGGCCCTGGAGTGCTGTATTCTGGATTGTCAAATGTCTGATAAAATCTAGAATGTGCCAAGGGTCAGCCAAAACTTTCATATTTAATAATAAATTACCAGCCCTTTTTGATATTTATATAATAAGATAAAGACTCAACCTGCGGACAGGCGTTCTGTTTGAGGAGTGAAAATTTACATTCTTTATATTAAAAAAATAAAATAAAAATAAAGTGATATTTTTGGTATAAGACTATATGCAGCTAATGCTGTGGGTCTATCATACATCACAATGTAGGGATGTAAAAACAACCAAAAAATAAAATAATTGTTAATAATTCTATTACATACCAAAAATGAAGTAATACAAGTGAATCAGTAGGAGACACTTGAGACTAACTTCATATCACCCCAACTCATAATTATAATACTGTACAATTTCTTTTTTATTCCACTGTTTATTTTTTTAACCCTTTACTTCATAAAGACGCTTTTGGACACCTCTAATATTGAAAGCATTAATTCACCACGTATCTGGTGTAAACCCACCATTGATTTTTGTTCTTTATTCTATAGTAAATAATAAAAGTTTGAAGGCTTGTCATTCATAGAGAAACCCAAATGAAAGAAGTGAAACCTACATTTTACTGTTTGTCAACCTCTACACTATCAAACTATGATGAGAAAAGTAGGGGTCATGTCTCATATAAAAGATTTTTTTTCTGCTCAGTGTGTACACTGGTGACAAAGTAAAAGTAGACTTCAGAATCATGACTATTCATACCCCAATTTCCAAGCATCAATTTATTTTTCTAAATTCACAATTCAAACATGACAATGCTATCAAAATATTCAAAATACATCAATAATGCCATTCAAATAAAAAAATGAGCATTAAAATAAGGGAAATGCATTTTTAAAGAAGAAGAAATGAGGATTATTTATAACCGCCATTATGCGACTACCCAACGGAAGCACTTCCTTTTTGCAATGGTGGTTCTATGCCTATCAGCAATGGGTGAATTATGTTAATATTAGCTGACAGAGTGGAAAACAGTGCAGGAAGTTACAAGCAATCTGAACTCTTCCTGCACTGTTTTCAAAGGCCTTTTGTGATTGGTGCGGTAAAACGCGTATCTATGGAGTAAAGGGTTAACAAGCGTATGCTGGGCTTTGGTGTATATAGGAAACAGGATATAAATAAATTGTTTTTTAATAACTTGTCTTAATTATACACATATTCTTAATTTAATATCATTGCACCAGACTGTTATTTGCCCTGCATCACATAAACAATAATTAGTCTATGTAATTCCCATCAAACTGTACTGAATTTAAATGTACATGTCTTTATTTACATTTCCCAGCTCAACATTCCATTAAAGGTCATGAGAGGTCATTTGCCTCAGGTTGGCTGGATTTCAATCCGACATGTCTCCACTGTGGTCCGCGCTTTGAGAGATAGACAAAAACTATGAAGGTTGAATTAAAAAGCGGATTGAAATCTGGCCAATGAAATGGCGTCTTACAATTTGTGTAGGACCAATAGGCAACCGGCTTATTTCCCGGTCTTGGATTATTGTACGTTGGGCTGGGGATGATGAAGGGTAGAACAGTTCATTGAATAAAAAACAATGTATTTATTAAAACATTGCTAATTTTTTTTTTTTTTTTTTTTTTTTGTGTTTGTGCTTTACACACAAGTTTCAATTAATAAAATTAATATAATATGGAATTCCATATGTTATTTTCATAGTTTAAGATGAATATGGTATAAACCTGTATACAATGCTAAACATTGTATATGGTTCTAGGGAATATTGTTTTTATAAAATAACAAGATATTCAATATAGAATTACAGAAGACTATTTTAATCTAGTGGTGACCAACCTCTGTTAGTCAGTTCTCAGCAGATCTGATCTGAGAAGATATCAGATTTTTTAAAAAAAATTTAAATGATGGCGCTTTTTAGGTATGAGCAATCTGCCGGGTGCTTATTTACAAATTTCACAATTTAATTATATAACATTTAAATTTAATTTTAAACCATTGTGTACCTGTGACTTAATAACACACTTTGGGGGATTAACAGGGGTTGGTCAAATTTTAACCATGCGATGTACTAATTATAATATTGTAAGGCTGAAACAGTATATGGTAAATTACACATTATTGCCACTTTTCATACTGGCGTAACTCAAATTACATATCGGATTGTTGGAAATGACTTGCATACTAGTCCAGGATGACTACTTTTAGACAAACCCTAGTACCTACCAATATTATAGTAATACTTCAAACGAAGTAAATAGCACATTCTTAATTTTTTTATTACCGTATATTCCCTAATTAATGCCCCCAGGGGCGTTACATTTTACAAGGTGGGGGCGTTTATAAAAGATAAAAAAATCAAATTTAACAACAGTTAAAAATACAATAAAACCAATAAAGCCATGGAAAAAACCTTTAACCGGTTTAAATCCCCGAAAAAGTGGTTCAGAATTATTTGAGAGTGAATAAAATAATCGACATAGGATGAAAAAAAGCTGAAAACTGTATGAAATTACTAGTCTGCGTACTGGAATATCCAAATTTATGGTCAGTGTACTCTTCACTTTAAATCACTTGGACGCTTGCTCTTATCAACTTGGAACAATGAACTTTCAGCTTACACAGACTAACGGCATTGTAGACGTTTTGTAATGTTTTAATTGGCAGACGGTATTTTTACTAGTATTAAACAGCAAATATGGGGAAGTATTTGTTCAACCAAAAGTGGTTATGTGGTCACCCAAGATATAAACAATGGGTTAAAGAGTTCAAAGGTAATAAACACTCCGCTAATTGTTGTCTGTGTAACAAAATAATCGATCAGGGAAAGATGGGCGAATACGCACTCATATCGCATATACGTTTTAATTTTTTGATTTTCCAGAAAAATAGGTGCGGGGGGGCGTTTATTAGAGTGGGGGCGTTTATAAGGGAATATACGGTATTATTAAAATTTTATCATACATAATAGTGTACTATAATCATCTACAAACATTGTATATAAATAGCAATATACTTAGGTAAAGGGCTATATGGTTTACCAATATCAGTAAACACTTCTGCATAATGGTGATAGGGAATGTCAAATGATGTTATTAGTGTCATTAGCAATCAATATAGAGTTACGCAAGACTATTAATAATTTACACTAATTAATAAATAAACTTATAAAATTTTATAGTACATATTATACTATTGCTAATTTATATACTGGCGTAGCTCAACCTTCACATCGGAATGGGAGAAAAGGATTCACATGCTAGTCCATTGGTGACTACCTATTGATATTCTTTAGTACCTCTATACAAAATAGCCAAACTTCAAGTGAAGTAAATTGTACACTCTTCCTTTTTATCTATTTTTAAAATTTGTCATATATAGTAGTGTACTATAATTATATTTGCATTGTATATATAAAAAGCAATATACTTAGGTATAGGGCTATATGGTTTACCAATATCATTGATTGATTGATTGATTGATTGAATATTTAGCGTCATTTTTATGCCATCGAGGGCTAACAGACGATCAGTTAACCTAACCACTGTTTCCTGGGATTAACCAGTACTCGAGCACACCCCATCTCCGCAAGTAACTGATAACTTTCCCACTTGAATCAGTGGTGAGAGACGAATGATAATGAGACACAATGTCGTATATCAATCATCACGGAGACTGTTGCCGGGCGGGGGATTCGAACTCACGACCCCTGGATTGATAGTCAGACGCGTAACCGACTGAGCTAATCAGGCCCGGCTACCAATATCATTAAACACTACTGCATAATGGTGATAGGGAATGTCATATGACGTTATTAGTGTCATTAACATTCAATATAGAGTTATGCAAAACTATCAATATATCCAACTAATTAATAAGTAAATCAATGAGATCTTGTTATATAACAGCAGGATAATTTCAATAAATATTGCACAAAGAATATCAGTAATAAACATGCCAATAAATCATGTACAAAGATAGCTTAAGAACCATAAAGAATTCATATTATTTAACATGAGAATTAGATATTAATTAATTAATATGTAAAATAATAAATATATATATATATATACTCATTCATCATATATCATTCATATTTATTTTTAGCTCACCTAAGCCGAAGGCCACTGGGCCAATTTTGATATAACTTCACAGAAATGTTCCTTTGGTGACCCTCTACCAAGTTTGTTCAAGCCATTTTGATTCGTAAAAATACATGGCCGCCAGGGTGCGGGGCAAGTTTAATTAGTAAAAACTTAAAAAATCTTCTTGTCAGAAACTATTGGCTCGATTTAAAAATAATTTCACAGAAATGTTCCTTGGAGGACCCTTCACCAAGTTTGTTCAAACCGTAATGGTTCGTCAAAAAACATGGCGACTTTGGGGTGGGGTAAGTTTACTTTATAAGCTATAGTAAAAACTTAAAAAATGTTCTTGTCAGAAACTACTTGCTCGATTTTAGATAATTTATAGAAATGTTCCTTGGGTGACTCTTTACCAAGTTTGTTCAAGCTGTTGTGATATGTTAAAAAACATGACCGCCAAAGTGAGGTGCTAGTTTACTATATAGGCAGCTATAGTAAAAACTTCAGAAGCCCTCTTGTCAGAATCTACTGACCTGATTTCAATGTAGTTTCACTGATATTTATCATCGGTGAACCTCTACCAAGTTTGAACTCTTCTACGCATCTGTTACATCTTCAAAACAAATCATAATTCTAACTACTCGCCCATCTCATTTTTTTCCGGAATTTTTAGTGTACATGTATTATATAATCTACTTAAGTTGGGTGACTCAAGGTCAGTCAGGTGAGTGATATAGGGCCATCTTGGCCCTCTTGTTTAATCATCTGTTCATGCTCGCCAAAATGACCAGTTCAAAGTGCAAGGGTAAATAAAAACTTCAACAAACAAATCCAATTGTTATGAAACTTAGTCAGAATACTTGTCTGCATGTTGCCGTAGACAAATATGAATATGGGTCACCTGTTGCAAAAACTAGGTCACTAAGTCAAATCTTAGAAAAGTATTTTCCATGTCATAAATTCAATAGTTTTGATTCATTATTCAGTCTTAATGAAAGTTGGTCAGAATACTTGTCTGCATGTTGTCTTGGACAAATATGAATATCGATCATCTCGGGTCAAAAACTAGGTCACTAGGTCAAATCTTAGGAAAGAATTTTGCGTTAAATATTTTACTCTTTTCATAAAATTCAACAGTTTTCATTCCACTCTTCATGAAACTTTGTATGAATGTTTTGGTCATCTAAGATAAAAAAACTAGGTCAAAATCAAAATGAAAAAATCCGGCTTATGCTTAATGCGGTTTCAGCATTTACCCCATGTTATAGTTACACAATAGGACTAACTAAATGAAAATTGCATCTTAAACAGGTGTGTGGCTGTAAAATGATTTTTGAACAAACCATATGTTTTTATATTAAACAAGAAATAACTTTAAGAAAGATAAACAGCGTAGATGGAATGATGATTGCAGACTGTCAAAAATAGATTTTTATCACACAAAATACTTGCAAACTACTTTGTCTATTTTCTTGTAGCTAGCCAAGCACTACTTTTTATTTTGCAGGATCAGATCGACACGATATTTTGTTCACGTGTAAATTTAGTGTTTCTAATGCCAAAATAGTGAAAACAAGAGAGAATTAAACAATATAAGAAATAAAAAGCAATAAACATTTATGATTAAAACGTTCACGTCACTTTCATCCCGTATTCATTATCACTCAATAGCAGTCCCTTGATTTGCTACTCAGTGTGCAGTGATACAGTTAAAAATGTTGCGGCAATGATGCAATCAGATGATGCCTGCTTTCTGTTTTCCAGTACTTAAGACTGCCGGCTTCCACCGACAGTCTAAAAATCAGTTGATGTTCATGAGAGCCAATATTTTATTTGACACGCATTCTAACATGCCTTGTTTGACAGTTAAGTTAAACAAAGAAAAAAAAACAAGCATTGTTTATATGATGCAACAAACAACATGGCACGCAGACCATTATGACTAGATGACTACAATAATTGGGACACAAGACTAGAAGTAAACAACTGCAAAAAGTGAACTCATTGAAAAATTCAGTCCTTTATAGTAATTTGTTCATGATAGGATCAAATAATATCTATTCAAAAGTAGTTTATTGACTAATTAGCAAGACATTGTCATTCTGATGTTAAGTTAAGTATTTAACTATTTAACTAAATAACTTCCCATCAGATGTCCAAAGCATTGTTAATTACCCCGTTAAACAACACTTGAATGGATACTTTTTGTATCGCCCTTTAGGAGAAAAGGCGATACATAGGGATCGCTTTGTCCGTCCGTCCGTCACTAAAACTAAACGTTGGCTATAACTTTGCCATTTATTAACATTTCTTCTTCAAACTTTTAGATTATATTGCTTGTGTCAACAGGGTTGTGATGCAGCCAAATTCTGTAGGTTAAGGTCATATTTGACCCCTTTTTGTACTTAGATTTTGCTACAAAAACTTAACGTTGGCTATAACTTTGCCATTTATTAACATTTCTTCTTTCAAATTATGACAACAGGGTCCAGTAAATGCTGCTGTAAGTTGGTAGTATTTTCTACATAAAAATCAAACATATTTTTATTATTCTTTGTGTATATATGTAATTAAACATATTTATATTACATGGATTATGAAACAAATTCTTGTAACTTATAACTATCGCACTTGATAGCTATTTGCTGATTGAAACTAGTACTTGCACCAAGTGTGGCTTGTGTAAAATGCTGAAGTATCTCATCCATGGTGGGATTTGCACCTGCACTCTCTACATCAAGAGCTTGACACTCTACCCCTAGACAGTTTAAGACATTCAGTGATGCTGGCATTAAAAAGTTTTCATTTTTTTGTTTAGTTTCAATTACCAGTAATTTTTTCACACAGAGAACCGGATCGCAGACAAATTTCAAAGACTTTTAAGAATGTTAGAGCATGGAGTAGTCTGAGATATCAGGGATCGAAATATGCAATAACTTATTAAAAATATAATGATGGTACGCAATTTAGGTGAACTGAAGTGCCAATCTACCATTTCAATACATTTCCAGCAGAGTTTACATATAACAAACTTCATATATAGGTTTTCTTTCGTTGGTGGTCCTGCCTGGTGTTTTTTTTTAAACAAAAAAATTGCCAAACTGACAATTTAACTTGGCCTGGATAGTTGTAAATTTCAGTCTCAGTTCTGTCATTTTTTAATAGCCGTAAGAGTAACTTCCCTTTCCTAAAATGCACTATTATCCCAAAGAGCATGAATTACCTGCAACAACATCGATTGTCACCGATTTCAATCATAAAATGATGATTATTCAATTCTACTCGATTATTGCGGCATCACTAGCCTAGTAGGTCTTAGTATATATTGTGTGGTTTGTGAGGTCTTAGTATATAGAGATGTGGTTTGTGGGGTCTCAGTATATATAGATGTGGTTTGTGGGGTCTTAGTATATATAGATGTGGTTTGTAGGGTCTTAGTATATAGGATATGGTTTGTGGCGTCTTAGTATTTATAGATGTGGTTTGTGGGGTCTTTAGTTTATATGATGTGGTTTGTGGGGTCTTAGTATATATAGATGTGGTTTGTGGGGTCTTAGTATATAGGATATGGTTTGTGGCGTCTTAGTATTTATAGATATGGTTTGTGGGGTCTTATTATATAGGATATGGTTTGTGGGGTCTTAGTATATATATATATATATATATATATATATACACGCTGCCTACCCATGTCCGTTCCAATGGGGTTAAAGGTCAAAGTTCGAAGCTCCGGTTCCGGTTCAAAGTTCATACATCAATGGTCCCTGTGGTGAGGCCCTCCCGAACCAATTTACCAAGAAAGTAAGTAAATACTTAATGGTTGAACCGCAGAATAGTGATCGGGCGGGAAAGTTCTGGTAACAGCGCCCTCCCGAACCATTTATCAATACTATAAAGTAAATACTTAATGGTTGATATGTGAGGTTCTGCGGGACCTTTTAATGTTTAACGAGACCGGGAACTTTAATGTTCAGCGGGACTGTGTGAATGAGTTGCGGGACCTATACTATATACGTATCGGAACCTTTAATCCCTGTAGGTGTATGTAGGGACTTTATATCCCGGTAGATATCGAACATACATACCTATAACTTTCGAACCGTAAATGTTAGAATCTTTTACTTCGGTACATCGTGCTCGATGTAAGTCTCGAAACTTGTGCCAAAGTTTGAAGTTTCTAGGTCCACGTTAAAGTGGTAAAGATTTGTACAAGTCCGAGACTCTCCAAACACTAGTAACTGTATCGGTATAATTCTTAAACTCGGAAGTAGTAGTATATGTATGTATGTATGTATAACTGTTTGTTATCAGTTCTAACTGTTCATGTGTATGTATACATCGGTATAAGGTTTATAACTATATACAACATGGTACGGTTAACAACTTGTGAACATTGCGGAGACTATACCGATGTTTGCGATCGACACTTAGTACGTGTAGCTGAAGCTTTGGAAGGTACGAGTATATATATATATATATATATATATAATATGTTTGTTAAAACTTTATACGTATAACTGTATGTTTATATATGTTAGAGGTTCTAACTCAAACCTTTTATACTTTCGCAGAGTCTATGTCAGTTGTGGAACAGTCCAGAGTTATACCTTTACCGGTATCTCAACCCGGGTGTTGGAACCCTAACGTGAAACATTTCGCCACAACTACTAACACGGATGTGATAGGTAAAGGTTCTGCTGAAAGTATAACGTTAATGGTTGAAGACCCTACACGGCAGTATGTGTACAAGTATCGTGAAACTTTCAAACCTGATGTAAACATAAACTGTGAGGGACTAAAAACCTTTATGGGACTTAAACAGTGAACAACTAACTATGTATGTATATATATTTTATGTTTTGTACAAGTATATATAAAGTTTTTAACTACTAACAGTGTCTATAGTTTGTTATAACCATACCCACACACACACACACGCATGTTAAAGTTTTTAACGCAAGTCCCAAAACTCATCAACACCATCATCATCACCGTCATCCTCAGTTTTAACTTCGGACATGGATGTGTCTATGAAGGTCTGTTCGCATTTAACTTTACCGTTAGATGCATTCACAACCTTCAACATTCTGACCGTGTTCGCACCCAACAGTGTGTTACCGTGCGTTAAACACACGTCACGTTTAAGTTTCAAAGTCTTAGCGCCGTAGTATCGCTCAGTGTCTATGTCCATGTTGAAGTTGTGCGACTAACAACAGCGAGTGAGAAACCTGTACGTAACACTCTCGTTCAAGTTTCTACTGCTTTCGACTAACACTAAATGTACACTGTTAGCACCGGATTTCAAACTGTGAAATGCCGCACCTTCCGGGTTATGATGGTTGAACATGTTAGTCACCATTTTGGCAGGCTTAAACACCTGCCAGTCCTGCGCCGTGTGCAACCTATCGTTATGTTCGGAAGCTATGGTCATGGCAGTACACACGTGTTTGTAACGTTCTGCGCCGTTCAAACTCTGAGGAAAGTCTAGGTGTGCTTCAACCATGGCTTTGGGTTTAAACTTCGAACGTAGCATGCCTTCGCTCCTAAGTCGCTTATCACCGCCGTATATGTGTACATGTCAGAAACATGTAAGGTCTTTACCCATAATGCACCTGAAATGTATAACGTTATAGATAGATAGATATATAGTATGTGTATACCATGTACTACAAACGTATATGGTGAAAGAGTTTGAGAAACTGTTAAACATAAAGTCTCGAACTAGAAATGTTTTAAAACACACACACACACATACCTTTGGTTAGTAGTAGTAGTAGTTAGAACCTCCAAGAAGCACCGAAACATGCGTTTATATACCGTTTGCAAATGCTGACACATCATAAAAGTCACGTGACCGAGTTGAGGCTACAAACCCAACAGTCAATGTCTGCAGCAGTTAAGGTTGAACATTGTCTACAATCATGATCTGTTACATATGAAGAAATACCAATCTTCAGCACTCCTCATGCACAAAAACTCCATGAAAAAATATGTTGACACCCAGCACTGTAAAACTTTGGGCATGGCTGGCAGCTACATGCCCAGTGTTACAGTGTTGGGTGTCATAATATCAGGGTTAATTTAAAATTGTGTCGATTAGGATGAAAAATGAGGTTAAAGAGAAGAATAACATTGTCAACACATTGACAACTCTAATAATCATTAAATCTTCATGAAATTTTGTCAAAATGTTTGTCTTGATAAAATCGTGACCAGGATAAACTTGTTTATCTTTGGTCAAAAATGGGATTATTCTCCTGAAACCAAATTTAAATGTACTTAATTTGTGATTTATTTGTTCTCACTTTTTTGTACTTTTTTGTTGCATATAATGATGGCGTAGGTATATTTATGCAGTTTGTTTGATTTGAAAAATAAACAACACAACAGCAATGGCTTTTTGCTGCATTAAGTCATGTGATTATAAGACACTTGTTATCATTTCAAGTAAAATTGCCTCAAGATTCACATTAATAACAACTTTCCTAAACTTGTTGAATAAAGGTTTATTTTATATATATATAACAGCTTGTGTAAGATCCTATATATCTGTTTTTTTATATATGAAAGATAACTTTTAAAATCTATTTTAGAAGAATCCCTGAGTGACAAGGAAAGTCTAGATGTTGGAAGTCCAGCAAAGAGACAGGGGCTAGATTCCTTGTCCCTGTCCCAGGACTCTGGTACCTCCTCAAGGAAGGGTCGGGATAGAGACAAGGCTAGCCAGGAGTCCCTGACGCAGCCTCCAGTGCAAAATGATAAGAAGAATCAAGTTGAAACTAAAGGTAATGTATTATGTAATGACCTGTACGCTTGTTGGGACTTCATGTAACTTTCATGTTAATTGCTAATTAAAACATTTTATTCTGCAGTGAGAGGATTTCTACACACCTGGTGGCTTTAAATTTCGATATACCCAAATGTTTGCTATACCAATACCGCTGGTTGGGGAGACATATGTTTTTATGTCAAAAACAACCTTCTAGTTTACTATTGGTGCGAAACTAGATTTTTCAACTTAAAACAAAACGTTTTCAAGACACAATCCAGAATGAAACAACTTCAAGAGAGAGAGGGGAAAGGACACTACCATCATGCTTCTGGTGGGGATTAAGCCCACTACCTCTCTATGAGGCAAACACACTAAGACGGCACTAATATTATTCTGTCCCGTTCCTGTAGCATCACATCCCCATTTAGTGTCAAGACCTGTATGCCTAACTTCAAGGTCAAGATCACTGCACAGCTCCTCTGAACTTTGTCAGTTTTGCTATGTAAGCCATACTATCCAAATTTTCGTGTCCAATCCATATCTTTGTCATTCATGGTGGGATTTTGGAATAAATTGGCTGAAGTGACCACCATAGGATGAGGATATGTGACCCAGAAGCCAGGTTGACTCTTGACACAGTCAGACCATACTCATGCTCAGTTTTATTAAATATGAAACTTGAGAAAATACAGCAGTCTAAATCACATTACCATATTAATAACAGTGTTATATATAATTAATTTAAGTATACACAGTACAGCTTAAATCAGACAATGTACATTTCAGATATTCATTTTAAATTCAGTCTTGAAATAATTAAAAAAAAGGAATTGGAGGAAGTTTAAATGTGGAGAAGTGAAGAGAAAAAAACCTGATTTATAAACTGATTTCTTTTTTTTTATGTTATACAGATTTGTCAGTGCCAAACATCAGCTTGAACCAGAGTCTGACGCAGAACATCAGCTTGATCCAGAGTCTGACGCAGAACATCAGCTTGATCCAGAGTCTGACGCAGAACATCAATTTGAACCAGAGTCTGACGCAGAACATCCGCTTGAACCATACCAAGAGACTGGCGCAGAACATCCACGAGATCCAGACCAAGAGTCACACCCTGAACAATCTGCACGTAAAGGTATTATTTATTTTTTGTGTCACCCGCAAGAAGTAGCAAGCGACACAAAAGGATCACCTCTGTCCATCCATCTGTCTGTGTGTCTCACTTTCACAAACTGCTCATATTGTGGTAATGCATAAAGGAATTGACTTCAAACTTGAAATAAAGATACATGGCAATAAGGAGCATTTGGTATGGTCTATGTTGACATGGCTTCAATGTGCCACCAAACCTCGAAAGTGCTGAGGGGGGGTGGGGTGGGGGGGGACATTCAGCATCGGCAGATCGTTTGTTGAAATAAAAAGTACTTAAACATGTTATGTTTGTGAATAATTAATGGTACAGAGTTCCAGTATCTAGTAATTTAACCACAAGGACTTTAACTCATCTTCATGGTATACATGTAATACTGTCATGTTCTGGTATTTGATTGTATATTTTATAGTTTTCTTTTCTGAAAAAAAAAAGTGAAATTTGTGTCTGTTTGAATGCTTCATACTCCTTAAATTTGATTTCACTTTGATTGACACACTCAGCACAGATTTCAATCCACAAATTTGTTAACACATTTAGATAGATCTGTGTACAATACCATGAATAATGTCTGGCATGTTGTTTGCAGGCTTTAAGACGAAACAATGGACCATGGAGGAAGAAAATGATTTGGTGAAAGCATTTAAAGTACAGATTATAAAATAAGAAACGCCAGTACACAGGAATCAGATGTGCCATAAACAAATATCACAGTTTAAAAGAAAGATCAGAAGCAAGATTAGTAACATTATCCTGGGAAAAGCAAAATGTTATGTTCCACAGCTTTAACACACAAGTTCTAAAGTAGAAGACAACACAATTTGGAAATGCGTTGGTAACGGTTTCAATTGTGGATGCCTAAATACACAGAAAACAATTTAAACAAGACTATAATAGGCCATCTGACTTCAAAATGTAGTGTACCACTGGTGAAGTATGTTTACGAAATAACATTTTTACATGTTCATGCAATGTTCTGGTTTTGGTGACTGTTTTAGTTTTATCACAGTACTTGTGAGAAGATTGGTACTGCACCTTAATACTCATTCCACATTCCTGTAATTTTACCATATCATACTACATTTCACTGACTTATACTCGTATAATTGAATTGTTTTATGCAATATTGTCACATAGATTTTTCACTATGTATTAATTATTACGTCTCTTAAAATCTTTGATACCCCTGTTTGTCATGTTATCATGTTATGATTACATATTTGATGTCTTGTCATATCATCATAAACCATCGTTTCATGCCAGTTTAGTTTTATTTGTTGCAATTTACAAAGACATAGAAATAGCCAACAATTCACTATAGAAATAATTAAAAGTTCAATTTTGAGGTAAATGATAAAAGGAATTTTACAGCTATAACTGTATGAACAATCGTTCCCGTATTCTCAGGATTGCACTTGAGGCTTTGACTATTGCAATTGGGGGATTACACTGCCGACTTGAATGCTCCGGTCATACAGATAGCGCACTACTATAATTTTCGGTATTAATTCAAGAAAGTTCAAACAACTTTTTTAAAGTGAGCCTGTTGTGAGCTTTCTCAAATTCATTGAGATACAAAATAAATTAAGAGTTAAACTATTTTGAAGCCCTTAAGCATGCCATTACATTAGCAAAATGATGTCATTATATTATACACATTAAATATAAACAAGTAAAGTTGTGGGATAAATAAAACATTCTCAAACTTTCAAATTAGGAATATTTTTTTTCTGTATTTTTACAGGTTTCAGAGAAATAAGGTAAAATGGGTGACAATTTTCCAGTTGCTTTTATTTACTTTTTTAATGACTTTGAATGCAGTAAGGCACTACAGTTAAATCTTGACCAACAGATGGATATTATTGATTTTTATCAGTTTGGAATCAATCTCATTGGGTTTTATTTAGTTAGAGAGTTTCAAGAATGTAAAGGGTTTTGTTTGAATTACCATTTTACTTTTGTTGCATTTGCTATTCAGTTAATAAACATTTAATGCTATAAAGCATGCTGTTGAACAATTAATGGATGTAGTGTCTGTGTAGGTAACTAACATAGGATACAAAAGTGCTTTAACATACTATTCTCTAAAATGTTCTTTGTGAGTTTCTAGCTGTGGTTGCACTGTGTTGTCATCAGTCATCAAAATTTTACTTGTCGATGCTCTAGAGGTCACTATTTTGCACATTCTTCATGAAACTTTGTCAGAATGTTTGTCTATGAAATCTTTGTCAAATCGGTGTTAGGGTTATGTCATGTCAAAAACTAGGTCAATAGGTCAAAAAAAATCTTGTTAACAATAAAGGCCACAGTTTAGCCTGAATTTTATGATAATTTATATTCTTTAAATACCTGTAGTTTCCTTATGAACTTGTGATTTGGATAAGTAGCATATCAGTAGCATCACAAACTGCTATTCTTTATTTTGTATTACATGTATTTGTATTGGTACTTGGCAATTAATGTTTTGTGTTAAAACATATTATTGCTGTAGATTAGGACATTTTTAGAGTTATTAATGGACATACATACATACATGTTGCAGAATATTTTCTTCCATTTATATAAGAAAGGTCTTTTCTGTTTAAAACATTCTAAAACTATCTTTAAAACTTATATGAATCTCTGCATGGCAACAGTCTCCGTGATGATTGATATACGACATTGTGTCTCATTATCATTCGTCTCTCACCACTGATTCAAGTGGGAAAGTTATTAGTTACTTGCGAAGATGGGGTATGCTCGAGTACTGGTTAATCCCAGGAAACAGTGGTTAGGTTAACTGATCGTCTGTTAGCCCTCGATGGCATAAAAATGACACTAAATATTCAAAAAAATCAAAACTTATAAAGTGATGTTACTAGATGAGGCAAACAGTTACATTCCTGTCATATAAATTTAACAAAATGGGCATGGATGTGTTAACTTTATGACAAAAATGTAGCTTAATATTTCATTTAGTGTAGTCACTATTTGGTTTTGAGAAATATTATCCAGTCTGAAATTTTTCAGTGTATTTGCGACTTGTTCACATTTCGTGAAATTGAACTATCTTAAATTGGAAGACGCACTTATGTTTCATGTAACCAAAGAAGTGATATTGTTGAAAATGAAAAAAATTGTATTGTTAGATTGATCATTGGATATTCACATTAGAAAAAAATTAATGATATGTGAAACTAGCAAGATGTTTGGTAACTACAAAAACCAATTGACTGGGAGAAATATGTTGGCAGCTACTGTTATCAGATGAAAAAAAAAAATCAGCCAAAATCTTTCACTTTATCATTGAAAACCAGTACAGATAATTATTTTACTGTCAGGGAGCTTTTAGGATCATTGAATGTCCATTTTCGTGCATCATCAACAATTTGCTTCAGATGACATCTCAAGGGTTCAACGCAAAACTGTCGTAACTCCATTTTTTTTTTTCACAAATTGATGTTTTTGCATTTTTTTATCTTATTCTGTGACAAAAACATTTTTGATTTTTATTAAGTAGTAAAAATGAAAAAAATGGTCCAAAAGTTGTATAATTATTTGGCTTAGTTCATTTATGGAATACTGTTGTAACTTGAGTTACATACAGTGTTGCACTGAAAAACAAGCCAAGTTTGGTTTAAAAAATATGCAACGCTGTAGTAATTCCGTAATTTGTTTACATAATGAGGTACTGTTAAAGACATGGTGTTGTAGTGGTTGGTCTCTACATGTTGCTAAATGACAGCGCTCTCTAAACTGTTTTTAGATAACAGTTGACATTATGGAAATGTAGTCAACTATTGGCACCAGCTTTTCAACTCAAATAAGTGGCCTTTTTTCACCTGATGCACTCTGGTATTGTAATACAGTTATACTGTATGGCTCTACTCATCATAAATATACATATAGTTGGTTAAAAACATCTTTCTCATTTAATAATGGTAGAAATGAAGGTGCTACAGTGGTGTATGAATTATTTTTCTACAATTCATATTATGTGATGTGGAATACTGTCGTAGGTCAAGTTACTACAGTGTTGCATATTTGTTCTTTCCGATGAAAGCTAACATTTGAAGTGGAAAACTAGTAAGTGTTTTTTTTATCAAAATCATATTTTGTGTTAAATGTTTAAAAAAAATCTCATAATGGTTTTAAACAAAAAATTATAAAATGCACAGTTTTATGTTAAAACACTTGACATATATAAAAACAAATGAATAAAAAAAATTTCTTTTCCCTGAACAATTTTGAAAAATGGTGTAACGACAGTTTTGTGTTCAGCCCTTGATTGACTACTAAACGGCTTGTCCAATATTGATTAAAATCAGCAGGGATGTTCCTTGAGTGGTCCCCTCTCAAAATTGTTCATATTCCATGCAGAACTCAGGTTGCCATGCAAATACTTCTTGTCCGAAACCGTAAATCAGAGAGCTAAGATACAAAAATAGTTCAAATAATATCTCTTTGGTCAAAATTGGCCCTATCCTGAAGGTGGGCTGTTTCTACTGAGATAATCTGCAGGTCAAATTATATGTCTTTTTAGCTCGTCATTTTTTTGAAGAAAAAAGTCTGGCTATTGTGATCACCCTGGCGTCGTCTGCGTTGTCGTGATGCAAAACTTTAACATGATTTGTCATAACTTAATACAATAGCTTGTGTTACCTAATATGTTCTGGATATTCCAATATGAGACTTGATCTCTCACCTGTATTTATTAGCTCAAATGTAATGGTTGTTGTAGAGTTGCTTGCTGCATTCTTACCATAAGTAGACATCATTCATAAGTAGTAAGTATGCTAAAAGATGGTTTTCCTCTTTTTTTTTTTTTATGATGCAGACTTTCATTTTGTTAAAGAGTATTGTCAAGAAAAGGCATTTGATGTTAACAATTGTCACAATGTTCTATTTGTGTTGTTTGATTTTGAAGAGTTCACAGATTTGAGGGAATTTTGTGTTCCATTCTATGCTGAAGCATACATACGGTAATTAATAAAAAATGCGCTGAAGGAGCAAAATATTCAATGTGGTCAATGTGAATTTTGCCTTTTTGGCATTATTTGCTTTCTCATAATACTGCCAACTACATACTTGTAATATTTTCCATAAATTATTTTAAACTAAACTTTAGGTTTTATGTAAAAAAATGTCCAGTGGTTAAAACTTCCCACTAAAGTAAACCTTTTCATCTTTATCTTTGGATTTGTTTACCTTTGATTCAGACTTAGTACCTTTTGAATCCTCAGAAACTTTACGTTCCCTTCACCTTTTCACCAGACTTAACAACACCGTCCTTTACTTTGTCTATATTACCACATTTCTGTGTCAATCTTGGAGTATTAATCACAACTGTGATAGCTCTAGTTTTGTTCACTAAGTGTCAGACAGACAGGTGTCAAATAGACAGTTATTTTGTCACTCAATTTTAAGTTTATTTTTTTAGCTTGTCTGTTTTTTCGAAGAAAAAAAATTCAAGCTATTGTGATCACCCTGGCCGGAGTAGTCATGCAAAAACTAACATTTGTCATAAACTTAAAACTGTATAAGATATTTCACTGTAACTTGGTACACATTTTGCCAGAGACAATACGCATAGGTATATTGACCTACATTGCAAAACAGACGAGCGTTGGCAATCGCTCTGCAGTGCTCTTGTTTATAATTGTTCCTTTTGATGTTGCAACTTTTAAATTTGTTTTTCATCTTTTTAGCATTTTTCTCTCTTTAGTGCATCTTATTGTGATTTGGGGTTTTATGAGAAAATATTCAGTTGACATCCCTTGACTTCTATATTCTGAAAGTCAACTGTTTCAACTGAGATAATTTGCATGTCAAATTATATGGCCTTTTTGTAATTTTTCCTAGGAAGTTGCAACTATTAAATTTGTTTTTCATTTCTTTTTCGTTATCTTTCTCTGTTCATTGCATCTTATTATTATTTTGGGTTTATGAAAAGGTAATTCAGTAACCATCCCTAGAGTTTTATTTATTTTTTACTTTTTAGTCAGGAGTTATGGCCCTTTGTTATTTTTCTCACATTTACCTAGATAAGAAGCTAACCTTTCGAACGTAGCTCTCCAACAGTTTTTAAGAATTTTATTGAAACTTTTCTAGACTTAAATCAGTCATCATGTTATGTTAAGTCCTAACCTTCAGGCATTAGATATTGCTCCGCCTTGGGGTGCTCTCTGCCTTTGTGAAAAGTACATATATATCTATGTCAGGGAACAGATTCCAGTTTTTTATTATATAATTATCCAGGAAAACCTGATATTTACATCAGTAAAAGAACATCACTGGAATTGTTCAATATTTACATTATACAGTATAAGTCAAACAACAGTAGTTTCATTAATTCTTGCATAATTCAAATAATGAATGTGTGCCTAAAAATTCTTTCCATGTTTTGATCACTTATGCTGAATATTTTTACCAAAGATTAGCATATTTCTTTTTCAACTTAATAAATGTTCCATTTTAACCACAAAACCAAATCACACATGAGCCATATGGTTCTGTTATGTGTTTTATATATTAAGACTCAAATTAAGAAAACTAGAAATTGGTTGTAATTTACTTCATTATAAGGCCAGAGAAAAAAATATTAAGATTTTTATACGGATTATGAAAAACAATAGGGCGGGTGGGTAGATTTTTATTTCTTATTTTTACGGACAAAGGCTAGACCTGATAATGAACATGCAGTCCTGTCCATCATAAACACAAATACACAGTCATTTTAACTGATAAATATGATATAAACCATACATCAGTTTGCTCATATTTAACACATAATTATATTTTTTTGTGATCATTCATCGTAGCTGCAGATTTTAATCAAATAAAAAACATGTTTGTTTTTTTTTGTGGGGGGGGGGGGGGGGGGGGGAAGAGGATGAGAATCTAATTTTGTTTTCTTCAGCCTTAGGTTGTAATTGTTAATGTGCAGGGGTCGTTAAGGTTCATTTCCTCGGTGGGATGGGTATAAATTCAGATAATACTTTTTATTCCAGTTTTTTCATTCAGTTAAAATGTTTTTTTCTTTTTTTCTTGTAAGACCATATCAAGTTCATTTTATGTTTAGCATCCTAGAGCGAATAAGTTTTAATAATGTTTTCAGCTGAAAAGAAAACAATGTACAAAAAGAATCTAATAGCTTTTAGAGAAAATTTCATATGGAAAAAGCAACCTTTGATCAGTGTTAACATGCAATGAAAACCACTTTTCTTTTACGAACATTGAGTAGACGTATTAATTCCACCACATTGTAGTATCAAAAACACTTTCATACTGTATGAAATAAGAAAAGCCTATACATTTGATTATTTGAACTCATATGATAAGTTAAAATGATGCTAAAAATGAATTAACTTGGTATGGCCTAATAAATTTGACACAATATTCTTTGAAATGGTTCAGAATTGCTGAACTGTTTTACATTTTGTTCCATAATCTGGGAGTTTACTTTAGAAATTAATTTAAGTTTTTGCAAAGTAGCTAAAAATAAAAACATTATTCAAGAATAGTAAGTAGTTTGTGAGTTTTCCCAATGATGAATCTAGACAGTAAAAAAATCAATGTTGGCAGCAATTGCAATAACCAACTGCATGTGTTGCCTAATGGTAGTGTTAAAAACACTGCTATCTGGAATGTTGTTGGTTTGATTCATTCTAGCTGTGCTGCAGCATGGCTCTATGTGAGAGCACTTTGTAGTGTTGTGCCATGGGAGTTGTAAGGAATAATGAATGAGGATATGATAGGAAGATCACCCTGAGACATTGAAAAGTGTTCTGGGACTGAAATGCAGGGTATATAATTATATATATAAAAAGTTAAGAATTCCCCCCAACTAAACCCCAGAATACTGTTTTATACGGAGACCCTGTAACTTCAAACATGTCTGTTTATATATATATATTCATTTATAGCTACTATTTCTATCTACTTCAATTTTTTTCACAGATGAAAGCTTTGGCAAACTAACGTTGGATAGACAATGCCAACATGAACATGTAGCTGATACATTCAAAGACATATGTGATGGAAGTGAATATCAACATGTGATAAACCTGCCAAAGATTGCTCCTGCAGAGAGAAATCTTACATTTATTATGAATACAGGTAATTAATTAAATGATATTATGAGCCATTTATTGTACCAAGTGATATATATGTCATGGTTAAGATTTTATCTTCCATTCTAATCCATATTTATACCTAAATTAACATGTATATATGTACATTTTAATGAATTAATATGTTTTATTCAAGAGGAAAAGTAATGTTATTTCCTAACAGCAGTACTTAATGACATTGTCCTTCCTTTCTTTTTAGCCCGTGTGGTTCTGGCTAAGAATAGAATCACTGCCGATCTCTGCAGAGGGGTAGGAATCCTCCGAATGGGTGTCATGTTCATTTTATCATTTTTTGTCATGTTCACTATTGTGGTTAAGTTATCTACACCTGTGTGGTTTCAGGGAGCCATATGAGTGATGGCAAGAATAGGACCACTGTGGCTCATACATGTCGTAAGAAGCGACAATTTTAGTAATACCATAGAATTTGCTGAAACTCTGCAGTTCTGCAAGTATCAAGGTTCTAGGTTCATTCTGCATATTCATTTGTTGGTGTATTTTTTTTTTAATCTGTATGTTTTTTATGTATGTTAATTTGTTGTTTTTGTACATGTAGAGTGAACCTGGAATCTTCCTTCCTGTTGGCGTCGAATAACATGTTGGTACGCCGTAAAACCCTATTCATTCATTCCTTTTTTTTTTTTAGCTCGCTGGGACAAAAGTCCAAGGAGAGCTATCGCCATGACTCTAGCGGTGTCAGCGTTGTCGATGTCGTCTGTAGACACCCAGGTTAAACTTGCGTTTTAGATGTCTTTGCAACCGCTCATTTGATGTGAATGAAACTTTGCATGTGTGTTCATCATCATAGGTGGAACACACAGAGTCAATAACCATAACTCGTGGTTGCATTTTGGCAAAATTATGGTCCTTATGAATTTAATTTTTTGTCTGTAGACACCCAGGTTAAACCTTTGCGTTAAGTTGTGTTTAAGTTTTGGTTTTTGCCTCCAAGTTCAAAACTATCTTTCTGATTCTGTTCAAATTTACTATCCTGCTTATTTACACAGTGCTTTTTATGCTTTGGATATTTTATATTGATCCAGGTAAGTTAATCTACCATTGGACTTGGCCATACAAGCAGGTTAAACTTTTGTAAGTTTTATTGCATCAGCGAGCTTTGTTGTCTTTTGACAGCTCTTGTTATCTCTTTCAGATGGTGTTGCTTTTTTTTCATCTTCTCACAAAGGCAGCTTGTGGCCTGTTTTCTTAGCAGTAAATGAACTTCCTGTGAAATTGAGATTTTCAAAGAAATAGATCATTAACAGTCATTTGTACTGCCAACCGGATAAACCCAGTATGCTTATATACTTGTCTCCCTTGATGGACTCTTTAAAAAGACTGCATTCTGAAGGCAAGTATATATTTGAAGTTTTTATTATTAAATACTTGTAGCCGGAATTTATAAATAATTGAGGTTTGAACCTGTTGCAAACAAATATAAACAGTATACAATTGTATATGTGTCAATATGATGAAATAATATTTATTATTAATAACAATTTTTTTAGTCTGTTTGTCTCAAAAACGTGACCTAAATTATAGTGGTCGTCCACTTGGACACATGTTTTTCAGGATACTTTTGTGTCCTCATATAGTAATAATAACTGATATTAAGAAACAAAAGAATATTAAAACTTAATAATAATTTAATATTAATATTACAATAACAGTAACCAGGTTTTGTGACTTATTCTGTAATAGGTTTGAGAGTTGCAACACCTAGAGGAGAACTACTTGTGAGATTCCATCTTCGTGCTGTAACCCTTGACCAGAGCAATGATTGTGAACATGAAAACAGTTCAATGGTAAATTTAGTTGTTGTTACTGTGAGGATGAAAGCACAAATCCACCAAACTGTCCCATGCACAAGTATTACGATATCTGTTCCTCGCCAGCACTTGTCAATGGTAAATGATGCGAGATTGATTGATTGAATATTTAGCGTCATTTTTATGCCATCGAGGGCTAAAAGACGATCAAGTTAACCTAACCACTGTTTCCTGGGATTAATCAGTACTCGAGCACACCCCATCTCCACCAGTAACTGATAACTTTCCCACTTGAATCAGTGGTGAGAGAGGAATGATAATGAGACACAATGTCGTATATCAATCATCACGGAGACTGTTGCCGGGCGGGAGGTTCAACTCACGACCCCAGGATTGATAGTCAGACGCGTAACCGACTGAGCTAATCGGGCCTGGCTTAAATGATGCAAGAAGAGCGGCTGCCATGGGAGATGCAGTAAGATTTTTTTACTGAATTTGTAAATAAGATAATTGTTGTAAGTTTAAATAATTGTTGTGCAAGAATAATCTTTAGGAGAATGAATTTCGGAATTATATCACACCCATTGTGATTGAATGCAGCCAAAATTTGCTGGGAAGAATCTGTGTAAAGTACATGCATAATTAGTCATAGTCATTTTGTAATCTGTCACATTGATTCTTAACTGATCGCATGGCAGTAGAGCAATTGCCTCGCGAGCGGAAGGTCATGGGTTTGATCCCCGGCCAGGTAATACCGAAGACTTGAAAAAAGAAACTAGAAGCTTTGTAGCTTGGTGCGTCTATGGCATGATACTCCAGTGTGACAAGGCTGAGACTACTGTCTCGGGTAGACATCGTCTCGATATGATGGTGAAAAAGTGTTAAAAGCGACGCCAAGCACCATACAACAAACACTGAGTAAGGCTCTTTGCCCTTTTGCCTTAAAAATCTTGTCGTGATAACTCCTGATTTCTGTGCTCAGATCTAGTCAAAACTTTCAACGTAAAGTTACCTGGCTGTAATGTCTGTAGTCATTAAAGTGATTTTCTTATTTAAACTATTCATCATGTTTATAGGTCAAAGGAATCAAAGGTGCCAGTCTTCTTGTCATTCTGAGGTATATTGATCTTCCAAAGACTGTAGTGATTGATTGGATGCATTCAGTGTTATTGGGAGTGGTCAAGACCACGCTAACTTTGTGGTTAGATGGGTATTACAAAGGAAGACCGTTCTTCATTGGGGACAAGGTATGCAATATCAATTTCAATCCTCTATACACATTTATTAATTCATATTGTATTATCTTTATTCCCAGATATAAATTAATTTGAGTTTATTAAATAAAACAATATCTTAGAATTGCTATCCCAGTTCATCTTATTATCAATAACCCAATATATTGAGTTTACTTTATATTAAAATGTGTTAGATATCATTTTGACTGCTTTAATCTTGATTGGTTGACACTGATGACTTCACCTCGTTTTACTCCAGCGCAGATCAAGGAGGTGGCAGTGAAATTAAAACTTTGGAACATAAAAAGTTCTTTATTCAAAATATGAAGGTAATTCATCATTAACAATGTAACAATTTGAATTATTAGTGGAGAACAGGCATTTGGAGTTTACAAAAAGTTTATAAAATTGAATTCACAATAAAAGCATGACTGTACACATGTACTTAAATTAAAAAATTAGCAGCTGAAGTATCCAAATACAGCCAAACCTGTGTAGGCGACCACCTTTATTAATCAGCCACCTGTCATAAGCAATCATATTTTCTATTTCCCCATTTCTATATTTTGGAGTAAATTAACTTAATAACCTGTATTATGCAACAACCTCACACGGTCACTAGCTCATTTCCTTGACTGGCTGCTTAACACAGGTTTGAATGAATGAAATATACAATCTGGACATAAGTTGCCTTCAATTCTTGTCCAGATTCTCCTACAATCTAGTTGTAATACTAACCAGGAACAAACAAAATAGACAAAAAATATAGCATAAGCTGGAATTTGAATCCAAAACTAATTACTTTGTTTATATTAATCACTCTACCTTTGTAACACTATCTTTTTAAAGAGAACATTGTAAACTTAAGTCCACGGAAAATGTATATAAAATATATTTTTTAATGTATAGCAGTCAGAAAGAGTAAGCACAAAAATTCCTGATGTCACATAAAACTTAAAATATTAAAAGTAAGATTGAAATTGTTAGCAGCTCAACTAAATTTTCTGTAACACTGGTAACTGCAAGCAATAAAAAAATATGTTGTCCATGCAGCAACAAACATTATTAAAAAAAAAAAAAAAAATATATATATATATATACATGTATTAATTATAGAGATATTTAATAGAGAATAATTTAATTAAAAAAACAAACTTTTTCACCATATTGAAGCCATCTATTTTCCATGTTGTTTGCAAGTATTGGGATTTGAACCCAGAATTTCTGCAAAATAGTTGTTGTGTTTGCCAGGTACGCCACAAAAGCGTATCATGTTGTATTAAGATAATGGACTCCAATATTTACCAAATCAAATTATGTAAATTAAAAGTATTTAAACTAGTCCAATTTTCTTTTTATAAAATACACTCTTGTAACACACACTCACAGCAGCACATGTTTTTTAATAATATATAGTATAATATCAAATAAAAACCAGGTCTACTCATCCTTTTAAATGGTGGGAAAAAAAGCCTAACCAAACTGTAAGCCAGTCTTTAATAAAAAAATACATATATAAGTTTCAAATCTGGTTTAATTAAACATTTGAAGACATTTCTTCGAGTTACTTCTAGCGCGGAGATTTTTTTAAATTTTGCACACTTACTTTGAAGTAAGACAAGTTTAAAACACTAGAAAAAAATATAGGTCACCATGCTTGTTTTTTGCTAGATGTCATCCGTGTATCATGCGCCGTCTTGTGCTGTACACATGGTGTTAATGTCAAGGTCACAATTATTTATGTAATTCTTGATTTCCGACTGGGCATGTCAGTCTGCATGAAGGAATATATACATGTGCGAGTTTTTATTAAATGTCATGAATTATAAAACAATAAGCATATGCTTTCCAAAACAGTTGGTGTACATAAAAAAATATATTGCTTGTGATAATGCTTTACTTCATGATTGAGGACGTTTATGGCCGACATTTCCATAAATTATTCGATTCCGTTAAAAAAATCACAACAAAATAATCCCTTCACGCAACATAAAAATGAAAATTACCATTCCAGTCAGCCGATCCAACACTCCTTGTTTACATAAAAGTTAATAAATTTAACCAATGGTCCAATTTAGCTTGTTGCATTATAAAATATTTACTTACTGCATTGTACGACAAGTTTTGATTGTTATAAATCATTATTATGCAACTTAACTCATCAATAATAATACCTACCTTTCCTCAACATATAATGCGATATAGATAAAGTAAAATATTCAAAATACCGCTTCCAAAACCATCAACAGCTGTATCCAAGATGGTGGAAATCTTTGCATGGAAAATGCGCGAATTTTACGTATGCAAATGACATGACATCATGCCCTTCCATCAATAAATTTTTCACCCTGGAAATTCCGATTATAACAGTGAGGCCTAATTTTCATGTTTGACATTCCTATGCTTTGAAAAAGCAATGAAAAAATAAAACACATTTGAAAAACAACACCTGTGACAAATAGAAATATTGCATATTTCTAGACCACTTCCGTTAATATACACGAGGGAAGCACATAATCCATGGTTCACCAATCACTCTTTATCTCTACTGAACAAAATAACTGGGCCAAATTCGAAAATAGATATAGAGCTTCATATGATAATATAGTAATGACTCCATATTCGAAGAAATATAAATAATGATAATTTTTTTATGATAACCGTACTATGAGTTAATAACGCTCTATAAAAAATGCTATCACATGAATCATGTAAAAAAATGACTGTTTTTCCTCCAAGTATGTAGCCAGGCATCTTGAATCTATTGTTCTTGTATGTTTTTTGTTGTTTTTCAATCTTAGATAAATTCTTTGGTTCTGATGAGTGATTGATCTTTTCTTTCAGCTTTTGAATGTTGAGATTGGTTGCTTCACTACTCCTTGCCTGTAATATCAGGTATTCAGAATGCAGATGTCAGCATCCACTATGCCAAACTGGTTACTGCTGTATACCTTCATAACCAAGAATCAGTCAGTGGAAATGATGTTCATACAGCTGAGAAGTGCCTACAAGATTCAGTCGGCTATTCCCCATCTTCTATGGTAATGTTTTTAATAATAAAGCTGGATTATGTTTTTAACAAGTATAATTTGATGGCATTTTGGAGGGTTAAATATGTAAACTTCTCGCACAGTTTCAACCAGATTCAATTTAAACTTGTTGTACAGCATGAACCTGGTCAGAAAATGAACATGGAGTTTTACGATTCCGATTCAATGCTTTGTTAGTCTTTTGATCTAAAATACATTCATTTTCAACTGTGTTACAGCCTGTGAATATAAAGTAACATGCAGCACCTGTATTCATGAAACATTACAGGTCAAGGTCATTGGTTCACACATGCGCGTGCACACACACACACACACACACACACACACACACACACACACACACACACATTTTCAGAGAGGGATATCAATTTGCTTGATCTCTTGTGTATTTTATGTTGTTGACAAATTTAAGTATGAAAAACAGTACATTTCTTTTCTATGTTTTGTTATATGTTAATGTACCTTATAACTTCAGATCCTAAAAAACAGACCATGAACATCCATCTGTAACATCATATACCCCAGTCTGTCAGATTGCATGGACCTCTTTTTCATTACTCATGTTTTGGCTTTGAGTCGGTGAAAATCTACCTCAAGAACATGGTGCATGGAACACGATTTATTAAGGATCAGGTAATTCTTATGGCTTTCAAAAAATGATGAAGAGCATATTAGAAATGCAAAATTGTCTTAATTGAAGCTGAAAAAAACCAGTTTACTTCTTTATTTTGAGATGTACATTGGATTCAATTTCACTTGGTGAATATCATTATTGGTTAGTGTCTCTCACACTTGCTCACATTTCGTTATACACGTTCATTTTGTGTGAGTATTGCTTATAATATCCAAATAAACATATCGATTTGAGAATTTTCTTTTTTGTGTCACCTGCATGGCAGACAGTGATTTTATACATCACATTAAATAAAGAAATGTGCAAATGAGGAATATGATACATAAATTTTATTTGATTGCATTTACACATTTCTAACTTAAATTGTTGCATAAAGCAAATTTATCAATACATTTTACTGGTTTATAATTAACTTCAATTTGTTTCAATTGTCTGATACTTTAGATGGGGCAGTTGACACAAGGAATAAACATTTAGTTTCTAATATCAATTAATGTTATTTGTCTTACTGCAGATCTGCTTTGCAGTGGGAATGACAAAATGTCTGTCTGACCTTGTCAAGTCTCTGATAGGTGAAGCAAACTCCAATGTGAAGTCACTAATGCAGCGTTTAAGCAAACATTTGGCATGGTAACTGTACAGTTATAAGAACTAAGGCATTGCCTCTTTTGGGGACGAACTTAAATTCCGCCCATTGAGACCAATGTTCTAGACCGACCCACATATCAAGTTTCTGAATATATGAGTGTGAATAAAGTAGCCACAAATAACTAAACTTAACAATAAAAGAACCAGGTTCAGTGTAAACATCAAACAATTGTTCATTTATTTTCTGCTCTGGCAAGCTGGGCATGGATATTTTGCGAGCCATTCACAAAACAAAAGTGAGATTTATGTACTTTATCGATTAAAAACGACAGCCTTTTTAATGCATAATTTTATGCATTAAAACATATTTACTGCATATTAACCACTGTGTCATCGGGCATTTTTATTGTCAGCTAAAACTAAGAATTTCATTTGTGAAAATTTTGTAATCATTTCAATATAATAATTTAAACAATCTTTTTGGAACAATTTGGTTTAGAATTGTTTATTTGGAATAATGATACTTATAAGTGGTTGTGATTTTTTTACTTTTCCAGTTCCGTACGTGCTTGAATGGTACCAATACGGGTTGGAAAGGGCGAGTTGGGTCCAACCCCTATTAACCCATTACTCCATAGATACCCGTTTTCCCACACCAATCACAGAAGGCCTTTGCAAACAGTGCAGTAGGAGTTCAGATTGCTTGTAACTTCCTGCACTGTTTTCCACTCTGTCAGTTAATATAAACATAATTCACCCATTGCTGATACGTGGTGAATAAATGCTTTCAATTTGAAAGAGACCAAGAAAATGCTTATGGAGCAAAGGGTTAATAAATGCTTATATAATTTAACTTATATTCTGCATGATATCCACTTTAGTGGTGAAGAATCATAAAGCTTCCGCAAGTATGGTAGTTGTCAAACTTTCTAAGTTTTTAGACAGCTGAGCTCGAACGAACGATGTAAGTGTTCTTGATACAGCACCTTTGACAACTACCAGCTAAAACCCCAGGATAGACACAAGAGAGGTGATTGTTGTAGCAACACCATTTCTATAGGAATAAAGGTTTTCTGCAAATTCAATGTTTTTTAATTATTTGTTTGAAGTTTATAAAACTGTCATGCTCTATGATGTCATTAAATATACATGTCTGTAACTGGTTGCATAAATAAAACTTCTGAATCTCTGTAAGAAGGTTATTTACTTTCTGCTTTATTTGTTTATTTCAGTGATGATGTCAGAGATGACCAGGTCAGAGCATTTGGGCTGCAGAAGAGTCACCCGTTGACAAATTTTGAGAAAATGCTATTTACAGTCCAGCCAGAGAAAGTCACAAAATGCCACAGAGTGACAACCAATTTAGGATAAATTTATTGTGAGGACTATCAAAGAATGCAAAGCAGAAATTCCTTTTCTATTATGTACATCAATTCGCAACAGAATAAGGCATTTGGAAGAATTTAATATTTTTTGAGAGCAGATGATATCTTGTATGCTGTTGTAAGAATATTCAATTTAACAGAAACCACATTATTAGACTTTTCTAAGCTTTATACAAATGATTTAAAAAATGTAATGGTAAAAAGCTATGTTCTCAGTACCAATAGCTTAGCCAGAGGGAAAGCTTGGAACTTGTACATGTCAACAATATTAAGGCTAAATGTGTTTTTATAGAATGTCAGAGAGACAAAAAGGTTGTTTCAGTACCATCAAATTCCAATTTTGTTATCATATATATATTGAAGCATTTTCAAAATATATTTTAGACAATTCAGACCAATTTATTTGACAGGAAAAAAATTAAATAAAAACATGTAATCTAAGAAATGATGTTGGCGTCCACACAGTGTGGGTATTTATTTGAATTATTGATTTTTTATTTGTCCATATCTGGAGATAAAAGCAGGTGTTAAATTTTTTTCGCCTCAAATTATTTCATAATTTTACAATAAACCAACTATTGTTACAGAGTTCAGCTGATAATAGAAACAATAACCATTGCGATATTATTGGATATAAGATCCAGTAAATTTAATGTCAACCAAGACAAAAGTGATATATATATTCTTGTGCTTTACCTTTCAGCGTATAGTATTATTTTTTTCCATTTACTTATAGTTTTATATATATATATATATTTGGAGATAATTATTTGTGAATAACCAAGACATAAATGTACAGACCAGACTATGGTGTGTGCGCCTAGCTACAATGCAAACCATAGATATAATATCAAGGCCTCTGCCAAACCAATAAATTTGGTGTCGACCATTACTTATATACTATAGAATTACATGCAACACAATCAGAACAGGGTGGACAAATTTACATACATGAACTGATAGCTTTATATGAGTAGGATCCAGTTAAGGATTCATGACTACTCACATGCTATATAAAGGACAGATTTATAATATATAATTTTTATATATATATATATATATATATGTATATCAGGATTGGAATTATGAGGATTAAATTATTTTTTTCTGCTATTTATGCATGTGTAAAGAGTGTCGAATCACAGTCAAATTTGACATAAAGTCCATAAGACTTTATTTGATTTGTGTGAGATTCGACTTTCTTTACACATGCATAAAAACAGAAACAAATAATTTAATCCTATAATATTTACATTCCCATTGCAATCAGCCTTAATGAGCTATATATTATATAGTTTTACTGCATTTCACTTTTGTTTGCTGGTGAGACGTCAAGTTGCTGTTAGTTTCGTGTGGCGTTTGCCGTAAGTTGTCCTACAAATGTGGGCACTTATTCAGTATGTTGACAATGTCGCCATTACATTCATGACATTGGCTTTGCAGTTAAATGTGTATAATTTGCTTTTTAAATATCAAAATTACAAAACTAACATAATTGTTTTATTTAAAATAGCTGGAGAATATAATGTAAATATAAGGATTAAAAGCGGAATTTTGAGTTTTCATCGGGTGATGAATAGCATTAAGCTAGTTTAATGTTGCCGAGAAGCTTCACGAACATTAAACTGGCTTAATGTTTTTCATCACCTGATGAAAACTCAGAATTCGACTTTTAATCCTTAAATGAATTTTTTGAAAGTGAGTGTTGCATTACACTTCCAAGCTTTCCTTCTACCTCTGAAACTGTTGTCTCAATATCAATATTTCTTTGATAGTGTTCACAGATTGATTTTGGATTCGGAATTATTTATATAAATAAAAGAAAGACTAGAATACTTTAAAAAAGATAGTGTACTTGCTGTGTTTATTCAAAATATAAATTTTAAATTGCAGAGATAAATGTTTCTTGTTTCCTCTTTCATCATTTTGTAAATCCGTTATATTCTATTGATGTTTATTCTAATATAAGACTGTTGATTTTTTTCGTGTTTTTTTATACATGTGCTAAACAATCAGAACTTCTAGTATGCCTGCCACATTTAAAGTATTATCTATAATGATGAAAAACATACAAAATATCAGATTATTAAACACCATTTGTTTTATTTTTTTGCGATGGTGTTGGAAATCGGAAACACATTATATTGGGGATCATCTTTTCAGCTTTTCATACAGCATATTATTCATACATAGTAATGGAAGCATTTAGAGGCATAGTGCCACCATTGCAAAAAGGAAGTGCTTCCGTGGGGTAGTCGCATAATGGCGGTTGTAAATAATCCTCAATTCTTCTTCTTTAAAAATGCATTTTCCTATTTTTAATGCTCATTTTTTTATTTGAATGGCATTATTGATGTATTTTGAACATTTTGATAGCATTGTCATGTTTGAATTGTGAATTTAGAAAAAAAAAATGATGCTTGGAAATTGGGGTATGAATTCAAGATTTCGGAAGTCTACTTTCACTTTGTCACCAGTGTACACACTAAGCAGAAAAAAAATCTCTTATATGACACATGACCCCTACTTTTCTCATCATATTTTGATAGTGCAGAGGTTGACAAACAGTAAAATGTAGGTTTCACTTCTTTCATTTGGGACCCTCTATGGATGACAAGCCTTCAAACTTTTATTATTTACTATAGAATAAAGAACAAAAATCAATGGTGGGGTTACACCCAGATGATCACAAGCATGCACTTTGTGAAACTTTGACAAAATGTCAAAATGAGAACGAAAATCTCAGCTTGCAATGGAAAAAACAAATGTATAGAATAGTTTAATCAAAGTAGGCATTTGAACTACTCATATTAACTATTAACTAAAAGGCCCTGTTTCCTATCTATACAGCTAAATACCTAACAACGCTTATGTGTAAAAACTATTTTCTTTAACATTTGCTTGTTTTTGAATATGTTGTAATACTTTAGAACAGGTCATATATAAATGTCACAAGTGTAATATTTAGTGCATAATTTTTTATGCTCAGCACTAACATACTTTGTGTTATTTTTCTAAGTACACAGCCTGTGTGGTTTCGGCTAAAAATAGAATCACTGTCGATCTCTGCAGAGGGGTAGTAGTCCTCCGAATGGGTGTCATGTTCATTTTATCAATTTTTGTCATGTTCACTATTGTGGTTAAATTATTAACCCCTGTATGGTTCCAGGGAGCCATGAGTGATGGCAAGAATAGGATCACTGTGGCTTATGTATGTCGTAAGAAGCGACAAATTGAGTAATACGATAGAATTTGCTGAAACTCTGTAGTTCTGCAGGTATCAAGGTTCTAGGTTCATTCTGCATATTCATTTGTTGATGTTTTTTTTTCAGTCTGTATGTTAATTTGTCGTTTTTGTGAACCTTGAATCTTCCTTCCTGTTGGCGTCGAATAACTTAAAATGTGTTGGTACGTCGTAAAACCCTATTCCTATTCTTTCTTAGTACACATCACCCATAGATCATTAGTAATTATATTTTGATGCTGTAAAGTGTGTATTTATCAATAATATTATGAACACATTCTATTTTTTAACTATAATACATTTTATTTTTTCAACTAATTTGTCACATGTGTAACACTTTACATAATGTTACTTATTTCGTTCGATACTTTTTTGGACAAGGGTAAGATAAAATTTACAGTTTACTTAGATACCTTTTAATGTTGACTTAAAAAACTTATCTAGGACATCTTCACAGTATATGAACTCCTTTGTATAGGTTTGAAATTTTATGGTTGTAATTGATTGATGTCTTTTTAAATGTTGCATAGTTATGTCACAAGTGTTACTTATGTCACAAGTGTTACTTATGTCACAAGTGTTACATATTTTCAATGTCTACATGTATGTTTCAATTTTATGTGTTTCCTGTTCATCTGAATAAAATTTAATATAATTAAACACATAACTGTTGGCCTAAGGAACTTAAGCAGACCCTCATATTTTCTGTTTACAAAATATATTTCCAATTGAAACATCTTTTTTCTTAAGTACCTTTTTGTGTCACAAGTGTACCAAATTTATAAAAAAGTATGCGTTACTTAATTTTACACAACAGTTTATCAATATGAATCAATCAAACAATCTCCGGTTTTAAAAGCCATCTCGTGAAACATCAAAATTTGTCATTAAGGTTTTTATTTGTACAATTATTTGATGCTTAGAATTGTTAAAATTAAAAAATAAATGAAATTTAGGATCGGGGAAAAATAGGCAAACATTAGTAAAAATTAATATTTATGTAATAAATTAAGTCATTGAACATATTTCATATATATATATATATATATATATATATATATATATATATATATATATATATATATATATATATTTGAACAAAAGTACCAAATAAAAACATTGTCTTTCATTTTTACTCATTTTGTGAGTAATTTTAAGATATTTATTGTATTGTTCACAATGAAAATAAAGTTGTTATAAAATATTCATTGAAGTGTGTTTTTCAAGTTATTTGCAAGTTTTTGATATGTTTGTAAACTACAGTATGACATCAAAACATTATGACATTTCCAAGATCCCGTTCTTTGTGAAAAATCCCAGTTCAATGTTAATTTTCCTGGTAATTAATTGTCATGACCGGGATCTTGGGTCATTGGGTCAAGTGCTCTTAATTTCCAGCAAAATCCCGACTGGGATTTACAATCATACCGGGATCCTTTCTTCCTGTTGGCGTCGAATAACTTATAATGTGTTGGTACGCCGTAAAACCCTATTCATTCATTCATTCATTCATTCTTGAGAGAAAATGTTGAGCATATATTCATTATAGATTAGCACTGTTGTGTTTTTATTAAAGCCAGTTTAACCATAAACTTCCTTGATAATTTACACTTTTTCTCTGCCCGAAGACCATTATTGCCAGTTTAACTGTAAACTTCCTTTATTATTTCCCCTTTTTTCTCTGCCCTAAGACCATTATTGCCTGGAAAATGATTTAATATTCATAAATTTTATCATATTTTTTGTCTTTAAAAGAGAATACATTTGTACAATTATTTTTTTCTCATTAAATGAGTCGTCAAATTTTTGAGACGTTGCTTGATACTTTAGTAGTGTCCGTAACCTTTTTACCGTTCAAATTACTGTTTGATGATGTATTGACATTTCATTTCCATATATCTTTATAATTAATTGTCTATAGAAAGAAAATGCTTTTGGCTACAAACGAGCATCAGCACAACATACTACAAACTCTTCATATCGACTTGGTTCTTTAAATTTACAAATATAAAAGCGCTGATTTGCAAACATAAAGTTATTACAAAAACTAGTTTCAATAATATAGTGGTCCAAACCAGGTTTTCTAAAATTCCATTTGCAAATCGGTCCAGGGTTTTTATTGCCGTGAGAATCATTGCCGTAAGACTCCCACTGTAATATATAAATTTTCCTCCTAAAACCACTGTTAAGCTCACTCACCCACCTCGCAGTTTTATCAGTTTGTTTATTTTTTATGCTATTTGTGTTTAATTTAACTAAACTTTTCTAAATACATACATTTTTATTACTAACATCAAGGAAATATATAGAAAAGGAAAGGCAACTGATTGAGATTTTGTGTACGCTCACGTATTTACGCAAAATCTCGCAATATCTCGTTTTCTATTATCTTAACTACCATTCATTTCAGGAACGCGTCAGATCAGAATTCTTACACTGCAGAATAAAATTGTCATTAGAATAATACCATTGAAGTTAATATGATTACAAAATTTGTATACTGCAGCTAAAATAACGACAAACATTCTTCAAACCTCAATAAATTATCTTTAATTCAAGATCATTTTGCGTGATCGAAACATGTTTAAACATTTAAGATTACATACAAATTTCAGTTTTTGTACAAGAAATCAGTTGCCTGTGAATTATGAATTATGAATGATTAAGTTGCAAATTATTAATCCTTCATGTGCTGGTTCATCAACATTTAGTCAGGAGATGCAAGTTTCCTATCCTTCTATACAAGTCCTTGCAGACATCATGTAGTCTCATTTAAATGAACCAGTTTCAATCAATTTCACACAAAAAAAATCAGGATGTGAACAGGAAGTATCGTGTATACCGGATTTAGCCTCGGTTTGCCTTGAGTCGATGCCACATTCAATGCTTTGAACATTGTCAGAAGCACTTTTTATTGAATGTGACATTTAAACAGACTAGCCAATTGCAGTAATATTCTCGCTAAACTATATATGAATATAAAATTATGTTTGTTTGCATACTACCACTTTCAACTCCTATTATACTATTTTTCAGTTCATTAAAAAGAAGTCCGCATCTTATGGAATATATTTAAAATGAATATTAATACTTATTAATGAAACCTTATTTTAAGTGAACACAAACAAACTGCACAACTCTATTGTATGTATTAAATGAAACAACACGTTTGCTGTTATCTCAATAATTAAGAGTTCTAAGTTTGTACAAATCAAGGGACACTTGGGTGTATAGAGGCCCTGTAAGAGGTCTTTGAGTTTTACGTAGGAATACTATGGGAAAATGGAAAATTCTTATTTTTTTGTCCATTTGGGTAAATATGTTTTTCAATTTGAGATCTAAAGCATTATGTAGTAACAATAAATTTGATTTTTTTCAATAAAGAGGATTGAATTTCCATAAGGGGCCAGGGGGTGGATGGGGCAATAAGGTTAAAATTGGGAATTTTCACAAAGCTTCCTCTCAATAACCTTTCAGTCAAACTAGTTCATATTTGATATAAATTATCCTTACATCAGCATAAGTTGAATTCTTAACTTGCTGAAGTACAGTGGTTCTAGTTGAATTCTCAAACTTGCAGAAGTACGGTGGTTCTAGTTGAATTCTCTAACTCGCAGAAGTACGGTAGTTCTAGTTGAATTCTCAAACTTGCAGAAGTACGGTGGTTCTAGTTGAATTCTCAAACTTACAGAAGTACGGTGATTCTAGTTGAATTCTCAAACTTGCAGAAGTACGGTGGTTATAGTTGAATTCTCAAACTTGCAGAAGTATGGTGCTTATAGTTGAGTTCTCAGACTTGCAGAAGTATGTTGGTTCTAGTTGAATTCTCAGACTTGCAGAAGTATGGTGGTTATAGTTGAGGTCTCAAACTTGCAGAAGTATGGTGGTTCTAGTTGAATTCTCAAACTTGCAGAAGTATGGTGGTTATAGTTGAGTTCTCAAACTTGCAGAAGTATGGTGGTTCTAGTTGAGTTCTCAAACTTGCAGAAGTACGGTGGTTATAGTTGAGTTCTCAAACTTGCAGAAGTATGGTGCTTATAGTTGAGTTCTCAGACTTGCAGAAGTATGGTGGTTCTAGTTGAATTCTCAGACTTGCAGAAGTATGGTGGTTATAGTTGAGGTCTCAAACTTTCAGAAGTACGGTGGTTCTAGTTGAATTCTCAAACTTGCAGAAGTATGGTGGTTATAGTTGAGTTCTCAAACTTGCAGAAGTATGGTGGTTCTAGTTGAGTTCTCAAACTTGCAGAAGTACGGTGGTTCTAGTTGAATTCTCAAACTTACAGAAGTACGGTGCTTATAGTTGAGTTCTCAGACTTGCAGAAGTATGGTGGTTCTAGTTGAATTCTCAGACTTGCAGAAGTATGGTGCTTATAGTTGAGTTCTCAAACTTGCAGAACTATGGTGGTTCTAGTTGAATTCTCAAACTTGCAGAAGTATGGTGGTTATAGTTGAGTTCTCAAACTTGCAGAAGTATGGTGGTTCTAGTTGAATTCTCAAACTTGCAGAAGTTTGGTTGTCTTAGTTGAATTCATTTTGAGGTTTTCCATCACCAATAAAACTGGATTCCATGTATAATTTAACTTGTAATATGTGTTGAAAATTATGTTAGACAAGCGTTATAGAGCTGGGCCTGGTTAGCTCAGTCGGTAGTGCACCTGACTATCAATCCAGGGATCATGAGTTTGAATCTCAGCCCAGCCACAGTCTCCTTGATGATAGATATATTATGACATTGCATCTTATTGCCATTCAACTCTCACTTGATTCAAGTGAGGAAGTTACCATTGTATATACCTAAAACATGTATACAGTCAAACCTGTGTTGAGCAGCCACTCGTTGGAAAGAGTAAAATGACAGGTGTCTTGCTTAATACTTATATGCTTTAATAATTATAAAAATGGTACAGTCAAACCTGTATAAAGCGGTCACCTCTATTATGCAGCCAATTGTTTTAAACAGCAACATTTACTTTTTCCCACTTCTATGCTTTAAGAGCAAATCCACCTGTATTAAGCAACAACCTGTCAAGGCCATTTTTAATCCTTCCCTTGATTAGCTGCTTTAAGACAGGTGTGACTGTATATAGTTGTTTAAGACAAGTGGTTGCTTAATAGAGGTGACCACTAACACAGATTTTACTGTATAAGTGACTATGTTTTGAAACTTTTGTTAAAAGTCATATTAAACATTTCTTTTTGCAGACTTGTGAAAGGTGATGGAGAAAACATAGAAGAAATAGTTAGCAGGGACAGACAGAGGGAGATTAACAAGGTATGGTGTGACAACAGCCAATACTAACAGGGCACACTACTGATGTTGAAATAGATTTTTCCCATGTTTGCGAATCAAGCCTTAACATCTTTAAACATATAAGCAAATGGTTGTAATATATTGAATAAATAAACATCCTCCATAAGAAAGAATATATAAATAACATGTCTATACAGTAAAACCTGTATAAGCAGTCACCTCTTTTAAGCAGCCACCTGTCTTAAGCAGCCACATTTGTTATTTCCCATTTATATGCTTTCAGAGCAAATTAACCTGCATTAAACAATAACCTGTCTTAAAAGACCACTTTGCTTCTTCCATTTACTAGCTGCTTAAGACAGGTTTGACTGTAAATAACTATTTCTTCAAATTTTCGACAATTCACATTAAAAATGGATGGACTTAACAAAATGGAGGTGACTTAGTGCGTCTGTAAACAATTTTAATTTTAATTTAATCTTAATTTGATTTTTACATAGGAATAATGGGAAAACAGAAATTTCTATTTTTCTCATATTTTAGCGAGTGCTTCAATTATCTTGATGTCTGGATTATTGTTGTTTTTCTCATATTTTAGATATTGATTTGATTATATTGATGTCTGGGTTCTTGTTTAGTCATAACAGTTAGGACTGGGTCCTTTAAAGGGTATTTGATATTCACAAGTCAGCAATTTGAAATTGAGAAATTTTAAACATCTCAAAAACTGTTGAGTCAAATAATTATGTTCATATTTGGTTTAAATGATCCCTATGAATAGGGGTTTAACTTTTGTTCAAGTAAACCGGCTAGGGTTTACAGGCACCAGTAAAGAGACTTTGATTTGTAAATTTGGGAACACTTGCATGGAAGGCTGTATCTCACCAATCACTCAATGTAGTTGATTAAAACTTCACACAAGACATATCTGTCATCTCAGTTATTACAATAACTAGGGTAGATAACTCTTGCTGGAATATAATGCAACTAATGGCCTTTGTCAGGCTTAATTAGAATTTTGAGTGCAAGTACCAACAAAATCATATCTCACCACTCACTCAATGTATTTGATTTAAACATCACGCAAGACATCCCAGTCACCACATCTACTACAGTAACTAAGTTAGATAACTCTTGCAATATATAATGCAAATAATGGTCCTTGTTTGACTTAGAAATTCTGGTCAAAGTTTTGCATGCAAGTACCATCAAGTCCATACCTTACCAACCACTCAATGTATTTGATTTGAAATTTTAGGTAAGGCATAATTTGCAGTTGTGAAATAAAAGTGGGATAACTCTTGCCTGATTTATTTTTCAAAGTATGGCCCTTGTTTGACTTGAAACATTTCCCATAGTAACATTAATGTCCAAATCTAAGTGAAAAAGCAAAACCTGCAGCATGTGTCTAAGGTCAAATTCTTCACTGGTTCAACTGTACTTTTTGCACATGCAATTATAAAGGAAAAAAAGCATACATTGACAAGTTTGTTTTTTTAAAATTAAATGGTTTTGTGATACTTATCAATTTTCAGAGTAATAAAATGTCAACTATTTGCCCATAGTGCAGTTCAAACCAACAATTCCGAAATGACACAGAATTGCCCAGAAATCTGGTATTAGCATCAAATTTTCAGAGTTGATTTCTAAAATATTGACCATTTAACACATGATAGGAAAATATGAATTGCTGCAATACAAAGCCCTGAAAAAAGAAGAAAAAGAAAACTACAGTTTTTAGCACCAGAAGTGCTTAAGCGTTGTCCATAGTCCGTCATCTGTTAGCAGCACTTTCTCTGAAACCACTAGGCCAATAAAACTGAAACTTCTCATGGATGTTTCTATTGAATAGGAGACTATACGGAAATTTTTTTGTTTAGATTTGAAAATTAAGCTGGCTGCCGTAACTAAAAATAGTCCAAAACTTAAAAAATCTTCTTCTCATGAACGGCCCAACAGATTTTCAAAATGTTTATGCAGTAATGATAACCAACTACAGTTTTGTTAGATTTGTTCAAATGGTGTACCTAGGGTTAAAAATGACCCTGCCCCAAGGGTTCAATTATGGAACACATGTCATTATAATAAATATTAATTTTTTGTTTAAAAATGCAAATGATTTTACCTATATCTTCACAGAAGCAGTGTATGGTAAAGGAGGATCAGTTTTGTAAAAATGACTGGGTTCCACTGTCTTAAGGGGTCAGGAGGGGCCCCAAAACGGTAAAAATTTGGAATTACAAAAAACGTTTTCTTAAGAACCGGTATGTCAGATTTGTTCATATTTGGCTTAAATTATCCCTATGCGTAGGGGTTTGATTGCAAATAAGAATTTAGTGGCTAAATTTACATAGGAATATTATAGGGAAAACTGACTTTTTTTTATTTTGCATCCAAACTCTTTTTTAAAATTTGAATCATTTCTGCTCATAAAAAATTGCTAAGAGTGGGTGATTGAAGTTGACAAATTAAGGTGCTGGGTTGTTTAAGGGTTCTGTACAGGGGACTATATATTTTACAGATGAATGGTATGGGAATTTAAAGTATTTCCTGTACATAGCAATTAAATTTTTGTTCAGTATGGGTGTGGTGGGGGTATTTATCCATAAGTTGTTAAGACAACCCCCCAAAGAGGGTAAATATTGTGAATTTCAAATAGTGCTATGACCACTTATAATGAGTCAGTAGAGCATCCTCAGGCCCTCTTGGGCCTCTTGTATTTCTACCTCATACATCTGTTGGTACTGAGTATTCAAGAGAGATAATAGTGATGTGAGTCCTGAAACTATGGTTAAAGTTTATATCTCAGCACCACTGCATGCTATTGATTGAAACTTCATATAAGATTTGACAGTTAAAATACCTCTCCATTTAGTAAGTGAGACAATTCCTGTTTTGTTATCATCTATTTTAGTGGCTTGAGATCTGAAATATTATGTAGTCGCTACAGTTGAGACAAGGTTCTTCATTAAAGTACAGGGAATTTAATACCCATAAGGAGTCTGAAAAGGGGTACAATTGTGAAATTTACCAAACTATCTTTTCATGAACTGATTAGCCAAATGTGTTCATATTTAGTGTAAATGGTTCTTAATTATGAACAAGAGTTTTAAGTTTGTTTAAATAAAGGGGCTAGGGTCTATTAGGACCCAGTAAGTGCACTTTGATTTTTACATGGAAATGCTATGGGGAAATGGATAATTCTCATTTTTGTCATCTATAACACATTCATAGGCTTAATCCATAAAATGGAAGTGAATGGTTAATCAGTTGAGAGAAAAAAAACCTATTTGACATTTTGTTAGATCATGTGAGTCAAAGGTTCTAGTGAGCTTTTGTGATTGTTTTTTTGTCTATCGCTCACCTGACTATCAACTATTTCTTTAAACATCTTCTCTGAAATCAATTGTTTTAATTAATGACGGATATAGTTATCATGAATCAATAAAATCATCTTGTGCATGACACGAAGGGCTTGAAAGGCTATAAACACATGCAAACCTTATTGGAATTGACATCTTACTTTATACCTGTTTAGAAATTATATTGATTTCTCAGTGAAAAAAAAATTAATATGACTGTTTCACTTTGAAACAGTGAACTTTTAACCATTTATAGTCAGATTAATAATCTTGTAAACACCAAATGTGGTATTAAACATGATTGACTTTGCATGTAATATATATAACTGTTTGTAAATAATGTCGATTGTATTCATTGACAGCTGTATTTGTTTTTTGTAATGTTTGCAGTCATGGGTAAAAATAAATAATTAAAATTACAAAATATATTGCTTTTTTGTAAGCTTTTAGCCAAAGGCACAATGTTAGTATTTCTGATTGCCTTGTACAGTCTAGCTTCTTAATATATCATGGAATCATCATTACACTTACATAGTATTACAATAATACAACCATGATATTCCACAATTTTCAGGAATTTCTAACAAACATGTTTCACTGGTCACATAAAAATGAGGTGTTGTACTAATCCTCAAAATGCTTTCATTAATTTGTAGAACTTTATAACAAAATGATGACAGTATTTAAAGTTTCTGGATAATTATTAGTTTGATTTTCTTGTTTGGTTATTTAGTGTCATTTTAATGTCATTGATGACTAACCACTCTTTCCTGTGACCCAGTACTTGATTACATCCATTTCTGCAAATAACTGATAAATTTCAATCTTGAATCAGCAATGAGAGACAAATGGCAAAAATCTGCAGCAGTGGTCTAAGGGGTTGAGCATTCGCCTTGCATGTGGAATGTTGTGGGTTCGATTCCCAGCTGGGTCATATTGGTGAAAAATGGTACTAGAACTTTCCTCTCTTGGCGCTCAGCATGTAGAGGATAGTTAGCCAGTGTCAGTATAATGTGACAGGGTGGGGTATCGTACCATGTTTCTGTGGCAGCGCTAAGAATACTGTTCTGATATATAAATGAAAAATTGTTGAAAGTGTCACTTAACACTATACAACAACAAATGACAATGAGACTACTGTGGCAGCGCTAGGAATACTGCTGCGATATATAAGTGAAAAATTGTTGAAAGTGTTGCTAAACACCATACAACAACAAATGACAATGAGAATACGGTGGCAGCGCTTGGAATACTGCTGCGATATATAACTGATAAATTGTTGAAAGTGTCGCTAAACACCATACAACAACAAATGACAATGAGACGTAATGTTGTATATCAATCATTATGGAGACTGGTCAGACAGGGACTCACAATCCTGATTTGATAGTCAGATTGACTACCGACTAAGCTTACCAGTCCAGCTACCTTTATAGTAAACTTAAAATAGTTGTGTTGTTTTTTTTTCAGACTGCAATTTTGCACAGTCTCTGTGATGCTCGGTCATTCACTTTGTTTGGTGTCCTTTACTTTCCTACCTCTGGATATGTGGGAAATAGTTTACTTGCAGAGATAAGATACATATAGAATTTGTTAAAAGTTTGGTAATTCCTTGGAATGATGATTAAATACGATGAACGCTGTTACATAATTAAGATACTGTTGATGAATTGTGTATACCCTTAATGTGCAATACACAAATATGAAATTGTGTATCCAAACCTGACTAAATACTGATGGTAAAATAGCAATTGTATATTCATACAGCAATAAATAGAAAACGTTTTGGAGCGGAAACGATTTCTGATAGACAGACATATGTCCAAACTAAAAACAATGCCTCCACATCCACCAAATGTGGCTCATACACAATTAAAATTAGTATAAAATTAAATAATTATTAATGCTGCTTTGTGACAAGTAGCCTAGTGAGAATATTGTTTTGATTATTGAAATAGTGTGTTAATTTACATTATGTAAAGCCTATATCATTGACATTTTTATTATGCTCTGCCAAAAGGGGGAAGCATTTAGTCGCCGCTTCGTCCGTCCGTGCGTCACAAATTCTTGTCCAGGCTATTTCTCTACAACTTGTGCTTGGAATTTTATGAAACTTTCTAGGATGCATCATTACCAAGTGCAGGTGCACATATTGTCTTTGTGTTCTGGTTTGTTGATTTTTCACGGAGTTAATGGCCCTTTGATTCTGTTTGTAACCAAATTCTTGTCAAGGCTATTTCTCTATAACCCCATGTTGGAATTTTATGAAACTTGCTAGGATGCATCATTACCAAATGCAGATGTGCATACTGTCTTTGTGTACTGGTTCGATGAATTTTCACGGAGTTATGGCCCTTTGATTCTATTTGTGACCAAATTCTTGTCCGGCTATTTCTCTACAACCTCAGGTTGGAAATTTTATGAAACTTGCTAGGATGCATCACTACCAAGTGCAGATGCGCATACTATCTTTATGTTCCAGTTCCATGATTTTTCACAGAGTTATGGCCCTTTGATTCTATTTGTGACCAAATTCTTGTTCGTGCTATTTCTCTACAATCCCATGTTGGAATTTTATGAAACTTGCTAGGATGCATCATTACCAAGTGCAGATGCGCTTATTGTCTATGTGTTCAGGTTTGGTGATTTTTCACAGAGTTATGGCCCTTTGATTGAGTCTGTGACCAAATTATTGTCCGGGCAATTTCTCTACAACCCCATGTTGGAATTTTGTGAAACATGCTAGGATGCATCATTACCAAGTGCAGATGCACATATTGTCTTTGTGTTCCTGTTTGATGATTTTTCATGGAGTTATGGCCCTTTAATTCTGACTGTGACCAAATTGTTATCTGCGCTATTTCTCTACAACCCCATGTTGGAATTTTATGAAACTTGCTTGGATGCATCATTACCAAGTGCAGATGCATTGTCTGTGTTTCATTTCAATGATATTTTTATGGACTTATTGCCCTTTGATTGAGTCTGTGACCATATTATTGTCTGCGCTTTTTTTCTCTACAACCTCATGTTGTTCCTGCTTTACAGTTTGCTATTCTTCAACCAGGTAGCCTGTACAGAGGCAAACACTCACTTGGGGAGCATCCATCGGTTCCACCGATATTTTTTTGTTATTATTGTGATGAATACGAACTTCAAACAATTATACAAGGCCTATTCATCATCATTGGGCATATGAGAAATTGGGGAAGTGTTCCGAATGTCTGCACTTTTCTTCTCGTTTTTATAGATTTTACTTGTACAGCTTTAGGCACTGGGTATATGCAACATAACTGTGCGAAATCGATAGCCGCAAGTTTTATTTATGAATTTTAATACAATAAAATACATTCAAAGCATATGTTTTAAAGGTAATAGTTTCAGAATTGCATTGAGTTTATAAATGCACGGTTATTTACTACCAAATGTAAGTCATTGATCATTATTATAATATATAACAGACATTTTTTAAACATAAGCCATGTAACTCCAATCATGCCCTGCCGGTCATCTGAATAAACATATTTTTAACCTTTTTTTTTTTCATTTGAAGACTTGTTTTTGCACGTAAGTTAATAACATGGAGGAAAATGACAAATTAGTCGATCTTTCAGTTAAAACTACTATTTTCATGATTTTTAGAAGGCATGTGTTTTTAACCAATTTTGTGTCAAAATGTGAAATTTGTCGCTGGCATTCCTACTGATCTGTTAAAGTACCAAAGACGTGAATATTACTCAATTTAATAGTGAAATGAAAAACTATGTTAATATGATATTCAACAGAAACAGACAAATGGTGAACGTAGATACACTGACTGTCAGCCATCTAGCTTATAACCTCCTTGGTCCTTTGAGGCATAAAAGGAAGGGGCTATTGGAGTTGCAAAAAAATATTCATTTAGATTTATGTCATTGCATTGTATACTCGTGTGACCATTAGGGCCTATGGGCCTCTTGTTTCACTTTATTAGCTTGCAGGGACGAATGTCCAGGAGAGCTATTGCCATGACTCTGGAGTCGTCTGCATCGGCTGTAGACACCCAGGTTAAACTTTTGTGTTTAGTTGCGTTTAAGTTTTGATGTTTGCCTCCAATCTCAATCTTTGCGTGGATGGTGAGTTTTATTGCATAGGTGAGCTTTGTTGTCTTCTGACAACTATTGTTGTTGTTTTTATGCCTTTGCCAGTGTAATGGAAGTGTGTGTGTGTGTGTGTGTGTGTGCGTGTGTGCGTGTGTTGGGGAGGCATATAGATTTGCGAATATCTGGCCATCATGTGACGTATGGAGAGTATTGGAGTTGACACCCGGGGGTATCCGATGATGAGCACTGACATGCAATTTGTAATTGTTTTATCAGGATACTACTGACATATGGTAAAACGACATCTGTCGTAAACTGTCAAAGTGAGATAACGGGCATAAACGAAATAAAAATATTTACTACTGCACTGTTTTCAAATTTTTGTGAACAAAATATTTAGTTTTATGCAACTGTGCTGCTGTGGACTATGAAAGCATTCTACATGCAACTAATGGAATGTATTTATTCACACATGCTATGCCAAAGTAGTCATGATTTCTATTCATTTTGTTATAAAGTCAACCAGTTTCTCTGCAATTTATTCTTTCTGGTAAACTGGTCCTCCATGGCCAAGTAATCTAAGTCATCTTAGGTCACTTACATCTCACCGCTTAGGTCGTAGTTTGCCAGTTACTTGTGTCAGAAAGGTGGTTCTACTCAGAATTTTCTTAGGTCTTCCCCGAACAAATAAAACTGGATCCCTCGCCTGGCAACAGTCTCCGTGATGATTGATATAAGACATCGTTCTCATTATCATTCGTCTCTCACCACTGATTCAAATGGGAAAGTTATCAGTTACTTGTGGAGATGGGGTGTGCTCAAGTACTGTTTAATCCAAGGAAACAGTGGTTAGGTTAACTGATCGTCTGTTAGCCCTCTATGGCATAAAAAGGACGCTAAATATTCAATCAATCAATCAATACACACTTGATAAGTTCACCTGTATTGAATAAACATTCGAACAAATGATAATACTACAGTCTGATTTTGTTTAATTGAGGTATGAATTGGTTGCATAAGAAACAATAATTACGATACCCGCTTTACCTATACCGCGCAATGATAAACTTGCCCAGTTATCAACCTATGAATCGATTGTAGTGTGTTGTTATTAAGGTCAAATCAACAGGCAAGTCTTATCAAAAGGTTTAAAGTAGAATCTCTGTTCAGATCAATAATTTTACACATTTAATTCAATTTAAAAATATTTTATTGCAAATTTGACATGAAACATCAATTTGTAGCATAAATTATGAATAAAATGCAAAAGGGTTGAGCTAGATCTTGTAACAACATTAATTGCAGCCTTCCACGATGCTTTAAAAAGGATTTGCAAATTAATATGATGGTATTATGGAAAAAAAGGCCGCAACTGGGTAGTCCGACATAATAGACTACGGAGATTTGTTAAACAGCTCTAGCCTCTGACTATTAAAAAGCTTACATTGAACCAAAAAAAAAAAGTTCAGTTTTTTCTACCATGTAAAGAAGTATTGTCACAGAGGTGGTTATTATATTGTTCTCATTTAAATTGTTTCGCATACATGCATGAAGAAGCATGGACATATTTCTGTCACCAATTATGAAACATTTTGAGCTATCAGAGGTGTAAACAATTCTTTAATATTTTTTTTGAAAATAGAAATTGATAAATACTCAAGATCATTCCAAAGTTTATTTGCTTTTCATTCGCAGGTAAAGTGTTTAAAGGTCACTACCCTTTTTCAAGTATAGAATTGAGTCATTTACTGAAAGTGGAAACAGGGAACTAAGGGCCCCTTGGTGTCCAGTAAGGTGACTTTGATTTTTACATGGGAATGCTATGGGAAAACATGAAATTATCTTTTTCTCACATATTTGAGGAATTGTTTTAGTCATATTGGTATTGAGCATAGTTATCATAACGTGAAACTGTAACTTTTAAAGAGGGGTTAATTTCTGTAAGAGATCAACAAGCATGGGCATAGCTTGGCTCAAAACAATGTGTAGGCACAGTTGTAGCGGGTCCAATTTATTTTTTAGCTAGGCTGTTGTATGTGCGCTTGCCAAACCCCACCCCCCCACAACACCCCACTCCCTTAGGAGTCAGTTTTTTTATGCCCCCTAAGAAATTTTTGGGGTGGCATATAGTAATCGCAGCGTTTGTCCGTCTGTCCGTCCTTCCATCCGGTATTTTGTTTTCGGCCTGTAACTTTGTCATGCATATAAGAATTTTGTTGATACTTGCTACAAATGATCAATATAACATGACGACGTGTTGCAAGTAAAACCAACACACTTACCTCTAAGGTCAAGGTCACAATTTGAGTTTGTTTAACAACACTTTGAGCTTGTGTGAGATTTCATGTCAGGCCTGTAACTTTGTTATGCTTAGATAAATTTTAATGATACTTGCTACAAATGATCAACATAACATGATGATGTGTCGCCAGTAAGACCCACACCCGTACCTCAAAGGTCAAGGTCACAATTTTAGTTTGTTTGACAACACTTTGAGTTTGTGTGAGATTTCGTGTCCAGCCTGTAACATTGTCACGCATAGATGAATTTTAATGATACTTGCTACAAATGATCAACATAACATGACGACGTGTTGCGAGTAACAACCTGAACCCCCAAAGGTCAAGGTCACAATTTGAGTTTGTTTGACAATATTGAGTCTGTGTGAGATTTCGTGTCAGACCTGTAACTTTGTCGTGCATAGATGGATTTTATAAATATTTGCTACAAAAGATCAACATAACATGATGACTTGTTGCGAGTAGACCCATACCTCAAAGGTCAAGGTCACACTTTGAGTTTGTTTGACAACACTTTCAGTCTGTTTTAGATTTCATGTCTCTGTCTTTTGCATAATGCAATGTAGACTCAGCTTTGACCCTCTTTTCTGGACACATAATGTAGACTTTTGACCCCTTGTTCAATGTTTAATAAAAATGTTGAAATATATAATTGTGTCATTATGTTTCACTGCAATATATATTTTCTTCAAAAACATTTTTTTTCATAACTACACATTATAGACACATGTATTTTATTCTAAAGAAATCAAAGAGCTTATGTCATTGTTTAGACAAAGTTTTATTAAAATTAAATGTAGAGTTTTGACCCCTATATAATTTGTTTGAATATAGAGTTTTGACCCCTATATAATTTGTTTGAATGGAGAGTTTCGATCCTTATATAATTTGTTTGAATGCCCCTATATCATTTGTTTGAATATAGAGTTTCGACCCCTATATAATTTGTTTGAATATAGAGTTTTGACCCCTATATAATTTGTTTGAATGTAGAGTTTCGACCCTGTAATTGGCTTGAATGTAGTTTTGATCCCTATATAATTTGTTTGAATGTAGATTTTTGATCCCTATGTAATTTGTTTGAATACCCCTATATCATTTGTTTGAATACAGAGTTTTGACCCCTATATAATTTGTTTGAATGTAGAGTTTCGACCCTGTAATTGGCTTGAATGTAGTTTTGATCCCTATATAATTTGTTTGAATGTAGATTTTTGATCCCTATGTAATTTGTTTGAATACCCCTATATCATTTGTTTGAATATAGAGTTTCGACCCCTATATGATTTGTTTGAATATAGAGTTTCGACCCCTATATCATTTGTTTGAATGCTCCTATATCATTTGTTTGAATATAGAGTTTTTACTCCTATATAATTTGTTTGAATGTAGAGTTTCAACCCTGTAATTGCCTTGAATGTAGAGTTTTGTCCTCCACCAAGTTTTAGACTGTAATGTTGAGTTTGCGCCTATGTTTTTAACTCCCCTGGCACATACACATGCACTCAATTAAGGTTTTCTTCAGGCTTTGGTCTCAAACTTGTTATAGGAGTTTATCGCTAGCAAGTTCTTGAATTTCCAGACATTCATTCTTGTGTTAGTTTTAAGATCATTGCACTATTATTTAAAAGGTTATAAGGGGGTGTGAATATGATTACAAGAAATAACTGCTTGTGGGCCAAGTAATGCTCAGGATTGTGCATCAGATGGCAATTTGTGTCAGACAGCAATCTACTAGAGTGGATTGGCAACACACCTCAATAACACCAGTTGTAAATGGTTCAGACCTCCATAGAGGTCCTCCCAGGGGCTTTGGAGATCTGGAGAACATGGCCAATTATTTTTGGGGATCTGGGGAATATTGGCCAATACTTTCAGGGATCCAGGGACCAAAGGTCTAATTTTTGAGATCAGAGTGGGGGAAATACTTTTTGGGAACTATGGCGAATACTTTTAGAGATCTGGGGAACAATGGCCATTACTTTAAGAGAACCCGGGAACAGGAACCCCCCTTGGAGAGCCTCTCTATAGGTCTCAAACTGACAGTAGTGCCACAGACAGGCTTCTGTCTCACAAATATTTTTATTAGTTTTAAAATAAATACTTATAAGTACTGTATAACAATTTTGACTGGTTATTTATCTGCTATGTAATCACTATCAGTGAAACCATATGCAGTTTAACTGGAACCAGTATAAAATCAGGATCTCACTGCTGCTTTTCTTAGATTTATGCTTTTGTTTTTTTTAGGATTTAAGTATATACTAAATATATTTATGTTTTTGAAACAGCTGTTGTTGTTGTTGTTGTATGGTGTTTAGCATCGCTTCAACAATTTTTCAGTCATATCGCAACGGTGTCTACTTGAGACAGTATTCTAAGCGCTGTCACACTGGAGTATCATGCGGCAGACACATGGTATGATACCCCACCCAGTCACATTATACTGACACCGGGCCGACCAGACCTAGAACTCTCCTCTAAATGCTGAGCGTCAAGCGAGGAAGCTTCTAGTACCATTTTTAAAGTATTTGTTATGACCAAGCAGGGGATTGAACCCACGACCTTCCGCATGCGAGGCGGACGCTCTACCACTAGACCACGCCGTGGTCTTTTTGAAAGAGAAGCCTGATATCATCAGAACCAACATTGTTTGCTTTACTATGAATATTATTAATGAATTATTATAACACTGGTTTTAACATTCTCTCCAAGAGTTCATTGTACTGTTTGCTCACTATGTTGTTAGATTCTGGCAATATCAAACCAATACGTGATCATTATGATTGTGTACGTCAAACAAATTTAAGACTCATTAGGGTGAGTTTATATTTAATTTTTTTTAAAAACAAGTTTGTTATCTTTCATTTACTTCAACGCACAATATTTAAATGTGTAAGTCTAGTTTAAACATTTACAATTAAGCAAATGTGGATGTATGAATGCTGATTTGGCATGAACAAAATAATGCAAAACTGCCATGTCACGATTTCACTAATTTTGCAGTAGATTTGATACTGCAAGAATCTCACAAAAGTTGAGATGTTGATAGAGGTTATTATGGAGCATGGAGCAGTGCACCCTGGGAGATATTGCCTTTTTTAGTTAATAAAACCTCATACAGGTTTAGGGTTAAAAGTTACGATTATAATTCTACACCATGTGTAATAATGATGTTTTTTTGGTTTCTGTTTTCAGGAGTTTATTGATGTAGTAATACTGACATGCTGACTGTAGACATGGTTTTATGACACAAGGAGTATTGTGACACAAGTAACTCTAGTTTACAGCAATTATCTCCCCTTACTGTGATATAAATTATAGAGGCTTCCTTCGAATTCAGGAGAGCTCTAGTGATTACCTCCCTTGATACAAGATGGCCAGCTTCTTCAGATGGAAAAGAAGTCTTCTATTTAAACTGCTTCTAGGAATTCCAGCCTTATGGTTAATCATTGTGATATTTCTTAATTTCCAAAGTACGGACAATAACAAACTGCCAAGTGAATGAGAAAGAGTGGATATAATCAAAAAGAATATAAAGCACAGAAACAGTGAGTTTGAAGGATTTCAAAATCCGAAAAATAAAATAAATGAAATGGTTCGACCGTTTAATCAATTTAATAGTGATAATTAATAGTGTTAAACATGTAGAGAATAACAAAGATGTAATAGCAGGAAATAACCAACATCCAGTAGGTGATCCAAATGCAGATCCTAATGAGAGAGTTGTTCATGAGAATTACGACGCCTCTCTTAAATGCAGAATGTTTGGTCCAAATGCTACAGGTAAGTGGACTGTTTTCTTATCACACAAATGCTTGTTACTAAAAAAATTAGCATGATTGAGGAAGTTGTCAGTAGCTTGTTGATTAAAGGTGTGTCTTGTACCCAGGTTAACCACCTAGCAGCTCCCCTGAATACTAGCATGATTGAGGAAGTTGTCAGTAGCTTGTAGAGTAAAGGTGTGTCTTGTACCCAGGTTAACCACCTAGCTGCTCCCTGGAATACTAGCATGATTAAGGAAGTTGTCAGTAACTTGTAGAGTAAAGCTGTGTCTTGTACCCAGGTTAACCACCTAGCCGCTCCCTGGAATACTGGCATGATTGAGGAAGTTGTCAGTAGCTTGTAGAGTAAAGGTGTGTCTTGTACCCAGGTTAACCACCTATCTGCTCCCTGGAATACTAGCATGATTGAGGAAGTTGTCAGTAACTTGTAGAGTAAAGCTGTGTCTTGTACCCAGGTTAACCACCTAGCTGCTCCCTGGAATACTAGCATGATTAAGGAAGTTGTCAGTAACTTGTAGAGTAAAGCTGTGTCTTGTACCCAGGTTAACCACCTAGCCGCTCCCTGGAATACTGGCATGATTGAGGAAGTTGTCAGTAGCTTGTAGAGTAAAGGTGTGTCTTGTACCCAGGTTAACCACCTAGCTGCTCCCTGGAATACTGGCATGATTGAGGAAGTTGTCAGTAGCTTGTAGAGTAAAGGTGTGTCTTGTACCCAGGTTAACCACCTAGCGGCTCCCTGGAATACTAGCATGATTGAGGAAGTTGTCAGTAGCTTGTAGAGTAAAGGTGTGTCTTGTACCCAGTTTAACCACCTAGCAGCTCCCTGGAATACTAGCATGATTGAGGAAGTTGTCAGTAGCTTGTAGAGTAAAGGTGTGTCTTGTACCCAGGTTAACCACCTAGCCGCTCCCTGGAATACTAGCATGATTGAGGAAGTTGTCAGTAGCTTGTAGAGTAAAGGTGTGTCTTGTACCCAGGTTAACCTCCTAGCTGCTCCCTGGAATACTAGCATGATTGAGGAAGTTGTCAGTAGCTTGTAGATTAAAGGTGTGTCTTGTACCCAGGTTAACCACCTAGCCGCTCCCTGGAATACTAGCATGATTGAGGAAGTTGTCAGTAGCTTGTAGAGTAAAGGTGTGTCTTGTACCCAGGTTAACCACCTAGTGGCTCCCTGGAATATTAGCATGATTGAGGAAGTTGTCAGTAGCTTGTAGAGTAAAGGTGTGTCTTGTACCCAGGTTAACCACCTAGTGGCTCCTTGGAATACTAGCATGATTGAGGAAGTTGTCAGTAGCTTGTAGAGTAAAGGTGTGTCTTGTACCCAGGTTAACCTCCTAGCTGCTCCCTGGAATACTAGCATGATTGAGGAAGTTGTCAGTAGCTTGTAGAGTAAAGGTGTGTCTTGTACCCAGGTTAACCACCTAGCTGCTCCCTGGAATACTAGCATGATTGAGGAAGTTGTCAGTAGCTTGTAGAGTAAAGCTGTGTCTTGTACCCAGGTTAACCACCTAGTGGCTCCCTGGAATACTACCATGATTGAGGAAGTTGTCAGTAGCTTGTAGAGTAAAGGTGTGTCTTGTACCCAGGTTAACCTCCTAGCTGCTCCCTGGAATACTAGCATGATTGAGGAAGTTGTCAGTAGCTTGTAGAGTAAAGGTGTGTCTTGTACCCAGGTTAACCACCTAGCGGCTCCCTGGAATACTAGCATGATTGAGGAAGTTGTCAGTAGCTTGTAGAGTAAAGCTGTGTCTTGTACCCAGGTTAACCACCTAGTGGCTCCCTGGAATACTAGCATGATTGAGGAAGTTGTCAGTAGCTTGTAGAGTAAAGGTGTGTCTTGTACCCAGGTTAACCTCCTAGCTGCTCCCTGGAATACTAGCATGATTGAGGAAGTTGTCAGTAGCTTGTAGAGTAAAGGTGTGTCTTGTACCCAGGTTAACCACCTAGCGGCTCCCTGGAATACTAGCATGATTGAGGAAGTTGTCAGTAGCTTGTAGAGTAAAGGTGTGTCTTGTACCCAGTTTAACCACCTAGCGGCTCCCTGGAATACTAGCATGATTGAGGAAGTTGTCAGTAGCTTGTAGAGTAAAGGTGTGTCTTGTACCCAGGTTAACCACCTAGCGGCTCCCTGGAATACTAGCATGATTGAGGAAGTTGTCAGTAGCTTGTAGAGTAAAGGTGTGTCTTGTACCAAGGTTAACCACCTAGTGGCTCCCTGGAATACTAGCATGATTGAGGAAGTTGTCAGTAGCTTGTAGAGTAAAGGTGTGTCTTGTACCCAGGTTAACCACCTAGCTGCTCCCTGGAATACTAGCATGATTGAGGAAGTTGTCAGTAGCTTGTAGAGTAAAGCTGTGTCTTGTACCCAGGTTAACCTCCTAGCTGCTCCCTGGAATACTAGCATGATTGAGGAAGTTGTCAGTAGCTTGTAGAGTAAAGGTGTGTCTTGTACCCAAGTTAACCACCTAGCGGCTCCCTGGAATACTAGCATGATTGAGGAAGTTGTCAGTAGCTTGTAGAGTAAAGCTGTGTCTTGTACCCAGGTTAACCACCTAGTGGCTCCCTGGAATACTAGCATGATTGAGGAAGTTGTCAGTAGCTTGTAGAGTAAAGGTGTGTCTTGTACCCAGGTTAACCTCCTAGCTGCTCCCTGGAATACTAGCATGATTGAGGAAGTTGTCAGTAGCTTGTAGAGTAAAGGTGTGTCTTGTACCCAGGTTAACCACCTAGCGGCTCCCTGGAATACTAGCATGATTGAGGAAGTTGTCAGTAGCTTGTAGAGTAAAGCTGTGTCTTGTACCCAGGTTAACCACCTAGTGGCTCCCTGGAATACTAGCATGATTGAGGAAGTTGTCAGTAGCTTGTAGAGTAAAGGTGTGTCTTGTACCCAGGTTAACCTCCTAGCTGCTCCCTGGAATACTAGCATGATTGAGGAAGTTGTCAGTAGCTTGTAGAGTAAAGGTGTGTCTTGTACCCAGGTTAACCACCTAGCTGCTCCCTGGAATACTAGCATGATTGAGGAAGTTGTCAGTAGCTTGTAGAGTAAAGCTGTGTCTTGTACCCAGGTTAACCACCTAGTGGCTCCCTGGAATACTAGCATGATTGAGGAAGTTGTCAGTAGCTTGTAGAGTAAAGGTGTGTCTTGTACCCAGGTTAACCACCTAGCGGCTCCCTGGAATACTAGCATGATTGAGGAAGTTGTCAGTAGCTTGTAGAGTAAAGGTGTGTCTTGTACCCAGGTTAACCACCTAGTGGCTCCCTGGAATACTAGCATGATTGAGGAAGTTGTCAGTAGCTTGTAGAGTAAAGGTGTGTCTTGTACCCAGGTTAACCTCCTAGCTGCTCCCTGGAATACTAGCATGATTGAGGAAGTTGTCAGTAGCTTGTAGATTAAAGGTGTGTCTTGTACCCAGGTTAACCACTTAGCCGCTACCTGGAATACTAGCATGATTGAGGAAGTTGTCAGTAGCTTGTAGAGTAAAGGTGTGTCTTGTACCCAGGTTAACCACCTAGCCGCTACCTGGAATACTAGCATGATTGTGGAAGTTGTCAGTAGCTTGTAGAGTAAAGGTGTGTCTTGTACCCAGGTTAACCACCTGGCCCCTCCCTGGAATACTAGCATGATTGAGGAAGTTGTCAGTAGCTTGTAGAGTAAAGGTGTGTCTTGTACCCAGGTTAACCACCTAGCGGCTCCCTAGAATACTAGCATGATTGTGGAAGTTGTCAGTAGCATGTAGAGTAAAGGTGTGTCTTGTTCCCAGGTTAACCACCTAGCAGCTCCCTGGAATACTAGCATGATTGAGGAAGTTGTCAGTAGCTTGTAGAGTAAAGGTGTGTCTTGTACCCAGGTTAACCACCTAGCGGCTCCCTGGAATACTAGCATGATTGAGGAAGTTGTCAGTAGCTTGTAGAGTAAAGGTGTGTCTTGTACCCAGGTTTACCACCTAGCTGCTACCTGGACTACTAGCATGATTGAGGAAGTTGTCAGTAGCTTGTAGAGTAAAGGTGTGTCTTGTACCCAGGTTAACCACCTAGCTGCTCCCTGGAATACTAGCATGATTGAGGAAGTTGTCAGTAACTTGTAAAGTAAAGGTGTGTCTTGTACCCCGGTTAACCACCTAGCAGCTCCCTGGAATACTAGCATGATTGAGGAAGTTGTCAGTAGCTTGTAAAGTAAAGGTGTGTCTTGTACCCAGGTTAACCACCTAGCTGCTCCCTGGAATACTAGCATGATTGAGGAAGTTGTCAGTAGCTTGTAAAGTAAAGGTGTGTCTTGTACCCAGGTTAACCACCTAGCTGCTCCCTGGAATACTAGCATGATTGAGGAAGTTGTCAGTAGCTTGTAAAGTAAAGGTGTGTCTTGTACCCAGGTTAACCACCTAGCAGCTCCCTGGAATACTAGCATGATTGAGGAAGTTGTCAGTAGCTTGTAAAGTAAAGGTGTGTCTTGTACCCCGGTTAACCACCTAGCAGCTCCCTGGAATACTAGCATGATTGAGGAAGTTGTCAGTAGCTTGTAAAGTAAAGGTGTGTCTTGTACCCAGGTTAACCACCTAGCTGCTCCCTGGAATACTAGCATGATTGAGGAAGTTGTCAGTAGCTTGTAAAGTAAAGGTGTGTCTTGTACCCCGGTTAACCACCTAGCAGCTCCCTGGAATACTAGCATGATTGAGGAAGTTGTCAGTAGCTTGTAAAGTAAAGTGTGTCTTGTACCCAGGTTAACCACCTAGCTGCTCCCTGGAATACTAGCATGATTGAGGAAGTTGTCAGTAACTTGTAAAGTAAAGGTGTGTCTTGTACCCAGGTTAACCACCTAGCTGCTCCCTGGAATACTAGCATGATTGAGGAAGTTGTCAGTAGCTTGTAGAGTAAAGCTGTGTCTTGTATCCAGGTTAACCACCTAGCTGCTACCTGGAATATTAGCATGATTGAGGAAGTTGTACTTTTCTAGATATTTGAATGCTTTCATAGATTGCTTTTATTTATCATATTGCCAAGTTCTCGTGGATGAATTGAATAGCTTTGTAGGCTTGACATTGCCATTGTTGTATGTTATGACATTTAGTAATCATTAGAAAAGAAGAGACAGATATTTAAAATGATATTTTTAATTGACACCTGCTCCCACACTGCCACAGAGTTGACAGAACAGAAATGATAGTCAATAAAGAAACAAAGACTAAATACAACATAATAAGTCGGTCATACTTATAGAGACTTAGTCAATTCTCCCTGAAATTCTCCAACTTCTCGCGGTCTTAATCAAACTCTCAAACTTGTGATTTACACATGCATAATGTTAAGCTAACCTTATGTAAAAATTAATACATTTAAGTCTATTTATGTTTAAATATTTTATATTATACCACAAAGTGTATTGGTAATAAAAATCTGGGCATGTGAACCCGTTGATCAGGGCAAGTTAGTACTTTTACTACTAGTTTATTTTGATATTGGAACAATGTTCAGAAACTGTATATATAGAATGACTAATATTAGAAAATTTGACTGCAGTTACTAAAACTATTGTCATTTAAAAACGCCTATTAACTATATCAAATAATGCCAACAGATTAATACTAATCAATCTGAATACAGTTTCATTTTTTATATAGTTCTGTAGGCATTTTTTAAATGCCACCAGTTTAAGTAACTGCTGTCCAATTTACTAATACTAGTCATATTGTATACAGTCAATCAAAATAAACACAGTTCTGTTTATTATATATATTTGTTAAAAAATACTATTCATTTTTAAAGTTTTTCTTAGTTTTCAATCCTTCACTATTAGGAGCAATACAGTTATTGAAGATGGGTTATAATAAAGACATACTTAAATGAATAGTTATAGTTTATATTTATTGGCATAAATGGCCATTGCCACAAGACAAAAATAGAAAGTTTGGCAAATATGGATTACAATTGTGCAGTCACGAAAAGTTTATCTAGAAAACATATCAGATATATTGAATTGTAACTACTAACTTGACTCTCTGAATCCTGGGAACAGACATTCACAAAGACAGCTATTCGACATTTAGTCACAATCATCTAAATAAAATTGTTTTATACACCGATCACTATATGCTGCTGAGACCGCGATATACTGCCATATGCCTCTAGTGGCATGACATACCACTAGGTGGTATAACATACCACTAGATGCACCGCCATACAATGGGGGAAGCGGAGAGCAAGCAGCAACAAAGCATTCCTTATTAACATTCCTTAATAACTTTCTTAATATCTAATTCGACACTCTTTACCCAACACTGCACCAAGAACCCTGGGCACAGACGTTCATAGTCACCTCAAATGAATGTGATTTGTTACTCAACCATACATATACAAAAATCATCAAATGGAGGCTTGGCTGACACACTTCAAATGGAAGCGGTTTGTCGCGCCAACATACATAATACAAAAACTCCTCAAATGGAGGAGAACCTCAAATGGAGGCTTGGCTGACACACTTCAAATGGAAGCGATTTGTCACGCCAACATACATAACACAAACTCCTCAAATGGAGAAATACCGATGTACTACAAATGCAATGATATAATTCCAATGTAATTGACTGCACATGAACTAAGTAAAGCCATGTCGTATTCACCAAAACTATGGGGAAACCCAAACACTTGAGTTTAAAAAACAGTTAATGCCTTCTTTCAGCCCATTTAGAAATAGTTGGTTACCACGGTCTGATAAATGTACTCCATCGCAGAAAAGTCCCTTATCTACTTTTACAATTTCCGGATATCTGATAAGGCTCCATTTAATCTGAGTACTTCAGAGGCAACTTTACTATTTACCATGACCCTAACTCTTCCCAAAGCTTTATGGTCTGTCTCATACCGCCACACTAGCCGAGGTAAAATTTGTGACCAGACGATCAGTACACCAGGTATTAAGTCCTTGATGACCTGAATGGACTTGATGATATGGATTCTTAAATCAGCAGCAGGAATCTGTCCAATGTCATTACCACCTACGTGTAATACTAATATGTTAGGAGGATCCTCCACCGTCAGCAGCATTTTAATTGTTCTCTCGACCTGCTGCCATCTCATGCCACCTTTTACTTGCCACCAAAACTGACAGATCCTCTCTCAAAATCAAGGTTGACACCCGCAGATGTTGATTGCCTTGCGAAGGTGAAGGCTCTTTTTTACCAACGAGGAACCAACAATCCATACGCTAGATCTGACATCTGCAATACTTAACTGGCAGGTCAGATTATTGATATAACTGAAAATTCAACTGTTCAGTTGGGACCCTTATATAAGTATTAAAAGCTTACGATTCCCATCTACCAATTTCTTTTATTTCGGTGTTGGACAAAACCCTAGCTGAGGCAGTAGTGGCTGCCCCAATGCGGAAGGAATGCGGCTTATATTTACTCTGATCAATTCCTAATGCTGTGATAGCCTTATTTAAAATTGAACAAAACTGATATCTAGTGACTAAGCCGCCACCAAAATGAATTAGCAATTGTCCGGGTTTATTAGGCCGGAGTTTTAAATAAGTTTTCAGACAGCAGACTGGACATTAGGCAGAATTTAATGCTTGCAGGGAAATCACAGTACCCTTGCCTAATTGATCTGTCTTCGAATACGGAATACGCAACTCAACGACTGAATTCTCATTAGTAAATTTGATATCAGATACAGATAAAGCATGGCTAGAAAAACTTTTAGAATCGGCAAGAAGCTCCCCAACCCTTAACAATCCAAAATATGCTAACGAAAACGCTGTTGAGAACAATGTGGACTCATATGCAGAACTGCAAATTACTGGTAATACTTCCAAAATATTTTTTAACAGATCAGGGGTAATTGGTAATCTGTAGTCAACCCTTCTATTAAGGCGCTCCATACCGGAAACCATTGTTTTAATAACGAAATTATGAGTAATGTCACACCTGCCAGATATGATCTAACTGTTGCTGGGGAATTGCCTTTAATGACAAATGGGCTATAAAGTCAGATATTTGTATTTTTGGAGGACAAATTAACTCCAAATAGTTGAAATGCTTTTTCTCCGGTGTTATAAGCTTCTCTTGTATTGACCGCTAAAGATGAATCTAACATCACTTGAGATTGAGACCTGATATCATCGATTTGAAAGACTCTGGAACTGGAAAAGGGTGTCATTCCGCACTGGGTGCCAGTTGCTGAAAGCGAACCCATTGCCTACGTGAAAGAGCATCTGCTATGCTATTAAGTTTACCTTCAATATGAACGCTTTTACACAGTACATTGGTACCAACTGTAAGAAGGTTATGTCCCTTAATATCTCATTTGACTGTCAGGCATCAGGCCATGCAAAGAAAATCCAAAAGCGTTCAAAATATGCAGCACATCCTAGACCAGCATTACCAGATGTATCTGTAAAGAGCTGTAAGTCGGAATTACTTAACCATACATGCTCTGGAAAGTAACATATACCATTAAAACAATCTAGAAACATTAACCAAGTTTTAATGTCCTCCCTAATGGGGTCTGTAACCCTTATGAAATGATGGAGTTTAGCAATCCAAGACATAGCACCATAAAAACGTCTACAGAAAGCACGAGCAGCTGGTATTGCATGTGCACAAAAATTTAGTGAGCTGGTTAGTGACTGTGTTTTACGATTGATTTTCTTCTTGTCCAAAGCATAACATAACAAATGCCTCAGCTCAACTTACTTTTCATTGGGGATTCTGATCTTCATTTCAATTGAATCAATTTCCAGACCTAAAAATATCAGAATGTGGGTAGGACCCACTGTCTTATCATGTGCAAGAGGTCTACAAAGGAAGCCATTATGGCCCCACATTCGCCAGAATTCCTTCGACCTCCAAACAAAAAGTAGTCCAAATAATGAAGGCATTGTCCCCCTTTGGCTCTTGTTAATACTGCCCACTCTAAAAAGGTGGAGAATTTTTCGAAAAGTGCGCAAGATATAGAACAGCTTATGGGAAGACATTTATCATAAAAATATTTATTTCCTAGACTGAACCCTAAAAGCTCAAACTCCTGTGGATTAACATGTAGCAGTCTTAATGCAGACTTAATGTCCATTTTACCTAATAATGCCCCCCCCTCCTCCCCCCCCCCCTCCCAAGTGAACTGACCATTTCAACTGCTTTATCAAAAGATGTTTAATGAACTCTACATACATTATCATCAATAAAATCGTTCACACTTTCTCCTTGAGGATATAACAAGTGATGTATTAACCTAAAGGTTTTATCCTTTTTTTGGCACAATGCCGATGGAAGACAACCTTATATTTGTAAAGGGTTTGTTTTCAAATGGGCCTGCCATTCGACCTAAAGCTACTTCCTTAAGTACCAAATTCAACGCTTGGTTTTCATTACTTTTTTTCAGAAACCAAATTTTTGCAACCAGTAAAGATTCTTGGACCTGAATAATGCAAAGGAAACCCGTTTTTAAAACCACTTTTTAATTCTTCTTTTGCTTCTAGTTTAGGATAGTAGCTTAAAACATGACATAAAGCGTCAAATTTGATTGGTGTTTGACCGAGGACCAATGTATTCCGGGAAACCACTTGGAGAACCTGGAACTGGTGCATTGGCTCTGAAACTTGCTCGAACAGGGAACCTTTGTGTAGATGTGAAGTGGGGCACTCGCTGACCGCCGACACCATTCCTAAAATAAGAACCATTAATACCCAACTGAGCTGAACCATTTACATTGCAACGCCAATAAAGATGATTTCCAGAACAGCGCGTGCAAATGTGTTTGTAAAGGCACGGCTGTTTGCTACACCAACCATTATTGAAGTCATAACATTTACAAGCAGATTTGGAACCATCACTGGATGTTGACGTATGGAACATATACAGCAACCATAGTTCCTGGTCCACCATACTCCCAACTTTTATTTGGTTCCCGAGCTTTCTTTGCTCTAAATTGCTCATCATGAAGCTTCCACCCTATGCCACCATATCACTGCGCACCAAGACGGATTGTGCTCATGTATTTCAGTAAGCCCTAACACATTTGGGTGGCTTATTGTTTATATACTAATAAAACTAAAAAGACATCAGACCACTGCCTTTTGTCAAAAATCTTTGTAGTTGAAAACCTTGGCTGCAACACCAGCTGCCCCTCAACCACAGCTACCCTGTTACTGGAGTCCCCTGGATGTGAAGCATTGCTGATGAGCAGACCCAACTCAACAAACTCCCCGTTTATTATTTTTAGTTCTGTGGTGGCACCAACATTAACACGAAAGCGTTATCATAGCTTAATATATTACCCGAGTCATTCCTGGGTAACGGTGCCAGAGGAGCTTGTGGTGGTGCTGGCTCACACCTGGCTTTTATGGCCTCCACTAACTGGGGTGTCACCTGCCTCACGACCTCCTGTACCAGCTCTGGTGAAACTGCTGGAGGCTCCAACAATTCATCAACCACCACCGCTGCCGCTGTAGGATCTTTAATCGACCTCTTCTTGCTGCGGGTGCCATACTGACTCATGGATCGGCGCTTTGACATGCTTGTAGCTATCAATCTGGAAAAGTTACTATAATTCTAAGCACCCATTGACTACATATTCATAAAAATTTTAATCTCTCATTAATTCTTTGTTAAAATATTATTATTATTTAAACAATGTAAAAAGATAACACACTTGACTTTTAAGCGAAACGCTTTAAATTCAAATCCCAACAAAGCATGTGGGCTCCTGCTCCTGAACAGATTCCTTATCACACGGTAATGTGTTTAATACAGGAAGCCATTGAGGGAGAGTGTATAAACAACTGTTTTATTTTAATTTATGTAATTATTTATTTATTTATTTTTGTACCCAAGGGAGAAAACTACTATTCAAATCTGATAACGTACTACCAACGGTTATTTCCCTTGATTGCAATAAATATCTTTTCCCTCGTGTCAATGGTCATTGACATAATTTTATGTTCGCCCCAACATTTTAAAAAGGTGAAATTGAATAATTATACGGTTAAAATTAAACCTACAGTACTAATCATAATAATTTTAAGTAATTCCAGAATACATTATATAACGGATACTGTAATACCATACAAACCAACTCGTGAAATTACCACTGTTACACGGAACTGACCGCAACCTTACCTAAAACAAACTTAGACAAAATGATGAACAGATAGTGAAATATATAAAAAACAACAACAAAACAAACAATTACATGTTCGAATGAAATATCGACAAAACAATTTACATTAATGTATATATATTAGCATTCCTTCTGTGTGGGTGGGGAATGGTTGTTTCGGTCTGTATGAAATCCATCTAAAACCACTATCATCAGATAAATTACAGTGTTGATATACATATATAACAATATAATAACAATCAAAGTATTATAATTTTGAATTTTTAGCAACATACCGTATATCGTCGGCCATAAGTCGAATTTTTCAGACTCCAAAATCACTCTCTGAATCCCTACTCGACTTATGGCCCCGTCCTAGTCCCGAGTGATGATTTTTTTTACCAACGGTCAGCTCCTACTGAAGTTTTGAACGTCGAATTTCAGTTTCAGCAACAGTCTATATGAACAATGACACCAAAGTGCAGAATTGAATTACACTCTTGTCATCAACTATGCATCTCGTAAACACAAAGGATGATTACGTCATACGTGGAAAGTTTTTTTTTTATTTATGGAAAACTCTGATTGACAGTTGAAAAAAAATGATCGGTTTCAATTAGACGCTTGATGTTTTAACTCTATGCAAGGGAAACCTTGATCTTGGTCAGCCGAACGATTGCGTTGCCTACACGGGGTGTAAATATATATGCCAAAAATTGCCTTGGGATATTTGGGTCAGAAGTAACCGATTATTGCAATTTGCATTCCCACATATGTGGTGACACTTATCCATGGATTACAGAATATACCAAATATTCAACAGAAGACTGCATTTGTTTGTCGGCTGCATATTTGCCGTTGATTCGATAACGGTACATGAACGTATACACGCGTAAGGTCAGTTGTGAGTGCAGGCAATCGCTACTGTAGGAATTTTAATATTTAGGTGACCCAAATCTCACCCACTTCCTTTTCGAAAATTCTGGGTCGACTTAAGGAAGGGTCAATGCAAAAAACTGAGATCTGAAGGTCAAAAAGTCCCCTCGACTTATGGCCCGACTCGCCTTATGGCCGACGATATACGGTATATATTTATAAAGTAATAAATTTCTTCATAGTTCAAGAGCCGTTAAAAACAAATGTCGCATGGATACCGTCTAATGTTAAAAGAGACAGCAAGACGGAGTCAACGTTTGAATCACATTGTCATAATGAACACCACCAGACAGCCCCTTCAGTAACCCGATTTAGTCTTTTATATGACAAACCCTATTAGTATTGAGCACAATTAATACGAGGGGCATTTCAAAAGTAATCGTCCAGCCTCACCTTGCATGGGATTTTTGTGAAAATTGTACCGATATAGCGAGACATCCATTCTCTACACATACATACCAAGTATACAGGTGTACACGCAGTATTATCGCTAATACAGTGATAAAAGCAACATATAGTCATTGACACTATAGTAAAATGGTTGGCAAGAGAAGTGTAAAGGCAGCTGAAATTCAAGGTTATGTAAAGACTTGATGCCAGCTTGGCGTATCAGTGAAGGAGATTTGTTACAATGTTTGTTATACGTGGTCCTATTATGCAACTGGTTGTACCGAATAAAAAATCTGTGACTGGTATATTTTTTATATTTTATAAAGAAAAAGTGTTGAAGAAACTTAAAAAACAATGTTTCAAACATCGCCCACACACTGGCTTAAAGCACCTATTTCTGTTGCATGACAATGCCCCTGCGCATAAGTCTGCTATTGTGACCTCATTTTTGAACAAGGAAAGCGTTCGAGTTCTTCCACATGCACCATATTCCCCAGACCTAGCCCTATGTGACTATTTCTTGTTCCCTAAACTGAAAAAACATTTAGCTGGTTGAGGGTATAGGTCCTGACAGGCCCTGGGGTCCGCTTTTTATCAGTGTATGTTAGGTATACCTGAAAATGAGTATGAAGATGTCTTTAAGAACTGGATTAAACGTTTGAAACTTTGTGTTTGTAACAAGGGGGATAACTTTGAGGGTATGACACGTAAATAATTTAATATCTATCAAACGTGGGCTTTAAATTACCCCAGTTGCATTACTTTTGAAATGCCCATCGTACATGTAATATAAATAATGTTGTTTTATTGGAATAGCCATATCAGTTAATAAAATGTTGAGTTTCTCTGTTTGTCTTGTACATGTATTTTTTTATGGATTTCACAAAAAAAAAAAAAAAAAAAAAGCCTACCTGCTAGGGTGGAGCAAGTTTTTCAGTATTTAGGGCAAGTTTTTCAGTATTTAAGTATAATAACAAAACTTGAGCCTGGGTTGATAGTCAGTCAAAAGATTATTTTTACATTATTAAACAGAGGCCAAAATGCACTACTTCTCAATTGAAAAATCAAGTTTTTTGCCCAAATTGAGACAAAAAAATCTCATAATAAAAAAACTGGACAGGAAGTATTGTAAAATTTTACTGTAATATCTGATAATTAACAGAACATGATCTTTATTGTGTTATAATGCTTGATTTTCCAAGTTTGCTACAGCCTGACATTTCGGGGTTGTGGCCTTTTCAACGTTGGCTTTGTATCTTGATAAGACTGTGATTGGTCCTGGGATAAACTACTCCTGTAAATGTTTATTGTATTGCCACGATTTCCCTCGCGACTTCCCTCAGGAGTGCAGATTATTTTGGAAGCCAAGATCTCCCTCAACCTCAGTAATCTCCAACTGTCATTCCTATAGCTCTCATTATCCTTTTGTTTGGGAACAAAATATTAGCATTTAAGCACTTTGTAGTCAAGTAATTGCAAAGTGTTTGACTTCCCAACACCAGAATGGGATTGTGTCACACCATTATATCAGCATCAGCATCTGCAATCAATGAGTCTTCATAGCCATTTCACATATATTTATATACGCTGCATTACTTGTAATTGTTTGCAGGATCACACTGCATAAGGGCAACATTTATATCTCAGATGATATTGATTGAACAAGCTTGCATGTATGATGATAGCATTTCACACTAAAATAAGTTCTAGTTTTAACTGAGGTTTGTAAAAATGTAAAGCTAAACATTTCATTTCACAATTCTTGGCCAAGCTTATTTTTTCATTTCACATCTTTGACAGAACTTAAATTTTACATCACATCCTTGACAGAGCTTAGTTTTTATATACTATCTTTGACAGAACTTAAATTTTATGTCACATCCTTGACAGAGCTTAGCTTTTATCTCACATCTTTGACAGAACTTAAATTTTATGTCACATCCTTGACAGGGCTTAGCTTTTATCTCACATCTTTGACAGAACTTAAATTTTATGTCACATCCTTGACAGAGCTTAATTTTTATATCATATCTTTGACAGAACTTAGCTTTTTATCTCACATCTTTGACAGAGCTTAAATTTTATGTCAAATCCTTGAGAGAGCTTAGCTTTTATCTTGCATCTTTCACAGAACTTAAATTTTATGTCACATCCTTGACAGAGCTTAGTTTTTATATCATATCTTTGACAGAGCTTAGCTTTTATCTCATATCTTTGACAGAGCTTAAATTTTATGTCAACTCCTTGACAGAGCTTAGCTTTTATCTTGCATCTATTACAGAACTTAAATTTTATGTCACATCCTTGACAAAGCTTACTTTTTATATAATTTCTTTGACATAACTTAAATTTTATGTCATATCCTTTACATAGTTTTATCTTATTTTCTTAGCAGAACTTATTTTATTTCACATTCTTGACAAAATATTAGATTTTAATTCTTGATCATGGCAGCCTTTCACCTGGTTTCCATCTTAGACAGAAAAATTAATTGAGATAACTCCAGCTCAACACCCTAGTAATCTTGACATTTACTAGGTTATGTCTCACATTCCTGGTAACACTGAGACTAACTTAAGATCTTAAAATACATAAGACTTTGAATTATAGTTCACAACACTGACACGACTGAGACTAAGTGACAATCTTGGCAGAGCTGTGACTATATTACAACCTTCATGTAATTGTAACTCCAGCTCCCATTTATACAAGCTTAAACTATAGCTCACTAACATGACATTCATGACACTCAAATTTATACCTCACAACCTTGACAGATGGGAGACTCTAGCATATACCTCACAACCTTGACAGATGGGAGACTCAAACTTATACCTCACAACCTTGACAGATGGGAAACTCAGGCTTATACCTCACAACCTTGACAGACAGGAGACTCAAGCTTATACCTCACAACCTTGACAGACGGGAGACTCAAGCTTATACCTCACAACCTTGACAGACGGGAGACTCAAGCTTATACCTCACAACCTTGACAGACGGGAGACTCAAGCTTATACCTCACAACCCTGGCAGATGGGAGACTCAAGCTTATACCTCACAACCTTGACAGATGGGAGACTCAAGTTTATACCTCACAACCTTGACAGATGGTAGACTCAAGCTTATAACTCATAACTTTGACAGATAGAAGACTCAAGTTTATAACTCACAACCTTGGCAGATGGGAGACTCAAGCTTATAACACACAACCTTGACAGATGGTAGACTCTTAGCTTGCAACCTCTTGGCAACTGTGGAAGATTTAGTCACATTGTTGATATTACTTAACTCCCAATCTTGGCAGAGCTGAAACCAGCTTGCACACAGTCTTGGATCCATTTTGTCTTACTGTGACTCAGTCCCAGAAGACTTCTTATATATAAGAACACAGATAAGTATATGTTATGGTAACATACACAGAGGGGGTTCTACTGAATCCCCTGGTATCTCTACAGATTCCCCTCAACACAGATAAGTATATGTTATGGTAACATACACAAAGGGGGTTCTAATGAATCCCCTGGTACCTCTACAGATTCCCCTCAACACAGATAAGTATATGTTATGGTAACATGCGCAAAAGGGGTTCTACAGATTCCCCTCAACACAGTTATGTATATGTTATGGTAACATACACAAAGGGGGTTCTACTGATTCCCATCAACACAGATAAGTGTATGTTATGTTAACATACACAAAGGTGGTTCTACAGATTCCCCTCAACACAGATAAGTGTATGTTATGGTAACATACACAAAGGGGGTTCTACAGATTCCCCTCAACACAGATAAGTATATGTTATGGTAACATACACAAAGGGGGTTTTACAGATTCCCCTCAACACAGATAAGTATATGTTATGGTAACATACACAAAGGGGGTTCTACAGATTCCCCTCAACACAGATAAGTGTATGTTATGGTAACATACACAAAGGGGGTTCTACAGATTCCCCTCAACACAGATAAGTATATGTTATGGTAACATACACAAAGGGGGTTTTACAGATTCCCCTCAACACAGATAAGTATATGTTATGGTAACATACACAAAGGGGGTTCTACAGATTCCCCTCAACACAGATAAGTGTATGTTATGGTAACATACACAAAGGGGGTTCTACAGATTCCCCTCAACACAGATAAGTATATGTTATGGTAACATACACAAAGGGGGTTTTACAGATTCCCCTCAACACAGATAAGTATATGTTATGGTAACATACACAAAGGGGGTTCTACAGATTCCCCTCAACACAGATAAGTGTATGTTATGGTAACATACATAAAGGGGGTTCTACAGATTCCCCTCAACACAGATAAGTATATGTTATGGTAACATACACAAAGGGGGTTCTACAGATTCCCCTCAACACAGATAAGTATATGTTATGGTAACATACACAAAGGGGGTTTTACAGATTCCCCTCAACACAGATAAGTATATGTTATGGTAACATACACAAAGGGGGTTTTACAGATTCCCCTCAACACAGATAAGTATATGTTATGGTAACATACACAAAGGGGGTTCTACAGATTCCCCTCAACACAGATAAGTGTATGTTATGGTAACATACATAAAGGGGGTTCTACAGATTCCCCTCAACACAGATAAGTATATGTTATGGTAACATACACAAAGGGGGTTCTACAGATTCCCCTCAACACAGATAAGTGTATGTTATGGTAACATACATAAAGGGGGTTCTACAGATTCCCCTCAACACAGATAAGTATATGTTATGGTAACATACATAAAGGGGGTTCTACAGATTCCTTTTCAACACAGATAAGTATATGTTATGGTAACATACACAAAGGGGGTTCTACACATTCCCCTCAACACAGATAAGTGTATGTTATGGTAACATACACAAAGGTGGTTCTACAGATTCCCTTCAACACAGATAAGTATATGTTATGGTAACATGCACAAAGGGGGTTCTACTGATTCCCCTCAACACAGATAAGTACATGTTATATTAACATACACAAAGGGGGTTCTACAGATTCCCCTCAACACAGATAAGTATATGTTATGGTAACATACACAAAGGGGGTTCTACAGATTCCCCTCAACACAGACAGGTATATGTTATGGTAATATACACAAAGGTGGTTCTACAGATTCCCCTCAACACAGATATGTACATACACAAAGGGGGTTCTACTTATTCCCCGGGTACCTCTACAGATTCCCCTCAACACAGTTATGTACATACACAAAGGGGGTTCTACTGATTCCCCTGGTACCTCTACAGATTCCCCTCAACACAGTTATGCACATACACAAAGGTGGGTCTATGATTCTCCTGGTACCTCTACAGATTCCCCTCAACACAGGTAAGTATATTTTATGGTAACATATGCAAAGGTGGTTCTACTGATTCCCCTCAACATAGATAAGTATATGTTATGTTAATGTACACAAATGGGGTTCTACTGATTCCCCTTGTACCTCTACAAATTTCCCTAAACACATAAGGTAAAATAAGCTAATCGATGTTGGGTCTTGGTAATTGCTTAAATTGTAGAAAAGGATGTATGCTTTCCCAATCTCCTGCCTTAGATTTTTGTCAGTCATCTTTGTTATCTACAAAATAGAAACATGGTTTTAATAAAAAATTGCTTGATGTTACTTGTAATGGTATTATATGGTTTTAATAATTTTTACTTGAAGTCAATACAAATATTTGGTTTAAGTTTAAACTTATTTATTTTACTTCATTTGTGAAAAAAGTTCTTACAACTTTGGCAAATCATGCTCGATGTCTTCCTGGTTGGAACCAGTACTAAGCATATGTGGAAATGTGTCTTGCTCAAGGAACCACACATAGCATGGTGGAGGATCCAACCCACCAAAAATATTTGGTCTATAACATAATTGAAATATAAGGCTTCACTTAAACAATGGGTTATATTCAACTGCTGTTTTTTGCTTCAGAAAAATAATTCAGGAGTTATTTATAAGCAAATGTGGTGTCACAAGTGACTGCCTTTTTGCGAATAACCAAGTTTGCACAACCGATAATTACATGTAAGTTACCTTTTTATCATCAATTCTGTACCACTGAAGGCCAAACTTGATATAACAGTAATAATGTCCTGCTTGTTTTGTTCCATAGTTGACAATTACACCAAACAATGAAGCCTTGCCTTCAAGGACCTGTTTTTTTTCCAAATATAAACAATATAAACATTTTAATTACATTAGTATCAATGCAACATTAAATCATTGAAAGCTGTTTATTTTAAACTTTGCAATGATGCAAATAATGTGAAGATGAGCAATTATTGAACTTTGAATTATTAATAATAATTTATATGTTAACAAAAAGACATGAATGGGAACTGGACACTCACATAAAATTACGATGTAATTTGGTTTTATAGGTTGTAATATTTAAAGTTGAGTTAAGGTGCAAAAAAAAATAATATGACTGGATGTTCAATAACCAAACATTTACTAAGTTTCATCCACAAAATTGCAGGCAATTCACACTTATGCACCAAAACTTTAACACAGGTTGGACGAGGATGTTAAATGATGTGAATTAAAAAACTCTCCTCTTCATTGAATAGCTGAGTTAAAATATTGTTAAGCTCTTCATTTTCTAATTGAGTAAAGATCGCCTCATGTGTTTCCATTAATTAAAACAAATATGGCTTTGAATTTACATATTGCTGGACATTCTTTATACATCTGTACCTCAGCCTATGCTGGCACAGATATACATGCTTTCTTATGGTACTGTCCAGTGGATAGAGATGCTTGGCGGTTTCCATCTTGAAACAGTGAGTTCACGAAGACCCTAATGTGGCGACGCATCTCACTAACAGAGGTCACCCTTTGTCCCACCAATTCTGAAATCTTTGACCTGACGTCAGTATGAAGTGGATTCATGAACCCAGTCAACTGTAAAGATATTATTTATGTAACAACTTTGTAAAATGTTTCCCAACATTTCCAGAGTCAAAACTTAAATACAGAAATATAAATATATCTGACCAAGTGTTTCAAATCAGGTAGTTAAGGTTTTAGAAAGAAAATAGTCATAATTACAACACAAGTTTGCCTTGATACCAAGATTCAGAGTATCACATAAAATCAGGCCTGGTAGCTCAGGCGGCAATGTCTGTGTATTAACAGAGGTCGCAAGTTTCTTATCTCCTCCTGGCCAGCCACTGTGATGATTGGCTATGATCTTTGTTCTACAGCCATGAATGTCCCACCTTTGAATATGGGGGGAAGCAGTCAGTGATTTGCAGAGATGAGGTGAAAAAATGCTAATTAGGTGCACTGACTGCCGTTATACTGAAATATTTTTGAAAAAATAAACAATTAACAATGTTTTACCTCACTAAGAGAATGGAACTCATGTGCTTCGTGTTGTGGAAATTCAATGTAAATGTTAAGTTCCTTAGTCAAGGGCAGTCCATCTGTTAGAGCATTCCTGACAGTGTCACTAACTGCATTTCTTCTTTTCTTGGTATCATTTTTCAACTACAACATATGATATAAACGATAAACTATAACTTTCAAAGTTACCTGCAAATTACTGCAGTTTTATCATATAAGCTTACTGTACAAAATTAAACAAATATTGTGCCTACCTATATTAGTGATGGGGCATGGGTTCGAAATCTGCAACCAATTATCTGTTGAAATCTGTTAGTAAACTGATGCAACTGATCGATTATAATCGGTTCCATTTCATTTGGCTTTTTACTTATTCAGATTCAGATTATTCTTGGTCAGAGGTAGGTTTTTATTGACTTTCGTAAACCTGAAGACCTTCCATACCTCCAATTTAGTCTTACAACAAGGGTGGTTATATACCATCGCCTCGTTACTTTCATGTGCCATTTTATGTATTAGAGTTACTTCCATTTGCTTATTTAATTCGTACTCGCGGCTTTCGTACTTTGAACATTCGTACCAACTCTAAACTTTTGCGGATGTTCGCACTTGGATTGGAAAATATTACATGATTAGTATATAAACATGAAACTAAACTAACCAAAAAATGTATTTTAATTCCTCAAGAGAGAAAACTTTGTTATTTTGACTGATTGATTGACAAAAAGCAATGACTGAATCATTAAATGTCTCTGATCAATCATTGATTGCTGAGCAGTGCCATAAAAACTAAATAAGAAAACTGCCCTATACATAATGTAGAATTAGAAATCCCTGAAAAGAAGCCACATGATAAAAGAATTATTTAAGCCTAATAGTTACCTTAAAATCTGGAAAACGTATCACTTCCTTCATTAAAATCTATGTAGGACACTGTTTCTTTTTGGAGTTTTGCAGCATATCTCGTCTCTTATGTGGTATAGGATGATCAGCCTTATATAATGTTAGTTAAAAACACATTATTATTTTGTATGTTACTTTTAGTTTCAACTCTATTTTAAGCAATTCTGTTCTTAAGAATGTAATACCAATTACTTTCTTTTTCTTTGAATATGATTAATCAAAACAAATTATTTTTAAAAAGAAATAATTGTTTTTTGGAAGGCGAGCGAAGCTCTGACTTCCTTAGCTGTTGTGTTATAAAGGTAACGTATGGCAGGAACCGCCATATTCATCCGACCGATAAAGTAGTTCACAATTTTCAAAATGCATTTGCCGTAGAAGAGGACATAATATACAACAAAAGATTCAAAGTTTTTTTATTTATTGCAGATTTTTTTCTGTATAAAAATTCAAAGATACGATATGAAGCATACAATTTCCATTTAAATGCAGAAGAATACTCTTTTCTTGTTGTGATCTAAAAAACGTGGCAATTTTCATTGATAAAAAAATTGTTTTACCCATTTACTACTATGCATAGTGATGTCATCTGGTTGGGGGGCTATAATCTCTAACATCATTCGACTGTAATGATTTTGATATAATAACTCGTAGTTTGAGTAAAAAGGGATTGTTAGTGTAATTTCATTCACTATTGAATGTCCTCTTTGATTTTGATAGTAAAATAAAGAAATCAGGTTCAGGGCTATTTTTGTTGTTGACAGAAAAACGCACCATTCTGTCATCTTACGCAAGCAATGTTTTGATGTTGATGTACAGATCCACAGCCAAAGTAATTGATTTAACCCTTTACTCCATAGATACGTGTTTTCCCGCACCAATCACAGAAGGCCTTTGAAAACAGTGCAGGAAGAGTTCAGATTGCTCATAATGAGCAATCTGAACACTTCCTGCACTGTTTTCCACTCTGTCAGTTAATATAAACATAATTCATCCATTGCTGATACGTGGTGAATAAATGCTTTCAATATTAGAGGTGTCCATAGGCGTCTATATGAGGTAAAGGGTTAAATATACATTCATAATTTCATATATAATATATATATTTACCCTTATCATATACTGTTGTATTTCTACTCAAATTTTGCTGCTAATTAGTTTATCCAAACATATTTAACCGTTAATTAGGTCATCCCATTCATTGAAAGCTTTATGAGAATTGAACATAACTAAAGACGATATTCAGGTAAATCTGTAAGTATGTTTGTTTTGTTCTGGACAAAGAGTTCAGGATAATGTGTGGTATATTCTCGGACAGTCAGGAACATTTTGTTCTGAATGCGTTTCGTTGTCCATAAATCATTACTATTGAACTGGTGATATTAAAATTGAGTCGAGTTGTAGCACAAAATATATGATTGCCAGACTGAAGATGATTCATGGAAAAACAAAATCTGGAGTTGAAGTTAAAATATAATATATATAACTGGAACTGAACTGTTGAAATTCTTGCTTGAGGAGTTGGACAAGTTATGAGTTCAGATGACTCATTTGATCAATACTCTATCAAAAAGTCAAACATCAGAATATGAAAGTTTGTTTGTCAACTTTCATATAGGTTGTTCATGTTGATAACTTTTATGTGGAGATGTGGAAAGGATTCCTGGACCACCACGTTACCAGTTTACAAAATTCCCTGTAAATGGGAATTTTCACCAGGGTCATCGAATATTCAGTCAATTTTCACAGGGAAGACAGTGTGTACCATGTTGTTCAGCATTTTTTGCAAATGCGATATTAAAACCGTTTGATAGGTACTGTTGGAAAAGTATTGATATGGACTCTGTATTGTATGCAGGAGATTATTTATACAGATACACAAAAGAAATATCAAACACACCACATTCTTTTCTAAATCCCAATGAATTGCCTTCTTACCTAACATATCGGAAATTTAACTGGGTTATCCAATTTCCCGAACCTACATTTTAGAATTAACACAAGCAGCTATCCTTACCTCAGGCCTTTGAAGCCTTTGATTTATTTATTGTATTTTAAAATAAAAAAGAATTGCAGAATTATTTTAAAATATGTATTATATAAATCTTTTAAGTGTCTAATATTTTTAGAAACCAGTTTAATAATAAATGTGAGGTTTATATAGCCCAGCTTGGTTGAAAACTTTATGCAAGAAAGTTTGCCAGTTACTTGCAGAAGACAGTGTTCTCAGATTAATTGGGGTCTTTCTCCAACAATAACGCTGGATATGCCCTATAGATTATAACCTGCTATGTATTGATAATGGAGTTTACCAACCTTACGCATGAGCTTAATCTAAAGAAATTCAAATGGTGACCCACCCTCTGTATATAACAAAAATTTTCCTATTGATAATAATATTGATAGTTACAGAGGATCAATTATGAATGTCAACTATTAGTGGACATGCAAACAAATGTATAATAACATTTAGTTCTTTGTGGGATATGAAACATTTCATCTTTGTAACTTTGCTATTTGTCTATCCTACTATATCCTATCATTGTAAAAGTTACATACTTCCTGTCATAATATAACGAGTTCAGCATAATCACATGTTTCAAAAGGATTCGAATTACAAACGTTAAACTATGCAGTAAGCATGTTGTACAATGCACTTAGGCTATGTAAAAATGCAAAATACACAGTTGGCATTGTCAATTATGACGACAGGTGTGACTTGACGTATATGAAAGAATAACGACTGGTCCCTAGAATAATCGGTGTTGCTTTGTTTTCATCGTTGGTCATATGGAACATATGGTCAGCTTACCTTTAGTGGTCAGCTACCGCCATTGCGTTTTCCATAGACTTTCATTATAATGTTTGACCTAATTTTCACTATTTCTACAATTCGCGGACCAAAAAGTTTAGTTTAAACTTATTTATTTTACTTCGATTGTGAAACAAGTTCTTACAACTTAGACAAATCACGCTCGAAGTCTTCCTAGGTAGAACCAGTACTAAGTATATGCGGGAAAGTGTCTTACTCAAGGACACCACACATAGCCGTGGCGGAGGATTGAACCCATGACCCTCTGATCATTAGTTTGGTGCTCTACCACTAGACCACAGGCTCCACCAAAATGTCTTACATCATACCCCCACTTTCAGCATGAAAAAAAGTAAATTTCACCAATTTTTCTTTCCACACAGTTTCCTTGATAAAATGAATTTATTCAGTCACAGAAACATAATTTTTTATTGACACAAACATAATAAACTTATATTTTATTGTGATCATTTGCCAGTTTGACATTTTCATCCAACCAAAATTAAGTTTACTATAAAAATATAATTATGCTCTGAACATCCCTGTACTTTTTTCAGCCGATCGAATAGCTCCTCTCAATGGTGGTAGCTGACCTAAAGTAAGGCTGTATTTAGAGTTGCGAATTCTGATGACTGTTTACAGCAAATATTTCCATTCGCAACTTCATGAGTTGTTTACAGGGGACCTGTCTGTAATTTTGCAGCGCCACTGAATATTATAATGGGATGTTGTGATTTATCACAATGATGACGTTTAGCGGCAGCAGAATCGAAATAGTCCGGTACTCTGTCCAAAAACAGTCTCTACACTCATTACAAAGGGGATGAACATTGGAATAAAAAGATATTCATGCTTGACTACAGCGGAAACACATATCGAAACATACATCTAATTCTAAAAATATGTTTTATTCAGCATTAGTAATGTTTAATCTGACACAAAAGGACAAGACATAACTATGTAACTTTTACAATGATATGATATAGTAGGAAAGACAAATAGCAAAGTTACAAAGGTGAAATATTTCATTCCCAACAAAGAACTAAGAAGAAAGAAACATTTACACCCATTGCACAAAGAACAAACGGCAAATTTCAGATTAAGAGTTATGGCGGTGATACCTTTCCTTATAATTATGACATATGTTAATGCGAAAAGGTTGTTATGGCACCAACAGGAAGATACATTCTTGACTCTCCACGTGCAGACATCGATCTAACATACAGAGCATAAATAACTAAATTAGTTGCACAACCATAGAACATTGATACTTGTAGAATTGCAGAAAAGCAGTAAACTATGGTCAGCTACCACCATTGAAACAAGATCTCTGATTGGCTGGGCATATATTTTTATAGTAAGCTTAATTCTGGTTGGATGAAAATGTCAATCTGGCAAAATTTATGATCACATTAAAATATAAGTTTATTATGTTTGTGTAAATAAAAAATTAGAATTATGTTGCTGTGACTGACTTAATTCATTTTATTAAGGAAACTGTATGGAAAGTAAAATTGGTGAAATTACGTTTTTCATGCTGAAAGTGGGGGTACCCAACTTCTGGGGGCAAAAGTGGTAAAAAGTGATATTTTTTATATCATTTTGGGACATAATAATTTGAGTCCAGGATAGTACTTTAATATGATATAGGACTTTTTGGTCCACAAATAATAGAGATAGTGAAAATTAGATTAAACGATAAATGTACGTATTGCAATATCAATTTTGCACCTCCCGTGGCAAGCAGATCCAGCCGCAGTAATTACACCTATTCTAAATTAATTGTTAAAAACAAAAAAACAGGAATAGTATAGTGACATCATCAACATTAGGTGGATATGTGCATATTGTCAGAGATGTTCTGGTCCAATTTTTTTTTTCATGCTTTAATGCCCTTGTTTCAACTTAACAATACTAGATTATGCACTTCATTGACTTAATCCCTCTACAATTTACATCAGATTGGTTCAAATCAAACTTGGTATACATCATCAATATCAAGTGGACATGCACATATTGGTGGGACATTCAAGCCAGATGTTTTTTCATGAGTTAATGCTCGTATATGGACTTAACAATATTACAACATTTCAGGTCTGTACTTTGTGATTTAAACTTCTCCTAAAATTTACATCAGATTGGTTCATATCAAACTTGGTATACATCATCAATATCAAGTGGACGTGTGTGCATATTGGCGGGAAACTTCAGATGAAGGGCTGTAACTAATGTTGTGAGAACTTGTGGCCCAACCCCATTGCTGCAATTATAAATGCAATAAAATATGATTAAACTAAACATTCTGGTCATATTACTTTTTTTAGTTATAAATGCTCCTTCATGATATTGCCAATCTTCCTTGATTTGATATAATATGTACTGGTACTGTTTCTATCATGTCTTATACAATGTTGGCCTCAGTCATGCTCACTTAATGTTACCCCAAGACTTAAATTATAATTTTCCTGTCAGTTTTCAATAGCAATGTTTTACTAGTTTTAAACAGTTAAAATTAATGTGGCTGCCTGACTACCAAACCACATCAATTCCAGTCGTGTCAGTACAGACATTTTGCATAGAGGAAAAACTGTGAGTTTTTAAATACAACTAGAACTATCACTGAAGGTGATGAATACCCCCGAACGCCGCCATGACAGAAAATGGTTTACCATTGTATGAAGTTTGATGAATTTCCATCCAGTACTTTAAAAGTAATGCTCCGGACAAGGGAAATATATCAAAGGACAATAACTCTGTAATTAGCAAGAATAGAGTTATGTTTCTTGTACACTGCACTTCCTCTCATTATATTCTACCATTGTATGAAGCTTGATGAAATTCCATCCAGTACTTTTCAAGTTATTCTCCGGACAAAAAAAAATATCAAAGGGCAATAACTCTGTAATTAGCAAGAATAGAGTTATGTTTCTTGTACACTGCACTTCCTCTCATTATATTCTACCATTGTATGACGTTTGATGAAATTCCATCCAGTACTTTTCAAGTGATGCTCCGGACAAGGAAAATTGCAACCGACAGACCGACCACAGGGTGACTCCAATATACCCCCTCAAACTTTGTTTGTCGGGGGTATAAAAATGTTGCCATTCCTGTGGGTTTGTGAGCACCATAAACAGTGAATGAACTTTTTCTTAGCTCTCCTACTGACTACAGTAATGTAATTATCAATGTTGGTACCGTTGTCACCAGGCTTGTTTCAAAATGAAAGAGTACACTGCATAAATTTCAGTCATGTTGGTGTAGGTTAGAGATAACCATATAAACAGTGGATTTTTTTTTTTTGCTCACATATAAGAATAAAAGAGACTACAATAATGCAATTGTAGTGTCATCATAGCTGTAGATTGCTCCAAATATGCAAGATTACACCGCATAGATTTCAGTCGTATTGGTTTAGGTTTGAGGTCACCATAAACAGTGGATATTTTTGCTCTTGTATAGATAACAATAATGTTATAATCATCGTCAGTTTGCTTTAAAAATGCAAGAGTAAATGTCAGCCGTGTTGGTGTAGGTTAGAGATCACCATAAAAAGAGGATGAACATTTTTTTGTGCTCACAAATAAAGACTACAATAATGTAATTATCCGTGTCATCATAACTACCTTCTGCTGCATATAATCAGATCAAAATAAATAAACTTCATTTTAATTGAATTGTATTTTCTGGAGATTACTTACAATACAATAATTAGTACAGAAAAACAAAAACAAATACAATGGAAAATTAACAAATGTTGTGTAAAAAAGCTTCCAAAAGCAACATTTTCTTGTGTGGAACATTCATGACTGTTGCAACATGGTAGAATATTGGACCCAGGAATTGTCAGAGTAGTGATTTCAATCTCTCCCCACCCCCCACACACACACCACTGTGATTCTAGAACTGATTCCGCACAGGATGATTTGAGTGTGATTTGTCAATGTTGCAAGAACTTATTAAATAAATGAGAGTAAATTAAGGCTTTACTCCATTCCAAACCAGGCTTGGCTAGCTCAGTTTGTAGCCCATCTCAGAACGGGTTAGAATCCCCACCTGTTATATGGCCATGGATCTCACACCTCTGAATATGTGGGGAAGCTGTCAGTGATAGAGATCATGTGTTTACTACTTGATAACTGCCTGAGTGGATCCACGGAATTATGATTAGGTGCACTGACCACTGTAATAATAATAATAATATATAACTGAAATAGGCTCAAGCCTAATACAAATAAACCAACAGTCTGTCCATTCTGTAGTCACAAAGTTCACTGGTAAGGATATATACCATGGTGAAGATTAACAGACCAGCCTCGTAATCAAACAGGATGTTTTATACCAGTGATTATGGATTAAAACATAAAAGCACTAACTAATGTTGCAGTTTTATAACCAGTCCCACAAATGCAGACTTTCATAGTAATATAGTCCTTAATTATCTTCATAAAATGCTGTGGTGGTAATTAAAAAATCATCTGCTGAGTGCCTCGAACCTATCTTTATTAATCTTAATTAACGAGTCTGAGTGAAATTAGAGTTTTAGGAATGTTTCTGTGTATATTACTTACCATATATGTTCTAAAAAGACGAAATACTGTCTCACAATACATTATGCACCTATCGAAAAAAGAGACATTAAGTTGATTAAGTAACATGAGAGGTACAAAAGTACATGGGGGAGATATACATATTTTAAAAATAATTACCACTTGATATTCGAATAGACTCCCACCCTCGGAAATTGGACAAGTCTGTCACTCCTTGATAATGTAGTCGGGCAACTAATTCAAAATCTTGTCCTTATTCTTTTGGTTTTGCTCTCTTACCGGTCTCTTCTATTAAATGCCTCATAAAAAAGACTTTTAACACATTGTAAGTGACTTTCTCACTTGTTTCTCATTATGTATCGAGAAAAGTTTCAAGGACTGATCTCATAACCTAATAAATGAACATCTAACTTGTACAGGCAACGTACTGATATGGCCGCAGTATAATAAAACCATGTTCTGAACAGTGTTCTGTATCACACTTCTGTGATATGCATCACCTTATAAATGAACATCTGACTTGTACAGGCAACGTACTGATATGGCCGCAGTATAATAAAACCATGTTCTGAACAGTGTTCTGTATCACATTTCTGTGATATGCATCACCTTATAAATGAATATCTGACTTGTACAGACAACATCCAGATATGGCCGTAGTATAGTAAAACCATGTTCTGAACAGTGTTCTGTATCACACTTCTGTGATATGCATCACCTTATAAATGAACATCTGACTTGTACAGACAACATCAGGATATGGCCGCAGTATTACAAAACCATGTTCTTAACAGTACTCTGTATCACATTTCTGTGATACATCATCACCTTATAAAAGAACATCTGACTTGTGCGGACAATGTCAGGATATGACCGCAGTATTACAAAACCGTGTTCTGAACGATGTACCATATCACATTTCTGTGATACGTAAGTCATCACCTTAAAAATTAATATCTAACTTGTACAGATAACATCCGGATATGGCCACATATTACAAAACCATGTTCTGAACAGTGTTCTGTATCACATTTCTGTGATACGTACATCATTACCTTATAAATTAATATCTAACTTATACAGACAACCTCCGGATATGGCCGCAGTATTACAAAACCATGTTCTGAACAGTGTTCCATATCACATTTCTGTGATACGTACGTCATCACCTTATAAATGAACATCTAACTTGTACAGACAACGTCAGGATATGGCCGCAGTATTACAAAACCATGTTCTGAACAGTGTTCCATATCACATTTCTGTGATACGTACGTCATCACCTTATAAATGAACATCTGACTTGTACAGACAACGTCAGGATATGGCCGCAGTATTACAAAACCATGTTCTGAACAGTGTTCCATATCACATTTCTGTGATACGTACGTCATCACCTTATAAATGAACATCTGACTTGTACAGACAACGTCAGGATATGGCCGCAGTATTACAAAACCGTGTTCTGAACGATGTACCATATCACATTTCTGTGATACGTACGTCATCACCTTATAAATGAACATCTGACTTGTACAGACAACGTCAGGATATGGCCGCAGTATTACAAAACCATGTTCTGAACAATGTTCCTTATCACATTTCTGTGATACGTACGTCATCACCTTATAAATGAACAACTTACTTGTACAGACAATGTCAGGATATGGCAGCAGTATTACAAAACCATGTTCTGAACAATGTTCCTTATCACATTTCTGTGATACCTACGTCATCACCTTATAAATGAACATCTATCTTGTACAGACAACGTCCAGATATGACCACAGTATTTATGCCAGTTAAGACTAAGGCTGTATTATACACCATTGATTTTTACCCTGGAAGTTCTGTAGTAAAATGTTTAATTTTAGAGACCTGTCAGAAAATAAATACCAGATATTGAGGTGGTAGATTTACTTTTCAAACAAGATGCAGGTGTCAGATAGAAAAAATGTAATTAAAGCAGTCGAGCAGGAACTGGAGGTTGACCATCTACAAAAATGTTTTTTACCATGATAACAGGGTTAATTAGTTCTATGTACATTGTCCGATGACTAAATCTTTTTGGCTCTTTACATCACCAGAATTTAACACTATAATGATAATAAGGTGTAAACTACCAATATCTCCCAGGGTGCACTGCACTATCCCCCATTAACCTCTTGTCAACATCTGAACTTCTGCAACATTCTTGCAATATCACCTCTAATCATGACTTGGCAGTTTTACATTATTCTGTTCCAAAATACCAAATCAGCATTTATGTTTAAAACATTTTATTAAATTTTTTAAACAAGGTAAATGCAGTTGAATTATATTGCGCAAAAGAAAATGTAAAAAGAAACAAGCATGGAATGTTTGAAAACATTTTTTTTTAAGTTAAAATATAGATTTATTTGAATGGAATATGTTATCCACATGTCTTAAGTTTGATTTATTTATGAAAAATCATAAAGCTTAAGTTTAATATTGCTAGAATCTTTCAAACTTTGAGATAGGGACAGACGTCAATGTAGCCAGGCCCATTGAACTCCGGTTGAGATGGTATTTTATGAGAAAACACTGAAATAATACCATACATAAACACACAATAAATTAACTGCACTTTCCTCCACAGGTGAAGCAGGGGCAGGTGTCCCAAGTTGACGCGGAGAGTCTCACCGGTGATGAACGCAAGAAATATGACCTCGGCTGGCAGAACAACGCCTTTAATCAGTATGTCAGTGACAAAATCTCCCTCTACCGGACACTGAAGGACGTCAGGGATAGCGAGTAAGTATTTTCTAAGTAAGGTGAAAGATCAGTCCTGAAATGATGGTATGCGTACAAGTTCCAAAAATCAAACATTGCTTATTAGTTCACCTCTGTGCCAATGATTAAAGATGAGCTTTTCTGATTGGCCTGTTTTATTACGTCATGCCTCAATTATCTTTATTGCCATAACAGTATTATAATATGCCAAAATAGGTTATTGAAAATGGGTTTTCTTATTTTGGCCTACATGCCCAGGTTTGGCTTGTGTATTATTCCCTCCTAAAACTGCAATTCCTTTAAGGGCATATCAAATGTGTCAGGACTTTCATTTTGATTTCCATATTGATTACATATTGTTGAATTTGGATCCTCTCTCAGATAGAGTGCAAGTGATGAGAAGGAAGTCCTTAAGCTGTGTGTGCATTTTATTGGGATTCCTTGTCAATTTCAAGAAAATAATTATCATTATGTTGCATTTTGGGAGATTTACTTATAAATGATAATGAAGTGCTGTATTCACTTTCAAACTTGGCGATTGAGTGTAATTGATACTCAAACATAGGTGTGGGTGTGTTGGGTCTAGTTCGTACTAATTTGTATTAGCTTGATTAATTGCAAAGAAAGCTCAAAACTTATAATTATGAGCTTCCCTCGAGCCCACTTCCTGGGTAGAACCAGTGCTGAGTGTTGTTTTTTTGAGAGGCATTTGGTCAAGCCTGGTGTTGAACATGCATCCTCTGGTGTGACCATCCAACACTCAATTCACTACAATACCACCCCACTATATATTTGATAGGTAGCAGCATTACAGCTTGTGAAACAATGCAGTAAATTGGCTTACATTGTAAATGCCTCACATGCAGAAGGTTGTGGGTTCGATCCCAGGGTGGGTCATACCAAACACTTGAAAAATGGTGCTAGAGGCTTCCTCGCTTGGTGCTCAGCATTTAGAGGATATTTCTAGGTTGGTCAGCCTGGTGTCAGTATAATGTGACTGGGTGGGGTATTATATCTTGTGTCTGTGATATGACAATCTAGTGTAGCATCACCTAGAGTACTGTCTTAAGTAGGCATCGTAATATAGCTGAAAAATTGTTGAAAATAACGCTAAACACCATACAAACATTGTAAATGATACAGGAATGTAAGTATCACACCAGCATTTACTTAATTTAGTATAAGGGACTGCAGGATCTTTAATTGATAATTATTTGTTAATTATATTTTTTTTCATTGACATTATTTACTAATTAGATGATACAGCTGATTAATACTAAAGTAAAATAATGTGCATATGTATGAACATATTACAAACATGTGTCTTTTTATTTTAAACCATAATTCAGGCATGTTATATACAATAATGGGTGTAACAGAATTGAAAAAATAAACTTTATTAGCTCACTGGGATGAAGTCCAAGGAGAGCTATTGCCATGACCCCAGCTTCGTCATCGTTGTCATCATCGTCCTCTGTAGACACCCAGGTTAAACTTTTGCGTTTAAGTTTAAGATATCTATGCAACCATTCCCATGTGTGTTCACCATCATCAATGGAACACACAGAGACAAGAACCATAACTCTGGATTGCATTTTGGTACAATTATGGCCCTTTTTGGACCTAGACCTGTCTTCTGACAACTCTTGTTCAAGTTGGTGTGGCATATTATGAAACATTTTTCAAATTTTGGATGGAAATTAATAATGTTGTTGTATGGTGTTTAGCGTCACTTTCAATCATTTTTCAGTCATATCGTGATGGTGTCTACTTGTGACAATATTCTGGGTGCTGTCACACAAGTATCATGCCGACACATGGTATGATACCCCACCCAGTCACATTATACTGACACCGGGCCCATCAGAACTTGAACTCTCCTCTAAATGCTGAGCATCAAGCGAGGAAGCTTCTAGTACCATTTTTAAAGTATTTGGTATGACCCGTCAGGGATTGAATCGGTTTATAGCCTTTTGCAGTTTGTTTACAAGCAATGGTCACAGGGCAAATCTTCAATAAATTGCTTCTCCCAAAAAATTCAATTTTTCTCTGTCTGTTGAAAGCAATAAGTAATAAGTTATTGTAGATTTTATTCTGAAAATTTCAGGAACTGTGAATAATATTAAAACCATTTTGTATGACAACATTTTTCAATCCAAGAATTCCAAGTCTGAAAAGTTATCTTTAAGATCTGAATGTGTTTTTTGCAAAAAGAAGAAAAAACACTCCAAATGCCATTACCTTCCTTTAGTACCCAAGGGGAACTTTAAACTTAATTTTATAATTTTTGACATTTTTAGTGATATGGTGACATATGTTGTGATAGCAACAGATTTCGTAGCAATTTTTTCCACTAAACACAGATTATTTACAGTAAATGCTTTAAGATTTATTTGAGCCAGGCTCAGTTTAATAGCTCAGTTGGTAGGGTGTCTGACTAACAATCAAGGGGTCATGAGTTCTAATCCTTGTCTGGCCATCACGTCTCATTGTCATTCATCTCTCACAGATTCAAGTGGGAAAGTTATCAGTTATTTATGGAGATGGGTGTGCTAATGTACTGTGGTTAACCCTCTACTCCATAGATATGCGTTTTCCCGCACCAATCACAGACGGCCTTTGAAAACAGTGCAGGAAGAGTTCAGATTGCCCGTAACAAGCAATCTGAACATTTCCTGCACTGTTTTCCACTCTGTCAGTTAATATAAACATAATTCACCTAATAATTCAAAAGCCTTCTGTATAAGGTGTCCAAATGCGTCTTTATTAGAGGTGTCCAAATGCGTCTATATAAGAGGTGTCCAAAGGCGTCTATATTAGGTGTCCAAATGTGTCTATATTAGAGGTGTCCAAATGCGTCTATATAAGAGGTGTCCAAAGGCATCTATATTAGAGGTGTCCAAAGACGTCTATATTAGAGGTGTCCAAAGGCATCTATATTAGAAGTGTCCAAAGGCATCTATATAAGAGGTGTCCAAAGGCGTCTATATTAGAGGTGCATCTATATTAGAGGTGTCCAAAGGCGTCTATATTAGAGGTGTCCAAAAGCTTCTATATTAGAAGTGTGCAAAGGCGTCTATATTAGAGGTATCCAAAGGCGTCTATATTAGAGGTGTCCAAAGGCGTCTAGGCGTCTATATTAGAGGTGTCCAAAGGCGTCTATATAAGAGGTGTCTAAAGACATCTATATTAGAGGTGTCCAAAGGTGTCTGTATGAAGTAAAGGGTTAACCTTCAAGGATCTCAGGAAAGAATGGTCAGATTAATCACCTGTTGGACCTCAATGGCATCAAAATAATGATTAAATTACAAACAAACATCTTCAAAATAACTGAGTCTGCTGTGAAATGATTAATAATGTTTATTGATTCCACTCATCAGAACATCAACAGGCTTAATATCCTTTTAGTTCCATATTAGTAACTTGATTCATTAATGATGGAAATGCTGATTTAACCCTTTACTTCATATAGACTCCTTTGGACACCTCTAATATAGAAAGTATTAATTCACTACATATCAGCAATGTGTGAATTATGTTTATATTAACTGACAGAGTGGAAAACAGTGCAGGAAGTGTTCAGATTGCTCGTTACAAGCAATCTGAACTCTTCCTGCACTGTTTTCAAAGGCCTTCTGTGATTGTGCGGGAAAATATCTATGGAGTAAAGGGTTAACTACGGTTTCACTTCATTCTAAGGCAAATATTAAAATAAAATTTGTTTGTTGTCCCCCAATTAAAGTTTTCAAAATTGAGTAGGGAGGTAGGGAAATATTGTTAGGGGGCATATATAGTAGTTACAGTCTGTCTGTCCGTATGTATGCACATCCAAAATTTTGTGTTCGTAACTTTGTCAAACATGGATGTATTTAAAAAAAAAAAGATGAACATGACATGATGACATGTCGGATGTAAGACCCAGACTCAAAGATCAAGGTCACAATTTAACTTTGTTTGAAAACACTTTGAGTCTGGTTGAGATTTCTTGCCAATAAACCCAATATGCTATTTTGAAACTACATCATTCTATATTTAGATGGTACCCACTGTATTCAATAGGGATGACAGCACATACATGTATCTGTTACATAAATTACGTTATACAATAGATTCAATATTAATGTATTACCTGTATAAGACAAGTCTAACTATAAATAGAATGGGTGTGTTAACTGATCAACATGACATGACGATGTGTCATGTGTAAGACCCAGATCCGTACCTCAATTGTCAAGGTCACTCTTTGAGTTTGTTTGACAACACTGAGTTTCGTGTCTGGTCTGTAACTTTGCTATGCATTGATGATGTCACATGGTTCAGTTATCATCATGACAAGACGTGTCAAACCAAGGTCACATATTTAATATTAGTTTGACCACGCTTTGAGCCTATTCGAGATTTCGAGTGACAGTCTGTAACTTTGTTATCCATGGATAGATTTAAATAAAAATTCAGCTCAGTTGATACTATGCAGTTGCATGTACGTCATAGGACAAGGTGAATCTGTTTGACTTTGTCTAACATGGACTCATTTTAAAATAACTGTACATCAGATCTGATGTCATGGTCACACAGTGTTATAGGCCACATTTAAGGTAAAACTATGAAATTGTGGTCGAGTCTGTAACTTTATTCCATAATTCTTGATATTCATTTTAAATACCTACTTATCAGATATATTGTTTTTTTCATTTAGACCACTTGGTGGGCAAGTCAATGTCAGAATATATTATCAGTAAAAAGATACAATAAATGCCATACGCGTACATGCAATTGCCTGGATTAAGTTAAAAAAAAAGTACTTTTTCCAAAATCTGAGAAAAAATATTTTAAGTAAGCGGCTTTTTTGAAGGGTAAGTAAGGTGACAAGCAATATTTTTATTTTTTGGCCAAACCAAAATGTTTTCGAAAAGCAACAAAAATAGCTCTACTTCCTTCAATGGAGCACAATTGTTCCATTTTCTCTTATGAAACACTGACGGTACGTTTGGTAACAAAAAATATGAATAATTTTGCTTTTCCACATGTATTGTGTGTTCTAGACTGTTCTAGTATATACGTATATTGGTGTTAGCCAATCATACTTCCTGCGTGCATTATTGAATTACTTCATCTCAAAATACAAGTTATATTTCAAACACTAAAGCTTTAATTCTATTTAAAGCCAGCCATTACAATGCTCTTCATCCTACTTATGAATGTGGCAAGAATGGCACTTCATTGACACCCATGCATAATTTGGTTTGCAGGTTGTGTGTGTGGGAGAATGGCACTTCATTGACACCCATGTATAATTTGGTTTGCAGGTTGTGCGTGTGGGAGAATGGCACTTCATTGACACACATGCATAATTTTGGTTTGCAGGTTGTGTGTGTGGGAGAATGACACTTCATTGACACCCATGCATAATTTGGTTTGCAGGTTGTGCGTGTGGGAGAATGGCACTTCATTGACACTCCTGCATAATTTGGTTTGCAGGTTGTGCATGTGGGAGAATGGCACTTCATTGCCACTCATGCATAATTTGATTTGCAGGTTGTGTGTGTGGGAGAATGGCTATTCATTGCCACTTGTGCATAATTTGGTTTGCAGGTTGTGCATGTGGGAGAATGGCACTTCATTGACACCCATGCATAATTTGGTTTGCAGGTTGTGTGTGTGGGAGAATGGCACTTCATTGACACCCATGCATAATTTGATTTGCATGTTGTGTGTGTGGGGAATGGCACTTCATTGACACCCATGCATAATTTGATTTGCAGTTTGTGTGTGGGAGAATGGCACTTCATTGACACCATGTATAATTTGATTTGCAGGTTGTGTGTGTGGGAGAATGACACTTCATTGACACCCATGTATAATTTGATTTGCAGGTTGTGTGTATGGGAGAATGGCACTTCATTGACACCCATGCATAATTTGATTGCATTTGTGTGTGTGGGGAGCCATGTTATTTGATTTGCAGGATGTGTGTGTGGGAGAATGGCACTTCATTGACACCCATGCATAATTTGATTTCCAGTTTGTGTATGGGAGAATGGCACTTCATTGACACCCATGCATAATTTGATTTGCAGGTTGTGTGTGTGGGAGAATGACACTTCATTGACACCCATGCATAATTTGATTTGCAGGTTGTGTGTGTGGGAGAATGACACTTCATTGACACCCATGCATAATTTGATTTGCAGGTTGTGTGTGTGGGAGAATGGCACTTCATTTACACCCATGTATAAATTGATTTGCAGTTTGTGTGTGGAGAATGGCACTTCATTGCCATGTATAATTTGATTTGCAGGTTGTGTGTGTTGGAGAATGACACTTCATTGACACCCATGCATAATTTGATTTGCAGGTTGTGTGTGTGGGAGAATGACAATTCATTGACACCAGTGCATAATTTGATTTGCAGGTTGTGTGTGTGTGAGAATGGCACTTCATTGACACCCATGCATAATTTGATTTGCAGGTTGTGTGTGTGGGGAATGGCACTTAATTGACACCCATGCATAATTTGATTTGCAGGTGTGTGTTTGTGTGTGTGTGTGTGTGTGTGTGTGTGTGTGTGTGTGTGTGTGTGGTTGTGTGTGTGTGTGTGTGCGCGAGAATGGCAATTCATTGACACCCATGCATAATTTGATTTACAGGTTGTGCATGTGGGAGAATGGCACTTCATTGACACCATGCATAATTTGCAGGTTGTGTGTATATATGTGTGAGAATGAAAAGTTCATTGACAACTTTTGCATTATTTGGTTTGTTATTCATGCGTGATGACCCCTTCACTCATGGGCAGATTTTCTAAGTCATGTTTGGAACTTTCATACCTAAAACTTACTTTTTATCTATATTGAAAAAAATTAAGAAACCCCACTTGAAATTTAGAGCCAAGTGGTCGCACTATTGTTGTTCAGAATACGTATGTAAAGGTTTACTCTTAATGAGTGTTTCAATATGTTAGAATCCTTCATGGATGTCTGGCTGTCACACATATTGTGTGTCCATGTAAGATCCATTATGTTAGAAGCCCTCATGGATCTCTGTCTGTCACACATATTGTGTGTCCATGTAAGATCCATTATGTTAGAAGCCCTGATGGATCTCTGTCTGTCACACATATTGTGTGTCCATGTAAGATCCATTATGCTAGAAGCCCTCATGGATGTCTGGCTGTCACACATATTGTGTGTCCATGTAAGGTCCATTATGTTGGAAGCCCTCATGGATCTCTGTCTGTCACACATATTGTGTGTCCATGTAAGGTCCATTATGTTAGAAGCCCTGATGGATCTCTGTCTGTCACACATATTGTGTGTCCATGTAAGATCCATTATGTTAGAAGCCCTCATGGATGTCTGGCTGTCACACATATTGTGTGTCCATGTAAGGTCCATTATGTTAGAAGCCCTAATGGATCTCTGTCTGTCACACATATTGTGTGTCCATGTAAGGTCCATTATGTTAGAAGCCCTGATGGATCTCTGTCTGTCACACATATTGTGTGTCCATGTAAGATCCATTATGTTAGAAGCCCTCATGGATCTCTGTCTGTCACACATAATGTGTGTCCATGTAAGGTCCATTATGTTAGAAGCCCTGATGGATCTCTGTCTGTCACACATATTGTGTGTCCATGTAAGGTCCATTATGTTAGAAGCCCTGATGGATCTCTGTCTGTCACACATATTGTGTGTCCATGTAAGGTCCATTATGTTAGAAGCCCTGACGGATCTCTGTCTGTCACACATATTGTGTGTCCATGTAAGGTCCATTATGTTAGAAGCCCTGATGGATCTCTGTCTGTCACACATATTGTGTGTTTATGTAAGATTCATTATGTTAGAAGCCCTCATGGATCTCTGTCTGTCACACATATTGTTTGTCCATGTAAGGTCCATTATGTTAGAAGCTCTCATGGATCTCTGTCTGTCACACATATTGTGAGTCCATGTAAGATCCATTATGTTAGAAGCCCTCATGGATCTCTGTCTGTCACACATATTGTGTGACCATGTAAGATCCATTATGTTAGAAGCCCTGATGGATCTCTGTCTGTCACACATATTGTGTGTCCATGTAAGATCCATTATGTTAGAAGCCCTCATGGATCTCTGTCTGTCACACATATTGTGTGTCCATGTAAGATCAATTATGTTAGAAGCCCTGATGGATCTCTGTCTTTCACACATATTGTGTGTTCATGTAAGATCAATTATGTTAGTAGCCCTGATGGATCTCTGTCTGTCACACATATTGTGTGTTCATGTAAGATCCATTATGTAAAAAACCCTCATGGATCTCTGTCTGTCACACATATTGTGTGACCATGTAAGATCCATTATGTTAAAAGCCCTGATGGATCTCTGTCTGTCACACATATTGTGTGTCCGTGTAAGGTCCATTATGTAAGAAGCCCTCATGGATCTCTGTCTGTCACACATATTGTGTGTTCATGTAAGATCCATTATGTTAAAAGCCCTGATGGATCTCTGTCTGTCACACATATTGTGTGTCCGTGTAAGGTCCATTATGTAAGAAGCCCTCATGGATCTCTGTCTGTCACACATATTGTGTGTCCATGTAAGGTCCATTATGTTAGAAGCCCTCATGGATCTCTGTCTATCACACATATTGTGTGTCTGTGTAAGATCCATTATGTTAAAAGGCCTCATGGATCTCTGTCTTTCACACATATTGTGTGTTCATGTAAGATCCATTATGTTAGTAGCCCTGATGGATCTCTGTCTGTCACACTTATTGTGTGTTCATGTAAGATCCATTATGTAAGAAACCCTCATGGATCTCTGTCTGTCACACATATTGTGTGTCCATGTAAGATCCATTATGTTAGAAGCCCTCATGGATCTCTGTCTGTCACACATATTGTGTGTCCATGTAAGGTCCATTATGTTAGAAGCCCTCATGGATCTCTGTCTATCACACATATTGTGTGTCCATGTAAGATCCATTATGTTAGAAGCCCTGGTGGATCTCTGTCTGTCACACATATTGTGTGTCCATGTAAGATCCATTATGTTAGAAGCCCTCATGGATCTCTGTCTGTCACACATATTGTGTGTTCATGTAAGATCCAATATGTTAGAAGCCCTGATGAATCTCTGTCTGTCACACATATTGTGTGTCCGTGTAAGATCCATTATGTTAGAAGGCCTCATGGATCTCTGTCTGTCACACATATTGTGTGTCCATGTAAGGTCCATTATGTTAGAAGCCCTCGTGGATCTCTGTCTATCACACATGTTGTGTGTCTGTGTAAGATCCATTATGTTAGAAGGCCTCATGGATCTCTGTCTGTCACACAGTATGTGTCCATGTAAGGTCCATTATGTTAGAAGCCCTCATGGATCTCTGTCTATCACACATATTATGTGTCCATGTAAGATCCATTATGTTAGAGGTCCTCATGGATCTCTGTCTGTCACACATATTGTGTGTCTGTGTAAGGTCCATTATGTAAGAAGCCCTGATGGATCTCTGTCTGTCACACATATTGTGTGACCATGTAAGATCCATTATGTTAGAAGCCCTGATAGATCTCTGTCTATCACACATATTGTGTGTCCATGTAAGATCCATTATGTTAGAAGCCCTCATGGATCTCTGTCTATCACACATATTGTGTGTCTGTGTAAGATCCATTATGTTAGAAGGCCTCATGGATCTCTGTCTTTCACAAATATTGTGTGTTCATGTAAGATCCATTATGTTAGTAGCCCTGATGGATCTCTGTCTATCACACATATTGTGTGTCCATGTAAGGTCCATTATGTTAGAAGCCCTGATGGATCTCTGTCTGTCACACATATTGTGTGACCATATAAGATCCATTATGTTAGAAGCCCTCATTAATGTCTGGCTGTCACACATATTGTGTGTCCATGTAAGATCCATTATGTTAGAAGCCCTGATGGATCTCTGTCTGTCACACATATTGTGTGTCCATGTAAGATCCATTATGTTAGAAGCCCTGATGGATCTCTGTCTGTCACACATATTGTGTGACCATGTAAGATCCATTATGTTAGAAGCCCTCATGGATCTCTGTCTGTCACACATATTGTGTGTTCATGTAAGATCCATTATGTAAGAAACCCTCATAGATCTCTGTCTGTCACACATATTGTGTGACCATGTAAGATCCATTTTGTTAGAAGCCCTCATGGGTCTCTGTCTGTCACACATATTGTGTGTCCGTGTAAAATCCATTATGTTAGAAGCCCTCATGGATCTCTGTCTGTCACATATATTGTGTGTTCATGTAAGATCCATTATGTTAGAAGCCCTCATGGATCTCTGTCTGTCACACATATTGTGTGTTCATGTAAGATCCATTATGTAAGAAACCCTCATAGATCTCTGTCTGTCACACATATTGTGTGACCATGTAAGATCCATTATGTTAGAAGCCCTCATGGATCTCTGTCTGTCACACATATTGTGTGTCAGTGTAAAATCCATTATGTTAGAAGCCTTCATGGATCTCTGTCTGTCACATATATTGTGTGTTCATGTAAGATCCATTATGTTAGAAGCCCTCATGGATCTCTGTCTGTCACACATATTGTGTGTCCATGTAAGATCCATTATGTTAGAAGCCCTCATGGATCTCTGTCTGTCACACATATTGTGTATCTGTGTAAGGCCCATTATGTAAGAAGCCCTCATGGATCTCTGTCTGTCACACATATTGTGTGTCCATGTAAGGTCCATTATGTTAGAAGCCCTCATGGATCTCTGTCTGTCACACATATTGTGTGTCCATGTATGGTCCATTATGTTAGAAGCCCTCATGGATGTCTGGCTGTCACACATATTGTGTGTCCATGTAAGATCCATTATGTTAGAAGCCCTCATGGTTCTCTGTCTGTCACACATATTGTGTGTCCATGTAAGATCCATTATGTTAGAAGCCCTCATGGATCTCTGTCTGTCACACATATTGTGTGTCCATGTAAGGTCCATTATGTTAGAAGCCCTCATGGATCTCTGTCTGTCACACATATTGTGTGTCCATGTATGGTCCATTATGTTAGAAGCCCTCATGGATGTCTGGCTGTCACACATATTGTGTGTCCATGTAAGATCCATTATGTTAGAAGCCCTGATGGTTCTCTGTCTGTCACACATATTGTGTGTCCATGTAAGATCCATTATGTTAGAAGCCCTGATGGTTCTCTGTCTGTCACACATATTGTGTGTCCGTGTAAGATCCGTTATGTTAGAAGCCCTCATGGATCTCTGTCTGTCACACATATAGATGTTTCTGTAAATGTTCGAATAAAAACAATTGTATTGTCCCAGATTATGACCAATGAAACTTTTGCAGTTAGTTATTGGATAGTTTATAATAAACATCGAAAACATTGAAAATAAATCAAATTTTCATATAAACAATACAAATACAGAACCTATATGTCAGGTAAAATATTTTTTATAAAAAGCAGCTGTGTTTTAATCAAACAGCTGTGTGCATTAAACAAAGTAATTTTTCCGAAAATTTGTATTTCTCATGCAATGATTTTGAAACAGCTTTATTTCAGTTTTACTGTATAACTAAGAAACGGAGAAACAACAAAATACATGTTCTTTATTATTGTTTCAGTTATTTAATACTAATTGAGATTCCACTTATTTCAGTAAATCAGAATGGATGTTCAAAAGGGAAGAGATGCCAGCACAAGCCCTGGACACAGGATGAAAAAAAAATTCTATTTTCAAAATTAAGTGATGCCATTCGGAAGAAAAGCATAGTTAGCATTGGTAACACAAAGTGTTTAGAAGCCATTAAAGAATCAAATGGTGTTTTAAAACTTGCACTTGGGTACAAGTTAAGAGTTGGGTGAACAATGTAATCAGGAAAAAAAACAGAAAATGTTACTATCTTTGCCATACACACTTAAATTGACATATGAGGGGCATTCAATATGTTCTGTCACTAATGGCCTTCCCTAGAAACAATGTTGTGTAAGAATATCAGAAAATTGGGGGATTGTTTGGGGATGTGTAATCAATACACCTGCAAATAATCAATTTAATCCGAATATAACTGACCGAGATATTCATTGTTGAATTATACACACTCGTGTACAGTGGCTATATTTCAATGTCATATTGAAACCTGAAGAAAAATTAGAAATAAGGACTTAAATTAAAGCCCGAGTTTATTTGCAGTTATCGCCAAAAGAGATTTATTCTACATTGAGTCATATACTTGGTAGTTTTACCGTGACATTAAGAACAGTTTTTCGCTGGGTTAAGAAATTTAAAGGGGGTCAGCTTAGTCTGCAAGAAGATAACAGCCCAGGTAGGCCTGTTGTTGCAGCAACTAAGGAATACATTGGTGCTGTAAGAGCTATGGTAGAAGATGGACGGTATATTGTTTCCCATATAGTTTAAAGTCTAGGCATTTCAGGAGGCACCGTACATCATATTCTGACTGACTGTTTGAAATTAAAGAAGCTTTGTGCTAGATGGATCCCCCACTTGCTGACACCTGACCTTTTTGGCCAAGCGTTGAGATTGTGTTAAGAGAAATTTCTGAAAAAATATAAAAATTGTAATCCTAGTAAAATTTCTGACTTGCTCACTCGGGGGAAAAAATTGGGGTTTATTATCTTGAGCCCCAACAGCGCATCAATAACAAACAATGGCTTGGTAAAAATCAGGATAGGCCGGTCATAGCAAAGAGGACAAGAAGCGTCAAAAAGGATTTATATGCCATTTTCTTCAGTTCTAGTGGTCCTGTTGTACAAATTTCTTGCAAAGAGGGTAGAACAATTACAGGCAAGTTTTACAAAGATAAAGTACTTAAATCTGTTAGAATAAATGCCCAAGTAAAGGTTTGGAAGGCATACAGCTTATTCATGACAACGCTTCTGCCAACAAAAGTAAAATTGTACAATCTTTCTTAGAACAAGAAGTGCCCTTGGGTCTGCAATTTTCTGCAGTTTTTTAGTGTCTGAACAGTATACCAAAAGGAGACTACTTTGCGGCATTTAGGTTGTGGATAGCGAGACTTCAAAAGTGTCTGTGCAGGGGGAATACTTTGAATGGTTGGCCTGAAAAAAATCCGTTCCTGTGAAAATGTTAAATATAAGAAGACCAGTGACAAAACATATTGAATACCCCTTGTAAGTTCTTTTTAAGTCTAATGTTCTGTTTACAAGACTTGAGATTCAGAACTTTAAAAGATTGATGGTTAACCAACTCATGGGTTTCTATGGATACATAAGTTTGATCATTTTTGCTTATCTGAGCAAACCTTAAATGAGCTATTCCTAGATCTGAGGTTAAACCGTTTTTGAGCTTAGCTCCAAATAGTACTCCACATAATTCCCAGGATTCATATAAAAATACATATTAAATTAAAATACATGAGTTGGCCCTGAATTAGAAAATATTAATGCAGATTTGTGTTATAGAAAGTTAAAGTTAAATCAACTTTAATATAGTTATAAAGAGACAATATGTCATGGAACAAAGTTTTGTAACCGCGGGTCCTGTATTAGGTTGTTTTGTTCACAGTTTAAATCAATTTTAGAACAATTTTGCACAAATGTTCCTTGGATGGCCCTCCACCAAGTTTGTTCAAGCTGTTGTGAATTGTTTAAAAACATGACTGCCACAGTGAGGTGCTAGTTTACTTATATAGGCAGTTATAGTAAAAACTTTAAAAGCCTTCTTTTCAGAATCCACTGACCTGATTTCGATGTAATTTCACTGACATTTACCATGGGTGAACCTCTACCAAGTTTGAACTCTTCTATGCATCTGTTACATCTTCAAAACAAATAAAAATTCTAACTACTTGCCCATCTCGTTTTTCTGGAATTTTGAGTGTACACGTATTATATAATCTACTTAAGTTGGGTGACTCAAGGTAAGTCAGGTGAGCGATATAGGGCCATCTTGGCCCTCTTGTTGTGTATTTTGTTACTTTCAAAGTTTGTATTAAAGAGAAAACTTTTAATTAATATGAAATTTAAACAGGAAGTCTATTTATATAACTGGACTGGTACACATTATTTGTTCAATTTGCTATTTTTACACTTACCATTAAACAGGATCAGTCTGTGGTGATTAATTTAATATGGAAATATTTCTATTGTCTTAATTATGCTCACCCAAAGGGGGGAAGCATATAGTTGCTGCTCCGTCCGTCTGTGTGTGCGTCTGTCCGTCCGTCCCCAAGTTCTTGTCTGGGCTATTTCTCTACAACCTCTGCTTGAAATTTTATGAAACTTGCTAGGATGCATCATTACCAAGTGCAGATGTGTATATTGTCTTTTTTTTCCAGTTCAATGATTTTTCACGGAGTGATGGCCCTTTGATTCTGTCAAACACTCACTTGGGGAGCATCCTTCTGTTCCACTGATATTTTCTTGTTATATTTTTAGCTCTTCTGACCAAGGTTCAGAATTCTGGAACATTTTTTGTACAAATTTGAGTTTAACATAAAAAGAATTAATAACCTTGAGCCAGGTCTTGAGTTTCTGTTTCATATTCATTCGTTTTGCTTTTTTCAATATGTATGTTATTTGAATCATTAATCTTTGTAAAAATGAATTACCACTTACCTGTGACACTTACCAAAACAATGATTTTTGTGTGTATTTTTATGCCTTCTGATATCCAAGTCCATTTGTTTTAAGAATTGAAACATTATGAAATGGCTACTATTTTACAAACACTTTACTGTGATGGTTTGTTGATATAAACTAAGATGTAAATATTATTGTAAATATGATCATTAGAAAAAAGTATCCCCTCAATAAAGATATATTTGCCAAAATTCATATAAAAAGAATTGATTGATTGATTGATTGCATATTTAGCATCATTTTTATGCCATCGAGGGGTTAACAGACGATCAGTTAACCTAACCACTGTTTCCTGGGAATCTGAAAAATTAACCAGTACTCGAGCTCATCCCATCTAACACAATGTTGTATATCAAGGAGACTGTTGTCGGGCGGCGATTTGAACTCACGACCCCTATAGCAATGAAAATATACAATCAACCACTAAAGAGAAAATAACCTTTTTGGTGTAGTGATAGCATCTAACCAAAATCCACCAGAGTTTAAGTTTGTTCAAGTAAAGGGACTAGGGTCTATTGTCATCCGTCGTCTTTCCTCTGTTATCCGTTAGCAGCACTTTCTCTGCAACCTGTAGGCAAACTCAAAACTTCACATTGATGTTTCAAAATTTTACATAGGAATACTATGGGAAAACAGAAAATTTCTCATTTTTTCATCCATTTAGGCAAAATTATTATTCAATTTGAGTTCTGTAGCATCATCTAATTAAGAAAAATAAGATTTGGTTCAATAAAGAGAATTGACTTTCCATAAGGGGCAAGGGTTGCTCACAAAAGGGTTAAATTTGAAAATTCTCAAAAATCTTATTCTCAACAACCAGTCGGTCAAAATTGTTCATATTTGATATAAATTATCCTTATGATTTAATAAGAGTTTTTAGTTTGTACAAATAAAGCTGTACTTGGATATATACAGGCCCTGTAAGGAGACTTAGAGTTTTACATAGGAATACTTTGGGAAAAACAGAAAATTCTCTTTTTTATGGCCATTTGTGTAAATATGTTGTTAATTTTGAGATCTAAAGCATTGTCTAGTAACAATTTTGTTCAATAGAGAGGATTTAATTTCCATTAGGAGCAAGTGAGGTGTCAATATAGTTAAAATTGGGAATTTTCATAAACTTGTCTTAATAAACTTTCTGTCAAATTAAGTTCATAATTAATTATAAATGAAATAAATTATCTATACATCAGCAAGGTATTGGAGATTCTGCAAATAAAGGGGCTGAAATAAACAGGGACCATGAAACGGGACAAATGAAATTTTTCATTTTTGCATCCATGTGTATAAAAACAAAACTATTTAAAATCTAAAGCATTGTCTGCTCATAGAGAATCCCTATGAGTGGATGATTGAAGTTTTGACAAATAAAGGGACTGGGATGTATAAGGGTCCTGTATGGGTACTATATTTTTGTATAGAAGAATGATATGGGAATTTAAACTATTTCCTTTTCATAGCAATTAACTATTTGTTCAGTAAGTGTGTGTTGGGATTTTTTATCCATTCACCCTGAAGATGGCCCCTAAAGTGGGTTAATATTGTGAAATGTCAAGAGTGCTATGGCCACTATTATCCAGTAGAGCATCCTCAGTTCCTCTTGGGTCTCTTGTTTAACATGCTATGGGGAAAACAGGTTTTTCTCATCTATAAGTTCTTCATAGGCTTAGTCTATTTAAAATTTGAAAGCAAGTGACAGGTTAAATCAGGTGACAACTGTTTTCAGTGATCTGAACTGGGTTTGTTTGTGTTGATCACTTTAAAACAACTGTATGATACTCCAGGTTGAACAAAATGGTGGCCGGCATGCTCAACTAGTCTAGATAAACTAGGCAGTCACTTCAGACTCTTGAACACCTCCTTGTTATTTGATATCAAAATTTTAGTAATTACTGGATAAAAATACTATCTCCAACATGTTCTGCTCGTTCCAGATATATTGCTCTTTGATCTGTTTTTATAACTTATTTGTAAAAGCCAGTAGTGATATTCTAACACCCTTCAGAAATTTCCTGTGATTTCATTGGTTGATGCTCTTAGAGTTGAGGATATTAAAAACTAGATATACCGTTGGTAATTTCACCACGTTTTCGCATTCTATGTATTACTACGTGATTATGTTTACAACCTCATGGAAAACAGTGTTACCAGTAGTTATGTTTGCCCATTTATATTACTATTGATTTGTAAAATGATTAAAATATAAATACATGTATGTATTAAATATTTTGAGCGAATTTGGCAATTTAGTTTGGTTTTTACCAGAAACTACTTTTATTACACAACATTGGCTGATATGCGTCATTCGGCTAACGGTTAGTTCAATTTGAACTCTATTCATTTGGGTAACTTGGTTCAGTGTGCAAATTTTAATGCTAAAACGTATAAGTGCATTAGAATAGGGTTAAGTATACTGTAATATTGAAATTTTTGACAGTATATGAGGTTTTTAATGATCAAAAACCTCATATACGGTCGCAAATTTCAATATTACAGTAAACTTAACCCCTTTTTTTTTATGTCTCTTGTTTTCTGTTTCATTTTTTACTTGTTTTTAACACAACTTTTAAATTTCTTTTTTATTCATAGCAAAACATAGAACTGTTGTCTCCAGAACATATTCAATAAAACTTACTTTGTGCCCCTGATTATTCATTCATTCTTATAACTCTTGTAACAGTTCTTCTGAGATTCTGTGATTTCAGATGTTGATAACTGATTCAAGAGAAATGTTCTTCAAATCTGTTTTGTTACTGTGCTTAATGCCATGCTTAAAGCTGTTTCCTTTTCTCCTCCAGTAACTTTCATGTGGGTGGATAAGTAGCTTTTATTTATTTTTAACCTGACTGTGCCATGAATATGGGAGTTTTTGTTTCTCGGCATTTGTGTTTATAAATGTGCATGACTTGCAGTTATATGGATGGAACTTGGCTTAAGTGTGCGTTCTTATATTTAGAGGCAGTATGTAGCATATTGGGGGTCCTAAATTCAAAGTCAAGGTCATATTGCACAGTGAAACAGTCACAGTTACCTTTAAACTTTGCCTTAATTTTTTAAATTGTTGATTAGTGTGCTTGGCTTGCAGTTACGTAGCATAGGTGTGGATGTTATACTCTGAAGCAGTATGTAACATACTGGGGTTCCTTTATTCAATGTCAATGTCATTTTGCAGGTGAAAACATCATATCTGCCTTTATCCTTTTTGTTTAAGTTTTTTTAAGCAGTTATATGGATGGAACTTAATGGCACAAGTGTGTGTGCTTATACTTTGAAAAAGTATGTAACATATTGGGCTAAAGGTCATGTGTAGGGCAAAAAGGTCATGGTTGCCTTATAAACTTTGCCGTAAAGTTTTTTTAAATATTTATAAGTGTACATGGCTTGCAGGTCATATTTTGTCTTTGAACTCTGTATTAAAGATTTGATGCAAGTTGTCGTTTACTGTGCATGCTAACAGTTATTTGGCATGTAACTTGTCACAAGGGTTTATGCTTATACTCTTAGTTATTTTCTACCAAAAAAGAGCTGCTATATTTAGGTTCAAAGGCTAAATATCAAAATGAAAAGAAGAAATTGGGCTGTATGTTAAAGTTTAGCTGCCAGTTGTTTATATGGACATTTCTTTCAATTTTGTTATATTAATTTTCAGCCAAATGTTTGCTCTTTTTTTTTTTTTAAATGTGTATCATATAGAATGACTTTCAGGTTTAGTATCTTAGTCATTTTGGAGCATAAAACTGTTATTGGGCATTTATATGAATTAAACTGACAGTAAGAGGAAAACTGTTACAGATGAATTTTATTGTGGACTTACCTTTAAAGAAGTTTTCATAGTGTTTCAGCCTTTCAACAAATATTCAAGAAAAAATAACTTTTGTTTGAGGAAACTTAAAACCAATTGTTTACTTTTATAATGAGGTCAAAGTACAAGTTGTCTTCAGTCATTATAAAATGATATAAAAATTAACTTATGGTTAACTTATGAACACTGTAAGTTATATGCAATCTTTATCATGACCTTCTTAAACATCAGGACAACTTAACAATTTAACAATGTGTGTTAATTGTACTGTCATCATTCTCTTCTTGAAAACATGTTTTACATGTATTATATATCTGTTTTCAAGTAATTATAATAATTCAGCTGTACAAGTATTTGATTTAAGTTCAGGCGTACATTGTTCGTGTTTTGACTATTTACTCAATAAATTTAAATTAATTAATAAGTTGTTTTGGTATATATATCTCCACTCATATTTACATGTGAAGGACTACTCCCCTTTTGTCCACTGTTTGTTGTCTGAAGTTAAAACATGCTACCAGATACTAGCGGCATTAGTTCACATGAGCAAGTCTCAAGGTCCCTGTGTCAGTCATCTTAAACCTTTAAACAGTGTGCATTTTCATTGGAGCTTCACCAGTTTTACACAGTAGTTATATAAACAATGTCCCAAAAAAGTCATAGAACTCTCCAAATCAGGTAATAACTGCAAGTTATGAACCTTCAACTGAAATTGATAAGCAAAGATAGGGCACATTTCTACAGTAAGTAAAATTAAGTATAAATGCTTCTTATGTTGATATTAGTCAATTGTTTAAATTCCAGGAAGGACTGATTCCCTAAACATTTTTATACCAGTGTCATTAAAAGAATGATTATGGGGCATATAGATGTGTTACCTGTCTGTCCGTTCAAACAAATTTTGACATGAGCTCCTTACAAAACTTGAGAATTCCAGCTGAATACCTCATGTTTCTCAACCGACAATATCAGGTTAAGGGAAACGCATTGAATGTTTGTCTGTTCATCTAAAACTGAGTCTGCTCTTGATGAATTGATGGATTTAAACTCGTCACATCAAAGCGACTTTTAGAACTTGTCATATTTCCAAGATCAATATCATGTAAATGTCATTCTGCACATTATCACTTTTTTCTTGTCCGCTCCATTACTAGCATACATGGATTTAAAAAAGAAACTTTACACAATTACCCATGACATCGAGACAATGTGCAGAACCCAAGGTCATAACGCAGTGGCAGATCCAGGAATTATGGTTAGTTGGGAGCATGCAAAGAAGGCCATGAAATTTCAAAGTTAAAATTAAGGCTTAAATATGTGAACCCCCGCCCCCTTGAATCCGCCCTTGTAATGAAGGACAACAAAGTAGGGTCCAGGGAGACATATATTCATCAATAATCATTTCCCTCCATATGTTTGGTATGCATGGATAGAATTTAAAAAAATTGGCACATTAAGTTTCCCAACATGAGCCTCCATCTTCAATATCAGCTTCACACTGAGGGTCATTCTGTGCAATATGACCCTGTAATTCTAGTATTGAGTTTGAAATAAATTGGTACATCAGCTAGAGGTACAGATTCCAACATCTGGTTGTAATAGTAGCAGTAATAGTAGTGGTATAGTAATAGTATAGTATTAGTGTTAGAAAGAATAATAGTATAGTTGTAAAGGTAGAAGTGGTAATAGGCTATTACCAGTTGGTATAGTTGTGTAGGTAGTAGTAGTAATAGTATTGTTGTATAGGTAGAAGTAGTAATAGACTATTAGTATAGTTGTATAGGTAGAAGTAGTAATAGGCTATTAGTATAGTTGCGTAGGTAGTAGTAGTAATAGTATAGTTGTATAGGTAGAAGTAGTTATAGACTATTAGTATAATTGTATAGGTAGAAGGAGTAATAGTATAGTTGTATAGGTAGAAGTAGTAATAGACTATAAGTATAGTTGTGTAGGTAGTAGTAGTAATAGTATAGTTGTATAGGTAGAAGTAGTAATAGACTATTAGTATAGTTGTATCAATAGGAGTAATATGCTATTAATAAAGTTGTGTAGGTAGTAGTAGTAATAGTATTGTTGTATCAGTAGAAGTAGTAATAGGCTATTAGTATAGTTGTATAGGTAGAAGGAGTAATAGGCTATTAGTATAGTTCTGTAGGTAGTAGTAGTAATAGTATAGTTGTAATAGTATAGTTGTATAGGTAGAAGGAATAATAGGCTATTAGTATAGCTGTATAGGTAGAAGGAGTAATAGGCTATTAGTATAGTTGTGTAGGTAGTAGTAGTAATAGTATAGTTGTATAGGTAGAAGTAGTAATAGGCTATTAGTATAGTTATATAGGTAGAAGGAGTAATTTTATAGTTGTATAAGTAGAAGTAGTAATAGACTATTAGTATAGTTGTGCAGGTAGTAGTAGTAATAGTATAGTTGTATAGGTAGAAGTAGTTATAGACTATAAGTATAGTTGTGTAGATAGTAGTAGTAATAGTATAGTTGTATAGGTAGAAATAGTATTAGTATAGTAGTGGTAGTAGTAGTAATAGTATAGTAGTGGTGGTAGTAGTAGTAAAAATATAGTAGTGGTGGTAGATGTAGTAATGGTAAAGTAGTGGTGGTAGTAGTAATAGTATAGTAGTAGTAGTAATGTTATAGTTGTAGTGGTTGTGGTAGTAATAGTATAGTAGTAGTGTTAGTAGTAGTAATGGTACAGTAGAAGTGGTAGAAGTAGTAATAGTATAGTTGCATAGGTAGAAATAGTAATAGTATAGTAGTGGTGGTATTAGTAATGGTACAGTAGTAGTGGTATAAATAGTAATAGTATAGTTGTATAGGTAGAAGTAGTAATAATGTAGTAGTGGTGGTAGTAGTAGTAATGGTATAGTAGTAGTGGTAGTAGTAGTAGTAGTATAGTAGTGGTGGTAGTAGTAGTAATGGTATAGTAGTAGTGGTAGTAGTAGTAATGGTGGTGGTGGTTATAGTGGTAAAAAGTGGTACTAGTAGTAGTAGTAGTAGTAGTAGTAGTATAGTACTAGTGGTAGATGTAGTACTAGTATAGTTGTATAGGTAGAAGTAGTAATAGTATAGTAGTGGTGATAGTAGTAGTAATAGTATAGTAGTGGTGGTAGTAGTAGTACTAGTATAGTTGTATAGGTAGTAGTAGTAATGGTATAGTAGTGGTGGTAGTAGTAATAGTATAGTACTAGTTGTAGAAGTAGTAATAGTATAGCTGTATAGGTAAAAGTAGTAATAGTTTAGTAGTGAGGGTAACAGTAGTAAAAGTATAGTAGTGGTGGTAGATGTAGTAATAGTATAGTTGTGGTGGAAGTAGTAGTTAAAGTAAAGTACTAGTGGTAGAAGTAGTAATAGTATAGTTGTATAGGTAAAAGTTGTAATAGTATAGTTGTGGTGGTAATAGTAGTAAAAGTATAGTAGTGGTGGTAGATGTAATAATAATATAGTAGTGGTGGTAGTAGTAGTAAAGGTATAGTAGAAGTGGTAGTGGTAGTAATAGTATAGTACTAGTGGTAGAAGTAGTACAGTTATAGTAGTAGTGGTAGTAGAAGTAATAGTATAGAAGTGGTGGTAGTAGTAATAGTATAGTACTAGTGGTAGAAGTAGTAATAGTATAGTAGTAGTGGTAGTAGTAGTAATGGTACAGTAGGAGTGGTAGTGGTAGTAATAGTATAGTAGTGGTGGTAGTAGTAGTTATAGTACTATGGTGGTAGTAGTAATAGTATAGTAGTAGTGGTAGTAGCAGTAATGGTATAGTAGTAGTGGTAGTAATAGAAAAGTAGCGGTGATAGTAGTAGTACTAGTATAGTAGTAGTGGTAGTAGTAGTTATAGTATAGTAGTGGTAGTAGTAGTAGTAATAGTATAGTACTAGTGGTAGAAGTAGTAATAGCATAGTTGTATAGGTAAAAGTAGTTATAGTATAGTAGTGGTGGTAGTAGTAGTAAAAGTATAGTAGTGGTGGTAGATGTATTAATAGTATAGTAGTGGTGGTAGTAGTTGTTATAATATAGTACTGTTGTGGTAGTAGTAATAGTATAGTAGTAGTAGTAGTAGTAATAGTATAGTTGTAGTGGTAGAAGTTGTAAAGTAGTTGTAGTGGTGGTAGTAGTAGTCATAGTAGTAGCTATAGTGGTTGTAATGGTGGTGGCAAGAAAACTAGAAGAACAGCATACATTATGGTAATTGATATTGAATATTACATAATAGAATACATTGTTATTAAGACAATTATTTGAAGTTGTAAATATTTCTTTTTGTAGTTAAAATAATAAAGTCCTGCGTAATCATTTAGTCCACATGATTCGCGTTCAGTGGGCAAAAACCACAACAATACACAAGTATCACTTGATGAATGTTGAACAATGAAGAACAGAAGTAACTCCAAATTCTTTCTCTAACCAAATGCAACTGTCTTCGCTAAAACATTTTTTCATGGCTAAAATGTATTTTAAACTCTTTTAGAAAATCATCATGTGTCTTGAGCATGTGACCAATGGTAACCAATTAAAAGCAATGTTTTCGACAGATCTTTCTAATGTTAGCACCCTGGTTACACTTTTTGAATAACTACCAGCCGCATGGAGTAATGCCTTAAACTTGCTTGATACATATGATAAGTATCTGTGTCTACGACTTATTGTCGTTTAGCATTATGTAATAGATCAAGGTTTGGATGGCCCAATGTCAGTATAATTTGCTAATTCAGGTAATGCTATCAATAGTGTCTCCAGTAGATACCGTCGTGATATGACTGGAAAAAATGTTCTGTCTGTCTGTCTGTCTGTCTGTCTGTCTGTCTGTCTGTCTGTCTGTCTGTCTGTCTGTCTGTCTGTCTGTCTGTCTGTCTGTCTGTCTGCCTGCCTGCCTGCCTGCCTGCCTGCCTGCCTGCCTGCCTGTCTGTCTGTCTGTCTGTCTGTCTGTCTGTCTGTCTGTCTGTCTCAGTCATGTGCAGTATAGCTCATGTTACGCATGGCTATTCAGTAAAAATGCTCCGCTGCTCTAAGTAGGATATTGTGATTGGTTAATTGACTGATTGGTTGATAATTCTAAAAGTTCAAAACCTACATTTCAATTGTAAGCTCTACCTAGGTATTTACTAAGCCTCAAATATGGGCAAAGAGGAGTACCCTGGTTATATAATGTGGTTTCCTTGTATCTGTCTTGCGCTTGGGTGTTTGTGCGTTGTTTCTTTGTAGTTTTACATTTACCTGTATTTACTTTTATCTTTCATCAAAGAATGCCCCCTTTTGGACTTTTTGAGGTTATTTAAATCATTTCAGTGTACCTTTAATTTTCGGGTGTCCAAACATGATATTGTTTTCAATGAAATCGTTGGTGTTTAGTCAAGGGTACTGTCCTTGATAGTTTTGTATTATCATATTATTGATGTGAATCTGTTTCTTTATTTGTACAAGTGGGAAAAGCTGAAAAATAGTTTTATATTCAGTACCCGGGCAACAGTAGTGCAACTTTTTAAGAGGACTACATTTATGTGTTTGTTCAGTACTTTGTATTAATGGATGAAAGATATTAGTAAGCTTGTTAAGTATACAAAATTATAATTAATTGTGATCACCCTTTCTCTATCAATAGACCGGGCCTGATTAGCTCAGTCAGTTACGCGTCTGACTAACAATCCAGGGGTCGTGAGTTCAAATCCCCACCCGGCAACAGTCTCAGTGATGATTTATATATGACATTGTGTCTCATTATCATTCGTCTCTCACCTCTGATTCAAGTGGGAAAGTTATCAGTTACTTATGGAGATGGGGTGTGTTTGAGTACTGGTTAGTTCAGGAAACAGTGGTTAGGTTATCTGATCGTCTGTTAGCCCTCAATGGCATAAAAATGATGCTAAATATTCAATCAATCAATCAATCAATCTCTATCAACAGTCAAATACCTCTGATACTCAGCATCTTGAAGAGCCCTTACCTCTGTAGTTGGAAGTCCATTGTTTTCCACTGGAGCTCCAGTAATGCCAGTCTCCTGAAACTTTAAAATGATTTATGCTAAACATTTGAAACAATTGGCTAAACATTCATTGTAACACATTTTTTGCAGATGAATTTGTGATATACTTGCATAATTATACAGATGAAATATTATTTAAATCATGGTTTAATACCAAATGGCAGTGATGGTAGGATTTGAGATGGTCGAACAGCATCATTTTTATATCCCAAAAAAATTGATTTACATTTAAAAACACCAGTTATGACTTCAGTTTTGAGTGCTAATTCAGAAATTATAGCGTCAATTAAAAATGACCACATTATTGCCATAAATTACCATTCAATCATTCTTACCTCAGCGCTTGCATTCTTTCCTGCGGAGAACCCTGACAATTTAATGTACATGCTACTTGGTCTGTTATTTCTAAAATGTTCAATATGGCAGCCACAGGGCAATTTATAATAAGATGAAACCATCTTTTCTCCTGTTGTTAATTGATTTTTATATTTATTTACCAGCAAGTCATTGTCAAGTTCTGGTAGTCTATTGTAGATCTGCTGACTATCAGAAGCTCTTGGGGTATCGGATGTTGAAACATTGTCTGCAGGGTGGTTCAATATTGGCAGTGCAAGATGGGGAACATCATCATGGACAGTTGGGGCAACAGCATCAACAAAATTTGTAGAATTCTGTTAAAAAAGATGCATTAATAATACTAATAAAAATACTATTTTTTATATCACTTTGACAAAAAGGCTGAATATCAGTTTTTCTTATTAACCAGTGTCCCCATAGGTACAGTGCCGGGTGTTGTTGTCAACTATAAAGTGGGTTGCACTGTAGCATCTGCATTCTGAATCTATTCCAAACTTATACTCCATATATATTCAGAAATATATTAAACTGTATTAATTTGTAAGTGCTGTAACATGTCACCCTCTGTAAACTGTTTGTATACATTTTTTTTTCTCTTGCCACATTACTCCATTACTACACACATAATATCATAAATAGTTTACATAATATTACACATTTGGAATTGTGGCATTAATTAACACCAAAGATTACATTATTTAGGCAATGTATCAATGCCAGATACCCACGAGTAATCCATTACGGTACTCTCCATTTATCACCCGTGAGATATTACACCAACTTTGCAGTTTCTACTGAGCCACGGTGCAACCATATGATTGGTTCCTTCACAATTTCATGAAGGGATTGTTATCCAACAGTAGTTTCATGCAAACACCGTTTTGATAAGACATTGTTAACGTTGCCTGTATTTTGTTCTGTTCTGTTCAAATAAAATGATGCAAAGCTAGCGTAATTTCCTACATGTGTCAATTCCAATACTCTCCATCCATCACCCGTAGGTATCCAACGATGGCAATGTATGTGCACCAACGTTTATCATAAAATTATATAGTGATGTTTTTAACTGACATAATTTGACAAAAATGTCTGAGTTTCTTTAACTACCAAAGAAGTTTAAAATAATTTTTCACAGCCTGTCTAGTGTGGGATTTGTGTCATTGTGGCCGTCTTGCTGTAAAGTAGAACACTACAAGTTTTAACTGAATTGCACATAATTTTTTTAGCTTCTTGATCCATTAGATAACTATGACATCTACAAATGAAATAAAGAACAAAACATGCCCTATTATATGTCTGAGGTTGTCATCTTCTTCTTCTTGACAGTCAATTTTGCCTTGTTCTTGGTCTTTCTGTAACTGGCAATGTCTGAAGAAAAACCCACAAAACACGACATAAAAATATATATATAATGTAACAGTATATTATATTGCATTACATTTCATCAAATGTTGATGGTTATATAACTGAATGATTGATTGAATATTTAGCCATCGAGGGCTAACAGAGGATCAGTAAACCTAACCGCTGTTTCCTGGGATTAACCAGTACTCAAGCACACCCCATCTCTGCAAGTAACTGGTAACTTTCCCTTTTGAATCAGTGGTGAGAGACGAATGATATTGAGACACAATGTCGTATATCAATCATCACGGAGACTGTTGCCGGGCGTGGGATTCGAACTCATGACCCCTGGATTGATAGTCAGACGCGTAACCAACTGAGCTAATTGGGTCCGGCTATATATAACATATTAAAATGACTGAAAAGTTGAATCTAATGATGTGGGAAATTGATAAATGTTATATGATTTTTTGTTCATTAGCTATAGTGCACTAAAGAAACTTGAAGTGTGTTGATGGTTAATTTTTAGCTCTACTGGCCAAAGGGTTAAAAATGACCCTGCCCGGAGGGTTCAGTTAGGGGACACATGTCATTATAATAAATATATATATATATTTTTTAAAATGGAAATGATTTTGCCTATATCTTCACAGAAGCATTGTTTGGTGAAGGAGGTCTGATTTGTAAAAATGACTGGGTTCCACTGTCTTAAAGACCCACCTTGGGTATAAAAGGGAGGAAATGGTGGTGGGAGTGTTTTCCCTTATTTTTCAAATCACAGTCAGTTCAGGAAGAGTATTTTTCAAATTTAAAATAATTTAGTAATTTTAAAATTTGAAATTTGTCATGTAACATGGTCTTGATATAACTGAGAGTTCCTGAAATTTTCATAATGAACCATGAAACAATTTGTTACTTATTGTATTTTAATCTAAAGGCAGTAACAGTTAAATCTGAATTTTAAGAAGGAGCATATTAGTCATGACTTGTCATATGATCGTTGTTTACAAACAAAGAGACATGCACTATAATGTGGCTACGAAAAGATAGAAGATGCAAATTACAAATCATGCAATGACTTGCCTTTCTTATGAATGATTTTAGTTTATTATCCCTACTTGTACAGCAATAAACACATTATTATCTCGATTTCTTCATTTAATTAGATTACTCAGTTTACTTAGTGTGTCCTTCTTTAAAATGCTGTATTTAAAATTTATAACAGTATTTGCATATTTATATTTTGTAACAAGATAATGTGTCTGATCCAAAAGGGGAATGTTTAATATAGTCATCAAAATAAATATTAAAATAATGCTTTCCCCAGCAATGTTGGGAGTATGGTACCCCTGGAGGATATGGATAGGTCTCCTAGTTAAATTGATTACACATTTTTGCATTATCCCTCTTTGGATTCTCATAACATGTTCATATACACCTGATCTCTTCATCATACTTGCTTTCTTAGCTAAATATATTTCTCCCTCCATGCATAATAGGCGGTTCTAACACTGCCCAAAACTTTTTGTATCTTATTCTTCTGGAATTTCTTTTTTTCAGGTGTGGCCTTGACATTGGGCCTAATCACGATTGTTCATTTGTAGTCACAGAAGGTAAACGAAAGCATTGGTTACAACAATCACTATCAGAGATTGATTCCTTATCAATTTCAACACCCTCTGCTTTTAAAACATGTTCATTCAACTGAAGACCACGGCGTGGTCTAGTGGTAGAGCGTCCACCTCACATGCGGAAGGTCGTGGGTTCAGTCCCCAGCCGGGTCATACCAAAGACTTTAAAAATGGTACTTGAAGCTTCCTCGCTTAACGCTCAGCATTTAGAGGAGAGTTCTAGGTCTGGTCAGCCCAGTGTCAGTATAATGTGACTGGATGGGGTATCAAACCATGTGTCTGCAGCATGATACGCTAGTGTGACAGCGCTTAGAATACTGTCTCAAGTACACACCGTATGATATGACTGAAAAATTGTTGAAAATGACGCTAAACACAATACAACATCATTATACCCCGACAAACGAAGTTTGAGAGGGTATATTGGAGTCACTCTGTGGTCGGTCTGTCGGTCTGTCGGTCGGTTGGTCAGTCGGTCGGTCGGTCTGTCCGTTGCAATTTTCTTAGTCCGGAGCATCACTTGAAAAGTACTGGATGGAATTTCATCAAACGTCATACAATGGTAGAATATAATGAGAGGAAGTGCAGTGTACAAGAAACATAACTCTATTCTTGCTAATTACAGAGTTATTGCCCTTTGATATTTTTTCTTGTCCAGAGCATAACTTGAAAAGTACCGGATGGAATTTCATCAAGCTTCATACAATGGTAGAATTTAATGAGAGGAAGTGCAGTGTACAAGAAACATAACTCTATTCTTGCTAATTAAAGAGTTATTGCCCTTTGGTATATTTCCCTTGTCCGGAGCATTACTTTTAAAGTACTGGATGGAATTTCATCAAACTTCATACAATGGTAGAATATAATGACAGGAAGTGCAGTGTACAGGAAACATAACTCTATTCTTGCTAATTACAGAGTTATTGCCCTTTGATATATTTCCCTTGTCCGGAGCATTACTTTTAAAGTACCGGATGGAATTTCATTTCATAGTGTCATTGGCAGTTCCACTCAGAACTATGTTATAAAGTGCACTAAACCCACAAGTGTACCGTAGTAACTGTTCCATACTTAATAATAGAGTTCAAGTGTCAAAAATGTAATGAACATATGCTATTTGTTAACAAACAATGCATAAATGTTCAAAATTTTCAATTGCTCCAAAATCATAGCAGTGTCATTTGTAATGAACTTTGCCAAATGTTTATAAACTGTCTTCTTCATAAAAAGCCATCAGTGATAACAGTTTAATAAAGTTCATGAAAGAACCAAGTTGATAAATACATGGAATTCGAGCAAAGCAGGTTCGATATTGTATTCCTAGAGCTCTTGTTTGTTTCTTATCCATAAAATTGTTGTCCCTCAACATAACTCGAAAAAGTATAACATTTATTGATTGCCATGAAAGCTTGTACACTGCACAATAATTAAAAAGACCGTTTTTAATTTTAACAAAACCATAAAAAAATTAACAATACAAAAAACTCAATCCATAACATTCTCTTTTATTAAGTATTTTTTTTGTCTGGAGAATAACTTTAATAAAACTTCATACAATTGTAAACCATTTTCTGTCATGGCGGCGTTCGGGGGTATTCATCACCTTCAGTGATAGCTCTAGTTTAACTGACCATTAGAGACATCAGTATCATTAAATTCCTGATGTGATCATCATTTCTAACATTTTGCTTATTAAAATGTTGATTTTCATGGTTTTTATTCCAATAAAGTCCCAGTTTGAATGATTAAAAAAGCTTCAATTGCTAGTACGGTATTTCAATCCTCTGTCACTGAAAGTGACAAACTCCTTTTTGTAATTTTAACATTTTGTAAATTCCGTAATATGATAATTGAACATTTTTTATTTCCCTCCAGAATATGGAAAACGACTCATATGGGGGAAACCAAATTATTAAAACATCTTCCTTCAAAAAATAATTTAAATGCTTAAATTATAACATAAAATGAAATAGATAATATATATCAACATAATTAATTATATAAACAAGTACAAATGTTGATAAATCTGAAGTTATTTCCAGATTGAAAATAATTAATAAACCTGTAGTCCCCTATAATAAAATGGGTTCATGCCTGTGTGACTGGCCCCAGGGTGAAAATGTATGTATCAATTACAATGGAATTCCATTTACTCTTCTCTGTTTACATCTAGTGCTAGTTCTGTTTTTAACACAGTACTGCACATCCATCAAATATATACACGGGGGGGGGGGGGGGGGGGGGGGGGGACACCCTTGCTAGAGTATCAAATTCACCTGATCCTATGGATTGCAAAGTGGGTCTTTCAGGGGTTAGAAGGGGACCCAAATAAGGGGACATAGAATTTTACATAGGGATATCGTGGGAAAACAGAAAATTCTCATTTTTTCATCTAGTTCAAAATTATTATTCATTATGAGTTCTGAAGTATCATCTAGTCATAGGAAATAAGATTTGGTTCAATAAGAATAACAGACTTTCCATAAGGGACCAGGGTGGGTAAAAAAAGGGTCAAAATAGATCATTTTCAAAAATCTTCTCAACAACCGGTCGGTTTAATTTGTTCATATTTGATATAGATTATCCCAATGAGTATGGGTTTAAAGTTTGTACAAATCAAGGGGCTTGTATATATAGGGGCTCTGTAAGGGTACTTTGAGTTTTATATAGGAATACTATTGGAAAACAGAAAATTCTCCTTTTTCATTCATTTATGACTATCTTTTTATTCAGTTTGAGTTTTAAAGCATCTATTAGTCATAACAAATAAGATTTTGTTCGATACGAAGGATTAATTTCTAAAAGGGGCAGGGTGGGGGGTTAAAAAATGGTTAAAATTGAACATTGTCATAAATCTTATTCTCAACAACAGGTTAGTCAAATTTGTTCATATTTGATATAAATTATCCTTTATGATTAAGAGTTTTTCAGTTTGTACATATCAAGGGGCACTGAGATGTATAGAGGCCATGTAAGAAATCTTTGAGTTTTACATAGGAATACTATGGGAAACTATTTCTTCCATTTGTGTAATAAATATGTTGTTTAATTTGAGACCTAAAGCATTGTCTAGTAACAATGAATCTGATTTTGTTCAATAATGATGATTTTCCATAAGGAGCCAGGGGGGGAGGGGGGGGGAGGCAATAAGGTTAAAATTAGGAATTTTCACAAAGCTTCCTCTCAATAACCTTTCAGTCAAACTAGTTCATGTTTGATATTAATTATCCTGACATCAGCAAGGATTTAAGAGTCTGCATATCAAGAGGCTAGGATATATTTGGGCCCTGGAATGTGTAATAGGGAAAACTGATTATTTTCATTTTCGCATCCATGTGTACAAAAAAAAACTTCTTTTTAAGATCTAAAGCATTTCTGCTCATAACAAATCCCTAAGAGTGGATGATTAAAGTTCTAACAAATCAAGGGGCTGAGTTGTATAAGGGATCTGTACAGGGACTTTATTTGTTTTACTGTAAGATGAATGGTATGGAAATTTAAAGTATTTCCTTTTCATTGCAATTAAGTTTTTGTTCAGTATAGGACTGGTGTGGTGGGGGTATTTATCTATAAGTTGTTAAGAGGACCACAAAAGAAATTTAAAAAAGTGCTATGGCCACTATGAGTCAGTAGAGCATCCTCAGGCCCTCTTGGGCCTCTTGTTTATCATAAAATGACTAATAATCATGATATTTGTATCTGTACATGTAGGTGTCAAGACTGGAATCTACTAAAGAATTTTGTCATGTTTGAAGGACACACGGTGCTTTTTTGGTGAAGACATGGTAGCATTAAGACCAAGGTTAAAAATATAAACAACAGGATATGGGAGCATTCATTGGACATAACTAAAGCTAAAGCAGAATTAAACCAATATATGGAATTCATGTAATTTTATGTCCAATACATACATAATTATATGAGAAGTGTTAACAGATGACTTTTTAGAGCCGTCAGAAGGGAGATGACATTGGTGCACTTCAACCTGGTGAACAGTTGCAAACAATCTTCTCCTGACAACATGCCATAACAATAGAGAGTAAATTGATGTAACCTCACCAGACTTCAAATATGGCAGTATGTGCATGTATAGTGTACATCACAAAAATAACTGGGTAAATGTTATAGAAAGGAACGAGTGATACTACACCGAAATAGTTAAGAAACACAACTTTCAACTAAACAATAAAACATGTTTTTTATCGTTTTTTTTTTCAATTTATTTTATTTGATATTAAAATATCTTTCTACCACTACTGAAAAGATTCATTAAAACTTATTGTGATGAAATTCACAAAAAACGCTAACAATTTTATTGTTTGCATAATTTCTTCTAGAATTTGTTTATCCAGATTTTGTTTCTGTGGTATATTTTTCAATTCCGGAATAAATATATTGAAACTGAAGTTCCAATACTTCTTCAAACGCTTGTTGAAGAGTGGAACAACAGACCACAAGTCAGATTTAAAATAGAAGTTGCAACGAAATTTATTACAAATGGTGGAAATCTGTTAGATTATCAAATAAAATTAATTTCAAAGAAATTGATGAATTTTTTAAAGGTTTTTGGTGTACAGTCAAACCTGTGTAAGCGGCCACCTCTATTTAACAGCCATCTGTCTGAAGCAGCCACATTTACTATTTCCCATTTCCATGCTCTCAGAGCAAATTAACCTGTATTAAGCAACAACCTGTCTTAAAAGGCCACTTTTGCTCCTTCCCTTGTCTGGCTGCTTAAGACAGGTTTGACTGTATATATATGCTTATTTACTTAACTAAGGGTACGATTAGAGGAAGGATAAAACTGTTGACTTTGTGCACACTACACAAAATGTTTTTCAGTGGAAATTTAGTGGATTTCAATAAAATACCAGGGTAGCAGGGTGGTGGTGGCATGTGCCATGTTTTTTAAGAGTATATCGGCTATATGGGATGGTATAAAATTATTTTGAATAAAAAAGCATGACGTTGATTGAATTGTTGTTGTATGGTGTTTAGCGTCACTTTCAACAATTTTTCAGTCATATCGTGATGGTGTCTACTTGAGACAGTATTCTAAGCGCTGTCACACTGGAGTATCATGCCGCAGACACATGGTATGATACCTCACCCAGTCCCATTATACTGACACCGGGCCAACCAGACCTAGAACTCTCCTCTAAATGCTGAGCATCAAGCAAGGAAGCTTCTAGTACCATTTTTAAAGTCTTTGGTATGACCCGGCCGGGGAATGAACCCACGATCTTCTGCATGCAAGGCGGATGCTCCATCACTAGACCACACAGCGGTCGTAATGTTGACTGAAACAAACCTCTTGTGAAACTTCAATTGGTCTATCTTACTGACTGTTTAAGGCATATCCTGATGATTGGGGATTCGGTAATTCTTGGCTTTGCTCGGGCTCATTCTCATTTACAGTTGATGATATCTAAGAATATTATCATAAAATTGAGAATGGGGCATTATGTATTTCTTCTGTCTATCGGTCCATCTATTTGTTCTTCTTTTTGTATGTTTTTTGATTGGTTCTTGATGTATTACTTCTGAAAGTGTCTAGATATATTTAATTAATATGTAATGTATAGCTGAATATTTATAGAATCAGGTCAATTTTGATATTCTTCATCTATATTAAAGTACTTCATATTTAATTGCAACATCCTTGATATATTTGACTCCATAACATATCAACTCGATAATATATGGATACAGACTTGCTCGTCAGTGACAACCTTACTGAATTTTAAGTATAAGAGAAAAATAATGTGACTTTCAGATAACTTTTTAGCTCGCTGGGATGAAGTCCAAGGAGAGCTATTGCCATTACTCCGGCTGCATCAGCGGCGTCTGTAGACACCCAGATTAAACGTTTGCATTTAAGTTTCAGATAACTATGCAACCACTCATTGGATGTGAATGAAACTTAGCATGTGTGTTCACCATCATCAGTGAAACACACAGAGAGAAGAACCATAACTCTGGGATGCATTTTGGCACAGTTATGGCCCTTTTTGGACTTAGACAACCAGGGGCGAGGTTTGTTGTCTTCTGATAACTCTTGTTTTTTCAATTGATAGTAATTGGAGGTTAATTAAATTAAATGTTTAAAGTTATCTCTTGTTCCATGACTTCCTCCATCAGCCTACTTCTAGGTATGTTGAAGAGCTTACCACGTTTTAACTCTTTCTTTAGCAGAACAACTGATTGGAAATTTACTTTCTTTATTCTTCTTAGTTTGTCCGATTTACCAAACTGAAAACCGGTGGAGTCTAAACGGATTCCTAAAATGGTAGATAAATTAAACATGTATATAACAGTGTTCTATGGTGAAGTGCACTAAGGCCAATTAAATTAAAAGAATTATAGTGGAAAAGTTTGCCATTTACTTATGGAAGAGCAATGAGGTCACTCTGATTCATTCAGTGGTATTCCTTAGACAATAAAACTGGATATCATATATAAAATTTCACATGTGACACCACAATGACCAAATGAACTTAAAAAAAAAAAATCGGTTTTCCAGGCATATTTTCGGCATACTCCAGACTAAGATTATTTTTGTCATAGTTGTCTGTCAGTCGCACCGCATCCGCTTATAAATCTGCTTACAATTTCAACTAGATTTTTATGAAGATGTGGGAAGCACAAGTACATTTTGTATATATTATAGCTTTTTTATGTGGTGTTTGATTTGTAAAACAATGTCTTCATAGTTTACTTTTTTTAACACTCGAGTTAAAATGTGAAAAATTAACAGTTGTTACAAAAGCAGAAATAAAAATATTACCTGGATAAAGTGAAAGAATATATTGTTCCAGATCAGTAATTGTCCATGACTTCTGAAATGTACAATACTTCTTAGGTATCTTGGGTGAACCTTTAAACTGTTATAAATCATATGATTGGCTTTTAACCATAAAGCTTACGAAGTACAGCTTTAATATACTGAGATCCAAATGTTTAATGCAAGTTTAACTATAATACAAAAAAAAGATTTTGATATTTTTTCAATTAAACTATATTTGTCGATGTATGTAGAACAACATTTATTCTATAATCTGGCTGAAAGTTATTGCCCCTTTATGTCATACAGTATTTTGTTGATTAAAAGTGCTGTTTATCTGTTTAAACAACTGAAACTGTGTAAATGATGAAATACTGTGGTCAAATATCATTTTCATATCCAGGCACACATCTGGCTTTCAATGTACCCTATAGTATTTCCGTGTTTTTTTAGTTTAAACAATATATTTTTTTCACAGGAGTACAAAAATACAGACAATAGCATACAATTTAACAATGAAGCAATACATTCATACATCTAACACACTATGTGGAAAGAATACATCAAAAGCTTTTGAAGTTTGTGTGAATCTGCTTCCATAAAATTGTTTGGTTTTCAGTATAGTAATATGTGACATGCTTCGTCTGAATGTAACAACCATTTTCACAAAGCTTCAGTTGTGAGTTTGATTTTCACCATGACCATGTGCTCTTGTTTGAACAATGCAAAGTATTGCTTTTGATAAATCTTAGTTATATAAACTCAGTACTTGGTTTCAGTATATTTCTATTAACTGTTTTAGGTAGATTGTTGATTTTTGTTGACTTTACTAAAAATAAATTCTTACCTAAGCCCTGTTCAGTCAGGTTTTTATTTGGCTTTTGGGGGTGGAACGGTACTCCCTGGTGATCTCAGCAAAAACATCTTTATAAACACAAATTTCTTATGGCAGCCTCTCCCAGGATTATGTACTGAAAACAGTTTTAAGTGGGTTTTTTTAAATGTGAGCTTGATAACAAATATTTAAGGTGTTTAATTTTGAATCATCTACAATAAACTTGTAGGCAGTTTATATCGACTATTTTGTAAGTCACAAGTGTGTGAGTCTGTGTGTGGATTGTGTGCTGATCATCAGGTTTGGATAAAACTACACATGCATGCACTTTTAGGCTTTATTGCTATATTTTGTTACAATTATGGCCCATGTTCAACTTGGGTTATCTGACCTCAGTTGACAACAACATTTTCGAAGGTAAATGCTTAAAATTTAATTATATCTTGACAGGTTACTTATCATTTCTGTAATCTATTTGTAGTTTGACTATTTGAAAAATCAGGGGGGAAATCTACTCTGTCAGCTTCAAACCTTGATTGAGGTTTTTGTGTGCTTGTCATCAAACATACCATATTAACTAATTTAGATGACTCATGCATAAATATAATGTCCCTTTTAAAAGATCTTTATCTCGTCAACCACTCAAGGTATTTTATTGCAACTTCTCATAAGACTACCAAGTTAGATAACTCTTGCTTGAATATAATACAAATTATGGCCCTTGTTTGACATAGAAATTCTGGTTAAAATTTTGTGTGCCGGTACCATAAAGTCCATACCTTACCAACTACTCGGATGTAATTGATTTCAACTTCATGTAAGGTTTAATTTGTAGTCCTAAAAAAAAGGTAACTCTTTCCAGATATTTTTGCCAATTGTGACCATTATTAAAGTCTACCTCAGTATCTGCTGTATATATTGGATTGAAACTTAATACACTGTTTTGCTGTTACTCAATTACTCAAGACCTACTCAATTCTGTAAGTGAGGTAATTGGAGTGATCATCAGTCTAGATCAAAGTTTGTACTTTTGTGACAAAGGATTCTAAAAGTCAAATGTGCTGTCTGATATTATAACCACTATAAATACAATTTACTTTTCTATCACCACCATTATAGAATGTATAGGTTTTTATATAACTTCACAGAAATGTTCCTTGGGTGACCCTCTACCAAGTTTTTTCGTCAAAAAACATGGCCACCAGGGGGCGGGGCAAGTTTAATTAGTAAAAACTTAAAAAATCTTCCTGTCAGAAACTGCTGGCTCGATTTTAAAATAATTTCGCAGAAATGTTCCTTGGGTGACACTTTACCAAGTTTGTTCAAGCCATCTTGATTCGTAAAAAAACATGGCGGCAAGGGGTTAGTTTACTATATAAACTATAGTAAAAATTTAAAAAATCTTCTTGTCAGAAACTTCTGGCTCGATTTCAAAACAATTTCACAGAAATGTTCCTTAGATGACCCTTTACCAAGTTTGTTCAAGCCGTTGTGATTTGTTAAAAAACATGACCGCCACAGTGAGGTGCTAGTTTACTATATAGGCAGCGATAGTAAAAAAAATTAAAAGCCTTCTTGTCTGAATTTTGAGTATACATGTATCATATAATCTACTTAAGTTGAGTGACTTAAGGGTCAGTCAAGTGAGCGATATAGGGCCATATTGGCCCTCTTGTTAGATCTACTGGCCAAAGGTCAGAAGGGCTTATGTGATGGCACATTTTTCGTTGTCTGCCTTCCGCTAGCAGCACTTTCTCTGAAACCACTAGACCATTGAACTGAAACTTCACATGGATGTTTCTATTGCATAGGAGACTATACAGAATATTTTTTTGTTTTCAATCTGAAATTCAAGATGACCGCTGATATTAAAAATAGTACAAAACTTAAAAAATATTCTCATGAACAGCCCAACAGATTTTCAATATGTTCATTTAGTTATAATAACCAACTATAGTTCTGTTAGATTTGTTTAAATGGTGTCCCTCGTGGTAAAAATGACCCAGCCCCGAGGGTTCAATTAGGGGACACATGTAATAATACATTGACGAGTAGGTCTTGGTCACTATTGAATGGCAAAAATTGTAATTCCTGTCTCAAACAAGAATGTACTGTTTTTCTGGATGTTAGTCAAAATGTCCCCTAGTGAAAACACCCCCCATTTTGATCATAACACTCCCCTTTTATGGTCAAAACACCCCCAATTAAAAAAAATTACTTAGTCAAAACACCCCCTTTTATAAAAAAAATATGTATATTGCTGTGAATTGACTTTGTAAAATATAATCTGTTTGTAAATTAAGATATTGTAAAATAGTGTTATATTTCTATGTTGTTGTACATGTATACATTTTGAAAGGTATATTGTTAATATGAGTTTAGAATGAATTAAATAAAAGAATAATTCTAAAGTGTGTTATGTTATAAATCTTACAAATACAAAATTAATGCGCACCATCTATAAACCCAGCCTCACCACATCAGTAGAGGACGACAATGAATGTAGTTTAAGACATTAGCTCATAAACTGCCCAAGAAGCAAAATGGATGTGTGTTAATCAAGTTAAAAATCTGATCAAGGTTTTTGTAAATTTTACACAAAACTTTTAAGTCTGAAAAAGTTAATAAAGATAATCCCTTCTCAAATACAATGCTTTTTAATGCTGATGATTAATGGGTTTATAACAACTTAATATACAGCTCAATTACTGCACAGTTTTGTATATATAGTTTAAAGGTGTTGATTAATTTAATAATGGTGTCAATAAAATCAAGTTTGTGTAATGCATATAGCTGTAAAAGATATATAAATAACATAAAAAAAAATATGAAAAATATAATATCATAATAGGGGACGTTTTAGGGGGTGTTTTGACCTGATAACATTTTTCTGACATTTCTACGGCCATTTACAATAAAAATGGTTCAATTTCTTGTCGGTATTTTTGTAAACAATAGAATGTTAACATGTCCATTTATTTAAATGATTTGATATATAATAATTTCCACCTCTGCTGAATAGACGCATTGTTACGAGAACGCCGAAATTTGCCTGTTTTTTGGTCACACATTGGAACAATGCAAACAATTTGATTTTGTTGTTACAATCTTTCAAAACAGGTGTCTTGCTCAGTTATAAATACAATATTGATCTCTTTAGTATATTACACGTCAATATAAAAACGGGCAGACTCTATTACTTATTTTTAAAGGTAAAATGTAAACTAGTTGCAACGAGTTGGTTGTTGCCAGGCTATTTGTTTACACTACCAACGAAGGCGACACCGATTGGTTAATCTGGTAAATGGATCCCCACTTCGTATCTAACTTGTCAAAGTTCAATGACATTAAAATGTCAAAGAAGTTTGTTTCTGACGCACTTTCATATAAATAAAATAGTATATCTATGTATCTTAACTGATCTCGACTGCAAGTAGACTTTAGGAACTATTTTGGTAAAACGATGAGGGAGTCTAGATAGATCTGCTCACTGTTTAGGTTACTGTTGACCAGTTTCAAATTTGTAGATTACATTAATCGTTACCTCTTGGCCTAAAAGTGTTGATAGTTGACCTATATAATTTGTCAATAGGCCTATCAACAAGCTCCTCGCCGGACTCTGAACTCGCAATTTCAATATCGATAGCAGCGAGGGCTGTGTTAATCATTTGAATGAGTGATAGCACCTATTCAAATCAGTGATATCACCTATTCAAAAGAGTGATATCATTTATTCAGGTTAAATAGTAAAACGGCACCCCATAATTGAATAGTAAAATGGCACCCTATATGGGTTGACTTACATCATTGTTTTTTTATTAAAATACTTAACCATAGCTGAAACAAGTTTTTAAAAAGATTTCAGCCATATCTAATTTCCATAAATGGCAAGCTAAGGTTATTCCAAAACTTACAACAGCTTTCCACCTATTGTATACTCACAATTTTTTAAAAATATGATATATTTCAGCTCATATATAATAAAATATAAGTGCTGAATGCGGATTTGTTTCAGGTTTACCACTCCTATTGAAACATTGATTTTGTCACGTTTTGGTATATTAAACCATCTGGATTTTGTTTTATTTATTTATGATAATGAGATGCTTTTCATCCATTTTAAAAATAGTTTTATTTTCTAAAGACATTTATAGCATGTTTTCGTGATTCTATGTATTTGTCTTTTTTCAACAGATGTCTAACATCAGTGGAATTATCTCTGACCAGAAAGACCATACTGTGAAATCAGTTCAGACCAAACATCTTCATTGTTGTATAAAATACTGGTTTTTGATGATATGGAAGCTTTAATACAATGTGAGCATTTCAGCACCCCTGCGAAAATATGTAGTTAAACACTTGTCAGTTCATAATTACTGAAAATCCTCCATGGCCAAGTGGTCTAAGGCACCATCTCAAGATCACTTGTCTCTCACCAATAAGGTTATAGGTTCGAATTTTGCTCGCTACAAAAATTTTATATGAGAAAATTTCCAGTTACCTGTGGAAGAACGCAGGTTCTGCTCAGTCTGACGAGGTCTTCCTCCACCTAGTAAAACTGGATATGCCATATATAACCTGAAATGTATTGAAAATGGCGTTTAACCCAATTCATAATTACTACTACCCATACAATACATCAATACAACTTCACCTGTTTCTTCACTACCATTAAAGGCACTCCAGGAGACATTGATTCCTGATGACTACCATATTCCCCAAAATAAACAACCTCATGGTGATGCATTTTTCAAAAGAGTCAACAAAAAAATAAAATATGTTGAAGAGTTTTACGAATAATATTTTGTTGGATAAATAATTAATAAGCAAAGACACATTACAATTAGGATTTTTTTTGCTGATAGCACTTCAAAAAAATTTTTTTTTAATCTTTCGGACCAAAATTGTTAGGAGCCTTTATATGGGGGAATAATGTAGCTGTTGTTTCGAGACACACAAAGTTATACAATTGTTATACCTTCAATTAATTTTGTGATATCTATATAAATAAACAATCAAAATCTTAAAAATTATAACTTGAGCTATAAATATATTATAGTAAAAATTTTACTTTGAAATCTATAGAAATGTCAATAGTTTTAGTCTTGCATCTGAATTCAACTATATTTATCAATGAAATGATGTTTTTATTTTGCAGATCTGTTTTTGCTGCTGGGGTCAGTCACCTACCTAAGATTATGCAATCTTTTATTTCATACCTTCAATGGATTACTTGCTTGGAAATGCTGGGCCTGATTAGCTCAGTTGGTTACGTGTCTGACTATCAATCCAGGGATCGTGAGTTTGAATCCGTGCCCGGCTACTGTCTTTGATGATATATATACGACACCTCTGATTCAAGGGGGAAAGTTATCAGTTACCAGTTACTTGCAAAGATAGTGTGTGCTCGAGTACTGGTTAATCTTTCAGGATCCATGGAAACAGTGGTTAGGTTAACTGAACGTCTGTTAGCCACTGATGGCATAAAAATGACGCTAAATATTCAATCATTTGCTTGGATTACTTATATGAGAAGACACTGACAGAATTGATTCATTTTAACTTTGTTAATAAAAAATGTAAGAAAGGCAGTAAAGTGAAGCAGATGGACATGTAGTAATAGCATGATTGGCTACTATAAGAAAGTATTGTTTGAAGAGGTACCAGATCTACATTAAATCTCTAAAATAAATGTACCTGTATTTCATTTTTTTATACTTGATAGCTAATGATATAAATTATTTAGTAAAGTGTAAAATATTGCTTTGTAATTTCTATTTAATATTTGGGTTTTAGATTTATGTTTATTATTCATCTCCAACAAGTGTGTTAAGGCTAAACTCCTTAACGTATATCTAAATGTATAATGTGTATAATAACTTGTATATAAAGTATGTAGAAAATGAATTTTCTATTTTGTGACATATGTGTACAATATGTGTATGCTTAGATAAGACATAAATATGACATAAACTTGTATGGTGTTATGTTTTTTTGCGTAGCCGGTTTATTGGCATCTGCTGCTCATTTGACAAAATTAATTTAGCCAGACCAGGTTAGCTCAGTTCATAGCGTGTCTGACTATCAATCCAGGGGTTGTGAGTTCAAATTCACTCTCAGCAACAGTCTCTGTGATGATTGATATATGACATTGTATCTTATTATCTTTTTACTCTCTGATTCAAGTGGGAAAGTTATTAGCGAAGATGGGTGTTATTATATCTCTTCCACCAAACAAATGTTTGTTTATAAACTTTACAATGGCCTCTCTCTGGGTTGAATTAATATCTCATTGACAGCAACATAGTCGGGTTGTGTGAGTGCATACAGGACAGAGTTGGTAATATCTTCTGCCTCCAGCAACTTGAACGACTCCATACCATACATATCCTTGGCCTGTAATGATTCAGAATATCTCATTATGGATTTCTTTTTTATCTTAATTTTGCAATAAAATATTATTGAATTATTATATTTTTTGTAAGCCCGCTTGTGGTGAGCTTGATATAGTCGTTACAATGTTGGTTCGGTGTATTCATGAGTCCGTCTGTCCGATCTTGTCAGGGCTATAACTTTCTTGTACATAGGGGATTCTGAAATAGCATGGCACAAATGTTCACTATAATGAGACAAAGTGTCGCGTGTAAGATGCAGGTCCATAGCTTAAAGGTCAAGGTCACACTTAGAGGGTTCGAGGTCAGAAATGGGTACAAAATTTTGTGTCCGTTCCATATTTTGTAAAACATTTGACAGATTTTTGAATAACAAGGATTTAATGTTCATTATAACCAGACAATGTGTCGCATGCATGAGGTTTGTGCTTAAAGTTCAAGGTCACCCTTATAGGATTACGGTCAGAAATAAGTACAAAATTTCATGTCCACTCAATATTTTATAAATCATTTGACAGATTTTGAAATAATGTGCCACAAAGGTTCATTATAATGAGATGTTCAATCTCAGATCTGTACTGGTGGACTTGACATTGTGGCCCTCGAGCATATAGTTTTAATATGAACTAAGGCATTGCCTCTCTCTTGGGGTCGAACTTCAATTTAATAAGTATAGTAAACAAACAAATACTAAATACAATTTATAGTACATGTATTATATGTTTTGGATAACATTGCAGATGTTTCCATTATATATTTAATATGTATTATGTTTATCATAAATAAATCACTTATTATATGATTGAAACTTTATTCAAGGAACTATATCTCTAATTCCTTGGTTTGCAAAACAAAATCAAACGTTATTAGCATCATAAATGGTAATGCGACATATTGCACATCTCTACAAGCCTTTTAGATTTGTTTTTATTTTGCATCTCTCGAGTTATGGACAGCAGAGAGGATATCCATATATAAAGAAGCTGTTCATTCACGCCTTATTTAATCAAGCTACATAAATGGATGCTGGTCACAAAATACCTTTTGACGTGGGTTTTTCTTCGGTTATAAATGTTTCTTGCATAATATAAATGTCACAGTGTGTACCTAAACTGTTAGGAGAGAAACATATGTCAACGGTCTGGTTAGCTCAGTCGGTAGAGCACTTGACCTGTAAGTGAAAGGTCCTGAGTTCGAGTCTGCAATGGCTGCATATTTTTCTTGCCTTAATTACATAAATGTAATACATGTCTATACTATAGTTTACACTGAGCAGATAGCCAGTATGTATTTTTACTGGAGTTTCAAAACAATTTCAAAACAAACATAGAAGACAAAGGAACCAATCACAGTGCAGCCACCATCCTTTTGTAAGTAACCTTAAATTTCTCACAAAATGTTTTTAGACTACCGGAGCGAAGATTGATCCGACAACTTCAGCAGTGAGAAGTAAATGGTTATTTGACAACAACACTATGGACAACTCTGCCACAGAAGGACTTAACCAAATGTATATTTCAGGACAAATGTTGGAAACGTCTAGGACACAGGACTAGACAAAAATGTAAGAGAAGTCTCTGGTCATGGCAGTAATTTGAACCTCCATCTCCCATGTACCAAGAAAAATTTCCAAATTAGCAGCTGAGGCATCCAAATATATATGAAATATACAATCTGGACATCGGTTCCCTTCAGTTCTTGTCCAGACACTTCTACAGTCTGGTTGTAGTACTAGACAAGACAAACAAAATAGACAAAAAATATAGACCATGTATGATTATAAACTGCAGTACTCGGAAAATATACTTTTCGAATGTAAGGCAGTCAGAAAGAGTAAGCATAAGTTAGTAGCATTTTTTCAGTGGAGCAGCAAACATTATAAAAAATATACATTTTTAAAAGAGAATAATTTCATAAAAAAAATAAAACAGACATTTCTTTTTTCACCATATCTAAGCCATCTCTTTTCATGTTGTTCGCAACTGCTGGGATTCGAACCCAGAATTTCTACAAAAGTGTAGATGTGTTTGCCAGTTACACCACAGAAGCATATCTTGTTGTACTAAGATAATGGACTTAAATATTTACCAAATCAAATTATGTAAATTAATAGAAATTTATATTTAAAATAGCCCAAATTTCTATTAATAAAATGCACTCTTGTAACACAGCACTACATGTTTGATTTCTAATACTACATACATGTAGTATAATATCAAATTTTGTGAAATTAAAAATCAGATCGACTCCTCCTTTTTTATAGGGGAAAACGCTTCATTAATTTGGAAGCTAGTCTTTAATTCGAAATATACAGGACCTGGTATTGATTTCAAGTCAGGTTGAAACATCTAAAGCATCAGCTGTGTGTTTTATGGTATTTTTTACATAAATATATGTACTTTATAAAATGGTTAAATTTGGGTATCTCGGTCCCAAATAAATACCCCCCTTTGTAAAATGAATCGCACCATGGGAGTTTATTCATGTTATACGTTAAGTCTATAATGTATCTGACTGTCAATTCAAGGGTTGTGAGATCCAATTGATGGTACTTGCGGGTAAAATTTTAATATGTCAAATAAGGGCAATAATTTGCATTTTATTCATGCAAGAGTAATCTAACTTATTCATTGTAGTATGTTTTATGACTGGGAAGTCTTGTGTTAAGTTTAAATCAAATCAAATACATTGAGTGGTTGATGAAGTATTGACAAGATGGTACTTGCAAGCAAAACTAACCAGAATTTTTAAGTCAAACAAGGGCAATAATTTGCATTATATTAATCCAAGAGTTATCTAACTTAGTTATCATAGTATGTTTGATGACTGGGAAGTGTTGTGTTAAGTTTCAAGTCAATACATGCAATGGATATTATGATTGGGACTTGCACACAAAACTTCAACCAAGGTGGGACGCCAACATCCGAATGAGCAGAATAGCTCTTTATTCTTCGAAAAGTCGAGCTAAAAACAATTTGAAAATTATTTACAGTAACAAAGACAACTCCGTCAGAATTTACAATGTATTTACCAAAACTCTTATGAAAACAAAGCAAAAGGCCAACTGACAATAAATGTATGTAATAAGTACTGTTCTCTGATTGAAATAATTACATCATGACATGAACAAGGAGGTTACTGACTTATATTTATATAATTATATGAATACATACATCATTGGAAACCATAATTTATAATGTGTTTTTAAACCAGACGCTCATGGGCCTTAACAGTCATCTGATTATCCAAAAACATTCACATAAATTTATTCAGCCGTAAGAAATAACTTCTTGTCAATTTCTCTTATATAGATTTAGTAAAGTAGGCCTCACTCCAAGGGCAAAACTGTGTGACTCAGGGACATGCAATTCACAATTTTTATAAATGACCCATATATGCCCATAATCATGCTCACTTTTTGTTTCCCAGTGCTTCTCCTATATTGAGAAAAAGATTTTCAAAGTTTATCTTACTTTGACTGTTTTCACCCGTGTGTACCAAAGCTGCATACAATATTTCATTACAATTACGGTTACGGTTTTGAGAAGAACTCAAAAAAGTCAATTGTTTACGGATGCATGATGATGGACAAAAGGTCCATTGAGACAAAGTCTCAGGTGACCTAAAAAGAGCGATTGAGATTAAAGTTTAGGGCATAATGGTAGACTTAATGCATTTAAAGGGTCATCTGTGGCCGAGTGGTATAAGGCGACATCTCAAGATCACTTACTTCTCATCGCTAAGGTCGTAGGTTTGAATCCCGCTCCAAAAACTGTATGTGAGAAAGTTTCCAGTAACTTGCAGAAGGACAGTAGTTGTACTCAGTCTGAGGTCTTCCTCCACCAGCAAAACTGGTTAAGCCATATATAACCTGATATGTGTTAAAAATGGTGTTAAACCAAATTAAAAAAAAAAAAAGAATGCATTTAAATCACTGTTCACATTAATTAAAGTTTTATAACTATTATATCAACTACTATTATATGCCGAGGCACCATGTGTATCAATACAATTGTTTGTTATCATCAAGATTGACCAAGCTATTTTGCCATATTTGGCTAGGTCATCCTAAAAGAATGTTTGATTGCTGTGTCTCGACTGAGTATTTTAAAGAAAAATGGACAGATATCATGAAAAAATAAAAATTAATGCTTTGAAAGGCAATAAAAAGTTTAAGTAGCTGCAATTTCTAGTGAGTAAAAAGGAGCACAGCAAACACATGCCCAACTTGTTTTATTTTGATGCCAGAGTGCAACCCTCCATTACTGAGAGCACTTCAGTGCTAAAGATCAGGTACCTGTCACATGTGAAGTTGTTGGTTCAAGTCAAGCTATATACATACAATTTATTAGAGTTAACCAATTTACCCTGAAAGGTTCTACTCAGACTTATGATGTTACTTTTTGGAATATACAGGAGACCTTACGATACCTTTTTATGTTTTTGTTCATTATTGCACCTAGAGTACAGCTTGCATTGTCACTACAAGGCACTGTTCACCCATTATCAACTTCCACATGCACACTTTTTCCCCCATGCCATTAACCCTTGCCCAGCGCTGTTATCAAAATTTGGATTCTGGGTAGTGATAATGCCCTGCCTAAATGAATTCTGAGTAGTTATAACGTTTACGCCGTGCTCATCGGAATTATGCAAGGAATGTGAATATATGCCCAATGTAACAGTGATAATAGACAAAATTTAGTATACATATACTATATTTAGACTTTTAGTACCATGCCTGATAATGTTGTTAAAATACCTTCCCCTGTGCAATCCTATAGCCAGATGTTCTGAACAAGTAGAAAATTGAACAAGTCACTGGCCAAGTAGAAATTTGTACAAGTCACCATTTACAAAAGTTTAGTCTCTTTAATTACTTTAATTGGTGCACATACACATGGGGATTAATTACCACTGACCAGTTAATCACTCTGGATCAATTATCATTCAATTATCTCCAGACGGTATTCAATAATATGTCCAAAAATACATAGCTGTAACTGTTTTGATGGCAGCATAACCAGTATAAGCTGGTTAGCCCCATAAGCTCGGTCAGTAAATCATAAAACTTCTAGCATTGAGGTTGTGGGTTAGATCCCGGGGCTGGCCAATTAAAAACAGTTGTTCTGATGGGTATTTAAATCGAGGATCCATGTGGCGGTGCTATACACTGAGCACACTGAAGAACCAGAAGAAACATACAGTTGGTTTCAATCTGTAACCTGCACTATCCCCCTGGAACCTAAAAAAATCAACACTCTTCTCTGGTAATCGCGAATATGGGATGTTTATGTCAGTAAAAGTAGGTAAGCTACTTTCACGCCAAACACCATGACAACTACAGATATAAAAAAAGTGTTGATGTTTACAAGGACTTGTATAGAAGGATAGGAAACTTGCATCTCCTGACTAAATGTTGATAAAATAGCACACAAAGGATTACTAATTTGGCATGAGCATGCACAAAATCTCACCTAGTTGCCTTTCCATCTCTATATAGTTTCTTGATGTTTATGTCTATAAATTTTAGGTTAACAACTTTCACAGCACACACTATGACAAATACAGATATTTAAACATATGGTAGATGTTTATGTTTGTAAAATGTTGGGTTAGTGACTTTTGTGCCACACACCATGACTACAGATATAAAAAAAATTGGTTGCGGTTCACACTGAGTTTGGGTCCGACTGTAGCTTCAATTTCACATGCTGTGGCCCACGGGTGTTGGTGGTTTCATCAACCTACCAGTTAATCTACTTTAATTTTGTGTTAAAAACAGGTAGTGGTTTTTGTTAACCTTAATTTAGTATAGTGTTATGTGGCACGCCAAATATACAGCAAGAACACTGACAATTGTGGATAGGTGAGAAGCAGTTATGGTCTGTTGAACTAACTAGGGCTATAATTATGTAATTGAAAAGTATTAATGAGTAATAAAATATTCAGCATTAATTTGTTTTAATTTAATTAAAACAATTTTAGGCAAAACACTGATCAATATAATATATATCACCAACAATGCCAATAAAACAATCAACCACGTGGATACTATTTGTAAATATTGCCAATTGTGCAGGAAACTGAATACCATACCCAATGTAGTGAATATACATTGGTCACTTACAACAGTCTTGCTGTTAAGCTAGCTTTTACAGTGATATAGTTAAAGTGCACCGACTGTATTGGCAGTTGAGCAACGATGTACAGTGTTAGGGAAGTGTTAGTACTTGGGTGACCGATGTTACTTTAATGGCAACAAGGATAAACTTTCCAACCTGTGCCTGCATGAATCTCTCTTTCTTTGGAATGGGATTGGATATGGCAATGAACTGCTGAAAGCCACAGGCTGTGCTGTTGGGTATAAGCCCTAAAGGTAAAAATAGGGGAAGAGTGTAATGAGTGTACATATAGGTCACTAACAACAGTCTTTTCTGTGAACCTTGGTTTTACAGCGACATGGTTAAGCAACAATGTACAAGATTTATATATATATATAAGCACTTGGATGGTTGACCGATGTCACTTTAGCGATATTCATAATTCTCGTAAGTGATCGAAAATACGTTACGGCACCATACAATTGTAAACATCAAACAATTGTTTATTTATTTTCTACTCTCGCAAGATGGACATGATTATTTTGAGAGCCATTTCCAGGAAAGGATACTACGCAACAATTATCTATACACCTATATTTACCTTTGATAACACCAGCGAACTGTTGTAATCGCAAAAAATATATAAACAGCAATCGGAATACTTTTCATTTCACCAGCAATTACTTTGCGAAACATATTTACTGCAGAGCAATGACTTTGTCGTCTTGTTTGGTATTTTAATTGGGATTTGCATTTTACAACTGGCAATGTTATGCGGAATATCTCGGCGTTTTTCAGTTCCAAGATGGCTGCCCCCATACTTTCTGAAACCGGCGATCGACACTATCAAACATGGTTCAATTTAAGCGGGTATTTACTCATGTCAACCGAAAATAGGTGATTAAACTGTAGAAATATTGTATATCCGTCGTTTTTTAACAGCTGTTTTAACTGTTGCTAATCATTTTAACGGTCTATTCGCTTAGAACGCCACGTTGACATGGATTGAGGTACCTCGATGGGGTTTATTGAAGGCAGTTTTATTAATAACTACTAATGTTGCTTCAATGTTATCTACGTCCTGTCGGAATGCAAATCAATATTCATATAGTAAAATATGACATAGTGTCTACCAATATGTAAATTTTGTTGTAAATGTCCGTAATATTGAAATATGTACACCAGGGGCGTAGTGTTACAACAAAGTTGAAAGTTACTCTGGGGATAATGTGCGGGGATGAGGGGGTCCGACTTCTGCTGGTGGGGTTGAGGGGTGTCCGTCAAATATTTTATAGAAATAGAAGTATAAATGGTGGCTTCTGATAACATTTCAAAATTGTATGCTTCATTGGGTGTGTATTGCCCCTACCCTCGTTCCCTTCTGTTATTTTCATTAGTTATATTGTCTGTTTACTCGTTAGCCCCTTTATTTGTTTAGGCTTTGATTTTAAATGTTACTCAGCAGAGCAACTGAGTATGCCACGCTACGTGCCTGTACATGTATGTTTACCTAAATAAATCAAACGCAAAACAAAGATATATATGGCAATGGTGATTGATTGTTATTGCTTTGAGACTGGCTTCAGCCTCTCCAGTTTTAACCTTCAGCTTATTCTACTTATTCAAAACCCAAGAAACTGTTTAGAGTACATCTACAATAGTTATAATCTAATCAAATATTGTAAATCAGCCTTTTCAGAATATCATATCATGAAACTTTGGTAAATGTAATAGAACTTTTCAAAACTTAGTGGTGTTTACCAAAATCATCAGTATAAAATAACGGGTGCTGGACGTTTCGGTAAATAGCCAGTTCGGTAAATTGGATTTATATAGTAAACCGATTGGACATTTCGGTAAAAATGCATTGCAATTATATAGCAATTATATGGTAAAGTATATCACACCTCTCACGAATACAATAAATGATAAAAATTACTTTGTTTTTATCACTCGCTCCACTGTGCATTATGTTGGGTATGGTCTAAACTGGTAGGGGATGGGGATAAATTACGAGTAAAATTTACGTCGAACACTGATGACATTCCCGATGACGATCCCGTGACGTACGAGGTGGTAGTGTGCGGCACCAAACGGGGAGCAGCGAAGTTACTGGCAAGCGATGGCTATACATGTACCAGAGAGGTAAGTTGACATAATATTTTTGGCATGGGGCGAAAATGGGTCAGGTCTTCGGATCTAACATACGGCCCAGGACACACGTAAAACACTAAACAACATCAACGGACATAATATTTATATTTAAGTAGGGAGAGACATATAGAATCATCATGATAATCATACTCATCATAATACCATACTTTTAATAACAAAAATAATAGAGGATATGCAGATAGCAGCATCATAATAATGATTATAATAATAACCATACCCAGTACATAATGAATTCATAATGAATACACAATGAATACATATTGAAGCACAGTGTAGCGAGTGATAGTCAATAAAAACTTACAAAGTAATTTTATCATTTATTGTATTCGTAATAGGTGTGATATACTTTACCATATAATTACTATATAATTGCTTTTTTACCAAAACGTCCAATGGGTTAACTATATAAATCCAATTTACCGAACTGGCTATTTACCGAAACGTCTGTAAATCAAAATAACAATATATATGAACTTATTTCATTATATTTTACTTGTTCATTTCTTTTATTTTACATATATGAATGCATAACATTTTTGACCAAATGGAACAAACACATCATAAATAAAAACAAAATTTGAAACCCAATTGGCATGAACAAATTTAATTATATAAAAAGAGATAATACCTAGACTGCATAGGAGCAGTATTTAGTTCTAGAACAAGTAGAAAGAAATAAAGTTATACAATCCTCAGTGGTTTTATTTTTTATTTAGTTTTATACTCAATAAATTTACTGTTTACTTTAAAGTAAAAAAAAAAACCCACAAGTATCTAACCAAAATTGTTTTTGATGAATTATATCATTATTTATTTTTTATTAATAACAGATGACTAAATGATGGTGAACAGGGAAGTTGAATTAGAGAGACCAATCCAACACATTGAATACAGTGAGCATTCATGAAGAAATGAGGTGAGTAAATAAATTTAAAGTAGATATGAATTTAAGTAACCAGCTTGAACTATTTTGAATAATTTAATTGCACTCTGTTGGTGTGTGTATCTTCTATGTTCTTTGTTGTTGTTTTATGTCACTTCAATTTTTATATACATGTTCATAACGTCTCAATCAGTTGCTTTTCCTTCTCTATATGAGTCCTTGATGTTCATTATAGCGGTTAAAATATCAACCCCTGTGTGGTTCCAGGGAGCCATAAGAGTGATGGCAAGAATAGGATAACTGTGTCTCATGCAAATCATAAGAAGTGACAATTTGAGTATTTTGATAGAATTTGCTGAAATTCTGCAGGTATCAAGATTGTAGGTTCATTCTGCATATTCATTTAGTTTTATTGAAGGTTTTTTATCTGTATGTTAATTTATTTTATATATTTTTTTACATGTAGAGTGAACCAGGAATCTTCCTTCCTGTTGCTGTCAAATAACCTACTAGTATAATGTGTTGGTACACTGTAAAACCGCATTCATTCATTCATTTCTAACATTAATTTTGTATGCATCAAATAATGTTACAAAAAGTATTTCATTAGGAATTTTAAAGGTTCAGTCGGTTCTAGGTTTATGATACTGATTGAATGATTTGTATAGATCAATTACATATTTAAATGATTTTGTTACATAAATAGGAAGTTTAGAGATAAAAGGACTATTTGAATGAAAATATATATTTTTATATTTGTACAGGCAGAAGAAAAGATAGATATCATCTGCAGCATTTACCTGTATTTTACATAATTCAAAAAATCTGCTTTTATTTCAGACATGATGTACATTTCAATGAAGACTGGTGGGTGTCAGTTGTGAAAAGGAACATGGCTGGTAGGTCACAAACTTCGATAAAACAACACTTGATATTATAAAACTCATAATAGATTAAAGTCTAAACCCAATTTCCTCTTAATACAACACTCAGTACTAGTTCTACATGAGAGCAATTCATATAAGATCTAAACTCTTCACATCTCAATCCAAACAAGATTTCTTAACAAGAGCTTGAAATTAATAGAAATTGAATGTTATATTTTGAAAAGTGGATTATTGCTTACTATATATGCTGAATATGTAAGGTTGCAGGTACGCTTCCCAGTAAACGGACAGTTACCTATATATTTCCTTGAAAATTGAATAGAATGAAACTATTCAACTGATACTTGAACAACAAAAGAGCAAATATGCACCTGAGCAGTACAATGTTACATGTAAACTGATACACTTGCACAACAAAAGAGCAAATAAAAACACCTGAACAATACAATGTTACATGTAAACTGATACACTTGTACAACATCATAGCAAATGTATACCTGAACAATACAATGTTACATGTAAACTGATATACATGTACAACATCATAGCAAATATATACCTGAACAATACAATGTTACATGTAAACTGATACACTTGTACAACATCATAGCAAATATATACCTGAACAATACAATGTTACATGTAAACTGATACACTTGTACAACATCATAGCAAATATATACCTGAACAATACAATGTTACATGTAAACTGATACACTTGTACAACATCATAGCAAATATATACCTGAACAATTGAATGTTTCATGTAAACTGATACACATGTAAAACATCATAGCAAATATATACCTGAACAAAACAATGTTACATGTAAATTGATACACTTGTACAACTTAAGAGCAAATATATAACAAACATTACAATGTTACATGTAAACTGATACACTTGTACAACATCATAGCAAATATATACCTGAACAATACAATGTTACATGTAAACTGATAAACTTGTACAACATCATAGCAAATATATACCTGAACAATACAATGTTACATGTAAACTGATACACTTGTACAACTTAAGAGCAAATATATACCTGAACAATACAGTGTTACATGTAAACTGATACACTTGTACAACTTAAGAGCAAATATACACCTGAACAATACAGTGTTACATGTAAACTGATACACTTGTACAACATCATAGCAAATATATACCTGAACAATACAATGTTACATGTAAACTGATACACTTGTACAACATCATAGCAAATATATACCTGAACAATACAATGTTACATGCAAACTGATACACATGTAAAACAACATAGCAAATATATACCTGAACAATTGAATGTTACATGTAAACTGATACACTTGTACAACTTAGAGCAAATATATACTTGAACAATACAATGTTTCATGTAAACTGATTCACTTGTACAACATCATGGCAAATATATACCTGAATAATACAATGTTACATGTAAACTGATACACTTGTAAAACTTAAGAGCAAATATATACCTGAACAATACAATGTTACATGTAAACTGATACACTTGTAAAACAACATAGCAAATATATACCTGAACAATTGAATGTTACATGTAAACTGATACACTTGTACATCATAGCAAATATATACCTGAACAATCAAATGTTACATGTAAACTGATACACATGTACAACATCATAGCAAATATACACCTGAACAATACAGTGTTACATGTAAACTGATACACTTGTACAACATCATAGCAAATATATACCTGAACAATACAATGTTACATGTAAACTGATAAACTTGTACAACATCATAGCAAATATATACCTGAACAATACAATGTTACATGTAAACTGATACACTTGTACAACTTAAGAGCAAATATATACCTGAACAATACAGTGTTACATGTAAACTGATACACTTGTACAACTTAAGAGCAAATATACACCTGAACAATACAGTGTTACATGTAAACTGATACACTTGTACAACATCATAGCAAATATATACCTGAACAATTGAATGTTACATGTAAACTGATACACTTGTACAACATCATAGCAAATATATACCTGAACAATACAATGTTACATGTAAACTGATACACTTGTACAACATCATAGCAAATATATACCTGAACAATACAATGTTACATGTAAACTGATACACTTGTACAACATCATAGCAAATATATACCTGAACAATACAATGTTACATGTAAACTGATACACATGTACAACATCATAGCAAATATATACCTGAACAATACAATGTTACATGTAAACTGATACACTTGTACAACATCATAGCAAATATATACCTGAACAATACAATGTTACATGTAAACTGATAAACTTGTACAACATCATAGCAAATATATACCTGAACAATACAATGTTACATGTAAACTGATACACTTGTACAACTTAAGAGCAAATATATACCTGAACAATACAGTGTTACATGTAAACTGATACACTTGTACAACTTAAGAGCAAATATACACCTGAACAATACAGTGTTACATGTAAACTGATACACTTGTACAACATCATAGCAAATATATACCTGAACAATTGAATGTTACATGTAAACTGATACACTTGTACAACATCATAGCAAATATATACCTGAACAATACAATGTTACATGTAAACTGATACACTTGTACAACATCATAGCAAATATATACCTGAACAATACAGTGTTACATGTAAACTGATACACTTGTACAACATCATAGCAAATATATACCTGAACAATACAATGTTACATGAAAACTGATACACATGTAAAACAACATAGCAAATATATACCTGAACAATTGAATGTTACATGTAAACTGATACACTTGTACAACTTAAGAGCAAATATATACTTGAACAATACAATGTTTCATGTAAACTGATTCACTTGTACAACATCATGGCAAATATATACCTGAATAATACAATGTTACATGTAAACTGATACACTTGTAAAACTTAAGAGCAAATATATACCTGAACAATACAATGTTACATGTAAACTGATACACTTGTAAAACAACATAGCAAATATATACCTGAACAATACAATGTTACATGTAAACTGATACACTTGTACATCATAGCAAATATATACCTGAACAATCAAATGTTACATGTAAACTGATACACATGTACAACATCATAGCAAATATACACCTGAACAATACAGTGTTACATGTAAACTGATACACTTGTACAACATCATAGCAAATATATACCTGAACAATACAATGTTACATGTAAACTGATAAACTTGTACAACATCATAGCAAATATATACCTGAACAATACAATGTTACATGTAAACTGATACACTTGTACAACTTAAGAGCAAATATATACCTGAACAATACAGTGTTACATGTAAACTGATACACTTGTACAACTTAAGAGCAAATATACACCTGAACAATACAGTGTTACATGTAAACTGATACACTTGTACAACATCATAGCAAATATATACCTGAACAATACAATGTTACATGTAAACTGATACACTTGTACAACATCATAGCAAATATATACCTGAACAATACAATGTTACATGCAAACTGATACACATGTAAAACAACATAGCAAATATATACCTGAACAATTGAATGTTACATGTAAACTGATACACTTGTACAACTTAAGAGCAAATATATACTTGAACAATACAATGTTTCATGTAAACTGATTCACTTGTACAACATCATGGCAAATATATACCTGAATAATACAATGTTACATGTAAACTGATACACTTGTAAAACTTAAGAGCAAATATATACCTGAACAATACAATGTTACATGTAAACTGATACACTTGTAAAACAACATAGCAAATATATACCTGAACAATTGAATGTTACATGTAAACTGATACACTTGTACAACTTAAGAGCAAATATATACCTGAATAATACAATGTTACATGTAAACTGATACACTTGTAAAACTTAAGAGCAAATATATACCTGAACAATACAATGTTACATGTAAACTGATACACTTGTACAACTTCATAGCAAATATATACCTGAACAATACAATGTTACATGTAAACTGATACACATGTAAAACAACATAGCAAATATATACCTGAACAATACAATGTTACATGTAAACTGATACATATGTAAAACAACATAGCAAATATGTACCTGAACAATCGAATGTTACATGTAACCTGCTGATACACTTGAAGTCACTTGTGCAACTACATAGCAAATATACACCTGAACAAGACATGGTTGCATATACACTGATGCACTTGTACAACAACATAGCAAATATACACCTGAACAAGACATGGTTGCATATACACTGATACACTTGTACAACAACATAGCAAATAGCAAATATACACCTGAACAAGACATGGTTGCATATACACTGATACACTTGTACAACAACAAAACAAATATACACCTGAACAAGACATGGTCGCATATACACTGATACACTTGTACAACAACATAGCAAATATACACCTGAACAAGACATGGTTGCATATACACTGATACATTTGTACAACAACATAGCAAATATACACCTGAACAAGAAATTGTTGCATATACACTGATACACTTGTACAACATAGCAAATATACACCTGAACAAGACATGGTTGCATATACACTGATACATTTGTACAACAACATAGCAAATTTACACCTGAACAAGGCATGGTTGTATATACACTGATACACTTGTACAACAACATAGCAAATATACACCTGAACAAGAGATGGTTGCATATACACTGATACACTTGTACAACAACATAGCAAATTTACACCTGAACAAGACATGGTTGCATATACACTGATACACTTGTACAACATAGCAAATATACACCTGAACAAGGCATGGTTGCATATACACTGATACACTTGTACAACAACATAGCAAATATACACCTGAACAAGATATGGTTGCATATACACTGATACACTTGTACAACAACATAGCAAATTTACACCTGAACAAGACACGGTTGCATATACACTGATACATTTGTACAACAACATAGCAAATATACACCTGAACAAGGCATGGTTGCATATACACTGATACACTTGTACAACATAGCAAATATACACCTGAACAAGACACGGTTGCATATACACTTGAAGTCACTTGTTCAACAACATAGCAAATTTACACCTGAACAAGACATGGTTGCATATACACTGATACACTTGTACAACAACATAGCAAATATACACCTGAACAAGACATGGTTGCATATACACTGATACATTTGTACAACAACATAGCAAATATACACCTGAACAAGAAATTGTTGCATATACACTGATACACTTGTACAACATAGCAAATATACACCTGAACAAGACACGGTTGCATATACACTTGAAGTCACTTGTTCAACAACATAGCAAATTTACACCTGAACAAGACATGGTTGCATATACACTGATACACTTGTACAACAACATAGCAAATATACACCTGAACAAGACATGGTTGCATATACACTGATACATTTGTACAACAACATAGCAAATATACACCTGAACAAGAAATTGTTGCATATACACTGATACACTTGTACAACATAGCAAATATACACCTGAACAAGACATGGTTGCATATACACTGATACATTTGTACAACAACATAGCAAATATACACCTGAACAAGAAATTGTTGCATATACACTTGAAGTCACTTGTTCAACAACATAGCAAATTTACACCTGAACAAGGCATGGTTGCATATACACTGATACACTTGTACAACAACATAGCAAATATACACCTGAACAAGACATGGTTGCATATTCACTGATACACTTATACAACATAGCAGATATACACCTGAACAAGGCATGGTTGCATATACACTGATACACTTGTATAACATAGCAAATATACACCTGAACAAGGCATGGTTGCATATACACTGATACACTTGTACAACATAGCAAATATACACCTGAACAAGACATGGTTGCATATACACTGATACACTTGTACAACATAGCAAATATACACCTGAACAAGGCATGGTTGCATATACACTGATACACTTATACAACATAGCAAATATACACCTGAACAAGACATAGTTACATATTCACTGATACACTTATACAACATAGCAAATATACACTTGAACAAGGCATGGTTGCATATACACTGATACACTTGTACAACATAGCAAATATACACCTGAACAAGGCATGGTTGCATATACACTGATACACTTGTACAACATAGCAAATATACACCTGAACAAGACACGGTTGCATATACACTTGAAGTCCCTTGTTCAACAACATAGCAAATTTACACCTGAACAAGACATGGTTGCATATACACTGATACACTTGTACAACAACATAGCAAATATACACCTGAACAAGAAATTGTTGCATATTCACTGATACACTTATACAACATAGCAAATATACACCTGAACAAGACATAGTTACATATTCACTGATACACTTATACAACATAGCAAATATACACCTGAACAAGGCATGGTTGCATATACACTGATACACTTGTACAACATAGCAAATATACACCTGAACAAGGCATGGTTGCATATACACTGATACACTTGTACAACATAGCAAATATACACCTGAACAAGACACGGTTGCATATACACTTGAAGTCCCTTGTTCAACAACATAGCAAATTTACACCTGAACAAGACATGGTTGCATATACACTGATACACTTGTACAACAACATAGCAAATATACACCTGAACAAGAAATTGTTGCATATTCACTGATACACTTATACAACATAGCAAATATACACCTGAACAAGACATAGTTACATATTCACTGATACACTTATACAACATAGCAAATATACACCTGAACAAGGCATGGTTGCATATACACTGATACACTTGTACAACATAGCAAATATACACCTGAACAAGGCATGGTTGCATATACACTGATACACTTGTACAACATAGCAAATATACACCTGAACAAGACATGGTTGCATATACACTGATACACTTGTACAACATAGCAAATATACACATGAACAAGACACGGTTGCATATACACTTGAAGTCCCTTGTTCAACAACATAGCAAATTTACACCTGAACAAGACATGGTTGCATATACACTGATACACTAGTACAACAACATAGCAAATATACCCCTGAACAAGACATGGTTGCATATTCACTGATACACTTATACAACAATAGATTTTAGCTAATGAAATTTGCTAAAACTTTTCCTATAAATACTTTTCAGATGTCTTCCTACTCATAAGCTGGGCCATTTAGCTCAGTTGGTTACACGTCTGACTATCAAGCCAGGGGTCATGAGTTTGAATCCCCAACTAGTAACAGTGTCCACGATGATTGATATTCGACATTGTGTCTCATTATCATTCATCTCTCATGGTCACCGCTGATTCAAGTGGGAGAGTTAATTGTTACTTGCGAAGATTGGTGTGCTTGAGGACTGGTTAACCTTTCAGGATCCCAGGAAACAGTGGTTAGGTTAACTGATCATCTGTTAGCCCTAGATGGCATAAAAATGATACAAAATATTCAATCAATCAATCCTACTCGTAAAAGTGCACAAAAAATAGAAAGGAAAATACTTTTATATATTACCGGAAACTGTGTTTGAAATTAACTGTTTTCAATTTACCTACAAAAAAAACACGAATATATGTATGCTGGATATACCCGTACACACTATAATACATATATGCCTGATATATACCTGTACACACTATAATACATATATGCCTGATATACCTGTACACACTATAATACATGTATGCCTGATACACTATAATACATGTATGCCTGATATACATGTACAAACTATAATATATTATATCAATTTTATTGTTTATAGTAAATACTAGTATTTGCTTGTGTTTTTTTTTTCAGATCCGAAAGACATCAACTGATTTGACAACAGAAGTTCATGTGTGGCGATTTCCTGTTTTCATGCTCTTTGTTACTTGTAATCACTTTGAATAAAGTGCTTGTAGTCAGATAATGTTTTATTTTTGTTTTATTGTGATAAAGAAACACTGGATGAGAGCAACATTATCAGCTTATTGTTAATGATATTTACAGTTTTAGAATGAGTATAGCTGTATACAAAGGTATTTCATTACCGATTTTATTAATATGATCATTATTGTTCACAATTTCATTAATAAAATACCTTTGGTTCTGAAATTCTCTCAGCACTTCTTCATCATTAGTGTTGACCCTACTTTCCACCTTTATTTATTTAATGCTTAATTTCACAATCGACAAACAGCATAATCATATACAATTATTTCAATATTACAAGGGACCTCATGGCCGAGTAGTGTAAGGTAGCATCTCAAGATCACTCACCTCTGACCGATATGCTCATAGATTTGATCCCACTTGCTCCAAAACTTTATGTAAGAAAGTTTGCCAGTTTCTTGCAAAAGGATGGTAGTTCTACTCAGATTCATTCTGAGGTCTTCCTCTACCAATAAAACTGGATATGCCATTCTCGTGTATAGCCTGAAATATGTTGAAAATGGGTTTAACTCCATTTAAAAAATCAATATTGCAAAGTATAAACCATACACGTAATACCATGACATCAATGGTTACAAACAAATAAATGATTACAATTTTTATCAAACATTAATGCATTTAAACTATAAGTATACATTTTTGAATATTTAGATGGCTAACAGACGATCCGTTAATAATTCTTTCTTGGGGGTCCTGGAAGATAACCAGTACTGGAGCACTCGTATCTCAGCAAGTAACTGATACATTGCAATCATCCTATGTCACCAATTGAAGGATATATAGTTTGCCAATATACCCACATGGCTACTTATTTACATACATGTTCACTACAAACTCTGTGCTTACAAATCAATATACATGTTAACAAACCTACATACACCTCAGTTTATCTACCTACATGTCTATCAACACGCGTACACATATCAATATGCCTGCACGTCTTGTAACATAGCTACATGTCTATCAACATGTATACACGTCTATCAACATATCAGTTAACATACCTACAAGTCTATCAACATGTCTATCAACTTGCCCATACACATCCATCACATATCTATCAACATACCTGCAAGACTATCAACATACCTGCATATCTACCAACGTACTAGTAATCAATCATCATACCTGCTTGTCTGTCAACATGCCCCTATACGTCTATCAACATGCCCTAACACGTCAATCACATATATATCAACATACCTACACGACTCTCAACATGCCTGCATGTATATCTACATACTTGTTATCTGTCAACATACCTGCACATCTATCAGCATGTCTCTTCAGGACAACATATCTATCAGTATGTCTGCACGTCTATCAACATATCTATTAGCATGCCTGCATGTCTATCAACATATCTACCAGCATGTCTGCACATCTATCAACATATCTATTAGCATGCCTGCACGTCTATCAACATATCTACCAGCATGTCAGCACGTCTATCAACATATCTATCAGCATGCATGCACGCCTTTCAACACACCAATCAGCATGCTGTGAAATGTATTTCAGCATATACTTGCACGTCTATCAACATGTCTGTTAGCATGCCTGCACGACTATCAACATGTCTATCAGCATGCCTGCACGTCTGTCAACATATCTATCAGCATGCCTGCACGTTTATCAAAATATCTACCAGCATGCATGCATGCACTTCTTTCAACATGTCTACAAGCATGCCTGTACGTCTATCAACATGTCTACCAGCATGCCTGCACGTCTATCAACATATCTATTAACTTGACTATACGTCTATCAATATATCTTTTAACGTGACTATACGTCTATCAAAATATCTACCAGCATGCCTGTACGTCTATCAACATATCTACCAGCATGACTGCACATCTATCAACATATCAATCAGCATGTCTGCACGTCTATCATCATATCTACCAGAATGCTTGCACGTCTATCAACATATATACCAGCATGCCTGCACGTCTACCAACATATCTATCAGCATGCCTGCAAGTCTATCAAAATATCTATCTATTAACGTGGCTGCATGTCTATCAACATATTTATTAATATGCCCGCATGTTTACTAACCTACGTGCATAACTACCCAACTACATGTAATTACAAGTTTATTTTATCTATCTGCTTGTCTATCGCATGTAATCTTCTTATACATGTCTACAATACATGTCTACACACAGGTTAACACACGGGGGGGGGGGGGGGGGGGGGGGGGGGAGTGCCGCCGTTTTGACCCCTCTTTTTGACCCTATTTCTTTTGTATACTGTGATATAGAGCTTTGACCCTTCTTTCTGGACACATTTCAAACCCGTAGGCGATCTCATGTCGTGAATAGGAGCTAAGATGTGAGGAGAGTGGGGAGGGATGGGTATATATCTGAGTTTCCTATTCCTGTGGGATAGTAAGCCCTTCCTGCTGGTAGGGAGTCGAGGGCCTAAAATTTTAAAATGTTTAAATTTGTAACCCCAAATGCTGCAATCTAGCTATAGGCTAATGTGAAGTAACATTAATGTTTGGTATTTTGTCGGTTTTTTTTTTTAAAAAAATATTGGGGGGAGAGGGGTGGCAATGTCTATGTCCTTCTGGTTCCCCAACCTGAACATTGGTTGAGTGATTGAGGAGATGTCCCCTTATCCCCATCCCGGGCCTTACTAAAGTATGCTTGCACCGTAGGTCCAACTGATTTTACCCTACGTCGCCATTACCACATTTTATAGTCAAATAACGTGTTTGTTTATGCATAATTTCATTTTCTGTCACTACTACGTCGTCATCCCTCTCTACCACTTAGTCCTTCATCTACCAACCCTCAACCCCCGCCCATACTGGTTCAGTGGTGCTTTACTGGCATGTTGAGATTTATCCCTTATTAGGCCTCTTTCATTTTCTAAATATGACGTCACGTCGCGCGTCCCGCTAATATTTGGTGTCCGAGATATGCGATAGGAGATTGCACAATTGTAAAATACCACTAGCATTTTAATTATCAACTAGAGCTAAGAATTTTAATTATCAAAAAAGTTTAAATTATTTTAATATCTTTATTACAGTAATATTTTTGAAACAAGATTTTGTTAGTTTTATTTTATTTGGAATAATAGTCACGAGGCAACGTATGGGTTAAAGGTCGTCATGTTTTTTTTTAAAATGCACCACTTCTCACTGAGTTCTAGATGTCGCTCGAGTGATACTGTAACGAGTTCGTAAACGAACTCGCCCTTTGGGCGATTTCGGTTTCGACCCCTATTAGACACTTAAATTTAAACACAACACATGATGTGAGTTCTAGTTCAAATTATGTCATTTTGGTATTAAGCTTACTGGGTAACTGTCCGCGCAATATAGATACCGTAACAGTAATATACAACAAAAGGCTTGACCGTGGGTAGATATATACCGTCAAGATTTAGATACTCCAACTAGCTATGTTGCTGTTTTAATTGGAAACTGACCACAGCTCTGATAAAATTGGCGAAACCATAGGTTTGCAACATATTTTTTCCCCTTTTTCTCCCAAACTTTATTTAAAAACATGTTGTTGTATAGTGTTTAGCCTTGGTTTCAATAAGCCTGTGTGGTTCTGGCTAAGAATAGTATCACTGTCGATCTCTGTAGAGGGGTAGGAATCCTCCGAATGGGTGTCATGTTCATTTTATCATTTTTTGTCATATTCACTATTGTGGTTAAATTATCAACCCCTGTGTGGTTCCAGGGAGCCATGAGTGATGGCAAGAATAGGATCGCTGTGGCTTATGCATGTCGTAAGAAGCGACAAATTGAGTAATAAGAAAAAATTTGAAAAAAACTCTGCAGGTATCAAGGTTTTAGGTTTTGCTTTTGTACATGTAGAGTGAACCTGGAATCTTCAATCCTGTGTTGGCGTTGAATAACCTATAATGTGTTGGTATGCTGTAAAACCCTATTCATTCATTCATTCATTGGTTTCAATATTTTTTCCGTTATATCCCAACAGTGTCTACTTGAAACAGAATTCTGAGTGCTGCCACACTGGAGTATCATGCCGCAAACACATGGTACGATACCCCACCCAGTCATATTATACTGACACCGGGCCGACCCAACCTAGACTATCCTCTTAATGGTGAGTGCCAAGCGAGGAAGCTTCTATAACCATTTTTGGTACAACTAGGCCAGGGATTGAACCCACAACCTTCTGCATGCGAGACAGACACTACCACTAGACCATGTTGTGATGTTCAAATTATAAACAATGTACGTCAACCTTGTAGTAAAACGTGCCTGCATTGTTGATGAGAATATCGACAGGTCCAAAAGTAGTCTCAGCATGACGTACCAGCTCTATAAAGGAAGTATAATTGGACGATGATGCGAAGTGCAAGATGATGCAAGTGCTATAGCAGTGGATTTCCCTATCCCACCTGATGCACAAGTTACTATGGCAACCTGATCTTTCAATGTGTTTCCTGAAAACACAACTTTCTGGCTAGCAATGTAGAGGTAAATACAAGACCACGAAATATTGATAACTAGACTATGGAACATTAATTACAATATTTTGATGCAGAGTCGGGTAAGCTCAGTCAGTAGCGCGTATGACTTTCAATCCAGAGGCCGTGAGTTCGAATCCATGCTCGGCCAGTCTCGATGATAATTGATGTACAACATATCATCTCGTTGTCATATGGCTCTCATTGCTGATTAAGTGGGAAAGTTATCTTGTTCTTGCAGAAATGGGTGTGCTTGAGTACTGGTTAACCTTCCAGGATCCCAGGAAAGAGTGGTTAGATTAAATGATTGTCTGTTGGTCCGCGATGGCATAAAAACTATGCTAAATATTGAAACAAAATATTTTGAAATTGTATTGCAATATGAAACTTCTGTAATTCATAATCACATTCTTTTCATTTTCATATTTTCCCTTGAGCATTTAGTTATATCTACATTGAAAAAAGAATGCTTTAGATGTCTAAAAGATGAAATGATTATAAAAATGGATAAAAAGCATCTCAGTTGGGATAGAACATACACCCCGGTCGTGGGTTCGATCCCCTGCTGGGTCATACCAAACACTTGACAAATGGTACTGGAAGCTTCCACGCTGAGCATTTAGAAGATCATTCTAGGTCTCTTCGGCTTGGTGTCAGTATTATGTGACTGGGTGGGGTTTCATACCATGTGTCTGTGGTATGATACTCCAGTGTGGCAGTGCACAGAATACTTCTGCAATTAGACAACAACAACAACAACAACAACAACAACAACAACAACAACAACAACAACAACAACAACAACAACAACAACAACAACAACAACAACAACAACAACAACAACAACAACAACAACAACAACAACAACAACAACAACAACAACAACAACAACAACAACAACAACAACAACAACAACAACAACAACAACAAACAACAAACAAACAACATTTTATGTCCAGATAATGATATGTTATATTCTCAACAAGACTAACCGCAGGAGCTTATATAATCATATGAATATTGGAATAGACAAACAGGGTTTTAATTATTAAAGAGGCATCGCCTATATCGCCGATATTGTTTTAATCTAAGCAGTAAAACTGCACATGTATATCAAACATGATATATCATGGATATTCTGTTCAATAACGTATATTGTATTTTGTCTCTGTAGTGTAAAATTCTTTAATTTTGTTGGCCAAATACTAAATTGCGGCCCGCGCTTGTGCTCTACAATGGTTGATTTACTCTTTAAACCCCACCCCCTTCTATACTAAAATCCACTATATTTCTACTGAAAAACATGTATGCCCATTCCATGTTGTCCATCCCCTCTAAACTAAAATCCTAGATCTGCCCCTGCACTAACATTTAAATATTTCACTACTATTTGTAATGGTATTTTCATCATTTTATATTTCAACTGATGAAGTACAGTTTTTATGCCCCCCACAAAAAAATTTTGGGTGGCATTTAGTAATCACAGCGTCTGTCCGTCCGTCTGTCCGTCCGTCCGGTATTTCGTTTCCGGCCTGTAACTTTGTCCTGCATAGATGGATTTTGTTGATACTTGCTACAAATTATCAACATAGTATAACGACGTATTGCGAGTAAGACCCACACCCATACCTCAAAGGTCAAGGTCACAATTTGAGTTTGTTTGACAACACATTGAGTTTGTGTGAGATTTCGTTTCTGGCCTGTAACTTTGTCATGCATTGATGGATTTTGTTGATACTTGCTACAAATCATCAACATAACATATCATATATTTTTATTTTCACAGACCATTTGGGGGGCATGTGACACTTGACATATCTTATTGTTGAATACTATTGAAGATATTAAACTTGCTTTTAACAGTGACTTAGTTACAGAGTGTTTATATGCCTCTGCTTTCAATTGTAAGATTTCATTACTGCCCAACACGTGATCCCTTCTCACTAGTGACAGTATATGTGTTGCGCCTCCTAAGTGTGCCCCCTCTAAACTGAAATTCTGGTTATCCCCCTTGATGCATTTAAATAGTAATGTATTTTATTTTAAATTTATTGTCTTTCCACTCCCTAGGAATGAGATCCAAGGTCCCTAGGTGGTAGTCTGTTTAAATATCAAATATTCTCAAAGTGATTAACTTCCTAAGAATTTATATTAGACATATTTCTTTGCATATTTGCTTCAGATTACTTGTTGGACCGGACAGGTTAACGTAAAATAGGCTATAATAAATTAATTGCTAGATTATCATCCCCACCCGACCCCTAATTTTCATGCTGCCCCGACCCTTATTATTTCCGCCCTACCCATTTATAAGAAAAATTTGGATGATAATTTAGCAATTAATTTATAATGGCCTTATCCATTTTAATAATCATTTTATTTTTTAAGACATTTATAGCGTTTTCTTCTTACATACTCCCTTTAATGTAAAAAAGTTATGTTCATAGAGGTGTGGTCACATCATCTTTTTTCACTCAGATACTTTCACACCATTTTTTGGTGAGTAATATTCACTCGGATGTGTTCACCTTTATTTGTGGTGAGTTAAGTGGGTAAAAAAGCAAAACTGAACAGAATTTGTTTAATATATTATACTTTAATATATTTTAATATAATTTTATTTTTTACAAAAAAAAACCCTAAAACAATGAAAACAAATTGATTACCAAATCAAAATGGTCAAATTTTATTTTTGGAAAACTGAATGAAAAAAATATGAAAAAAAAAATATTTTTTTTTTTTAATATATAAAAGTATGTAAATAATAATAATGAATACTAAATTTTAATAAGAAAAACAAATGAATCTTATTGATGATTAAAATCAAAATCAAAATTTATTTATTATATTAATTTTAATAAAAAAAAAAATATATATATTAAAAAGTTTAAAAAATAATTAATTTTAAATGAAAAATTATTAATGAAATGTTTTATTTTAAAATATGAAAGTATAGATAAATATATGAATACAAAAATTTTTAGTTTTGTAAATTATACATTATTACGTAAATCAATTTTTTTTTTTATATAAATTTTATTGTAAAATGAATGGAATATGTAGACCTACATAAAAAACAATTTTACAAAATGTATTCTTTTGACAAATTTTATTAAATAAAATTTAGAAAAATGTTTGATATAAAAAACTTGGTTCCTGAAACATTCACTTTTGCAGGACGCAAGGAACAATTAATGAATAAACAACATTCTGTGATTTTATTCAAAATATAACAAAGACAAAACAATTAAAAATTAAAACAACACACAGCAAATAAAACAATTCTTCATAGAATAATTAGTTTGGAAATATTGTAACACCAAACATATACAAAACTAAAATAAAATCAATAACATTACCACTCTTTATAAATTAAAAGTATGGCCACATTATCAAAGATAAAGGTTAAAGGTGAAGGTCAAATATGGTCGCATTATCAAATATAATTATGGCAGCCATTAGTTTGCAAATTTCACAAAATGTATGATTTGTTTTTATTAAACATTCAAGTTGGCTTTTACTATTCACAAGTTTGAGTTTGATTTAATATTTAGCATCATTTTTTATGCCATCGAGAGCTAACTGACGATCAGTTAATCTAACTAATTAATTAACGAACTTTCCCACTTGAATGAGCAGTGAGTGTCACATTGGTGTCCAGGGATTGCTAGTTTGATTCTCCACATTGCCACAGTTGCTGTGGTAATTGATATACAACATTGTCTCTCATTATCATTCGTCTCTCACCGCTGATTCAAGTGGGAAAATTATCGGTTATTTACAAAATATGTGAATTTCGAAAGATTCGATATTTCTTTTTCATTGTTTGATATCATAAAGCTATCTAATCATTTAAACTTGACCATCTGCCATTATATGGCTTCTTGTGTTGTTTTAGATAGATAGATTTATTTATCACACAATTTCACAGATGTACATACATGAATAAAATGCATGTTGCACCATTAAAAAAATAAGTATTAAATATCATGCATATCATAACCAAGGATAACCTAAAATGAAAATTGCGTCAACTCTTATTTCCACTGTGGTCCTTGATGGCATGAATAGGCATAAAGGAGATTATATATTACAACGCTCTTAATAAAAATAAGACCAAAACTGAGGGCATAAGAATGGAAAAAATTAACTAATAATAAAAAGAAAAAATAATATTGAGCCAACATAAATTATCTTATTCTGTATAAATAGGAAAAACAAGTAAAAATAACTCATGTTCAATAAATATAAAACAATAAGATATCATGAAAATAGAATATAGGACTATAATGTGGTAAACTGACAATTAATCTGCCAATCTAATTAGGTCTCTACTGGTTTCACCAGAAGGGACTATAGGTTACCCCCCTTACGTCAGTCAGGCCGGTCCTTTTGTCCAGAAAGATAAAAAAGAAAATATGTAAACCAAGATTGTGTAACATACAAAAAGGAAATGGCAATATAAAGATAATGCAGGTCATTTTATATATTTTAGTCTGAGAATAAACATGAGTATTTCGTTGGACACCCAACATGGCTTTTGACATCTTCCGAGATAGACAGGCTGAACATTCCATAGGACACCCCGACATGGCTTTCGACATCTTCCGAGATAGACAGGCTGAACATTCCATAGGAAATCCCGACATGGCTTTTGACATCTTCCGAGATAGACAGGCTGAACATTCCATAGGAAATCCCGACATGGCTTTTGACATCTTCCGAGATAGACAGGCTGAACATTCCATAGGACACCCCGACATGGCTTTTGACATCTTCCGAGATAGACAGGCTGAACATTACGTAGGAAATCCCGACATGGCTTTGGACATCTTCCGAGATAGACAGCTGAACATTCCGTAGGACACCCCGACATGGCTTTGGACATCTTCCGAGATAGACAGGCTGAACATTACGTAGGAAATCCCGACATGGCTTTGGACATCTTCCGAGATAGACAGACTAAACATTCCGTAGGAAATCCCGACATGGCTTTGGACATCTTCCGAGATAGACAGGCTGAACATTACGTAGGAAATCCCGACATGGCTTTGGACATCTTCCGAGATAGACAGCTGAACATTCCGTAGGACACCCCGACATGGCTTTGGACATCTTCCGAGATAGACAGGCTGAACATTACGTAGGAAATCCCGACATGGCTTTGGACATCTTCCGAGATAGACAGACTAAACATTCCGTAGGAAATCCCGACATGGCTTTGGACATCTTCCGAGATAGACAGGCTGAACATTACGTAGGAAATCCCGACATGGCTTTGGACTTCTTCCGAGATAGACAGCTGAACATTCCGTAGGACACCCCGACATGGCTTTGGAGATCTTCCGAGATAGACAGGCTGAACATTCCGTAGGAAATCCCGACATGGCTTTGGACATCTTCCGAGATAGACAGCTGAACATTCCGTAGGACACCCCGACATGGCTTTGGACATCTTCCGAGATAGACAGGCTGAACATTCCGTAGGAAATCCCGACATGGCTTTGGACATCTTCCGAGATAGACAGCTGAACATTCCGTAGGACACCCCGACATGGCTTTGGACATCTTCCGAGATAGACAGGCTGAACATTACGTAGGAAATCCCGACATGGCTTTGGACATCTTCCGAGATAGACAGACTAAACATTCCGTAGGAAATCCCGACATGGCTTTGGACATCTTCCGAGATAGACAGGCTGAACATTCCGTAGGAAATCCCGACATGGCTTTGGACATCTTCCGAGATAGACAGCTGAACATTCCGTAGGACACCCCGACATGGCTTTGGACATCTTCCGAGATAGACAGGCTGAACATTACGTAGGAAATCCCGACATGGCTTTGGACATCTTCCGAGATAGACAGACTAAACATTCCGTAGGAAATCCCGACATGGCTTTGGACATCTTCCGAGATAGACAGGCTGAACATTACGTAGGAAATCCCGACATGGCTTTGGACATCTTCCGAGATAGACAGCTGAACATTCCGTAGGACACCCCGACATGGCTTTGGACATCTTCCGAGATAGACAGGCTGAACATTACGTAGGAAATCCCGACATGGCTTTGGACATCTTCCGAGATAGACAGACTAAACATTCCGTAGGAAATCCCGACATGGCTTTGGACATCTTCCGAGATAGACAGGCTGAACATTACGTAGGAAATCCCGACATGGCTTTGGACATCTTCCGAGATAGACAGCTGAACATTCCGTAGGACACCCCGACATGGCTTTGGACATCTTCCGAGATAGACAGGCTGAACATTCCGTAGGAAATCCCGACATGGCTTTGGACATCTTCCCAGATAGACAGACTAAACATTCCGTAGGAAATCCCGACATGGCTTTGGACATCTTCCGAGATAGACAGGCTGAACATTACGTAGGAAATCCCGACATGGCTTTGGACTTCTTCCGAGATAGACAGCTGAACATTCCGTAGGACACCCCGACATGGCTTTGGACATCTTCCGAGATAGACAGGCTGAACATTCCGTAGGAAATCCCGACATGGCTTTGGACATCTTCCGAGATAGACAGCTGAACATTCCGTAGGACACCCCGACATGGCTTTGGACATCTTCCGAGATAGACAGGCTGAACATTACGTAGGAAATCCCGACATGGCTTTGGACATCTTCCGAGATAGACAGACTAAACATTCCGTAGGAAATCCCGACATGGCTTTGGACATCTTCCGAGATAGACAGGCTGAACATTACGTAGGAAATCCCGACATGGCTTTGGACATCTTCCGAGATAGACAGCTGAACATTCCGTAGGACACCCCGACATGGCTTTGGACATCTTCCGAGATAGACAGGCTGAACATTACGTAGGAAATCCCGACATGGCTTTGGACATCTTCCGAGATAGACAGACTAAACATTCCGTAGGAAATCCCGACATGGCTTTGGACATCTTCCGAGATAGACAGGCTGAACATTACGTAGGAAATCCCGACATGGCTTTGGACATCTTCCGAGATAGACAGCTGAACATTCCGTAGGACACCCCGACATGGCTTTGGACATCTTCCGAGATAGACAGGCTGAACATTACGTAGGAAATCCCGACATGGCTTTGGACATCTTCCGAGATAGACAGACTAAACATTCCGTAGGAAATCCCGACATGGCTTTGGACATCTTCCGAGATAGACAGGCTGAACATTACGTAGGAAATCCCGACATGGCTTTGGACATCTTCCGAGATAGACAGGCTGAACATTACGTAGGAAATCCCGACATGGCTTTGGACATCTTCCGAGATAGACAGCTGAACATTCCGTAGGACACCCCGACATGGCTTTGGACATCTTCCGAGATAGACAGGCTGAACATTCCGTAGGAAATCCCGACATGGCTTTGGACATCTTCCGAGATAGACAGACTAAACATTCCGTAGGAAATCCCGACATGGCTTTGGACATCTTCCGAGATAGACAGGCTGAACATTACGTAGGAAATCCCGACATGGCTTTGGACTTCTTCCGAGATAGACAGCTGAACATTCCGTAGGACACCCCGACATGGCTTTGGACATCTTCCGAGATAGACAGGCTGAACATTCCGTAGGAAATCCCGACATGGCTTTGGACATCTTCCGAGATAGACAGCTGAACATTCCGTAGGACACCCCGACATGGCTTTGGACATCTTCCGAGATAGACAGGCTGAACATTACGTAGGAAATCCCGACATGGCTTTGGACATCTTCCGAGATAGACAGACTAAACATTCCGTAGGAAATCCCGACATGGCTTTGGACATCTTCCGAGATAGACAGGCTGAACATTACGTAGGAAATCCCGACATGGCTTTGGACATCTTCCGAGATAGACAGCTGAACATTCCGTAGGACACCCCGACATGGCTTTGGACATCTTCCGAGATAGACAGGCTGAACATTGCGTAGGAAATCCCGACATGGCTTTGGACATCTTCCGAGATAGACAGACTAAACATTCCGTAGGAAATCCCGACATGGCTTTGGACATCTTCCGAGATAGACAGGCTGAACATTACGTAGGAAATCCCGACATGGCTTTGGACATCTTCCGAGATAGACAGACTAAACATTCCGTAGGAAATCCCGACATGGCTTTGGACATCTTCCGAGATAGACAGGCTGAACATTCCGTAGGAAATCCCGACATGGCTTTGGACATCTTCCGAGATAGACAGCTGAACATTCCGTAGGACACCCCGACATGGCTTTGGACATCTTCCGAGATAGACAGGCTGAACATTACGTAGGAAATCCCGACATGGTTTTGGACATCTTCCGAGATAGACAGACTGAACATTCCGTAGGAAATCCTGACATGGCTTTGGACATCTTCCGAGATAGACAGGCTGAACATTACGTAGGAAATCCCGACATGGCTTTGGACATCTTCCGAGATAGACAGCTGAACATTCCGTAGGACACCCCGACATGGCTTTGGACATCTTCCGAGATAGACAGGCTGAACATTACGTAGGAAATCCCGACATGGCTTTGGACATCTTCCGAGATAGACAGACTAAACATTCCGTAGGAAATCCCGACATGGCTTTGGACATCTTCCGAGATAGACAGGCTGAACATTACGTAGGAAATCCCGACATGGCTTTGGACATCTTCCGAGATAGACAGACTAAACATTCCGTAGGAAATCCCGACATGGCTTTGGAGATCTTCCGAGATAGACAGGCTGAACATTCCGTAGGAAATCCCGACATGGCTTTGGAGATCTTCCGAGATAGACAGCTGAACATTCCGTAGGACACCCCGACATGGCTTTGGACATCTTCCGAGATAGACAGGCTGAACATTACGTAGGAAATCCTGACATGGCTTTGGACATCTTCCGAGATAGACAGACTAAACATTCCGTAGGAAATCCCGACATGGCTTTGGAGATCTTCCGAGATAGACAGGCTGAACATTACGTAGGAAATCCCGACATGGCTTTGGACATCTTCCGAGATAGACAGCTGAACATTCCGTAGGACACCCCGACATGGCTTTGGACATCTTCCGAGATAGACAGGCTGAACATTACGTAGGAAATCCCGACATGGCTTTGGACATCTTCCGAGATAGACAGACTAAACATTCCGTAGGAAATCCCGACATGGCTTTGGACATCTTCCGAGATAGACAGGCTGAACATTACGTAGGAAATCCCGACATGGCTTTGGACATCTTCCGAGATAGACAGCTGAACATTCCGTAGGAAATCCCGACATGGCTTTGGACATCTTCCGAGATAGACAGACTGAACATTCCGTAGGACACCCCGACATGGCTTTGGACATCTTCCGACATAGACAGCTGAACATTAGGTAGGACGCCCCGACATGGCTTTTGCCATCTTCCGAGAATAGACACACTTAAGATTCCGTTTGACAAATTTCATTCAACATTTCACATCATGGCATAGGACAAATTCAGATAACAGCACTGCAAGTTGGTGCAGATGCTTATCTTTTTTAATGTCCATTTTGTTGGCCAAAGTTACCACAATCAATACCATCACTCAAAACAAAACTGACTGAAGTAAAAATAATAAAAAAAACACTTACCTACATACATTGTATATGTAATGTAACATGATATATGACTGTGTACTATGTTTAGGCACTACAATACAGGTAGAATATTGGGAAATAAAAAAATATTTTAAGGAAGTTTTGGGGCGTAAGATGATTTAAGTAAGTAAGCTATATACATTGTTATATAATACATGATATGAATGTGTTTATGAAGTAGTTTGCTTAGAAAAAAAATCTTAGCTATCTAAAATATAAGATTGAAAATTAAAAATAATATTTAAACTTCAACCAGTATTAACTAAGTCCATTAAGTAGGTCAAGTTCAGTGGTATTTAACATGATGGTGATCAGTTTACAGAATTAATACTTAATATTTAAAAAAACGAAAAAAGTTTTCAGTATAAATTTAACCCTACCTCAACAAAAAAAACAAAGTCCATTAAGTAGGTCAAGGTCAGTAATGTAAACTGAATAAAATATTTAAAAAGAATAAAACCCAAGCTCAATAAAACATTACAAACAAAAAAGATTTTAGTAAAAAATAAACCCAACCTCAACAAAAAAAAACAAAGTCCATTAAGTAGGTCAAGGTCTGTAATGTCAGCTCATTTTTTAAAGATAAAAAAATATATTTAAAAAAAATTAAACTCAAGCTCAACAAAAACATTACAATTTTTTTTTAAATAATCCTGGCCTCAACAAAAAAAACAAAGTCCATTAAGTAGGTCAATATAAGTGATGTCAACTTTTGTTTACAGAATCTTATCAGTTAAAACAAAATTAGATTTAAAATAATAAAATGAAACCCAAGCCAAAAAAAAAAATACACTTTTCGAGCCAAATTTATAAAAAGATTTTAGTAGAGCGTATTTGAATAATTTAATCTCCTCTTATTACCATTATACATCATAATTGAATTGAATATTAAGCGTCATTTTTTTGCCATCGTGGGCTACCAGACGGTCAGTTAAACTAACCACTGTTTCCTAGGATCCTGAAAGGTGAACCAGTACTCGAGCACACCCCATCTCTGCAAAGTAAATGATAACTTTTCCACTTGAATCAGTGGTGAGAGACGAATGTTAATGTTAATATCAATCATCACGGAGACTGTTGCAGGGTGGGGAACAAATTTGTTTGAATGATAATGAAACACGATGGCGTATATCAATCATCACGGAGACTGTTGCAGGGTGGTTCGTTTTAAAAAAAGACTTAAATCAAACAAATCAAATTTACAGACCAATGTCACTGAAAACTGCATTTGGATTATATTTTTGTCCCCAACAGAAATGACATCATTGTACAACTAATGACGTTTAGGCGCCATAACGCTACTAGTTGTACAATAGTATCCAGTTTGATAAACAACTAATCGTACACTCGTAAAAAATGTCAGAGTGATAATATTTATTAATTCTTAAAAGAACTTGGTCTGAAAATTTGAAAATGTTTCAGTGGTTTATATTCGCATAACAAAAGTGTTTTTTTTTTAAAATATACAATTAACAATTCGATAGATGAAATTTAAAGTTAAGTCTTGATGTTGCTTTGTTGGACGTCTCCACTTCCGCTTGGTACCATTCGTCCGACCCTGCAAAGTTAAAACATCATTTTTACCCTTACGCTTATTCAAATTTAAGACATCGTTAATATATTCTGCCAAATGAGCATTTGTACACAAAGTGCATTTGACCCAGGACCACATTCATGTATGTAAAACTTGGTCACACTGGTGCATCTTCAATTGCTATTTTTATCTTTTAAATAGATGAATGGGTGTGGGGGTAAATGGTTTAATTCATTCAAAGTTATCACAACAATTTGATCATTTGCAAATTTATGTAGATTTGAAGAAGTTAATTTCCATTATTACTATTTGAAATTTCTTATTTAGTATTTTTTTCAATATATAAAATTAGTGGTATCACAAACAGTTTTGAGTATAAAAATTCATTTCTTTGAAAATAGGATCTTGTACTAATAAAAATGAATACCATTAGAATTAAGCACGGTTTGTCCCTTGTGACCACAAATGCGACTTCTTTGAACCATTCACAAAGAAAAGTGCACCTTTCTGAACCATAATTGAACTTTTAACCAATCACAAAGAGTTGTGCCCCTTTCCTAACTTTAAACAATTTTCACAAAGAGTTGTGCCCCCTCTCAAACTTGTACACACTGAGCAGAAAAAAAATCTCTTATATGACACATGACCCCTACATCATATTTTGATAGTGCAGAGGTTGACAAACAGTAAAATGTAGGTTTCACTTCTTTCATTTGGGACCCTCTATGAATGACAAGCCTTCAAACTTTTATTATTTACTATAGAATAAAGAACAAAAATCAATGGTGGGGTTACACCTTTAACCCTTAACTCCATAGATACGCATTTTCCTGCACCAATCACAGGAGGCCTTTGAAAACAGTGCAGGAAGAGTTCAGATTGCTCGTAATGAGCAATCTGAACACTTCCTGCTCTGTTTTCCACTCTGTCAGTTAATATAAACATAATTCACCCATTGCTGATACGTGGTGAATAACACTTTCAATATTAGATGTGTCCAAAGGTGTCTATATAAAGTAAAGGGTTAAATCAATTACAAAGAGTTGTGCCCCTTTCCAAAATAGAATTGAAGTTTCTGCATACATACTGGGGGTATTTAAATGTTATGTTTATATAGCATCATATCCATAGTTATTTTGCTGGCCTTTGCCAAATTATCTTATTTGTAAGTCTTAAGGATGCTCCTCAAAATGAAAGTAATTTTTTTAATCCAGTTTTTTTAAACATATTTATTATTATCTTAGATGAAATTGATGTTTGAATTTTTATTTATGTTGAGGACCCAAAGGAAGTTTATTTATCAATCAACTCTCGAGTGTCCGCTGCCTGGGTAGAACCAGTACTGAGTTTTGTTTTATGAGAGGCATTGGGTTGAGCTGGGTAACAAACCCACAACCTAAGTAAGTGGCCAACACTATCCATTACGCTACCACCCCCGCTTTTATTTATGTTGAGGACCTCAGGGAATATTTATTTTGGGTCAAAATACTAACTCTAACAATATCCATACATTTTGTTTTGCCTGCTTCTTATTGCTTTATTTTTTTGTTGAAATTAATGATGGAATTTTTATTTATGTTCAGGACCTCAGGGAGGATTTTCCACCAATCAAAATACTAGCTCTAACAATGTCCATGCATTTTTTCTTGTTTGTTTCTTATTGCTTCATTTACTTGTTTGTTTTGTTTTTTTTTATTTATGTTGAGGACCTCAGGGAAGATTTATTTTTAACCAAAATACTTGCTCAAACAATGCCTATGTATTTTTTTTCTTGCCTGTTTCTTATTTCTTCATTTATTTGTTTGTGTAAATTGATGTGGAATTTTACTTTATGTTGAGGACCTCAAAGAAGATTTATATTTAATGAACATACTACATGTAGCTCTTACAATGTCCATGCAATTTTATTGCCCGTTTGTTATTGTTTCATTAATTTGTTTGTTGAAATTGATGTTTGAATATTTATTTATGTTGAGGACATCAAAGAAGATTTATTATCGATCAAAATAATAGCTCTAACTATATCCATGCATTTTATCTTGCCTGTTTCTTATTGCTTCATTTACTTGTTTGTTGAAATTGATGTTGGAATTTGTATTTATATTGAGGAGCTCAGGGAAGATTTATTACCAATCAAAATATTTGCTTAAACAATGTCCATGTATTTTTTTTTCTTGCCTTTTTTTACTTCTTCATGTATTTGTTCATTTGCTCACGGACACTGCACATAGCTGTGGTGGAGGATCAAACCAATGACCTTCTGATCATGGGTTCCAGGTTCTACCACTGGACGACGCATTCACCACAATGTCATTTGATTTACAATTCGTTTTTTTTCTTAGATGATTTGCACTTATTAATAAATGTTTGCTTTGATTTGTTTTATACAGAATTACATGTATATGAATTTCAGTTGCTTATAAAAGAACAAGTGTACATGGTTTGGCTTTTAGTCATCTAATTCTTAGCATCAAATGATTGAGGATTAATTGTTCATATGTAAATGTGATATGTGATAATTTGATTAAGCAAATAAGCTGAATCCATAATTTGATATTATTCTTACTGGTGCTCATTCATGTAAAACAAGACACTAAACACTTTGTTTCAGGTTCAGTAAGGTGTACACCTAATAAATTGATTGATGATTGAATATTTAGCATCATTTTTATGCCATCGGGGCTAACAGACGATCAGTTAACCTAACCACTATTTCCTGGGATCCTTGAAGATTAACCAATACTCGAGCACACCCCACTTCCGCAAGTAATTGATAACTTTCCCACTTGAATCAGAGGTGAGAGACTAATGATATTGAGACACAATGTTGTATATCAATCATCATGAATGGAAATGTATCAGTACAGTATATTCCCACATTTATTAATTGAAGATGCAACTGACCTTTGTGGTTTAAGAGAAGTCATTAAAAAGAGCTTGCTACAAGAACAGCTTAACTGAGTTTTGTTCAGGTGAGCTTAAAGGTATAAGTCAGCTGAGCTGAGTCATATCATTGCCTCAGTTGTGTGTTCAAATCATGTACGGTTGTGAGATTCTTGTTAGTTACTTGCATTACTTGTTTGTTACTTGCATTACTTGTCTGTTACTTGCACTACAAAGATGGTGGTCTTCTTCTGAGGCATTTATATATAACCCGGGATGTGTTGAATGTAACTATGTATATCAAGGTTTCAGAATAATTATGTTTTGTTTTGCAGATTTTTTACTTTATTTACCTGGAATCTGTTGAAAAACTGTTCTGTCATCAGTATACAACGTCTGGTCAACCTCACAGTTGCAGGTCTTGGTCATGTGGCATGGGTACAAAATACCGCTGAAATTTAAAAAAAAAATCTACAAAATCGTGCTTTAGTGGGCAAAATTAATTATTATCATTATCATAGAAATATCCCTTTGATTTTTTTGATTTTTTTTTTGCAGTTTTGCATCATTTTCGTCCAAATCTTTTGTTTTATTTGAAATTATTTAAAAGCTTATAAAAAGAGATGAAAAACAATTATGCATTTATTTTCTACTGGAAATCAAACATATACTTATATACACTTGTGTCTGTTTGTGTGGTGTATGTAATGGATTTTAGTAGTGAATGGACTTTATACATAGCTCCGATTTCTAAAATCTTATTATGTTAATTCGTTTTTTTTAACAAACGATACAATCATTTAATTAATTTCAAGATCTGAAAGACATTTTGTTTTATATCGGAGCTATGTACAGATGAAGGGATACGTTTGTACGTTTATAGTACATATACAATGTATATGTGTAAAGACTACGTACATTAACAAGATGCAGATCTTCTTGAGAAGAGTGCATCTTGTATAACGTATTTATAATTAAAGCAGGCCGAAAGATAGGTTCATAAAAAGCCTCGTACATGTAATTTGTTAAAGCGTTGAGCAATGCCAATTCTTATAACAATTGTTTTAATACTTTAAGCATTTCACAAGTGGTTTTTAAAAAAAAAAATGAAATAAATAAAAAGTGGATGATCATTCTTTTATGTAATAAAGAAGGTTTATTTATTTATTCTACTTTCAATTATATTTTTCTTATATTCTTATAGTTTAGGTTATTTCTTGATGTGTGATGTGATTTCTATCATTTTATTTATATCTTAGTATGTTTATGATAGTTTTTTTATTAGAATTATTTTATAGAGAGTAACTTTTATATGAGTATCTTATTTTTATTATGTGTTCAATTTTTATGATTATATTTTATATATGCAATTTATATATTTTATATATGCAATTTATTTGAGTATATTTTATAGGATTTTATGAAATGTACAATTTATATGAGCACCTATTTTAAGATTGTATTATGAATATTCTTATCCTTTTATTGTGTGAAATTTATATGGGAATTTATTTCATTAGAATTTATGTTTTCATTTTATATACTGACTGATTTATTTATTTTAGTCCTAATTGTGTTATTATTATTTGATTAAATGTATATTTGTGTGATCATCCACTAGATATTTTTTATAAACTATTTTATTACTAAAGTCCCAAATCATTTACAAGCTAATGACATTGCTCAAAACGTATCTGCTTGATTTCCAGCTTAAAATGCATAACATATTTAATTATCTAAATTTATTTTTATTATTTATATATAATTTTATTATATTTATTGCTACTATAGAGTTCTAAACTTACTAGTACAACCCTCTGAAATGAGTTGAAACCAGTTTTTAATAAGTCTTATATCCCAGTACATACTACAGTTGAATAGAAACTTGTATTGGGACTAAAACTATTTTAACAAGTTGGTTCATGGTTCAAGTGGGATAGTTTTCAGTTACTTGCAGAAATGGGTGTGCTCGAGTACTGGTTAATCCCAGGAAACAGTGGTTAGGTTAACTGATCGTCTGTTAGCCCTCGATGGTATAAAATGACGCTAAATATTCAATCAATAAATCAATCAATCAATGATTCATGTAATGATCCAAGCATCCTAACTATCTAGAGCATTATGCTCTCAGGTGACCTAAAATAAAAACAAAGCTCACCCTAAGCCATTGGCTCTGATGAACAATAAGTATACAACAATTAACCACTCTGTATGACAGTGGTGCCACCCCTGACATGGGCTATTAGCTATTAGCCCCTGAAATGAGCTATTAGCAATAACTGAAGTATGTAGTCCCAGAACATGCTGCAATAGAAAAGAGCAGTAACTGGTAGGGTACTATGCAAGATACACATACTTAAAATGGCAGTTAGAATTGCATAGGTTCGACTCCCGCTCGCTCCAAAAGATTTATGTGATAGTTTGACAGTTACTCGCGGAAGGACGATAGTTCTAGTTGGATTAACTCTGAGGTCTTCCTCCACTAATAAGACAGGATTTACCATATATAACCTGAAATGTGTGTTAAACAACATAACTATAACCAGTGCTCCAGTAGAACAGAAGCAACAAGAGTGCATGTGTATCAATCTCTATTGATTCAGAATAACCATACAATAGGTAGGGGAAGCATTATTCAAGAATATCACATTTTACAGGAGCACAGTGTACTTAACTTTCAACTTCTAGTCTGTACATCATCTGAGACAACCATCTGTATGTACTTGTACCAATCAGTCAACATCACTGCTGGGGACCAATCTCACATCACACTGCTGGGAACCAACCTGTTCAAAATTGAATTTCATCTTTTATAAACATGAATGGATAATTCTAAAATTGTATTCATGTACAAATCAAGGCAGTGAGAACAAGTACACATTAAAATGGATAAGTATAAAAAAGTATAGCAGATTTTAATACATGGAAAGTGGAACAACTAGCAAAAGTCTTGTTAAATCACTATGGTCAAGGATAGTGAGAAATTTGATAGATTTGTTTTCAAAAAAATGCAACAGACACGGAAAATAGTATTGTATTAGATTAAATATTAGTCGATGTTCATACTTTCAGTAAAACATGCCTTACCAGGCTATCACATTACGAAAACCAATTAAACGGACAGCTGTGTCTCATTATCATTCGTCTCTCACCACTGATTCAAGTGGGAAAGTTATCAGTTACTTTCGGAGACGGGGTGTGCTCGAGTACTACTGGTTAATCCCAGGAAACAGTGGTTAGGTTAACTGATCATCTGTTAGCCCTCGATGGCATAAGAATGACGCTAAATATTCAATCAATCAATTAAATATTAGTCGATGTTCTACTTTCAGTAAAACATGCCTTACCAGGCTATCATATTACGAAAACCAATTAAACGGACAGCTGTGTAACATGTGACAATAAGACTGAGTAGAGAACAAGATATTGTAACTCACCATCCGAAGCAAACTATGTACTGCAACCAAATCTGTTTTTACAGCCAACCAAACAACCAAGCACAAAACTGTCTGCAGGCGACTTCTGAAATTATTTATATAAGTTTTTTATATGTACAAATTGTTCACACAACATAATGACAGTTTCAGACTGATGATCCGGGTTTGACCAAACGGTACATCTTCAAGGTTAGGTATGGTGTAGCGTCGTCCCATCTCAATACAGCCAGTGACGAAAACAAAGAGAAATGTCACCAGAAGGTGGGAACCAAGGCTCAGTTGTCATAATCCTATTTTTAACGTGTTTATTTTATCAGTTATTTTTTCCAGTCTTTTTTTACTATAGTGTCGTTTCGTTATATGAGTTTATTTTTATACGGTAATATTTTATATTTGCAATTTATATATATATATGAGTATATATTAACATGTTTTTATTGTAATTTATATAAATATAGTTTATATGCTTTTATATGTGTAAGTTATACGAGTATAAAATATATATGTTTTTATATGAGTGTATTTATATATTATTTGCATTTATATGAGTATATATCTATAGTTTTTTTGATAGAAGTATAGTTTATATGATTATATAGGTATTTGTTTTATATAATTATATGAGTATCTGCTTTATAAGAGTAATTTTGTAGTAATTTGATATAAATATGTGTAATTAAACAATACAATATGAACGTAAATATTACAGTAAATGAACTATCTACTTTAAAGTAAATAAGCTAACGTTACTTATACTTGCATGAATAAACGAATTGCACCCATTTTTACATATTTTGCTGTTAATTCACAGAAATGGCTTCTTAAAATTGAATCGCATGTTAATAGATAAAAACAGTGAACATATTATGTTGTGGCAGTACACCAAACATTTTTGATAATTAATACTAAACAATATAATTAAAAGTTGGATTAATTAATACATTAAACTGCGTAGTTACTGTAGAAGAATAACCCACATACAGACGTAATTATTTAAGTAATTATTTACGTCTGTACAGAATAGCTTTTTATTCTTCGTCTGTAACCTTTTCTAGATCATGATGTAAACAATTGCAAGGGACTGTCTTAAATGAGCAGAATGTAAAAAAAACTAGAGGGCCTCATGGAAGATTAGTTTGTAACTAAATGTGTAATCAAAACGCAATAATAATCAAATAATCATCACGATTATTTTTTTGTGCTTAATTCTCTAAAATCTGAAATGTTTCGCGTACCACCAATTTGTTAATCATTGATTGTTAATTGCGCGCTAGTTTGCATAAGCAGCAGGTAATTTCAAGAAGCCTTTCTGTGAATTACGACAGGCCTAAATTTATCAAATTGTAAACCCCATGTAGTAAACATTAAATATATATATATATAGTCTATTCAATGCAAGCACAATTACACTAAAATTTGAAATTACTTAATATCGTAATACTAACATTATTTACAATACTAAAAATTGTAATTCTAATAATAGTTGTCTACTAATATCAATAATAAGATAATACTGATGTACATATATAACTACTTTGTGTGTGCCAGCATTTTTAGCCTGTTTGTGTATGGTTTTAATTTCCTAATTTGCTTTATTTTAAATGCTCTAATGAGTTTTTGTCCGATTTATTTATCTTAATCATTGAATATATTTATCCTTATTACTGTATAAATTTTAATCGTCCTAATTACTGATTTTGAAATAGTTCCAATTGTTTTTTGTGTTTTAAATGCCCGATTGTATTTGTTTTATTTATAATAATTACTTCAATTTAATTGCACTAATATTTTTATTTGTTAATTGCTCTTAATTATATCTATTTTAATTATCCTAGTTACTGATTTTTTTATTAGCCTTTATTGTTTTTGTGTGTTAATTGCCTGATTGTATCTGTTTTATTTATCCTAATTACCCAATGTAGTCCCAGAGCATGCTGCAGTAGAAAAGAGCAGTTACTGGTAGGGTACAATGCAAGATACACATACTTTACATGGCAGTTAGGATTTCATAGGTTCAACTCCCGCTCGCTCCAAATGATTTATGTGAGATAGTTTGACAGTTACTCGCGGAAGGACGGTGTTTCTACTCGGATTAACTCTGAGGTCTTCCTCCACTAATAAGACTGGATTAACCATATATAACCTGAAATGTGTGTTAAACAACATAACTATAACCAGTGCTCCAGTAGAACAGAGGCAACAAGAGTGCATGTGTATCAATCTCTATTGATTCAGAATAACCATACAATAGGTAGGGGAAGCATTATTCAAGAATATCACATTTTACAGGAGCACAGTGTACTTAACTTTCAACTTCTAGTCTGTACATCATCTGAGACAACCATCTGTACGTACTTGTACCAATCAGTCAACATCACTGCTGGGGACCAATCTCACATCACACTGCTGGGAACCAACCTGTTCAAAATTGAATTTCATCTTTTATAAACATGAATGGATAATTCTAAAATTGCATTCATGTACAAATCAAGGCAGTGAGAACAAGTACACATTAAAATGGATAAGTATAAAAAAAGTATAGCAGATTTTAAGTGGAACAATTAGCAAATGTCTTGTTAAATCACTATGGTAAAGGATAGTGAGAAATTTGATAGAATTGTTTACAAAAAAATGCAACAGACACGGAAAATAGTATTGTATTAGATTAAATATTAGTGCCGGGCCCCGATTAGCTCATTCGGTTACGCGTCTGACTATCAATCCAGGGGTCGTGAGTTCGAATCCCCCGCCCGGCAACAGTCTCCGTGATGATTGATATACGACATTGTGTCTCATTATCATTCGTCTCTCACCACTGATTCAAGTGGGAAAGTTATCAGTTACTTGCGGAGACGGGGTGTGCTCGAGTACTGGTTAATCCCAGGAAACAGTAGTTAGGTTAACTGATCGTCTGTTAGCCCTCGATGGCATAAGAATGACGCTAAATATTCAATCAATCAATCAATCAATTAAATATTAGTCGATGTTCTACTTTCAGTAAAACATGCCTTACCAGGCTATCATATTACGAAAACCAATTAAACAGACAGCTGTGTAACATGTGACAATAAGACTGAGTAGAGAACAAGATATTGTATCTCACCATCCGAAGCAAACTATGTACTGCAACCAAATCTGTTTTTACAGCCAACCAAACAACCAAGCACAAAACTGTCTGCAGGGGACTTCTGAAATTATTTATATAAGTTTTTTATATGTACAAATTGTTCACACAACATAATGACAGTTTCAGACTGATGATCCGGGTTTGACCAAACGGTACATCTTCAAGGTTAGGTATGGTGTAGCGTCGTCCCATCTCAATACAGCCAGTGACGAAAACAAAGAGAAATGTCACCAGAAGGAGGGAACCAAGGCTCAGTTGTCATAATCCTATTTTGAACGTGTTTTTTTTTGTCAGTTATTTTTTCCAGTCTTTCTTTACTATAGTGTCGTTTCGTTATATGAGTGTATTTTTTATACGGTAATATTTTATATTTGCAATTTATATATATATGAGTATATATTAACATGTTTTTATTGTAATTTATATAAATATAGTTTATATGCTTTTATATGTGTAAGTTATACGAGTATAAAATATATATGTTTTTATATGAGTGTATTTATATATTATTTGCATTTATATGAGTATATATCTATAGTTTTTTTTATAGAAATATAGTTTATATGATTATATAGGTATTTGTTTTATATAATTATATGAGTATCTGCTTTATAAGAGTAATTTTGTAGTAATTTGATATAAATATGTGTAATTAAACAATACAATATGAACGTAAATATTACAGTAAATAAACTATCTACTTTACAGTAAATAAGCTAACGTTACTTATACTTGCATGAATAAACGAATTGCACCCATTTTTACATATTTTGCTGTTAATTCACAGAAACGGCTTCTTAAAATTGAATCGCATGTTAATAGATAAAAACAGTGAACATATTGTGTTGTGGCAGTACACCAAACATTTTTGATAATTAATACTAAACAATATAATTAAAAGTTGGATTAATTAATACATTAAACTGCGTAGTTACTGTAGAAGAATAACCCACATACAGACGTAATTATTTAAGTAATTATTTACGTCTGTACAGAATAGCTTTTTATTCTTCGTCTGTAACCTTTTCTAGATCATGATGTAAACAATTGCAAGGGACTGTCTTAAATGAGCAGAATGTAAAAAAAACTAGAGGGCCTCATGGAAGATTAGTTTGTAACTAAATGTGTAATCAAAACGCAATCATAATCAAATAATCATCACGATTATTTTTTTGTGCTTAATTCTCTAAAATCTGAAATGTTTCGCGTACCACCAATTTGTTAATCATTGATTGTTAATTGCGCGCTAGTTTGCGTAAGCAGCAGGTAATTTCAAGAAGCCTTTCTGTGAATTACGACAGGCCTAAATTTATCAAATTGTAAACCCCATGTAGTAAACATTAAATATATATATACAGTCTATTCAATGCAAGCACAATTACACTAAAATTTGAAATTACTTGATATCATAATACTAACATTATCTACAATACTAAAAATTGCAATTCTAATACTTGCATTACTTCTAATAATAGTTGTCTACTAATATCAATGATAAGATAATACTGATGTACATATATATAACTACTTTGTGTGTGTGAGCATTTTTAGCCTGTTTGTGTATGGTTTTAATTTCCTAATTTGCTTTATTTTAAATGCTCTAATGAGTTTTTGTCTGATTTATTTATCTTAATCATTGAATATATTTATCCTTATTACTGTATAAATTTTAATCGTCCTAATTACTGATTTTGAAATAGTTCTAATTGTTTTTGTGTTTTAAATGCCTGATTGTATTTGTTTTATTTATAATAATTACTTCAATTTAATTGCACTAATATTTTTATTTGTTAATTGCTCTTAATTATATCTATTTTAATTATCCTAGTTACTGATTTTTTTATTAGCCTTTATTGTTTTTGTGTGTTAATTGCCTGATTGTATCTGTTTTATTTATCCTAATTACCAAATGTAGTCCCAGAGCATGCTGCAGTAGAAAAGAACAGTTACTGGTAGGGTACAATGCAAGATACACATACTTTACATGGCAGTTAGGATTTCATAGGTTCAACTCCCGCTCGCTCCAAAAGATTTATGTGAGATAGTTTGACAGTTACTCGCGGAAGGACGGTGGTTCAACTCGGATTAACTCTGAGGTCTTCCTCCACTAATAAGACTGGATTAACCATATATAACCTGAAATGTGTGTTAAACAACATTACTATACCAGTGCTCCAGTAGAACAGAAGCAACAAGAGTGCATGTATACAGATCTCTATTGATTCAGGATAACCATACAATAGGTAGGGGAAGCATTATTTAAGAATATCACATTTTACAGGAGCACAGTGTACTTAACTTTCAACTTCTAGTCTGTACATCATTTGAGACAACCATCTGTATGTACTTGTACCAATCAGTCAACATCACTGCTGGGGACCAATCTCACATCACACTGCTGGGAACCAACCTGTTCAAAATTGAATTTCATCTTTTATAAACATGAATGGATAATTCTAAATTGTATTCATGTACAAATCAAGGCAATGCGAACAATACACATTAAAATGGATAAGTATAAAAAAAGTATAGCAGATTTTAATACATGGAAAGTTGAACAACTAGCTGAAGTCTTGTAAAATCACTATGGTGAAGGATAGTGAGAAATTTGATAGATTTGTTTACAAAAAAATGCAGCAGACACGGAAAATAGTATTGTATTAGATTAAATATTACTGCCAGGCCCGATTAGCTCATTTGGTTACGCGTCTGACTATCAATCCAGCGGTCGTGAGTTCGAATCCCCCGCCCGGCAACAGTCTCCGTGATGATTGATATACGACATTGTGTCTCATTATCATTCGTCTCTCACCACTGATTCAAGTGGGAAAGTTATCAGTTACTTGCGGAGACGGGGTGTGCTAGAGTACTGGTTAATCCCAGGAAACAGTGGTTAGGTTAACTGATCGTCTGTTAGCCCTCGATGGCATAAGAATGACGCTAAATATTCAATCAATCAATCAATCAATTAAATATTAGTCGATGTTCTACTTTCAGTAAAACATGCCTTACCAGGCTATCATATTACGAAAACCAATTAAACGGACAGCTGTGTAACATGTGACAATAAGACTGAGTAGAGAAAAAGATATTGTAACTCACCATCCGAAGCAAACTATGTACTGCAACCAAATCTGTTTTTACAGCCAACCAAACAACCAAGCACAAAACTGTCTGCAGGCGACTTCTGAAATTATTTATATAAGTTTTATATATGTACAAATTGTTCACACAACATAATGACAGTTTCAGACTGATGATCCGGGTTTGACCAAACGGTACATCTTCAAGGTTAGTTATGGTGTAGCGTCGTCCCATCTCAATACAGCCAGTGACGAAAACAAAGAGAAATGTCACCAGAAGGTGGGAACCAAGGCTCAGTTGTCATAATCCTATTTTTAACGTGTTTATTTTATCAGTTGTTTTTTCCAGTCTTTTCTTTACTATAGTGTTGTTTCGTTATATGAGTGTATTTTTATACGGTAATATTTTATATTTGCAATTTATATATATATGAGTATATATTAACATGTTTTTATTGTAATTTATATAAATATAGTTTATATGCTTTTATATGTGTAAGTTATACGAGTATAAAATATATATGTTTTTATATGAGTGTATATATATATTATTTGCATTTATATGAGTATATATCTATAGTTTTTTTTATAGAAGTATAGTTCATATGATGATATAGGTATTTGTTTTATATAATTATATGAGTATCTGCTTTACAAGAGTAATTTTGTAGTAATTTGATATAAATATGTGCAATTAAACAATACAATATGAACGTAAATATTACAGTAAATGAACTATCTACTTTACAGTAAACAAGCTAACGTTACTTATACTTGCATGAATAAACGAATTGCACCCATTTTTTACATATTTTGCTGTTAATTCACAGAAATGGCTTCTTAAAATTGAATCGCATGTTAATAGATAAAAACAGTGAACATATTGTGTTGTGGCAGTACACCAAACATTTTTGATAATTAATACTAAACAATATAATTAAAAGTTGGATTAATTAATACATTAAACTGCGTAGTTACTGTAGAAGAATAACCCACATACAGACGTAATTATTTAAGTAATTATTTACGTCTGTACAGAATAGCTTTTTATTCTTCGTCTGTAACCTTTTCTAGATCATGATGTAAACAATTGCAAGGGACTGTCTTAAATGAGCAGAATGTTAAAAAAAACTAGAGAGCCTCATGGAAGATTAGTTTGTAACTAAATGTGTAATCAAAACGCAATCATAATCAAATAATCATCACGATTATTTTTTTGTGCTTAATTCTCTAAAATCTGAAATGTTTCGCGTACCACCAATTTGTTAATCATTGATTGTTAATTGCGCGCTAGTTTGCGTAAGCAGCAGGTAATTTCAAGAAGCCTTTCTGTGAATTACGACAGGCCTAAATTCATCAAATTGTAAACCCCATGTTGTAAACATTAAATATATATATATAGTCTATTCAATGCAAGCACAATTACACTAAAATTTGAAATTACTCAATATCATAATACTAACATTATCTACAATACTAAAAATTGCAATTCTAATACTTGCATTACTTCTAATAATAGTTGTCTACTAATATCAATAATAAGATAATACTGATGTACATATATAACTACTTTGTGTGTGTGAGCATTTTTAGCCTGTTTGTGTATGGTTTTAATTTCCTAATTTGCTTTATTTTAAATGCTCTAATGAGTTTTTGTCCGATTTATTTATCTTAACCATTGAATATATTTATCCTTATTACTGTATACATTTTAATCGTCCTAATTACTGATTTTGAAATAGTTCTAATTGTTTTTGTGTTTTAAATGCCTGACTGTATTTGCTTTATTTATAATAATTACTTCAATTTAATTGCACTAATATTTTTATTTGTTAATTGCTCTTAATTATATCTATTTTAATTATCCTAGTTACTGATTTTTTTATTAGCCTTTATTGTTTTTGTGTGTTAATTGCCTGATTGTATCTGTTTTATTTATCCTAATTACCGAATGTAGTCCCAGAGCATGCTGCAGTAGAAAAGAGCAGTTACTGGTAGGGTACAATGCAAGATACACATACTTTACATGGCAGTTAGGATTTCATAGGTTCAACTCCTGCTTGCTCTAAAAGATTTATGTGAGATAGTTTGACAGTTACTCGCGGAAAGACGTTGGTTCTACTCGGATTAACTCTGAGGCCTTCCTCCACTAAAAAGACTGGATTAACCATATATAACCTGAAATGTGTGTAAAACAACATTACTATATCCAGTAGAACAGAAGCAACAAGAGTGCATGTATACAGATCTCTATTGATTCAGGATAACCATACAATAGGTAGGGGAAGCATTATTTAAGAATATCACATTTTACATGAACACAGTGTACTTAACTTTCAACTTCTAGTCTGTACATCATCTGAGACAACCATCTGTACGTACTTGTACCAATCAGTCAACATCACTGCTGGGAACCAATCTCACATCACACTGCTGGGAACCAAACTGTTCAAAATTGAATTTCATTTTTTATAAACATGCATGGATAATTCTAAAATTGTATTCATGTACAAATCAAGGCAGTGAGAACAAGTACACAATAAAATGGATAAGTATAAAAAAGTATAGCAGATTTTAATACATGGAAAGTGGAACAACTAGCGAAAGTCTTGTTAAATCACTATGGTAAAGGATAGTGAGGAATTTTATAGAATTGTTTACAAAAAAATGCAGCAGACACGGAACATAGTATTGTAGTAGATAAAATATTAGTCGATGTTCATACTTTCAGTAAAACATGCCTTACCAGGCTATCATATTACGAAAACCAATGAAAACAGAAAGCTGTGTAACGTGTGACAATAAGAATATATAACGTGTAAAATAATTTTCAAACTAGTTTTTAGCTACACCACTTCAAACTACTGACAGTCGGAATACTCTCCAATTTATTCGTACCAATATGTACCCTGTATATGACACGGGTAACAACATAAAACAATCTTGACTTACATGTAAATGTTTACGGTTTCCCGGAAGCTGCAGCTGTGAGCCTCTGGACAATCACACACCAGTCGCGCAGATGACGTAACCATGGCTACTGTACGTATTTCCCCCGTAGAAGGCAACATATCTGTTAATGAATCGACGCAAGTTTAAAAACAAACATATCCGTTTACGTTTAATCACATTGTATTGCAACGTAATTACAGCAATGTGGCTGGGCCTCATTTTGGCCACAAATTCTGACAATATTAGTTTGGGTCCATCGTACTTTGATAGTTCGATTTCTCCATTGCTTTCTTCCCAGTCCGATTCAGATTTTGCTTGTACAATTTGATTTGACTGTAATGCCTTTCTTTATTCATATTAATTATTAATAAAATGATTTTCAATAAATAGCTATGTATGCACAATGGCGGGAATATTTTTAAAAACTAACCAACTTTTTTTCCATGGTAAAATTATCAAAAAATAATACAATTGCTGGTAGCAGCTTATTAGTTATCCAGTCAATGAATTTTGAAGGGCGTGCATGCCTATTAATGGAAGATGTTTGTTGAAACAATGGTCGCTGCAGCAGACTAAGTTGGAATCGAGAATCGGCAGTGTTCACTTCCGGTCATGTACATAAAGGTTAGGAAAATACGCAAAACATTATTAAAATGCGTGAAAAAAGTATATATTGCAATAAATATCTCGTAAAATAAATAAAAGCACAATTTAACTCACGCTACCATCCTAAGTCCAATAAAAAAAACATGTCCTTCCTGTTAGAATGCACAGTATGTAATGAAAAAATAGGCGGGTTGTTTCTGTTCGGCAATCTTCGGATGTACTGTCAAGTGACTTTTGACCAATCATCTGCGAGGCGGAAAGTAACGATAGGTTTCCACTGGTCAAAAGGTTTCCCGCGAAAAAGATCACGTGATGCAAGTAGCTCACTGGTAATTATGAGTGAATAGATTTTTGGCATGTATACAAATAAACCAGTTGCTAAAATATAACCATGCAACATGGTGACTTAATTGCTTTTTGTATCGGATCGTTCAAAGGATAAAGAATGGAGCCTTTAAATAGCAATGAGAAGATATCGGTTTAAACACCAACTTGCGCATTGTACATAAGCGTAGTAGACGAGGCCTCAATGGGGGATTGGTCCACCTATGTCAAAGTTGAGGTGGGGGTAGCATATACCTCCCTCCCCCACACACACACCACCACCACCACCACCTCCCGACCCACCCAGCATATGAATAAAATATTTCAAAGTCACTACATACTGAATACAAACATCAGGAGTAAATAACAACCAGGAATAGATATTCCCTCCCACACTCGCCCCACCAGGTTGCTCTACCAATAACTGAAATGCTCCTACGCCTATGTTATGACACAGTCTAATTGCAATCGCCATACCCTCCTAGGTCGCCTATTTAATAAAAGTTGAACTTGTTATGGGTAAAAATAGTTTTCCTTTTAGTTAACCAATGAAAATAAAAAGTAGGTCACATCGTTTTGTAAACATTATAAAATAAAACAATATTTTTCCATGTACGGATTCAGGGTAGGGACATTTTACAGGGTGTGAAATGGGTATCTTTCTGTTGTTTTTGTCTTTTTGTTTGTTCTTCTTTCCGTCGTTTGCAGCAGTTTACCTTAAACTACTCATTTTATTTTTATGAAAAGAGAAAATAGAAATTGCAAAACTTTCTATTGAAGTGATATAACTGTCAAATAACTGTTCATTAAATGGGCGAGCGGTCCCAAAACGATCATGATAAATAAATATATAAAACAGATAACTGGAATAACGATAAAATACATTCATGGCAACTGTTCTTTAATACAAACAGAAACAAAATAATAAAGGAATGAATCAATAACGAACAAACGAAGGACGAACTGGGGAGCCGACACAAACACGTGTATGGTGACAGCAGGAAAGCACACTCAAAGCTTGCACTCCGTGTACAAAAAAAAATGTGTTTTTTTAACTTACACAGTATTTGTGCAGAAAGTACCTAGAACTTTGGCTCCTTCAGAATTACAGTTTCAGAAAAGTCTATTCAAAACTAAATGTGTCAACTCTGACGGCATGCATGAGCTCCAGTGGCCTATTCTTTCCATCATCAACCTTGTAGATCCCTGGAACCTCAGAGAGGTCTAATAAAATTGTATGTTAAATCAACCATAGTTGACGCAGATCTACCAGATAGCTTTGAATTGGCGTACTGTAACATCTGATTTACATCCTCAAACAAACGTAGTAATCATCGGTTCAAGCAGAGACCATGTCTATGTCTCTGGTTCAAGTAAGAACTATATATCTGCTTACCAAAATCCCATTGGTCAGTTTTATTAGCAGTTCGTTTTATTATCGATATTATTAGTTTATACTAATCTATTTTAACTCGAATGCGATGAAAGCTCAGAACTTATATGAACTGTTCTCGGGTCCGCTTCCTGGGTAGAACCGGTATTGGGTGTTGTTTTATGAGAGGCAGTGGGTCGAGCTGGGGGTCAAACCCGCAATCTCTGGCGTGAGACTACCAGAATTGGTATTATTCGCGTTGACTGCATTAAAGAATGGCAAGATGGAAGCCAGACAAAGAGGAAAGTGGGTAGACAGCCAAACACAAAATGGGACGTAACCATTGCCGTGCCTATGTAGTACGAGTTAGTTTTCTTTAGCCGGTGTTGAAGCCAATGCAGCCATGCCGGTAAATAAAAATCAAGGCAAAATGGGACGTTACCATTGTCGTACTTATATTAAGTTTTCAGTACGAGTTTATTTTCTTTAGCCAGTGTTGATCCTAATCTGTCTTAAAGACGTTTCTGCGGGTTGTTACTGCGTATCGCTACGCGCATAGTACCTTTCTGTTACTTTCAGTTTCGTGGTCTAATTTCGCCGTTTGGTTAATTAAAGGTCGAGTCGCATTAGGCTATTTACAAAGCGAAATATTTTAATTTCGAGATGTCAGAAATGTAAATTAGACAGGTTTTTGTCAAGGAAGCGATCGACAAGCATGGAAGAGTATATTATTTTTCGATATAAACCACCAGAAGTGCTTGTACATAACGAAGTACGAAAATATAATCAATACTCGTAGTGGTAACATTTCGGATAACTCATTTTCGGATATGAATCATTCGTGAATTTGTTCCAAAGCGCTAAATACATAATGAATTTATTTGGAACAATATTATTCATACCAGGATGGAGACAAGGAAGAATAAATCTTGAATTTTGACATTTAGCTGATCTGATGCATGTAAAAGTTTGGTATTGAAGGACATTATGGAAGACACTTATATGGGTCAATGTTATACATAAACAGTATATGTGGAAGTATAAGAACAGTGGAAACAAACAAGACACATCGATTAAACAGGAAAAGTCCAATATCATTTGACATCAACACAAAGCAATTGAGTATAAGGTTAGTTGATGCTTTATCATAACTCACTGGTCAATATCGATGTATCACATAAAATGATAACTTACTTTATGATTTCTAGAGATGAAAAACTGTAAAAAGTGATTTATTGGTTGAATATTTAGCGTCATTTTCATGCCATCGAGGGCTAACACATGATCACCTAACCATGGTTTCCTTGAATTAACCAGTTTTTGAGCACACCCCATCTCCGCAAGTAACTGATAGCTCTCCCACTTGAATCAGCGGTGAGCGACGATTGATAAAGAATCATCATGTTGTATATCTATCATCCTGGAGACTTGCCAGGCGGGATTCGAACAGTATTCTTACATTGAGTAAATGTTAAAAATAAATTTATACATCGTCGTCTTCTGTTTCCTGTTAAACAGAAAAAGATTACTTGAATTATGAAAATAAGAAACTATTAAAACACATTTCAGGAATGCTAAACAGAGGCTCAGGTTACAGATGGATTGAGATGTCGGTGCTTGAAATACCTTTAGTGGTTTCATTAACTATGAAGAGACAATCAATATCGTGACATAGACAGAAGCACTAAATGAAAGAGTGACAATCTTCAAAAGGAGCCAATGGTAATTATTAATGTAGTTTAACCGTTTCAGCTTATTTCTACTATGGAATACAACAAAATAAACAGGAGCACAACAGATGATCTGAGGGGATCAAACCTGTGACTACTTGTTTGGCACACCCAATATCCATGCAGGTAACTGACAACTTTCCCACTTGAATCAGTGATTAAAGATGAATGAATATGAGACACAATGTTGGAATTTGCTTATATTTAAATCATCACAGAGACTGGCCAAGCGGGGATTTAAGCTTGCAACCCCTTGACTGCTTGTTACATAACATAACAGTTTCATTCAGGAAAAAAATGTCCACAAACATGCAAGTTTATAGCCATAAGATTTTGTTCAATGGTTTGAACATAGATATCACAACAGGAATTGCTGCTCAGTTATAGCCCTTGAGTTGTCAAACTATACCCAGATATTGTGCTGTTTTATTAAAGTACATTGTCGTTTTTTTAGCCAGACCGATGAGCTCAGTCAGCAGAGCACTCAACTTCTAGCTCAGGGTTGAGAGTTGGATACCTGAGGCTGGCTAACTTACAGTGCTAACAGTCATTCAGATGGGACTTTAAACTGAGCTCCTTTATGATGGTGCTATATACCAAGCAAAAGAACCAGGTGAAACATATGATTAGGTTTCTATGATATTTGTTTCCTGCACTATTACCCGCAAACCTAAAAAGACTAAACTGTTCGCTCTTCTGGGTGCATCACCCAAATGGGAAACTGGTGGTGATGTAAGTTAAGCTTACATACAAACAGACATTGTCATTTATTTATTTATCTCATATAAGCTTCCTTTAATTTTCAGTGATGAAGTCAGTCAAGTAGTACACCAGGACCAGGCCAATTAATTACAATATGTGTTGCCAGAAGCATGGATTGTGACAGTAAATCCGATATTGGGACCATGGTAAGAAAAAGTATTCGAAAAACATATGATGTTTTTTCAAAAGACTAGGAAATGCACATATTATGAAAAATTAAGAACAATCACTACCAGTTCACCAGGCAGTGTTCTAAAATTTGAATGACAATTCAAAGATTAATGTTGGAAGTAGCCCAGTACAGAAATAAAAATTTCAAGTTAATGTAATAATAATGGATGACGGTGCGACTACTATAGCCAAGATAAATACCAGAAAAAAAATGACTTGAATGGACTCGTAGATAAAACTCTGAAGACGTTATGTTGAGTAGCAGGTCACTGGTGATCCAACCTTGATTGACAGTACATGGTTTTACCTCTAGGCCTCTAACATTTCAAACTATTACAAATATTGATGTTCATCAATTACCCGGTATATATGAAATGTATAAAAGCAACATATAAAAAGCAACAGTAATTACATTATAAATTACAAATATTATAATTGCTATTTAGTGCATCATTTAAAAATATGAAAGTTACCTCTGCAATGAAACTTCATTTATAAAAATTACAACAGATAATTTTCACCATTTTGACAATTTTATGAAAAGGGGAGGTAACATTTGATAAGCATGGTGACCTGTATTTTTTTTTCTGATATAGTTTGTTATAGAGCCTCTTTGTAGAAAGAAAGAAACAATTCTCCGCATTACAACTTTTTTTATTATTGAATTAGTGTTATAATGCATCGTTTACGGCCATTTTATGAAAAGGGAGGTAACATTTAACTCCGTAACTTAGTTACAAGCATGGGGACATCTATTTTTTATTTTATTTTCTGATATAGTTTGTTATTGTGCCTCTTTGTAGAAAGAATGAAAGAATTCTCCTTGTAACAACTTTTTTTATTGTTTAATTAGTGTAAAAATGCATCGTTTGCGACCATTTTATGAAAAAGGGAGGTAACATTTAGCAATGTAACTTAGTAACAAGTAAGGCAATGTATGTTTTTTATTTTATTTTCTGATATAGTTTGTTATAGTGCCTCTTTTTAAAAAGAATGAAACATTTCTCTGCATTAGAACTTCTTTTATTATTGAACTAGTGTCAAAATGCATCATTTACGGCCTTTTTATGAAAAGGGAGGTAACATTTAGCACTGTAAACTAGTAGCAAGCATAGGGACATATATTTTTTATTTTATTTTCTGATATAGTTTGTTATGGTGCCTCTTTGTAGAAAGAATGAAACAATTGTCCGCATTAGAACTTTTTTTATTTTTAAATTATTGTAAAAATACATTGTTAATAGCCAATTCTATAATCATAGAAATTTATGAAAATCACTGTATGAAATGTGAAACTCAAAATAGCATCATGACTTTTTCTGTTTTAGATACTTTATTAGCTCGCCCGGACGAAGTCCAAGGAGAGCTATTGTCATGACACCAGCGTTGCCGTCGTCGTCGTCGTAGTCTGCAGACACCCAGGTTAAACTTTTGCGTACAAGTTTCAGATATCTATGCAACCACTCATTGGATGTCAATGAAACTTTGCATATGTGTTTACCATCATCAATGGAACACACAGAGACAAGAACCATAACTCTGAATTGCATTTTGGCACAGTTATGGCCCTTTTTGGACTTAGACACCCAGGTTAAACTTTGCATTTAGTTGCGTACAAGTTTCACATATCTATGCAACCACTCATTGGATGTCAATGAAACTTCACATGTGTGTTCATCATCATCAATGGAACACACAGAGACAAGAACCATAACTCTGGGTTGCATTTTGGCACAGTTATGGCCCTTTTTCCACTTAATTTTTCAGGTTAAAGTTTTTTATCACGCACGATATCTATGCAACCACTCATTGGTTATGAATGAAACTTTGCATGTGTGTTCACCATCATCATTGAAACACACAGAGACAAGAACCGTAACTCTGGGTTGTATTTTTGGCACACTTATGGCCCTTTTTGGACTTAGACAGCCAGAGGCGAGCTTTGTTGTCTTCTGACAGCTCTCGTCTTTTGTTAATGAGTGACAACAATATTTTGTTGAAATATATCACTTTGTTAGTAAATTAAACAAGATTTATAACTTACACCCATTTGCTGTTTTTTCTTTAAAAAATGTAAAACGGTGTAGTTTAAAAATAGCAAAAAAACAAGAATGGTGACCTATATTTTTTTTAGTGTTTTAAACTTGTCTTACTTCAAAGCACTTGTGTGCAAAATTTAAAAGAAATCTCCGCGCTAGAACTTACTTGAAGAAACGTCTTTAATTACATCAATCATATTTCTCACTGGAGGTAATATGCATGCTGAAGCTATAGTTTAGTTTTAGGTTAAACATATTTTATTGCTTTTTAACATATTTATAATATGTATAATCTTAAATTCCGTTGTTATTAATTCATTTACCTCCCTTTATGAAATTAAATTTACAACCAAACCTGTCTTAAGCAGCCAGTGAAGGGAAGGAGCAAAAGTGGCCTTTTAAGACAGGTGGTTGCTTAATACAGGTTAATTTGCTCTGAAAACATAGAAATGGGAAATAGCAAATGTGGCTGCTTAACACAAGTGGCTGCTTAATAGAGGTGACCACATACACAGGTTTGACAGTATATGAATTCACTGTATCTCTATGATCCAATGGGTTTATAAATCTGTCCTTTATATAGCACGTGAGTAGTCATGAACCCTTAACTGGATCCTACTCAATTCTTAGAATTGTTTGTCATTTATGAATTGCAAATGTTATGTAATATACTATGTATAGTTCTTGAATAAAATATTGTTTAAACCAAATGAAGCTATCAGTTCATGTATGTAAATTGTCCATCCAGTCCAGATGTGTTACATGTAAATCCATAGTATGTATATAAGTCATGGTCGACACCAAATTTATTGGTTTGGCAGAGGCCTTGATATTGTGTCTATATTGTAGCTAGGCACGCTCAGTCTCAAACAAACAACCAAAATTTCCTTATTTGCCTATTTGTTACTTCGTCTGCAATAACAGAGTAAAAACCTTTTCCTTTCTTAAGGATATCTATTATTTTGTCTCTGATATATTTGGCAACAATATGTATGACTTCATTCTGTATTGTCTTACTAGTGTATGCTGCATTCTTTTTTGCAGTTTCCAAGTTAAGCTTAAGCTCATCATCCTACTCTGATAAAAGGTATAAAATTGCAAGGAGAATTGATTTATTTGATGCATTGCATGTATTATCATCTCGGTGTCCTCGGAGTGAAATGTTCTGTTTGCTGCAGAGTACTATTGACTAAACAATTTTCCTCAAAAGTTTGAAATTACAGTCATAGATTACAGTCATAGATTGCCTGGTTCTGTTTGTTTATTTTGTATGGTAAGCAGGAAGTGGGCTTTCAAGATTGACTTTGTCGTTTGATAGACGAGTCTTGCCATATTAGTGTACTCTGAATTTTCATGTTTTGACAGGGAGGATTTTTTTTCCAAGGGCCTTTTTGTATGCGGTGAATGACCTTGTTACAAATGTGGTATTTCTTTTCAAGCTCTTTTGAGGGAATTATTTGCAGCAAGTACACAAACCTCCATCCAAAATATGGCTACTTGTATATGTAAGCAACTTATACTGTCTCATCCATTTGAAAAGACAAATCTTTGACTTTATTGTATTTCCCATTCCTTTGAAATAGATTGGGGCTCAATATTTAAAAACAGATCTGGATTTTTCTTTTTTCTCCGAAGCGTATTTTCTCTGCAGATGTCAATTTTGATATCATTTGTTCCATTGACACTTTTACCCAAATCATTACTATTTTTACGATTCAACCTGTGTCTTTTTCTCCCACGTGACCCGTTTCTCTATCGATTGCTGCAGTATTCTTGTGACCGCTTTCCTGTTTTTGTCCCGTTTCTGTCCTCACTGAATTGTTTGTTTCTTCCAAATAAGTCGCCATCCTCCTACTACCATTGGCTGTAGTTTCAGTTTCATTGATGTCATCATGATTCGTTTTAGTTTTCAAATTTTTGGCAGGAGGCTCATCATTGTTCGAACGAAGGAGTGAATTTGGATAACATGTAACACAGTGGTTTGGATTCCAGTTTTCAAGATCAGAAGTTTCTGTATTTGTCAACATAATATAGATAAGGTCATCTGGGGGAATCATCCTGTCGGGGGGGATTGGTTCACTCCTTTGATTGTGTACACTTTTATTTACAGCAATGTTTTGAACCAGTGGGTAAATGCTATATTGGACAATTTAATACATTTACAGCTGCAAAGAAATGTACAATAGAAGAATATTGCCCACTTCTAATTGATTTTAGCACCTCATTCTGGAGAGACCTTTCTAAAATTTGATAAACGAGAGTTTGAATACTGTACTGATGGGCAACTCAGTATGTGTTTTCGTGACCAAAAAGTGATTTGGAGATTGATCTATAAAAGTAATCTCCATAAATTTTGACAGGAGGGTCTGAATAATAATTTTTCTCTTTGATAATATTAAACACCAGAACTGGTAATGTGACCATAATTTAAATACATTAATGCTTATTTTACTATATTTACAATAAGCAAATAGATTTGATTTGTTGATAATGTTCGCCATAATTCTGTGTAAAAATGATGTTATCATAAAATATGTACAGAATTTGAGGAGATGATGAATGTTCAGGTCAAAATTCGTTTTCAATGTACAGTGAAGCATACAAGAAACTATGCGCTGATTTGCAAGGTTTTTTAGATAAAGAAAAGTTGACACATCTCAGCAAGTTCAACGACATTAGTTCATACTGCCAAGCAATGATTGTGCTTAATATATTCTGATTCTATATATTTGGCCCCAAGACCGTTGAAAATCCGACTTGCTTTGTACATCTTCTTTATCAGCTGGCAAATTGATATCAACATTCTTGGACCTCAAACAAAACGTAGAATAGAATTACATAACAATTCCAGACTGCTATGACAGGGGTTATGATGTTCGGAATGATTACAAGAATAAAGTGTTGTTTCAAGCTGCACAAATGATAAATGCTGACTTAAAGAATATGAACAGTAATTCAAACGAAAATGAAAAGGAATCTTGGAATGTTGACTATAACCAAGACAATAGGTTAGTACGAAATACAACTTGATAGCTTTCGTACTGAATGCCAAATCAGATACTCTAAATATAGGTCACCATGATGGAAAAGATAAAATCGATGAATGTTCTTTGAAAATTGATGGGTCATTTGTATTATTGAATGAGAGAGTTCTTAACTTGACAAATAATAAAGTATTTGTTAAGACAGGTCTCAAAACTCCCAAGACAAGGAGAAAGGACTTGATAACAGTTTTACATAGTTTAGGGTTATGCAGTTAGTTATACAGAACTTCAAAGAATGCCAACATCAGTATATCACAGACAAATGTTATGAGGATAAAATTTTCATTCCTTGAACATTGTACCTGAAATGTTTATTCAGTATGTTATTGAAAAGTTAAGACTGCACATTAGATAGAAAAGCATGCATGTCAGCATGGATTGTGTACATGTAACGTGTTGCTCATCAGGTTTGGTGTAAAACATCTTGATCTGAGCCGGTTTCAGCCAGTAGCTGGGACTCGGCCCTGCTCCGCGCCTTAACACATTTTATTGATTGCTTGCACACAACTGATGTGACGTCAGTAGTTTGTGTGTGTTTTGGAAGCTTGCATTCTTGAATGATCTTTATATACATCATTTCACTTCATCCTCACTTTTTATAAAAGCGCAGAAAATAACTAGTTAAAGTATAAAAAAACAAAATTAGATTGACAATAAAGTATAAATGATGTCACCGCTTGTTTTGCATTGGCTTAAATTTTACACCATATTTTATTGATATTTACCATGTTTTCGTGCGAGCTGTTTACAAAAACATTGACTTTCCTACCTCCACATTGAAAACTCCGCATTTGGGCTGCTTGCAACTGGAATAAACAATCTCAAATATTTCCCTCAATTGAGGATCCTCAAATCTGAGTTGAGAAATTTCGTGAAACAGAAAACTAGAGAAATCTCACTTGAGTGGAACTTTGAGTTTGAGGAAGCACTCAACTTAAGAAGTTTAGTGAAACCGGGGCCTGCTGATTTAGGTTTTACAAAAAGGTAATTTGAATGCTTTATTTTTTATAAAAAAAATATAATAACGGACATTTTAACCATGATCTATTACACAGCACAACCGAATGCATAAAAACAACAGGAAGTACCGGTTAACACCGAAAATGCGACGTAGAAGCCGCTTAAATTTAATGTAGACGTTGGACGGGGTATCAACTGTGACGTGATTTTCGTCCGTTTATAGTATACGGTAATAGTCACGTGAATCCCATCTGTGCATGGTTAACGTTAATAGTTACATGATTTCTTCTATCCATATATTATACACGTTAAGTAAAGCAACAGGCTACACACTGTTGTAACAGTTGATGTGTTGTATAATTCAATATTTAAAACTCAAACAACTTTAAGATTATTTTATTTTTAATTTTCTCAATAAAAAGTAAGCCTACTACAGCATAATTACACATTACACAATATAGTCATAAAAATAAAAATAATATGTCGTGGAAGTTCTGTTATGAGTATGCTTTGTTTTTTTGACTGATGCTTCGTTTCTCTAACACAAATATGTATATCAACAAAGTTAGAGTTAATATGCCAAAACTGAAGTTTGCATCATATACTGAATGGAACAGCTAACCCGCTGCTTTTGTATTTGAAATGTTTTCCTCAAAATATTAATTGAAGTTATCAAAGTTTATATACAACATAAACAGAATAGTATGTATTTATTTGACATAGCAGTCTTCTTTCTAATTAAATTCCAAATTTCAAGGATATTGCTGTGATACATTTTTGGAAAATACATAAAATGTCTAGTACATAAAATATCAGCTGGCGTGTTAGCTGTTCCGTTCAGTATATATGGAGCCAACCACATGAGTTACAGTCTTTGTACACACACTACAGTTTAAGTCCTATATGGACATGAGTAAGTCTTTGTTCCCTTACTGAAGTTAAGGTCAGGTTTGGGGGCAGACACGTGAATTATTTGTTGTACTCTACTGTAGTTTTAGTCTATATGGCACCAAACACTAGACTTAAGTTTTGGTACATAAACTGAATTTTACGTCATATATTTTGTTTGAGATTGTACTTGCTGTTTTAAGATACCGGAACCAGTAGTAAAGGTAGAAATATACAATAAACAACAGCATTTGCAGTTAATCATTTACACAAAAATAAATTTTAAAGAGTTTAAAGGAGGAATTTTATCATATGGGTTTCGAACTTCGAAACTGTGAATTTTTAACTTAAAATGTTATAAATCTGAAATAGATCACGTGACTTTATTCCAAGATATAGTCGGTATTCCCTGTCACAAATGTACATAATGATACTATAACATAGTTTAGACTAATCTTATTTATTTTATCGATTTTTTATTTTTATCGATTGTGAGACAAGTTCTTACAACTATAACAAATCACGCTCAAAATCTTCCTGGGTAGAACCAGTACTAAGCATATACGGAAAAAATGTTTTGCTCAAGGGTACCACATATAGCCAAGGGGGAGGATCGAACCCACGATCCTTCGATCATCGGTTCGATACCCTACCACTAGACCATGCGCTCCATATTTATTATATACATTCGTTGTTGAATATAAATGAAATAAAGAAAGGCTAATGGTATGAAGTATGTAAGACATTTAACTGAAATGACACAGAAGCACGCCACAGAAGTATTGTTTCAAGATGATTGGATTCAATTCTTATAAATATATTTTATGACATTTGTCACACACACAAACACACCACAAGCACATGCGCACACACAGACGCACGTACACACACATACACACAAGCGCACGCACACACATGGACATACACCCACCCACACATGCACTCAATTTATTGGATACAGCATTTTTTACATAGTTTAATAAAAATGTCCATGTACATTCGTAGTTTTTAAATTCGTCACATCATCTATGAAAATATTGGAATCTCCAATGTCTACTTTACAATTTCTCATCAACTGACCTAAAAACTGATCAAAATATCACATCCTGAACCCAAACTGAATTCACCATCAACGAAATGAGTTTATCGAAATTGTTCAATACTATTGAACAAAAACACGATAAAAACTAGTTCTGATTTCAATAGAATGCTGAAGGGTGTGAGGCGTCATGACGTCATTTTTAAAATGTATTCAAGTATCCTCTTTGATCTAACCCTTTTGTAAATGCAGAAGTTGTAACTTAGAATTGCCGTCAAACGCTATATCAACAACACTGGCACTTCAGCATTTAAGTAATTTATCAGTTTCCGCATTTTCAATAATGTCTTCATTATCAAAGTTCATAATTCCATTTTGATTGTCTGCACTAGTTTCGAGGTCTTGATCATACCAGTGGCAAGCGTTGTCCCCATTTTGTGTGGTATGAACTTCCGGTATGACATCGAGTTTTGATTGGTCAGTCGGTATGATAGTTTTGACTGGTGATTGTGCTTCTGTCGTCGCCAGACAGTGGTTCACGATGTAATACTTCAGGAAAGCTTCAGTTGACCGCTTGCCTTGCTGTTAAAATAAAGAGATAGATGACTTATTTATGATTGGCAAACATTTTCGTGAATTCACATTACCTTTCAAAAACAAATAATACCTCGCTTGCTCATAAATAAATTGTGTTTAAATGTATATTTACTGAAAATTTATTCTACATTGCAAGTTAGCTGCTCTGTTGACGAAACGTATCATAACATTTTTAATGATATTTTCACATGCGCCTGTTGCAATCGGACATACTCGGCCAGTTCCTTCATCCTTCGTTATTAGGTATTGCATGCATTACAATTATACCAGTGTTGGTGTCGCATTAAAATGCTATAACATGTTTGTATGTACGTATGTACATTGAATGTTGCATTTCCATTGGGCAAACATGTTATTAATACTTGTAAATGAAACGTATATATGACGAGCAGTGCCTATTGTACCAAAAACTGAAAGCATACTCTTTTGTGTTGACTGTGTTGAAACTAATTGGCACCAAAATATGTTTAAAGCAAAATTTATCAGACAGGAAGTAGAAAAACAAAATGTCTATTTATAGGGTTAACTTGTAAAGTACATTAACTAATCGTCTGGCACTTTGCGGGTTATCAATACCTCTTAAATCATTTTTATAATAATTGTCTTTATTTGAAAAAAAAACAAACATCAACAAACAATCTTATAAACCCATAGTTGTTGTACTATGTACATATTATTCGTACATTCATTATCATAAATCATACACATTAATTCTGTTACAACTTCGTTAACCTAACCATTGCATAGTGTGGTCACTGTGGTTCTGTCCGCTAAATTGTCAAAATTAAACACTATTAAATTCTAATAAATGGAAGTGAATGTGATTCTAAGCAATATTCAGATGTTCTTTGCTTTAATAATAAGAGAAAACATGACACATTTTTAGTTTTACGTAATTTTACCTCAACAACGAACTTTCGGTCTTCAACCTCTAACATGAAATCTGATGTACCCACGTGACCAGTGTTTATACCGACAGTTCTGTCTATATCACGTTCCTTTGAAAAAGAAAAAAAAACACATTTGTATTTCAATGAAACCAAAGATGAGAGAATGTGAGCAACATTTACTAATATAATTATACTGTTTGTTTAAAGAGCTTATTTCTAACGTACAAGACCGCAGCGTGGTCTAGTGGTAGAGCGTCCGCCTAGCATGCGGAAGGTTGTGGGTTCGATCCCTGGCCGGGTCATACCAAAGACTTTAAAAATGGAACTAGAAGCTTCCTCGCTTGGCGCTCAGCATTTAGAGGACAGTTCTAGGTCTGGTCCGCCCGGTGTCAGTATAATGTGACTGGGTGGGGTATCATACCATGTGTCTGGGGCATGATACTCCAGTGTGACAGCGCTCAGAATACTGTCTCGAGTAGACACTGTCGCGATATGACTGAAAAATTGTTCAAAGCGACGTTAAACACCATACAACAATAACAACATCTAATGTACAAAAGATACTTGAAAATGAACAAGTCACGGTTATAATGTTACATTGAAATAACTAACATTGTCTCATTCATCTTTACATTAAAATGCTTTTAATATTTATCATACATGTTTTTATCTTGTAAACTATACTAGAAATCAACATTGTTATCATTTTTTCATGTAATTATATTGTATCAAGGAAAATAATTCCATAAGCTATTTCGTTCCAATCCTTTTGACAAAATTTTTTGTATATATATAATATGCATCTCTCACTACACAGTTACGCCCCTTTTTTCCCATGGTAGCAAGATTCTTGCGCTTAAAAAAAGGCCTATGTACTTTGGTTATGAAATATTTTCAAAATGGTTCATTGTGGTTATGATTTCTTGCTGCAGATGAGTAGAACAAAAGTTGGCATAGCATATACTGCAGTAAGACATCAGTGGTGTTAACAAAGTGACTTTTATAGGATTTCAACATATGCATGTATTTATGAGCATTTGAAGACATCTTTTTTCAATAAATCTCAGGGTGTCACTACATCCTCTTTTTAAAAAAAACCAACGTGGTCAACCTTCCAGTTATTGTGCATTTTTATGTGGGTATACATTCCTGCTATAAAAAAAAAAATACTTTATAAAAAATTCTATATTGAATTCTTTTTTACCATTGAAATCCTAGACCTTACTTTATATAGAACAAAGAACAAAATTCAACTGTGTAGTGAGATCTTAATACTGTAAACTATTTCAAATAAGATATGATTAAACTAAAATAACATCTGAAGGACTCACGCCACTATTATCTCCCTTGAATACTCCGGACAGATGAAGGAGGTAGAAGTAAAACTTTCATGCTCTTTTTCTTTCTTTTTTTTCAGGGCTTTGTATTGCAATGATTTGATTTTTCCTACACTGTGTTAAATGGCCAGTTCCTTAGAAATTTGATGCTGATACTATATTCATGGCAATACTGTGATGTTTTTAGAATTGATATTTCGAACTGCATCATGGGCGAATAGCTAACATGTTTTTACTCTGGAAATTATCACAAAACCATTGAATAAAAAACAAGAGGGCCAAGATGGCCCTATATCGCTCACCTGACTGACCTTGAGTCACCCAACTTAGTAGATTATATAATACATGTACACTCAAAATTCCAGAAAAACGAGATGGGCAAGTAGTTAGAATTTTGATTTGTTTTGAAGATGTAACAGATGCGTAAAAAAGTTCAAACTTAGCAGAGGTTCACCCATGGTAAATGTCAGTGAAATTACTTTGAAATCAGGTCAGTAGATTCTGACAAAAAGGCTTTTGAAGTTTATACTATAGCTGCCTATATAGTAAACTAGCACCTCACTGTGGCGGTCATGTTTTTTAACAAATCACAACGGCTTGAACAAACTTGGTAAAGGGTCACCCAAGGAACATTTCTGCAAAATTGTTTTAAAATTGATCTGGTGGTTTCAGACAAGAAGATTTTTTAAGTTTTTACTATAGCTTATACAGTAAACTAACCCCACCCACTTGACGCCATGTTTTTTGACAAATCACTACAGTTTGAGAAACTTGGTGAAGGATCCTCCAAGGAACATTTCTGTGAAATTATTTTAAAATTGAGCCAGTAGTTTCTGACAAGAAGATTTTTTAAGTTTTTACTAATCATACTTGCCCCACCCCCATGTGGCCATGTTTTTAAACGAATCAAGATGGCTTGAACAAACTTGGTAGAGGGTCACCCAAGGAACATTTCTGTGAAATTATTTTAAAATCGAGCTAGTATTTTCTGACAAGAAGATTTTTTAAGTTTTTACTATAGCTTATATAGTAAACTAACCCCATCCCCTGGCCGCCATGTTTTTTGACGAATCAACATGGCTTGAACAAACTTGGCAGAGGGTCACCCAAGGAACATTTCTGTGAAATTATTTTAAAATCGAGCAAGCAGTTTCTGACAAGAAGATTTTTTAAGTTTTTACTATAGCTTATATAGTTAACTAACCCCACCCCTTGGCCGCCATGTTTTTTTACCAATCGAGGTGGCTTGAACAAACTTGGTAGACAGCCACCCAAGGAACATTTCTGTGAAATTATTTTAAAATCGAGCCTGTTGTTTCTGACAAGAAGATTTTTTAGGTTTTTACTAATCAAACTTGCCCCGCCCAACTGGCGGCCATGTTTTTTGACAAATCAAGATGGCTTGAACAAACTCAGTAGAGGGTCACCCAAGGAACATTTCTATGAAATTACTTTAAAATCGAGCCAGCACTTTCTGACAAGAAGATTTTTTAAGTTTTTACTATAGCTTATATAGTAAACTAACCCCACCCCCTGGCCGCCATGTTTTTTGACGAATCAAGATGGCTTGAACAAAATTGGTAGAGGGTCACCCAAGGAACATTTCTGTGAAATTATTTTAAAATCGAGCCAGTAGTTTCTGACAAGAAGATTTTTTAAGTTTTTACTAATTAAACTTGCCCCGCCCCCTGGCGGCCATATTTTTTGACGAATCAAACTGGCTTGAACAAACTTGGTAGAGGGTCACCCAAGAAACATTTCTGTGAAATTACTTTAAAATCGAGCCAGCACTTTCTGACGAGAAGATTTTTTAAGTTTTTACTATAGCTTATATAGTAAACTAACCCCACCCCCTGGCCAACTTTTTTGACGAATCAAGATGGCTTGAACAAACTTGGTAGAGGGTCACCCAAGGAACATTTCTGTGAAATTATTTTAAAATCGAGCCAGTAGTTTCTGACAAGAAGATTTTTTAAGTTTTTACTAATTAAACTTGCCCCGCCCCCTTGCGGCCATATTTTTTGACGAATCAAGCTGGCTTGAACAAAATTGGTAGAGGGTCACCCAAGGAACATTTCTGTGAAATTATTTTAAAATCGAGCAAGTAGTTTCTGACAAGAAGATTTTTTAAGTTTTTCCTATAGCTTATATAGTAAATTAACCCCACCCCTTGGCCGCCATGTTTTTTTACCAATCAAGGTGGCTGGAACAAACTTGGTAGAGTGTCACCCAAGGAACATTTCTGTGAAGCAATATCAAAATTGGCGAAGTTGTTTCAGAGGAGAAGTTGTAAGAAGCTAAAAGTTAACGAAGGATGACAGACGACGGACACCAGACGATCACAAAAGCTCACCTGTGAGCCTTTGGCTCAGTCAAGCTAAAAAAACCTTGATCAATGTGTTTTCTTTTTCTTTATTATTACAGACCATTAACCAGTGAAAAATTTGAGCTCATATAAATGCTGCATTGTTTCATTATATTTGGACATGAATGTTACAATGAAGCGCTATGGGAACTGTACTAGCGGTGTCAGCCGTGTAGACACACAATCATACCTCAACAAATATTCTCTTGACATTGTGTAGCAACGCCGAATGCAGTGTGTCAAAGAATGAGAACAATCCTTTAATTTCCTTCCATTGGTAGCCAAGGAAACAAGCTTGCAGCGAAACCCCTGTTCTCTCGATGAAATGGACGATTTCATGGTAGTATACCTGAAAAAGAAATTTCAAATAAGTTCCCATTTACATTAACTAGATATACTTTGTCATGTGCTTTACAATTGTAATTTTCTAGATATACAATATTAAAAATTCTAGATATGACTCTGAATTTGCTCTTAAGTCATTTTTCAAGGACAATCTACAAAAACACAAAGTTTTAAGTTAAAGCTTTATTTTGCTAATATTAGTATAATAAATGTTTATAGGCTGAAATAGCAAAACAAGAAAGATAACTTTGCAACTACATTTTATTTTTTCAGCATTTAAACTATGCCTAAAAAAATTCACATAATGGGACAGACATTTTCAAATTAAGATATAAGTGTGTTGTTAAAAGTAAAGAAAAGCCCATGAAACAACAAGGCTATAAACTTGTATGTCATAAAACAACAAAGTTACAGAAAAGTAACAAAAAAAAAAAGAATTTCCCCATAAAACAGTTGATAAGTCTTGGTCCATGCACGTTTATGAAAATACATTTTCTTATTAAGTTACTTGGTCCTTTGAGAAAAAAGCTAATTACAAAATGATGATGCTATTTTTTATTATTTTACATCTATTTTGTTTCACATACCAAGTACCTTAGATATTCATAAGGATAGATGAAGAAACAACAGATATAACTTTATAATATAGCTGAGAATGGGGTACCCAAATTCATGTAACAGGACAGACATATTTCATAAAATGTCAAATTACAAAATCTTTAACATTATGTAACACTATTTCGATTTTAACAGTCATCAAATGAATAAAACTGAATCCTTGTGGTGCTCTTTTCTTCCACAAGCCTTGGACTGGGTAGTTTCTTCAATATGCTGGCTACACATTTCTGTGAGACATCTAGTCGAAGTAACCACTTGTATAATTCGCCAGATTTCTCCGTATATTGCAGTCTGAACTCTGAGTTGGACAGTACTTCAACGACCCTTTTATAGAAGAAAGTAAATAGCATGTAAACACATTAAAATGGATCGAGTTGTTTAAAGCTCTGTTAGCTTAATGCTCTGTTAAGAGAAACATTTATATCCACACAGTCGAAGATTAATGAAAATTAACCAATATATTTGCTTCAAAATTAAGAAATCTTGTTTTTCTGCATTCAAAATGTCCTGCAATTAAAATGTTTACAGAAAAAAAGAGAATATTTTTGAAATTACAAAATTGATATTAACTGATCATTAAGCTAAAGAGCTTTATATAACTCAACTCTATTTTTATTGGTTTGAACTACATAATTAATTTGATGTGTTACTTAGTAGAATGTCCTAATTACAAAAAAGAAAAGTAAAATTTAGAGGTATTTCAGAAAATGGGGTACATGTTATTTACAATGATTTAAAGGCAGGGTTTCTATTACAAGCATCATACAATCTCATGTTTGTGTATTGCTCCAATAATGGTCACATTAATCATGACATGTTGTACTAGGTAAGTGGTATATAATTTTTGTATACATTTATAATGGACACTTTATCCAGGCTGATTGAGAGCTTTAAGGGTTTTTGAAATCTGAAGATACCAGTAGTATCAATAACTTAAAGGTAAATGTTTCAACATTAATACATAATAAATATAACATGCTAACATAAAAAAGGAACACAGAAAAGTAAATTGTCACTTCACTTTTTAAAAGGTAAGTGCTGAACAACCAGCTTTCATTCTAGGACATGTGGATGAGCACTTAGTATTAAAATTTAAAAAAAAAGTGTTTTTCTATTGTTTTGTTTTTTTAAGTTTATTCTTGTTTTTCATTTTGACATTTTACACATGTATTAGAATGAAACCAAGTTTTCATATAAAAATAAAGTTAACTTCATAAGATTCAATGGCAATGTTATACCTCTGCTACATACTCCATGTGACACTTTCCAACTTTGAGTTTGACCAGAACAAACTCTCCCTCTTTGTACATATGCCTGAGATAGGACAACAAATTTAAGTGTGTTTTTTTCTTTTCAGTTTTATTCGAAACAATACAGCATGGTGCTGTTATTTAAAGTTTAAATTATGAATGCAGTTATTTTTGAAATTATTGATTGATTGATTGAATATTTAGTGTCATTTTTATGCCATCGAGGGCTAACAGACGATCAGTTAACCTAACCACTGTTTCCTGGGATTAACCAGTACTCGAGCACACCCAATCTCCACAAGTAACTGATAACTTTCCCACTTGAATCAGCGGTGAGAGACGAATTATAATGAGACACAATGTCGTATATCAATCATCACGGAGACTTTTGCCGGGCAGGGATTCGAACTCACGACCCCTTGATTGAAAGTCAGACGCATAACAGACTGAGCTAATTGGGCCCGACTTGTTCACTTTAGAAATTAAAAGACCATCTTGACAAAACATGTATAGTTTCAAACAATGTTAATCATGTTTGATACACATTGCAAAGAGATGGTAGTTAGGTTATAAGGAGTCACATCTGTGGAGACCCTTCTTAACATTGTACATTATAATTGTTCTTTTACTTCATAAGCATGCTGAAAATTTATTTGATTTGTAACTTACTCTTCCTGATTTAATTCCTTCATTAGTGATTCTGCAGAAATACGCTCTTCAAAAATGGATACAATTGATAGGTCAAAGACACCAAAACTACAGTCTGAAAATAGATGATGAAAGTCATATAAATGAGTTAAACATAAATCTTGTATCATAAAATACAATGTTATTATTTAATCCCTCAAACACTTGCATGATCATATGATCAGTTTGGTCCGATGGCAGTGTTTTTTTTTCGGCCATTTTTATTGCCGTTATTGGGTCATATTCCCAATGGCAAATAGTATCTTTTTTTCCCAATTGAATGGTAAAAATTCCAAATTGAAAGCTTCAAAAATGTAAATTGAAACTTGCCATACTTCCTTGATAAAATAAAGAAAGTTTTCCCCATTCTGAATTTAGTATGACATTGATTATTTAATTAAATGGCCTGATAAACAAGTGTACACTTTTTATAAATATATAAATATATTTAATGCAAAAAAATTTCCCAATGTTAATGAAAATGCCGCTAAAATTCCCAATTCCAAGGGTATGGGTCATCTTCCCAAAATGGTGAAAAAAAACACTGGATGGGGAACCAAAATGTTCAGTCAAGTTGGTTGTCTCCATATACCCTACATAATATTGTAGTGTTCTGTAAAGTCAATCAAATATATTACTACATATATATATCAGGCCTTCTAAAATTCCAAAATGCAAATCGGTCCAGGTTTTTTACTACCGTAAGAATCGCACTTATTTATAAAAAAACACTAAAATTGCCTTACATTATGCCATTACATGTATGCATACCCCACCCACCATGCAGCTGCATCGTGTATTTCTCCGTTTATTTATTAATAGGAAACGATTTCAAGTTTATTTGTGTATTATTTATAACATACTTTATCACAATGTGTACATTTTAAAGAAAAAACTTCAGTTATGGTATTTCAAAGCAATTTAATCAAATGGATGAAAAATGTGTAATCTTAAATGCTTTTCTGTGCATCTGTGTCCAGAATCTTGTAAACAGTTACATACCGCAATGCTCTGTAAATAAATGTTTCTATAAATATAATGCTATCAACCCATTTTGAATTTTGACATTTTTATGAGAGAATGTGTGTGAAAAGTCTTGTGTGTGAAGAAGAAATTTGTTGTTGTTTTTAGTATTGTCTGCACTGAATATTTCATGTACATGTTTATTTCATTTTTGTATATCTTGTAAATAATAGAGGGCCGCATGGAAGATTAGTTTTAAACTAAATGTGTTACCTTCTATAAATAAAGTCGCTTATCTTATCTTATCTTATCTTATCTTATTTTAATGACTGACATTATGTTTCCGCTTTAATGAATAATTTTCATTATATTAAAAATGTTCGATCGAACCAGAAGTGATGCAAGTTTCGGAAGCTGCGTGAAATAATCACCGTGGAAACCAATGTAACGGTTCAACCACCAAAATAAACCATTCAGAACCTGTCCCACATCAAAACAAAATCGGTCCGGCTTTTATCACTTTCATTAATTAATGTCATTAATTTTATAATTAAAATATTTTTTTTAAAAAATGAAACAAACAAGTAACACCGCACGTTTTATCAAATATTTTAATGACGCAAACAATATTCGGTCCGACCGTCCCAGCTTTGGCTAGCGGTATATCAAAGAAATATACGAATGCAAACACAGTCTTTTGATGAACCGACAGAATGCTATGGGTCACTGATCACACATCGAAGGCGTGCTACATAGCGATAGACTCTTCCGATAAACTCCCCTAATACCGTCAATGGTTTAGTTGAAATTGTCATCATTTCGCACAGCAGGTGACAAAACAAACGGATTATATTGCCGCAAGGCGTATTTCACAGGTCAGTATGGCATGGTAAGAGCAATTTATGAGATTTTATACGACCGATAGAAAATATCTGGACCGATTTTTTATTAAACTTTGAAACGAAAACCGGTTTTGAACTTCAGAAATCAGTCCAAAAACCGGCAATTTTAGAAGGCCTGATATATATATATAACATGTGCGGTTCCAGGAATTTTCGTTAGTGGGGGGGGGGGGTGGCATTGGGTGCAAGAAAGACCACAGAAATCTCGAATTTTAGAGAAGGGGAGGGGGGGCACCTATGAATCCGCCCTTGTATAACATAGAAAACAAGGCTTCAAATTTCATAAATATACGATATGTTAAGGGTGTTAGCAGTCTAATGTGGTCAGAAATACATTTTAAAGTTACCTGTTAAAGTGATAAAATATAAAACATTACCCATATCTATTGGTATATCATCATCAGGTAAGGCAGGTTGGATCTCTTCATCAGGTAAGGCAGGTTGGATCTCAACATCAGGTAAGGCATGTTGGTCAGGTTGGATCTCAACATCAGGTAAGGCAGGTTGGATCTCAACATCAGATAAGGCAAGTTGGATCTCAACATCAGGTAAGGCATATTGGTCAGGTTGGATCTCAACATCAGGTAAGGCAGGTTGAATCTCAATGTCAGGTTGGATCTCAACGTCATGTTGGATCTCACGTAAAGCAGGTTGGATCTCATTGCCAGGTAACAAAGCTATGATGAATGTTAAAGAAAGCTGACCAAAACAGTATAATTATATCAGAATGGAATTGTAATATAACTTGTACTAAAATGAATATGAACCAAGTAACTTGCTATATTTATCAAATTATTTCTTATTATAAAAGGATACGTTTCATTTTTACATCTTTCCAGTTTTCTACATACTGATGCTGAAGACAGAGGTCATACCGCTTGCTAATACACTCTGTACAAAAACATGATAATCTCCTAGTTCTGATTGCGCCTCGCTTAACACTGATGGCAGAGTGTAGTGCCCTGGTTCCTGGAACTGTCCTTGCATCCCTATCAGGCCTGTCATGAGAAATTGTATCTCTGTCAACATACAAAATGTTGGCATTGGATATGGTGGCAACCTTGTTTTTGACGGACCTGGTGGCTTTTGATTTTAATACACCTGCCTCCCCATCACACCTACTCTTACCATGCATGAACCATAAAAACATCTATGGTAATTCCATAATCGTCAATGCTACAGCTGACATCTATGAATGGCACCTTAGACTTGTACTGAGCTGCACATCCATCACTTATGACATATACATGTTCGAAGTTGGCATTTCTTGTTACCTTTAGATGATGTATAACTTTCGTCATGAAACAATGAAATGCAAAAGATCATCTGATATTATATCAATGCATTCGTCTACAATTTCATTGTCCCTGGGACATCTGTATAATGCTATACAAGGGTGGATTGTAACAGAATCTTTTGCCCAGTGTGCCCCTTGTATTTCATTTTGTGAAAAACATGTATAGTGCTCTGCAAAATCTATGGTAAGGGATACTGTTTTATCGGGTAAGGATTTGTTCAAGATCCCAAACTGTACTTGCTGCCATTGTGCCTCAAAAAGATGACGCGATAGAAACTCTACTTCTGTGAGAAGTTCCGAAACTCAATCTGTCGCCGAACCAGACACTTCAATTTCTTGTCGCTTATTTATTTCTTTTCCTGTTTTAGGATTAACAGTTTTAACAATATCCCACTTATTCCATTTGACTACCTGGTCATTAGCATTGGGCAGCGGTTGCAGTTTTTGTCTCAGCACTTCAGTTCCACAGTTACAGCACTGTCTATCAATGCATGTCAATTTATGAAATGCCTCCTCTTCCTGTTTTTTACATAGACTTTCATTTACAGCAGTGAACTCATCATCAATTTTTAAGTCATTTCTGTTTAATGACTGTGCCAGTTTGTTTATAGTTTTTAATTTTAATTTTACATTTTCACAATATTCACATAGGTATTGATAGAGTTTTCTGTATTTCTGCGTAAGAACTTGTTTTAGGCGCAATTTGGAAAATTTGTCAAGTGACATCTTCTGTTGTGTGTTTACGTCATTCCACCATGACCATGCAGTCCTTAGAGACATTTGCATAACATGTTTTTGTTCAAGATCTTTTTTAACTACTTTCTTGTCTGGTACCAAGATAGAATTTGTGTCACTCTGATAAAATTCATGAACTTTCTTCTCTATTTCTGTAGGTATTGCTTCCTGCGTTTTTTCTGGGCCTCTCGTGTATACCCTTCTTGGAAATATTTCCTCTTTATACCAGTGGCAGCACACAACATTTTTTTCAGTTTTAACTTGTCAGCAAGACTTTTGGAAAGATTACTTAGAAACTTTCTTCTGCGCTTCTTCTGCTTGTCTGACAATCCTTGGAGTGCATCATGTGCCTCTTTTACACAGTTTAGCATTTGGTTAAGATCTTTCTTGGCAGTGGGTGTTCCAATTCCCTCAGAATCAAGGGCTGCTTTTCTTTTTGGAGTTACATGTGTTGTAAGCCCTTTAATAATTTTTGCATATCTATCGGGCATGCCATGCCATTAGATTCAATTAGCATTTTCTGAGGTTTAAAGGGAAATTTATTTGTGGATTTATTGTTGCTTTGTGCTAAAATGCTGAAGAGCAAATTCAGAATCATATACGAAAACAATATTTAAAAATATGCAATATGCATAATATATAATAAGAATACTAGTATTGTGTTTAATGTTGAAAGCGGGCCGGTAGTGTAATGAATAGAGTGTTGGCTGCTCACGCCAGAGGTTGCGGGTTCAACTCCAGCTGGTCCCGATGCTTCTCATAAAACAACACTCAGAACTGGTTCTTCCCAGGAAGCAGACTCGAGAACAGTTCATATAAGCTCTGAGCTTTCATCACAATCGAGCTAAAATAAATTAATATGAACAAAACTAATGTATTTTTTGCTATTTTTGGTTATACTGTTGATTGTAGGTTATCAATACTAGGACCATTTAGAGTTTGAAAGCCCATTCCTAATAAATCAATTAATAAATGTTATTCTGAAATGAGGTTTCAATGTAACAATGGAGGTGATATAAATCTAAACTCGCCTCTCCGTTGCAATCTTCATCCAGCGCCACCATCGCTTCATCAACGGTCACATTTCTCCCAAACAGACGTTGAATGTAACGTTTCGGGAATGCTTCCGTCTAAAATAACAATACGCATTAATAAATCTGCCAGGGATATAAACATGAACTGAGAACACTGTCATCAATTGTCTATACAGGTAATAAAAGATCCCTAGAAGGATTCTACGTTCAAGCTCATTCAAATTTGTCTTTAATTGTAAGCGATTTTGAATACATATATTAGGTATAAGTGTTGTAGACTAAACCTGCTTACAATTAACATTAAGTAAAATATTGCTAGAAATCAATTATTTAGTTGTTTTCCTTAAAAAAAAAAAGCTTTACCGACGATGATTAACAAGTCATGTGTAGTTTAATATTTGATAACTAATTTACTGATTCCTTGGTAAAAAAATGTAGCTGTTACTGGACAGCTTCCTCAAAATAAACCACAGTAGATTTTAAGTATTGATGAACATTGCCTCTTCTACTTAATTGGAATTACATTGAAAAGGGAGCTAATTGATTGTTTAAAATAGAGGGTTGAAATCAAGACTGATCATGATCAGTTCAAAGGTCACACAAGGCCAGTGCCTCAGATAATTATTTTGGCATGGGGGTAATTTACCCCCATTTTTTAAAGCTTGGGAGGGTAGGGTGGGGGGGGGGGGGGGGGTGCTAAATTGGCATAATCTTAAATTTGATAAATAACAGCATAGAATATACAAACATTGTTTGCATGCCAACTTGGGCTACTAAAAGATCAGTTTTAATTATTAAACCCTTCTTTCATGGGTTTTAGTCGGTAATAAAGGTCACTCTACAACATTCCCAAATAAATTGGATGTGAGAGATGAATAACAATGTATTATGTCAATCATCATAGAGTGGGGGCTTTGCAGTTGACAAAGGAGTCAGACATTCCAAATTAATATTATGGCAAAACAAGTTCCGGACCATGGGATGGGACATATTAAAAATGTCACTTCAAGTCAAATTTGAAGAAGTATAACAATTCTTCTTCTTCCAGTTAACTTCAATAAAATCTGAACATTATTTTTAAACTTTTAGAAATGTATTTAAAATTGTATCCTGCAGCCAAATTTACTTACCAATCAAGGGCCGATTTCTGAATATTCTGGGCACCAACATTTGCCCAAACACTCGAGCCCTTGTGCTTTGTACATACTGCACATCTAAAGATCGTTGAACCATTGGCAGTTTTAATTTTTAGCCAAGGGAAAGAGACTCGCTATGCCTCCGCCGTTCCTTTCGTGCAAGAAATGTCTGCCTTTTTGCCTTTGATGACTGTACGTATAATGTCAAATATATATATATTAAATGGTTTAACAATATATTTTGTAGGGATATCGGTACTTTGTATTGGTTCTTTTAAAGAAAAGAAACTTCCAAGTGTCTTCTGCTGTTTTGACATTTTTTTCATGATCGTAAAGCGCTTGATTTTCCACATGCGTTATGTTCGTCAAGCTTTTAAGTGAGAAGTAGACTGCATTACTGTGCAATTATAATTGAAAAACAGTGTATTTACAGTTAAAAAATCATTTGTTGCAAACCAGTCGTCGTTTCGCGGAAGTTTACATCAAACTGAAAGTAGAATTAAGAATTTTATTTTACGCTGGTTGTTTTCATCCTTTGCGTATATCTAAAATAACGTGCGTTTTGCCTACGCATGGAAAATAATTATCATGCGTAAATTAGCTTAAACGCATCTTATATTGGGCACGTCACAAGGTCACACAGACACAATTACTTTACAGATGTTTCTCGTAAGAATCGCAAGGTATCCACATATAGAAATGGCGGCAACGACGTCTGCTCTGAACTACTTAACTGGTGATTATAATCTTGTTTCGAATCTCATTTATGTCCAAAATAAAATGCATATATAGGCTTAAACAATATCATGCAAAAAACAAGCTACTTGTGTTACTATATAGTAACACATGTATGGTCATAATAAGTTCTCTTATGTTTCGGAATTCAAGAATAGTTGGTCAGCATTGAGCAGATATTTCACGGTGACCAAATTGCTAACCGAGTACCCTGGGGTACTTCGGTATGTGTGTATTTAATTTATGATTGCAGTTATGATAAATGGCGACTACAATATTCCAGTCCAAATGTACCAATCAATAAGTTGCCTTTTTATTGATACATATTATCGGTTAGTTGGTTGGTCACTATGCATTGAACATATAAACATTAAATAATGGCCCAAAATCAAGTTTGACAAATTTGAATGGCTGATATTACTCTAACAACAAGTTGGAAAATACATAGTAGAAGATGTTTCATTTAAATTGATTTCCTTCACGCCATAGATATCTAATTCAAATTGAGAAACATCGATTCTTACATGTTACACAGTAGATACAAAAGCAATCAAGTAATTGTTCAATTACATATGGCCATGCTCCAAATACTATACTGTTGGTCTTCATCTCTTCAAAAATTCCTGCAAGTAAGTTATACGTGTTACACACAAATATTAATATACATATATATCATATGCGCATATAAACGTTAAACACACACAATGCTAAATGAACTCATATTGTGTTGGCCTAAAGCTTACATATGCATGTTTACCATCTACAGGTTATGATTTGACATCATGTTAACCAGAACTCGTGAACACCCCATCTCCGCAAGTAACTGATAACTTCCCCACTTGAATCAGCGGTGAGAGACAAATGATAATGAGATACAATGTCGTATATCAATCATCATGGAGACTGTTGCTGGGCGGGGATTAGAACTCACAATCCCTGGATTGATAGTCAGATGCTAAACAGACTGAGCTAATCAGACCCGGCTGTGTGACTAAGAAAAAGTGTCCCAGTCACGAGAACAATGCCATTAACGTCAGTTCGAGAACAAGAATACAATGTGCGTTAATAAGAGACTGGGAAGTAATGTTTAATGCAGAGAATTAGGTGACAAAGTAGTTGATATTACGTAACGTTAATGGATATACTGAGAAGCAAGGACAAAATTTAATTCGTTTGATACAAATAAAATAACATGTGAATAGATTAAGAAGCAATCATGTAAGTTTTAGTTATAAATCTTACTGGAATTTAACAAGGGGCAAAGATATATTGGATTTATTGCACTGGAAATGAATTGTACCAGGTCGTTACCTTATTGAGACAATGTTATGCAACACTCTTCCACACACATGGAGTATCATGCTGCACACAAATGACATGGAGCACTATTCTGACAGTGGTATCACTTCTCTAAATATCAAGCAACAAGCGAGCCAGCAAGCTACTGGTGGCCATTTTAACGTATTTTAAGTATATTTTGGAAGGGGTCGAAAGAAACCCAAATCGCATGTGAGACACCGCTACCGCTCCTTAAAAAAAGGATATAATCTCATGCATATCATATGCAAAAATAAGTATCCATACACTACCCACTGGTTACCTCTTGAGATAAAGTAGAATAGGACAGTTAGTTCTCCGGATAAATAACAAAGAAAAGAAAATATGATACGTGAAGGATTCAACAGCTGAGGTCGAGTTTCAGTCAATTTATTGAGTACTGTTTTTCTTGTGGACTGTTTTATGAAGTGGCAATGAATTTCTGAGTTTTATTTTGCCAGATATTTGCGGGATGGTCGTGGCTTTACTGTGTTTAAACGTTAAAGCTTACTCCGCCAACAACAAAACTAAATACCATATATAGTTACATAACATGCAATATGCAACAATAGTTGAAAATGGCATTTAATCCTATTTAAAAAAGAAAAGCCGTGTTGTTTTGTTGGAAGAACACAATCAACTATATTCTGAAAACACGTGATCTGTCTTTATTAATGGCACTTTGTTGTTGTTTTTTTTATCTTTTTAAGGACATTTATATTTTTAAAAAACTTACTATAATTATCTTGGACCAATATTTTATAATGTCGTACAGTAAACTTTTTTTTTCCGAATTGAGGTGGATGATATTTCCTGACATAGTTTGATATCAAAACCCAGATTTAATGTTCACATTTTAGCATGTTATTTTCGTGGTTTTCATTCAAGTAAACACTTGAAATGTTTGTCTGAAAATAAATGAGTCAGAATCTCCCATTCAGCAGCAATGTAACAGGAAGGGGAAACATATTCAGCCAACCCGGGTCTTTCGCTTACAGGGAGAATGCTCTAGCGACTGAACTAACCGGGCCGCTTACATACGTTTCTCTCATAATATGTTATATTACGTACACACTGTCACATAGACATTTAAGATTGGTATATGTAAATCAGTATACATTCCTGATTGTATTATATGTCGCTTACATCATTATTACATTGATATTGATATAAATGGAAATATAACTAATGCCGCTTACATCATTATTACATTGCTAATGGTATAATAGGAAATATAACTAATGCCCCTTACACCATTATTACATTGCTAATGGTATAATAGGAAATATAACTAATGCCGCTTACACCATTATTACATTGCTAATGGTATAATAGGAAATATAACTAATGCTGCTTACACCATTATTACATTGCTAATGGTATAATAGGAAATATAACTAATGCCGCTTACACCATTATTACATTGATATTGATATAATAGGAAATATAACTAATGCAGCTTACACAATTATTACATTGCTAATGATATAATAGGAAATATAACTAATGCCGCTTACACCATTATTACATTGCTAATGATATAATAGGAAATATAACTAATGCCGCTTACACCATTATTACATTGCTAATGAAATAATAGGAAATATAACTAATGCCGCTTACACCATTATTACATTGCTAATGATATAATAGGAAATATAACTAATGCCGCTTACATCATTATTACATGTGCATTACTACTGATAAAATCAGTCATATATACAATGCTGCTTACATCATTATTAAACTTATATTGATATAGGTATAAACCCTAATTGATTTTTGTTCTTTATTCTATAGTAAAAAATAAAAGTTTGAAGGCTTGTCATTCATAGAGAGACCCAAAATGAAAGAAGTGAAACATACATTTTACTGTTTATCAACCTCTGCACTATCAAAATATGATTAGAAAAGTAGGGGTCATGTGTCATATAAGAGATTTTTTTCTGTTCAGTATGTACACTGTTGACAAAGTGAAATATACTTCCAAAATCATGTATTCATACCCCAATTTCTAAGCATCAATTCTTTTTCTAAATTCACATTTCAAACATGACAATACTGTCAAAATGTTCAAAATACATCAATAATGCCATTCAAATAAAAAAATGAGCATTAAAATAAAGAAAATGCATTTTTAAAGAAGAAAAATCGTCTTGGTTGCTATTGTGATTTTGAAGAACCTGAAAGTTCAAGTGTTGGTGAGATAAAATTAGATTGCATTTCAATTGAAATGTGACATTTTCTGGTATGAATTATATATTATTGTGCTCTGATAACGTTTTTCTAATCCAGCGCTCTCTGACAAATTGCTGTATCCAGTCAATAAGTTTGGTATACTTCAGAAGATTACCTCGCACAGGTGATTAATACAACAATAATATTTTGTGTGTGTACATCCAGGCTTCCACAATTATGGTGGGAAAATCACAATGCCATTTGTATGTCTGCCCATACTGCCCCATAATTGTAGCTTACAGTTAACGTCAACATGTGTGTTGCCATTTTATTACATATCACTATTTGCCACTACATAATGTTGACATTTTATGCACAATAACAAAGTACGTAGCCACATTAAACTTTCCTGAAAAGTATTATATCGAGTTGTGAGGCAAGATTTGAAAATGGTAGTTAATGAGCCATGCATACTTATGTTTATCGCCAAAAGCACCAAATTAAATTACAATAATTTCCTAAACGTATATTTACATAATTATAATCTACCACCACAGCGAATTGTTAACTAACGACATGTAATTATATGTATACTGTCGCATAAAGTGTGTAACCAATTCGCTGTGGTATTGTAATCATAACAATGAAATGCCCCACAATAGAATCAAAGTATATGGTATAAAAGGATTGATAGCAGGATTTTAATGAATATTCATACGTCTTTCTAATTTTATTTGTATTATTGTAGCGTTTGTTTTATTTTGATATCATTTTTTTTTTAAAAATGCATAATACAATGTCCACAATATACTTTTATTGTTTGTTTCTGCTTGCATATATAAAATACATGAACAAAATGAAATTTGAGGAATAAAAAGTAGTCCCAGTCACGTATGATCATTTTGGCGATGATCAACTCTGCAAACATTGATCACGACGATGTAAGCAGGGCTTTCGACTTTTCACCATCGTTGTTTCGACTTTTCACCATTGTAGTTTTTTGCTTTTCACCATCGCAGTTGTGACTTTTCACCATCATTGTTTCGTTGTTTCAACTTTTCACCATGGTAGTTTTGACTTAACTTAATTTAATAAATATGCTGCAATGGCCCTAATGGGACACCGTAAGTATCAGAAGAAATATAGTGAATTTTAATCAAATATGGGAGTTTATGGTATGGGTGGGTGGAAGGGGGGGGACATGGTTAGAGGCGTATGCCGTTTTTTTAAAAGAGTTAATCCACCCGTTGATACATGTTTACACGTAGTAAAATTGTTTCATCTTAAAAGAGTGTGTTTGAACCCCTGCCTATTGTCTGTGTGATGATATATATACGACATTGTGTCTTATTATCATTCGTCTCTCACCACTTATATAAGTGGGAAAGTTATCAGTTACCAATTACTTACAAAAGTTGGGTGTGCTAGTGTACTGGTTAACCTGTCAGGATCCACGGAAACAGCGGTTAGGTTAACTGATCGTTTGTTAGCCCATCGATGGCATAAAAATTATGCTAAATATTCAATCAATTGCTTGGATTACTTGTATGAGAAGACACTGACAGTATAGATGCATTTTAACTTTGTTAATAAAAAATGTAAGAAAGGCAGTAAAGTGAAGAAGAAGAACATGTAGTATTACCATGATTGGCTACTATAAGACAAAGTATTGTTTGCAGAGGTACTAGATCTACATTCTTTAAAATAAATGTACCTGTATTTCTTCTGAGCTGAAAGCTCTCAGGTGACTTTTTGTGATCGCCTGGTGTCTGTCGTCCGTCGTCTGTCGTTTACTTTTAGCTTGGAACAACGTCTGCTCTGAAACCACTTGGCCAACTTTGATATAACTTCACAGAAATGTTCCTTGGGTGACCCTCTGCAAAGTTTGTTCAAGCCATCTTGATTTGTTGAAAAAATGCCCGCCAGGGGGCGGGGCAAGTTTAATTAGTAAAAACTTCTTGTCAGAAACTACTGGCTCGATTTTAGAACAATTTCGCAGAAATGTTCCTTTGGGGACCCTCTACTAAGTTTGTTTGTAAGGTTTGAACTTTTAGTATATTCATGATCAATGTGTAAATTTGGTAAAATGGTGCCATTGATTACTTGTTTGTTTTGCATGTTTGTTTATGATTTTATGTTTGTTTACTGATGCTGCCTAAGGCTTTTTGCAAGAAATAAATTATCATTTTACATTTGATGGAAAATGGAAGGAATGTAATGTTTATGACTACTTCCATAAAAGAATCATTTTTTTCTATATTTTATGACTGATCAAGTTAATATATATATACAAGAAAATTGATAAGAACATTTTGGTGCAGATTTTATATTGCATTATTTGAATTCTATATGTAGTTCCTGGATTAGTTAGAAAGAATATCTTAGACATATATAAAAAAACACAAAGTTCATGTAAATTATTATTAGTTCTACTGATAATAGAAAACAATTATTAAGATTTAGGCAGTCGTTAAAAAATATACTTAAACCTTTTTATTGACTTTAAAGCATTTAATTTTTTTTTCATGATTTTTGTCCATTTATCTTTAAAACGAAAATGCAAAATCAAAATTTGCCAACAAAAAATAGTTACCTACATGAAAAATACTGGGTTGGAGCACAGAAAACAGATATTTTTTTTAAGAGTGGCCTTATTAAGATTTAGAAAAATATAATTCAGATTTATTAAGAATTGGATACAATTGATAATCTCATTTTGTGATGTACTCATAAATTGAGCATGAATAATTTGATATTTTCTCTTTTAATAAAAAAACTTTTGAACTTTATCACAAACTTCGTAGTTCTGTGTTTTCCCGTATACTAAAATGCCAATTCTGACACATTACATTCATACAAAAATAATTGAATATCATTATCTCCAGGGGGAGTGGGGATAGATTGAGCTGAATAATAATGTTTGTCTTAATTAGCACATGGGAATTCTGTATTTGCAGTCGGATGGGTGGGGTATAATGTATAATGTAATGTAAATCTCAAGGAGGTTGGATGTGTCTCTTGATTCCAAGGGTCTGTTTTCAATAAAAGATATTTAGAAAATATCAGTGTAGCTTGTACTGAACCATATGTCCCCTCTAAGTGATACAGTGCTGATGCTACACTGGTAGATCTACAGAGTTTAGTGTTAACACTAGTCTTCTAAGATTCTAAGTTTTGTTAGTGGATTCATTGTTAAACAAGGGTTCTAGCAGAGCAAATTTATAGATCTATTTTCTCCCCCAAAGTGTTTGGACTGAGAATGGCTCGGACCCACTGCATCAAGCAGTGTAAAGCTCTCCACTAGGTTAAAGATGACCCTCTCGATCCCATCGCAATTCTAAGCATAGGAAAACAAACATAAAAAATACATTTACAAAGAGCAGCGCCACAGCATTAAATACGCAGTTCACCTTACTCAGTTGTAAGACATGTACACTATTTTGTATTTGGCTACGTCATATTTCTTGTAATTATTTCAAGCGAGCGGATCCAATATTTGCGACTGGTGCGAAGTGATGACATAGTGTTAAAATTGTTTATCGTTTACATGATACATTTTAAACTAAGACGCAAATGATTTAGATAGATTGCGGCGGGAGGGAGAAACAACCGCAGCATATCCCGAACACGGATAAAATAATACCAAAAGGCACACACCTATGAGCATTTGAAAATATCCCAAAGTTCCTATACATATACATGAGAGTCACATGACTGGCAATAACATCTTGAAATTACAGTGTTATTTTCTACAAGAAACTGCTTTGTTTGTTGCTGTTTTATGAAATAATAATTATAGAGTTTTAAGAAAGTCACATGACTCCCATCATAACTAATATATTACATGTAATATATTTGATATTCCTGGGTGGTCAGGCATTGATTGTGTACATATAACGTATTGCTCATCGGGTTTGATGTAAAACATCTTGACCTGAGCCGGTTTCAGCCAGTAGCTGGGACTCAGCACCTGAACACATTTTATTGATAGTCCTCGCACACAAGTGATGTGACGTCAGTAGTTGTGTGTTTGTTTTGAAAGCTTGCATTTTTTAATTATCTTTATATATATTGTTTCACTTCATCCTCGCTTTTAATTAAAGCAGAGTAAATAACCCATTAAAGTTTAAAAAAAAACATAATTAGATTCACAATAACATATACATTATGCTATCGCTTCTTGTTTTGCATTGCTTTACTTTTCACCATTTTTTATTGAACTATACCGCATTTTCACGCAATCTGTCAACAAAACCATCGACTTCCCTAGCTCCATATTGAAAACACTGCATTTGGGCTGCTTGTGATTATAATAAACAATTTCAAACATTTAGCTCAATTGAGGATCCTCAAATCCGAGTTGAGAAATTTTGTGAAAAAAAAACTTGAGAAATCTCAGTTAAGTGTAACTTTGAGTTTGAGGAAATACTCAACTTAAGAAGTTTAGTGAAACCGGGGCCCGGTCCTGTAATTTTTCATGAAAATCAGTTCAAGAGGGGAGAAATATAAAAACTTGGTCCTTAATCTGTAATACGCAAATCATGGTAGTAATTATTGGGTACAGAGTCTGTTATATATATAAATAGTAAAAATTGGGTCCAGAGTCTGTAGTATAACAACAGTAATAATTGGGTCCAGAGTATGTTGTATAACAACAGTAATAATTGGGTCCTAAGTCTGTAGTATAACAACAGTTATAATTGGGTCCAGAGTCTGTAGTATAACAACAGTAATAATTGGGTCCAAAGTCTGTAGTATAACAACAGTAATAATTGGGTCCTGAGTCTGTAGTATAACAACAGTAATAAATGGGCCCTGAGTCTGTAGTATAACAACAGTTATAATTGGGTCCTGAGTCTGTTGTATAACAACAGTAATAATTGGGTCCTGAGTCTGTTGTATAACAACAGTAATAATTGGGTCCTGAGTCTGTTGTATATCAATAGCAAAAATTGGATCCTGAGTCTGTTGTATATCAATAGCAAAATTTGGGTCCTGAGTCTGTTGTATATCAATAGCAAAATTTGGGTCCTGAGTCTGTTTTATATCAATAGCAACAATTGGATCCTGAGTCTGCTGTATATCAATAGCAACAATTGGATCCTGAGTCTGTTGTATATCAATAGCAAATATTGGGTCCTGAGTCTGTTGTATATCAATAGCAAATATTGGGTCCTGAGTCTGTTGTATATCAATAGCAAATATTGGGTCCTGAGTCTGTTGTATATCAGTAGCAAAAATTGGGTCCAGAGTCTGTTGTATTACAACAGTCATAATTGGGTCCAAAGTCTGTAGTATAACAACAGTAATAATTGGGTCCAAAGTCTGTAGTATAACAACAGTAATAATTGGGTCCTGAGTCTGTAGTATAACAACAGTAATAATTGGGTCCTGAGTCTGTAGTATAACAACAGTAATAATTGGGTCCTGAGTCTGAAGTATAACAATAGTAATAATTGGGTCCTGAGTCTGTTGTATAACAACAGTAATAATTGGGTCCTGAGTCTGAAGTATATCAATAGCAAATATTGGGTCCTGAGTCTGTTGTATATCAATAGCAAATATTGGGTCCTGAGTCTGTTGTATATCAATAGCAAAAATTGGGTGTAGAGTCTGTAGTATATCAATAGCAATAATTGGGTCCAGAGTCTGTTGTATTACAACAGTCATAATTGGGTCCAAAGTCTGTAGTATAACAACAGTAATAATTGGGTCCAAAGTCTGTAGTATAACAACAGTAATAATTGGGTCCTGAGTCTGAAGTATAACAATAGTAATAATTGGGTCCTGAGTCTGTTGTATAACAACAGCAACAATTGGATCCTGAGTCTGTTGTATATCAATAGCAAAAATTGGGTCCTGAGTCTGTTGTATATCAATAGCAAATATTGGGTCCTGAGTCTGTTGTATATCAATAGCAAATATTGGGTCCTGAGTCTGTTGTATATCAGTAGCAAAAATTGGGTCCAGAGTCTGTTGTATTACAACAGTCATAATTGGGTCCAAAGTCTGTAGTATAACAACAGTAATAATTGGGTCCAAAGTCTGTAGTATAACAACAGTAATAATTGGGTCCTGAGTCTGTAGTATAACAACAGTAATAATTGGGTCCTGAGTCTGTAGTATAACAACAGTAATAATTGGGTCCTGAGTCTGAAGTATAACAATAGTAATAATTGGGTCCTGAGTCTGTTGTATAACAACAGTAATAATTGGGTCCTGAGTCTGAAGTATATCAATAGCAAATATTGGGTCCTGAGTCTGTTGTATATCAATAGCAATAATTGGATCCTGAGTCTGCTGTATATCAATAGCAAAAATTGGGTCCTGAGTCTGTTGTATATCAATAGCAAATATTGGGCCCTGAGTCTGTTGTATATCAATAGCAAAAATTGGGTGTAGAGTCTGTAGTATATCAATAGCAATAATTGGGCCCAGAGTCTGTTGTATAACAACAGTAATAATTGAGCAAAGAGTCTGTTGTATATCAATAGTAATAATAGAGCCAAGAGTCTGTTGTATAACAATAGTAATAATTGGGCCCAGAATATGTTGTATTACAACAGTCATAATTGGGTCCAGAGACTGTTGTATAACAACAGTTATAATTGGGTCCAGAGTCTGTTGTATAACAACAGTAATAATTGAGCCAAGAGTCTGTTGTATATCAATAGCAAAAATTGGGTCTAGAGTCTGTTGTATTACAACAGTCATAATTGGGCCCAGAGTCTGTAGTATATCAATAGCAAAAATTGGGTCCAGAGTCTGTTGTATAACAACAGTAATAATTGAGCCAAGAGTCTGTTGTATATCAATAGTTATAATTGAGCCAAGAGTCTGTTGTATAACAATAGTAATAATTGGGCCCAGAATATGTTGTATTACAACAGTTATAATTGGGTCCAGAGTCTGTTGTATAACAACAGTTATAATTGGGTCCAGAGTCTGTTGTATAACAACAGTAATAATTTAGCCAAGAGTCTGTTGTATATCAATAGTAATAATTGAGCCAAGAGTCTGTTGTATATCAAAAGCAAAAATTGGGTCCAGAGTATGTTGTATTACAACTGTCATAACTGGGCCCAGAGTCTCTTGTATAACAACAGTAATAACTAGGCCAAGAGTCAGTTGTATATCAATAGCAATAATTGGGCCCAGAGTCTGTTGTATAACAACAACAATAATTGGGTCCTGAGTCTGTTGTATAACAACAGTAATAATTGGTCCTGAGTTTGTTGCATAACAACAGTAATAATCGGGTCCAGAGTCTGTTGTATAACAATAGTAAGAATTAGGTCCATAGTCTGTTGTATAACCACAGTAATAATGTGGTCCAGATTCTGTTGTATATCAATAGCAAAAAATGGACCCAAATACTGTTGTATAACAACAGCAATAATTGGATCCAGAGTCTGTTGTATAACAACAGCAATAATTGTGCCCTGAGTCTGTAGTATATCAATAGTAATAATTGCGTCTAGAGTCTGTTGTTGTATAATAACAGTAATAATTGGGTCCAGAGTCTGTTGTATAACAACAGCAATAATTGGGTCCTGAATCTGTTGTATAACAACAGTTATAATTGGGTCCAGAGTCGGTTGTATAACAACAGCAATAACTGGGTCCTGAGTCTGTTGTATAACAACAGTAATAATTGGGTCCTGAGTCTGTTGTATAACAACAGCAAAAATTGGGCCCAGAGTCATTTGTATAACAACAGCAATTATTGGGCCCAGAATCTGTAGTAAATCAATAGTAATAATTGGATCCTGAGTCTGTAGTATAACAACAGTAATAATTGGGTCCTGTGTTTGAAGTATAACAACAGTAATAATTTGGTCCTGAGTCTGTTGTATAACAACAGTAATAATTGGGTCCTGAGTCTTGTATAAAAATAGTAATAATTGGGTCCTGAGTCTGTAGTATAACAATAGTAATAATTTGGTCCTGAGTCTGTAGTATAACAATAGTAATACTTGGGTCCTGAGTCTGTAGTAAATCAATAGTAATAATTGGATCCAGAGTCTGTTGTATAACAATAGTAATAATTGGATCCTGAGTCTGTAGTATAACAACAGTAATAATTGGGTCCTGTGTTTGAAGTATAACAACAGTAATAATTTGGTCCTGAGTCTGTTGTATAACAACAGTAATAATTGGGTCCTGAGTCTTGTATAAAAATAGTAATAATTGGGTCCTGAGTCTGTAGTATAACAATAGTAATAATTTGGTCCTGAGTCTGTAGTATAACAACAGTAATAATTGGGTCCTGAGTCTGTTGTATAACAATAGTAATAATTGGGTCCAGAGTCTGTAGTATAACAATAGTAATAATTGGGTCCTGAGTCTGTAGTATAACAATAGTAATAATTGGGTCCTGAGTCTGTTGTATAACAATAGTAATAATTGGGTCCTGAGTCTGTTGTATAACAACAGTAATAATTGGGTCCTGAGTCTTGTATAAAAATAGTAATAATTGGATCCTGAGTCTGTAGTATAACAATAGTAATAATTTGGTCCTGAGTCTGTAGTATAACAACAGTAATAATTGGGTCCTGAGTCTGTTGTATAACAATAGTAATAATTGGGTCCAGAGTCTGTAGTATAACAACAGTAATAATTGGGTCCTGAGTCTGTAGTATAACAACAGTAATAATTGGGTCCAGAGTCTGTTGTATAACGACAGTCATAATTGGGTCCTGAGTCTGTTGTATAACAACAGTCATAATTGGGTCCTGAGTCTGTTGTATATATCAATAGCAATAATTGGGTCCTGAGTCTGTGGTATAACAACAGTAATAATTGGGTCCAGAGTCTGTTGTATATCAATAGCAACAATTTGATCCTGAGTCTGTTGTATAACAACAGTAATAATTGGGCCCAGAGTCTGTTGTATATCAATATCAATAATTGGGTCCAGAGTCACTTGTATATCAATAGTAAAAATTGGGTCCAGAGTCTGTTGTATAACAACAGTAATAATGTGGTCCAGATTCTGTTGTATATCAATAGCAAAAATTGGGCCCAGAGTCTGTAGTATATCAATAGCAAAAATTGGGCCCAGAGTCTGAAGTATAAGAATAGCAATATTTGGACCCAGAGTCTGTAGTATATCAATAGCAAAAATTTGGCCATGGCTCTATATATATATATCAGTTGAATTCAGGGTCAAATTGAACTTTTGGATGGACCCAATGATTTCTTCAAGGACCCACCAATAGTGACTAATCATTGACACAGCAAATGGGATCAAAACATAATTGTAATAAGTTGGTCGTTTTCTGGATCTGTAAGTTTCTATTTTTAAAATTATCTGTACCATGATTGTTCAAGCCATATTGATTTGTCAAATATATGGCTGCCAGGGAGTGAAGCAATTGCTCAGGTATGTGGTAAGGTGTCTCTTGTTTAATTATGTATTCCTTTTTGCAGAAGTGGAAATTGATGAGACAGTTGAGACAGATTTGCCTGACAGAGAAGTTGGGACATTTGTCTGACAGAGTAATTGAGACAGATTTGCCTGACAGAGTAATTGAGACAGATTTGCTTGACAGAGAAGTTGGGGGAAATAACAGGTATGTTTAGAGACTACTTAATGGACTAGATTTGTGTGTGTGTGTGTTATCTTGGTTTGTATACCTCGCCAATCGTGTGTAATTACTACAACACACTTACGGCGAACTCTTGGCGAAGACCTCGGTTTAACGTTGTCATACGTGTGTGTGTGTCAGTGTGTGTGGCCACACTCCGCCGTTCAGAAATTGATTATATTATTTTTTTAAGAAAAGCGCAACCAGTCTAAATTTAAACCAGTCTGTTTAGCTGCGCATGCGCACATCATAACTAAAAGATGGCTGTACTTTGAAGACACTCATGTTCGTGGAACGATTTACCAAGGTAAGCAAGACTGAAATGACTTATTTATATCTTTTCGCTATCCAAGGGCTGTTAAAAGTAGGGCAATTCGTCCACAACATGGAAATGGATGCCATTGTTGTCAATGTTATACCGCAGTACTAAAAAGGAAGATCATAGGTAAATAAATGTTAGTTTACCAGTTTACTACATACTTGAAGGTACCTGGGGTGGTACTCACCAACCATTTTCAAGAATATTCTGAGACTTGAACTCAAGAATCAATTTTGAAAAACACACTTAGATACAATTATTTAAGGCCAAAACTTGCAAGCATGTAGGGACACCTGATATAGAATCAAATACATTCTCACAATTACTCTATCTGTCATGGCACACTAGATATCTAGAGCTGAAATTTGGATTTTCAAGCTCAAGTCTAAGAATATTTCCAAGAATGGTTGGTGAATACGACCCCTGTTTGCATCGATTGTATTAAATTTTATGAGCTTTGTACCAGTTGTTAGTTGGTTTAATACCCTGAAATAGCACACTCTGTGTTTCGAAAATTTAAATATTTGTCAATAACTAAAAATAGTCATTGTGTAAATATACTAAAAAGTGACTAAAGGTCCTGTAACTATCTATCTATCTCTCTGTCCTGCCGAACCCCATTCAGGGATACATTTTGTGCAGTCAAACCGCAAAGAGTGTTAGTAAGAAATAAAGTATCGGAAATTGACCATTTATAATGTGTTAAACTGATCTGTCAAATATTGAATGTTATTATGAGAATCGTGTCTATCGCCGTAAACAAATATCATATACGATTTGACACATTTCAGTTGAATTATTTATAAAATTTTCTTCCCGTTCTATGACTTTGAAAGTTGAAATAAATAAAATGTTTTAAACGGTCCTTGTGATATAAATTTGCTACTCACCTCCCACATCAGTTCAAACCATAATCTCTTAATTTAGCTTGCTGTCATTCAGATATCTTTCTCTTTGAAAAAAAAACGAACTTCTATGTTTGTATCTAAGTTCTATACGGAATTAACGTAATTAGGATATATATAGATCTATAGGGTAAATGACCTTTTTACATAAAAATGTGTTTTATTCTTAAATTAAAATTATAATGTTTTCTGGAAAAAATAGAGATCTAAGCCATCTTATGTATTAAAACTATATGCAAAAACTTGAAACTTATGCAAATGTCACACATTGTGAGAAGAGGCAGTTTGACGACCGGATGTAATTGCATAATGTTGCATAAAAATCAACTTTATTATCCCAAAAGCGGTACGTCACCAATTAGGGAATATATCGTACATAATAATTCAGCAGTCAAAATGTGACAATACCAAAATTATGATAAGATCAGTGGTCGTCAAGGTGATTTATGTTAAGTTATGATATGTAACATAGTGTTCAAGAGGTGTTGTCGGGAAAATAATTTTGTTTTTCCTGATAATAAATATTGAATTGACATATATCCATACAAACTATTAGACATTTGCAAAAAATGTACGAATATTCATTATTTTCTCACTCAAAATATTAAATATTAACTACATGTATGTTAATGTTCTCTTAGTTGTTTCTAAAAAGGAAGACTATGATCTGGCGTTAATATTCTACTGACTTATTTTAAAATTGCAAAAGATCCTTGAACTTTTATTTATTATTTAGCTAAAATAGATAAACAATTATATTATGCAATTTTTTTTAAAAGATATCTTTTAATAAATATCTCAATATTAAGAGTCAACTTAGAGCGCATTTCATACCTTCAAAAATGAAAATAAATAGATCTTATCAAATAAAAATGTTCTTCACTAAAAATGTAGAGATGTAAAATTCTAGAATAAGACCCAGGAAAATATCACTGCTTAATTTAACAGCAGAGGACTAAATTTTGGAAAATGATTTTGTTTAATCTTAAAAAATATATTATTCAATATTTAATACAAATTTATAGTGATTTAAGGAGCTACAGATCTTGTCCACCTTGGCCAAATTCATGAGGGAGCTCATGCAGGACTAGATTGAATAATGTTCTTTTGTAATTTAAGCCATAACCTATATATTCTAAAAACTTCTCGATTGAGCAGCAAGCGGCCAAGTGCCTTTTTTAGTTTAGGTCGGAGAAAAAAAAAGTTTGTACTGTACGTCTTTGAGACGAATTTCAGACTGATATTTTCAGAAATGTAATAAGTTTTTTTCCTTCATCGTGAACAGATCGTAGAAGGGGTTGGGCATATCAAATTTATTCTCAATGAATAACTCTAGATGAAACAATTTTGCTTGAATAATAAGTATTTAAGAATTCTAAAGTCTTTTGTGAATATTACATAGTTTCTAACATTGATTTAAAGCAGCTATTATCAAATAATTTAATACAAATGACAGTATGCGCACTGTAGACTATAAACAAAATGGCGGTTGTTTTCACCTCAGGTTTGTTGCTATGCGTGAACAGATGTGTGCTGCGGATGGTGCAGACGTCATTTTCATTCATTGAAAATCATTTTCGTATATATGATTGAAATGAGCATTTTAGCGATATTGAATTTTAACTACCGAAAATACAGACTGAAAAGAACAGGAAAGAACGTATTTATTTAATACCATACTACGGCAATGAAAGTGTTTTAAACTTTATCCCAAAGTAGTGTTAATTCGCAGTTCGATCAAATAACAAAAATCAATAAATTTAGTTATCAATAGCTTCTGGTATATTTTCAGCAATAAGTATATTGTACATTAATTCCAGACATATAAAGAGGTATTTGTCTGTCTTTGGTATTTTTGAATAATTCAAACATACATTTTGTACTGTTCCATTTTCCAAAGAGGACAAATTCTGGCCTTGATCCAGTGTTTTCCCCATAGATTTGGGAATGAGGTCGAGGCCTTTAAAAATAGAGAAAATTAGGTTGTAAAACAGCCAATTTGTGCCAGTAGCATGCCTTTTCACTACTTTCCATGAACAAACTCTGCCTGCAACATTTTCATTTTAGTTGTGTTGGGCAACCTGTGGGTTTCCACTTTTTAACTCACCTGAACAAGGTTCAGGGTGAGCTATAAGTATAGGCGGATGGTCCGTTGTCCACATTTTAACTTAAACATCTCCTCTGAAACTACTAGTCAGATTTACACCAAATTTGGTCTGAAGCATCCTGGCAAGGTCCTCTCTCAAGTTTGTTCAAATGGTTTGACTTGGCCCCTTCTAGTAATGACTAAATACATGAGCACACTGCATGTGATTTACATGTTTAGGTTAGAGTCTTGACTGATATATATGTAAAAAGGGGGATTTTTTTTTCAAAGTTGGGGAAAAAAACATACTATTTTAATGGGGGAACGGGGCCGAATTTCACAAATGTTTTAGGTAAAAAACGCTGTGTATTGATAAAAATAATATGGTATAAAGGATTCTTCAGTGGACCTTTTCCTTAGGTTGTTCAAATTAGATCTAGTGGATGGGGCTAATTTCCATACGAGTGTATTGATCCGTGAAACTCTTGTGAGCAATCTAGGGCCATCATGGCCCTCTTGTTTGTAGATTGGGTACAAATATATGCTATAACCATTGGTAATTTTTATTAACTTTCCCCCAAATATAAACTCTTTACAGCAACTATTGTATAGTTCATATTTCTTTTCAATGTAACAAGTCACTTTCTTTTCCTTTGTTCACTTAATGTTGATCCATTCACTGAATCCTTTCACCTTTCAATACCATTTAAGTGGTATTTGGAGACATATGCTTTTACTAAAAGAAATCTATAGTTGTCATATGTTTAGTTATATCGATGTGTTTTAAATGTTAACACAAATTAAAAGTTGTTAAATTTTAGTGTTGGCCATGTTTGATTTAAATTTGAACTTCTATAACTGATGTCACACATACTTCTTGAAAAACCAGACAGCAGCCCTGTAGATCCAAGAGACCAACCAGGCAGCAGCCCTGTAGATCCAAGAGACCAACCAGGCAGCAGCCTTGTAGATCCAAGAGACCAACCAGGCAGCAGCCCTGTAGATCCAAGAGACCAACGAGGCAGCAACCCTGTAGATCCAAGAGACCAACCAGGCAGCAGCCCTGTAGATCCAAGAGACCAACGAGGCAGCAACCCTGTAGATCCAAGAGACAACCAGGTAGCAGTCCTGTAGATCCAAGAGACCAACCAGGCAGCAGCCCTGTAGATCCAAGAGACCAACCAGGCAGAAGCCCTGTAGATCCAAGAGACCAGCCAGGCAGCAGCCCTGTAAATCCAATAGACCAACCAGGAAGCAACCCTGTAGATCCAAGAGACCAACCAGGCAGCAGCCCTGTAGATCCAAGAGTCCAACCAGGCAGCAGCCCTATAGATCAAAGAGACCAACCAGGCAGCAGCCCTGTAGATCCAAGAGACCAACCAGGCAGCAGCCCTGTAGATCCAAGAAGCTAACCAGGCAGCAGCCCTGTAAATCCAAGAGACCAACCAGGCAGCAGCCCTTTAGATCCAAGAGACCAACCAGGCAGCAGCCCTGTAGATCCAAGAGACCAACCAGGCAGCAGCCCTGTATATCTAACAGACCCATCAGGCAGCAGTCCTGTAGATCCAAGAGATCAACCAGGCAGCAGCCCTGTAAATCCAAGAGACAAACCAGGCAGCAGCCCTATAGATCCAAGAGACCAACCAGGCAGCAGCCCTGTAGATCCAAGAGACCAACCAGGCAGCAGCCCTGTAGATCCAAAAGACCAACCAGGCAGCAGCCCGGTAGATCCAAGAGACCAACCAGGCAGCAGCCCTGTAAATCTAAGAGACCAACCAGGCAGCAGCCCTATAGATCCAACTCACATACCAGTCATCAGTCCTGTAGATCCAACAGACATGTCAGGCAGCAGTCTTGTAGATCCAACAGACACACCATGGATCAGCCCTGAAGATCAAACAGATCCACCAGGCAGCAACCCTGTAGATCCAACAGACCAACCAGGCAGCAGCCCTGTAGATCCAAGAGACCAACCAGGCAGCAACCCTGTAGATCCAACAGATCAACCAGGCAGCAACCCTGTAGATCCAACAGACCAATCAGGCAGCAGTCCTGAAGATCTAACAGACCCATCAGGCAGCAACCCCGTAGATCCAACAGACCCATCAGGCAGCAACCCTGTAGACCTAACAGACCAATCAGACAGCAGTCCTGTAGATCCAACAGACATACCAGGCAGACCTGTAGACCTAACAGACCCATCAGGCAGCAGCCCTGTAGATCCAACAGACATACCAGGCAGCCCTGTAGACCTAACAGACCCATCAGGCAGCAGTTCTGAAGATCTAACCGACATACCATGTAGCCAACAGACCCATCAAGTAGTAGCCCTGTAGGTACAATAGACATTATACCAAGATTGTTAAAATTATTCTGATTTGTGAAAAAAACATTTCCATAAGTGCTAAAAATAGAAAAAAAATTAAACAACATTTCCTTTTAAAGCATTGGATTGGTCTGATTTTGAAATAAATGCACAGAAGTGTTTCTTGAGTAACCGTCTACCAATGATATTTAAATTATTCTTATTTGTCAAAAAACCTAGCCGCCATAGCTAAAAGTAGAAAATCTTTAAAACGCCATCTCCTCCTAAAGCACTGGTCTGATTTTGAAATAATTTCGTACAAATGTTCCATGAATGAATGTTTATCAAGTGTAAATAAAATTATACTGATTTGTCAGAAACCATGACAGCCAAAGTGTGCCTATTCATCAAGTACCTCGGTAAGATAAGCTGTTGCAGGCTTCTGTGTGACTACCTCTGTATGTTGGTGTGATACAGGGAAACCTGTTTTATTAAGACCCTTTTAACTGCCAGAAAGTGGTGTTTATTGACAAGTAGTAGAAATACACTGTAAAAGTTTAAATAAGAAACAAAATTGTGGTTGTTAAACCCAGATGGTCTTTAACAGGCAGGTGGTTGTTAACAGGCAGGTGGTCTTTAACAGGCAGATGGTCTTTAACAGGCAGATGTCTTTAACAGGCAGGTGGTCTTTAACAGGCAGATGGTCTTTAACAGGCAGGTGGTCTTTAACAGGCAGGTGGTCTTTAACAGGCAGGTGGTCTTTTGCACAGCTTTTACTGTACAATATTTGCTTTTAAATTTTGTCAAAACCTTTTTGTTTGTTTAAAAAAAATTGCATGGAACATAATGCCTTCGCATCAGTTTGAGCTATTTTTTTAAAAAGAGGATATTATACAAATAATAATTTTAATACTGGATTCATTGTAAGAGTTCAATTTTTTTTGTCATTTAACAAGTTAAATAAACTCAGTACTGAGTTCCTCTTTTTTAGCTCGACTTCTCGCAAAAATAAGGAGGTTGCCCTGGTGTTAAAATTTTATGGCAAGGATCTTCATTAAACCATATCTTCTTAACTACTGCCCCTATAGTATATCAAACTTCAAATTATATTGGTCCTGATAAGGGGCAGACATCTTTTGGTTTTGGGTGTGGTACCCAAAATGACAAAGTCACTGGGGTTATATATATATTGTAATAGTCTTAGGTTAAAGGAGAGGTATTTTACTCGTTGACTTTGCCATTGCTCTCAGGTTAAAGTTTTATGGCAGGTTCTCAATTTCACTATTTCTTTTTAACCCTTTATCTTCATCAAACTTCACATATATATTGGTCTTGGTAAGGGGCAGACATCTTTTGGTTTTGGGTGAGGTACCCAAAAGGTCAAGGTCACTCTGGGGTCATACATTGTAATACTGTTATGTTAAAGTTTTATGGCAGGTTCTCAATTGCACTATATCTTTTTAACCCTTTATCTTCATCAAACTTCACATATATATTTGTCTTGGTAAGGAGCAGACTTCCTTTGGTTTTGGGTGAGATACGCAAAAGGTTAAGGTCACTCTGGGGTCATATATTTTAATAGTATTAGGTTAACATTTTATGGCAAGGTTCTAAATTCCATATTCTTCGTATATGGATTGGTCTTGTTAAGGGACAGGCATTATATGAGGGCAGGTACCCCAAAGGTCAAGGTCACTGGGGTCAAACCCTTCCACCCCACTCCAATTTTAAGCTCAACTATTTGAAATTTTTCAAATAGTAGAGCTTTTTTTTTAATCCCCCTTTCGTCGGCATCAGCGTCACAAAAGTTTTGTATGTAAGCATGTTTCTCAGAAACTTCTGGGCCAAATGCTTTCAAACTTAACACATGTATTGGGCATCATGAGGTGACCTCACAGGACAAGTAACATAACTCTAGCTTTTATTTTGTCAAAATTGTGCCCCTTTTTGTACTTAAAAATTCAGGTTAAAGTTTTGCATGTAAGCATGTTTCTCAGAAACTGCATAGCCAAATGTTTTCAAACTTCACACATGTCTTCGGCATCATTAGCTGACCTCACAGGACAAGTTACATAACTTTTCCTTTTATTTTGTCAAAATTTTGCCCTTTTTTAACTTAGAAATTCAGGTTTAAGTTTTGGATGTAAGCAGGTTTCTCAGAAACTACTGGGCCAAATGTTTCCAAAATTCACACATGTCTTTGGCATCTTGAGATGACCTTACAGGACAAGTTACATAAGTCTTGCTTTAGTTTTGTCAAAATTATGCCCCTTTTTTAACTTAAAAATTCAGGTTAAAGTTTTGGATGTGAGTAGGTTTCTCTAAAATTACTTGGCCAAATTCTTTTAAACTTCACATTTGGTTTCAGCATAATGAGATGACCTCATAAGACAAGTGACATAGCTTTTATTGTGCCAAAATTTGCCCTTTTTCAACTTAGAAAATTTTGCTTAAGCTTTTTATGTAAGTTAGTATTAGTTGGAAGGGGCTTCAAAAAGTCGAGCGTTTGTTTTTTTTTTTACATTTTCATATTTGTATTGTTTCATCATATAAAAAAATATTTATGTTCTTACCCACCCCCTCTCACCCACCTTAAAACCTTACCCACCCCCTCTCACCCACCTTAAAACCTTACCCACCCCCTCTCACCCACCTTAAAACCTTACCCATCCCCAACTTTATTTTTACATTTACATATTATTCTTTAGTGTTTCATAATACAACAACAAAAATATTTCTATCCTTACCTCCACGCTGATTGTAAGCGGCAGTCCCATGTGGTTCTGGGACAACTTGTGTATAAAAAGAATTGGAACCACTGTCTAACCCTTGCATGATCGTAAGAGGCGACTAATACGGTCCGAACACTTGGTTTTGCTGTATCTCTATGATTCCAGCAGGTGAAAAAGTTTTGATTCCATACCTCGTGTTTTTATTTCGATGTAAATGAGATGTGAAACCAAAATTTTTAGTCTTGTTTGGCACCATATAACCTATACTGTGTTGGTGCACCGTAAAATCCAAATAAATAAATAGATAAGTAAGTGGCAATTTCAGTTTACAATTATTTGCCAGTGGTTAGTTTTGGCGATTCAGATTTTTTCTGTTCAAATTTTTTTGTTAAATGTCTCATAATGCGGCTTGTTCGGGCACATAAGAAAAGTAGCATAAAGATAATCGTTAAAAGTTTGAGTTTTTCATAAGTCTTCAAGTCAGTCACTTAAAGAAAGATATTTTTTCATGTTTATCTCGACTTCCGCTTGATTTTAAAGATTTATAATTAATGTTGGCTTTAATCGTAAAATTCTTATTTATTCTCCTCCAAACTTAATTCAATGTCATTAAAGTCATCTATATCAGACATTGTTACCCATTCCAAAGTCCAAAACGGCACTATCAGTACCTGCTGCCATGTCCTCCTCATGTTTCCTCTTTAATCACTTTCTAGACTGTTAATATTGCAGTTACCTTGTTACCTCTAAGTTATACTATCTAAATCACTTGTTTTGCTGTTCTTTTGTCAGTCTGTGTGGTTTCGGCTAAGAATAGAATCACTGTCGATCTCTGCAGAGGGGTAGGAATCCTCCGAATGGGTGTCATGTTCATTTTATCATTTTTTGTCATGTTCACTATTGTGGTTAAATTATCAACCCCTGTGTGGTTCCAGGGAGCCATGAGTGATGGCAAGAATAGGATCACTGTGATGTATGCATGTCGTAAGAAGCGACAAATTGAGTAATATGATAGAATTTGCTGAAACACTGCAGTTTTGCAGGTATCAAGGTTCTAGGTTCATTCTGCATTTTCATTTATTGATGTAATTTTTTTTAATCTGTATGTTAACTTGTTGTTTTTGTACATGTAGAGTGAACCTGGAATACTCCTTCCTGTTGGCGTCGAATAACCTATATGCCATAAAACCCTATTCATTCATTGTTCTTTTGTCTTTGCCGTCAGCGTTTAAAGATTCTTCTAATCTTTTAAAGCATTCAGTTAAGTTCTTTTCCATTTGTTTTTCTGTTGCATGGACCTCTTTCAAGTTTGTTCAAATGGACCTGCTTTGGTCCCTTTCAGGGGCCACAAGAGCTAAAACTAAAAAACAACAACATTTAAGCAGCTTCTCATGAACCGCATTTAATGGATCTTCACCAAACTTGGTCTATAGCATCCTTATATGGACCTATCTCAAGTTTGGTCAAACTGTTGTGGTTGGTCATTTCTTAGGTGAGCTTCATTTATTTTTTAAAACTTTTTTTTATAGGCAAATGTGCTTTTGATTTATCGAGCACTCTGTCCTTCTGACAGCTTTTATTTTAAAAACTATAGGAGATATTATAGTCTTGAAATGTTTTACACTTGTTTAGCATCATTTTTTGTTGAGATCCTCCACTTGAAAACTATATGTGCCATAGCATTGAAACTGTACATTTGCTTATCATAAGTGGTTGTGTAAGTAGACCAATAACTCTTCTATGCATTTTCAATCACTCCCTGTTCATCCCTTTGCATTGAAATTATTTGGTTGAAGTGGTGAAACTTGACATGAATATACATTTTATAGTCTTAATCCAAAGTTGTTCAAATGATTATTTTTGGCTGCAAATAGCTAAAAATAAACAAATCTTAACAAAAAATCTTCTAAATTCAGAGATATCAATTTATCGAGGTAAGCAAGTCTGAAATGACTGTCCCAGTCTGTGCAGTAGGCTATGTACAGCTTAAAAATTTTACTAACTGGGAACAGTGCAGAGCTTATGCAGATGTGCACAGGCTGGCATTTTATGCAAAGACTTAAAACACAATCCGGTCACACAAACACAACCTGTTTTCGTGTATATCTTTTCTCTAGCCAAGGGCTGTTCAAAGTAGGGCAATCCGTCCACAACATGGAAATGGCCGCCATTGTTGTCAATGTTATACCACAGTACAAAGAATGAACATCATAGGTAAATAAATGTTAGTTTACTACATACATGAAGGCACCTGTTTGCACCAATTGTATTAAATTTTATGAGCTTTGTACCAGTCATTTGTTGGTTTAGTACAGTGTAGAGCTCATGCAGATGTTCTCAGGCTAAAATGACCATTTTTCATGAATCAATTTTATGGATAATCACCAAATTTAGTATGTAGCATCTTTGTATACAGCTCTCTCAGATTTGTTCAAATGAGTTCTGCTTGATCCCTTTTATAGCCCAGCCGAGCTAAAAATAGAAAAACCTTTAAACAACTTTTTCTCATGAACTGCTTTATGGATTATTGCCAAACTTGGCCTGTAACATTCTTGTATGGAAATCTCTTAAGACAGTGTTCATAACATTAAATTCATGGTCAAAAGATCAGATGAGTAACTGGGCAATATTGGCCCTCTGGTTTGAATATTTGCTGAAATAGTTGCATTTTTACAGCTAAGTCTGTATTTTGATTAAAGTCGGAGCTTATTATTTTGTGTTCTTTAGTTAAATAACTAAGAAATATAGTAATGATTACAAAATGTTGTTGCTTACTGGCAGGGTTGCCACTTGACAGGGAAAATAGTTTTTTTTTCAAGGTCAGGGAATTTTGGAAAATGGTCAGGGAAATTTGAAATATCAAAAAATCTGGGAAATTTGGATTTTGTGTTGATGAATTTGTTTTAGTTGCTATGGCAGTCTTCAGATAAGTAAGTGAACAAATTTAAAGTTTTAAACAAAACTTTTAGGTTCTTAAGGATAACAATTTTTAGCTCTACTGGCCAAAGGCCAGAAGGGCTTATGCTTAAACTTCACATGGATGTTTCTATTGCATATGAGACTATACAGAAGAATTTTTTTTTCGATCTGAAATTCAAGATGGACCAGGTTTCTAAAAATAGTCCAAAACTTAAAAAATCTTCTTCTCATAAACCAACCGCTCAACAGATTTTGAAAATATTAATATAGTTATGATAACCAACTATATAGTTCTATTAGATTTGTTCAAATGATGTCCCTGGGGTTAAAAATAACCCCGCACTGAGGGTTCAATTAGGGGACACATGTCATTATAATAAACATATTTTTTTTTTTTTAAAAAAGGAATTGATTTTGCCTAACTTTTTACAGAAGCATTGTTTGGTCAGGGTGGTTCAGATTTGAAAAAATGACTGTGTTTAAATGTCTAAAGGAGTCAGGAGGGGCCCCAAAAGGGTAAAAGTTGAGAATTACAAAAATTGTTTTCTTAAGAACCAGTCATTTAAATTTGTTCATAGTTGCCTATGTGTAGAGGTTTGAATGAAGATAAGAATTAAGGGGCTAATATTTATAGGTGCCCTGTAGGAGGACTTAGAATTTTACATAGGGATAATATGGGAAAACAGAAAATCCTCCTTTTTTCAACTATTTGGGTAAAATTATTTTTTAATTTGAGTTCAGAAGTATCATTTAATCATAGAAAATAATACTTGGTTCAATAAGGAGAATTAACTTTCCATAAGGAGCCAGGGTGGGTCAAAAAAGGGTTAAAAAAAAAACAATGAGTATAGGTTTAAAGTTTGTTTAAATCAAGGGGCTTTTTGTAGGGGCTTTGTCAGGTAACTTTGAATTTTACCTAGGAACACTATGGGAAAACGGAATATTCTAATTTTTTCATCCATTTATGATTTTTTTTATTCAGTTCGAGTTCTGAAGCATCCTCCAGTGATAACAAATAAATTTTATTCAATAAGAAGGATCGACGTTCCAAAAGGGGCCAGTTGGGGAATGGTTAAAATCGAACTTTTTCAAAAGTCTTCTTCTCAACAACTGGCCAATCAAATTTGTTCATATTTGATATAAGTTATCCCTATGAGTAGGGGTTTGTACTAATCAAGGGGCTAGTATTTATAGGGACTCTGTAATTTGAGGGGACTTTAAGTTTACATAAGAATACTATGGGGAAATGGAGAATTCTAATTTTTTCATTTTTTTTATTCATTTGTGCAGAATTGTAATTCAGTTTGAGATCTGAAGCATCTACTAGTCATAGCATATAAGATTTAGTGCAATAAGAAGAATTGAATTTTGATAAGGGGCCAGGTGGGGTCACAAAAGGGTTAAATTGAAAATTCTCAAAAATCTTATTCTCAACAACTCAGTCAAATTTGTTCATATTTGGTATAACTTATCCTTATGATTATGAGATCTAAGTTTGTACAAATAAAGGTGACTTGGGATATATACAGGCCCTGTAAGGGGACGTCGAGTTTTACATAGGAATACTATGGGAGAATGGAAAATTCTTTTTTTTTTTCATCCATTTGTGTTAATATGTTGTTCAATTTTAGGTCTTAAGCATTGTCTAGTAACAGTAAATTTGTTTTTGTTCAATAAAGAGGTTTGATTTTCCATAAGGGACCAGCGGGGGTCAATATGGTTAAAATTGGGATTTTTCATTAATGATGATAGTATCCCTCCATAGACTTTTGATTTCTTAGTCCAGTTTTATAGGTCAAGGTCATTTGGGGTCAACTTTTATGATGTTTATACTAATTTTGGGGTGAGTTAAGGTCAGAGAAGGTTGGGGGATTTACGGTAAAAAATTGACCATAGCAGGAGTTGACTTACCTGTTGACCACAAGTGTATTTATGGTCAAAGTAGGGTTAAGCTAAGGTCATATTAATAGTCCAAAGATTTTCCAACAGCTTGGGACTGATAAAAAGTTAAACATAGGCCTAATTAAACAGTTAGGTGAAACTTAAAAAAATTTCAACTTTTTTGGTGATAGTGTCCCCGGCGGCCATGTTGTACCCCAATTAAGGGTTTAGGGACTGGGTTTCATTCATTAGGACTGGGTCTGGGGTTTAATTGTTATCAATGGAAAGGGGACGTCAAGGCAGTCATTTCCGTATCATCGGAACCTCTATAGGGTTAATTATGATGGATAGTGCACGTGTGAGCATGTGCTTCTGGTGGCAGGAATAAGGGTGTATATTATGTATATTGTATAGGACTTATAGTTTAGTGAGAAAAAAATATTAAAGTAATTAATTAATATTTTTTTGTCGAAGTTCAAAAGGTCAAATTTTTGATAATTTTTTTGTGCGGATTGTGTAGAGAAAAAATATATTAAATAATACAGTCAAAATCAGCCCTGTTGTCATAGAAACAATTTCTTAGAATTTGGTGTGTTGACCATGCGTGCACGTGGCACACGGGTCAAGAACAAATATTTGAAAGGTACTGGTTGTAATATCCAGAAAATAGACATGTTTCTCTCAATAATGATACCTAAATCAGCCGTTTATGTGAATAAATAAAGATTTGGGAGCGTGTTGAAATTGATGAAAAGCAGCTATTTTTGGTCAGAAAATGGCCAAAAACCCAGTTTTTCTTTAATTTCAAATGACCCTTAATCACTAATTATATGGTTTAGAATTATTTTTCTTACAACAATCGCTTTATCTGACCATAAAGCAGAAAACCCGGGTTAAAGTTTGAGATCGGGCTAATGACATCTGGCGAACGGGTCAAACCATGCAGAAAAAACATTCGGACTTATGACTATGAAAATGACTTTTTCTGGAGCATGTTTGAGCCTGTCGGACAGTACATGATGTTTGATTATGGGGAGGGGTAATCGCTATGGAATGATGTAAAAATCAAAAATCACCTCCCTAGTGCTAGGAATAAGGTGCCAAGGATGCGTGGAACATGGTGAAAAATTTTGAAAAAATCATTTTTGCCGGTATGCGATTTTTTCGAAAATACTTATCGGAACCCATCAAACTGGGTACTAGAGTGTGTCAGCCAGCCGGAGGGCCAAAAAGGGCTCAAACCTGAGCTGAGAGGCCCTTTTCTGATCAGATTTTTTCAAGCTGGGTATCGTTGGAAAGGTCTTGACAAGTCTGACAAAGTGGCGTCAAGTTTTCTTAGTAAATCTGAAGCACGTGCAAAAATTGAATATTAGACTTGGAGTCGATTTTTTTTATTGCTAGCTAAATCTCGTCAAATAAACGCCAGTTTGTTCTTACGGTTTAATAAAAACACTTTTACTTTTCTATCTAACTGATTAAAAAAATCAGTATTTTGGCCGATTTTTTCATTTTTTGCCATGTTCAAGCCTCGGTGGAGGCCTTATGCTGGGCCACAAGGCTATAAAACGAAACATTTTTGGAAAGCTCTATTCAAGCCCTTCAACATGGTATCAAAAATAGTAGGCCCAATGACCTAGAAAGGTCATTAAAGGTCATCTGAAAATGACCCCAATTTCATCAAATTTAGTGATTTTGTCCCCAAAAAAAGTCGTCAACAAAATCGGAAAATCATTCATATCTTTGCCATTTATGAACATATCTCTGAAAAATTCCATAAATGTTCCTTTATTCATGTTCTATGGATTTCTATAGTTTGCTAGGGCGAGATCTGAAGTTTAAATAGACTTTTTCCATCTGAACGCTTTTTTGACCCTTGGTTTGGAACAAAAATTGAAAATTGACTGTGACCATTGGGTACAAGGTCAAGGTCGTGAATTGTACAGTAGGATGAGATACGTTCATTGGTAAAGAGTTTATAAAGATCAAGCATCGCAATGTTGAGATATAACATTTTGAACATGTACACCTAAAAAAAAAATCAAAATCTCATCACTTTTTTTGGTTGACGAATATTTTTATAATGAAAATGTCCCCTACCTAACCCTACCTAAACCCCAATGGTTGCCCCTAATAAGGGATCTCGGACCCTCCTTATTATTGAGATAATTACCATAACTCCCTAATGCAGGGACACTATCATCAAAACAAATTTTTTTTCCAACTTTCAAGAACCATAACTCTGTCAATAAAATAGGCAAAAATAGAGGAAAATCACCTTCGTTATCCTTATCTAATTACCTATCTAATAGTACCTTCAAATTTAACCCAAGTCATCTAGGAAAATAAAAGTCATCTTATTCCGTGATTCTATGTAACATTTAGGAACTTAGGGTTAGCAGAGTGGGATATCCCAATGTACTCACTTTTTTGGCTAAAATATATATATTTCTTTTTTTTGCTGGGTTTAGCGTGCCCATCCCCGGGGAAAACCCCGTAACAACCTGTAACTGGCACTATCCAGGCCTAGGAAGCCTTTAAAGACCTTAACCCAGGACCCCAAAACGTCCTTTTTTCAAAGTACTAACTTTTTTACCAAAGCCTGGGCTCAGGTATCCAAAAGACTCCTATATAGCCCCTTAAACCCTCCAACACCGTAAGATTAATCCCCTTCTGTAAAATTAAAATGATGATAGTGTCCCTACAACCGTTATTAGGGGGAGGGTGGGAGGGTGATGATTTAACCACAATAGTGAACATGACTAAAAATGATAAAATGAACATGACACCCATTCGGAGGATTCCTACCCCTCTGCAGAGATCGACAGTGATTCTATTTTTAGCCGGAACCACACTGGCTGTACAGTTTGAGAGCAAGATCCGGTAAATTAGGTAGGCTTAGAGGTCATATAAGGTGACTGGGTCGTATGAAAAGTTTTTTTTAACCTAAACAGAATTATTGTTTTCTTGTGTTAATGAAGCATTTGTGATCAGGCTGAATTATATAGGCATTTAAATTTGAGGTATAAATAGCAAATAATTGCATGCTTTGATATTAAACAAAACAGGAAATCCAAGTGGTTCTGGTTAAGGTCATACATCTCTTATTTGCTTTCCTGCTTTACAGGTTTGTGTGTTACTACCTCTGTATGTTTTTGTAGCGCTTCTTGGAGTACCTCGGTAAGATAAGCTGTTTTCGGGCATGCGTGTTACTACCTTTGTATTTCGTGCCCTCTTAGCTCAGTAGTGAGATCGTTTGGTCTATGGACTGTTGGGTCGTGAGTTCGAGTGTTTGTTCTCCGCGATGATTTAATTGAAGACATTGCGTCTGACATCATTCATCCCCAGACGCTGATTATGTGATTTATGTGGAGTAGTTGGGAGTTACTTGCGGAGAACAGGTAACTACTGTATAGAGTTAGGTTAACTGCCCACTGGTACATAACTAAAATACTTTTGAAAACAGGCACTAAATCCCAAACAAACACATCGTGTGTATATTCATTGAGTACCTCGGTAAGATGAGCTGTTTGAGACTTGACGGTGATTACCTCTGTATGTTTTTGTAGCGCTTCGTGTGTATATTCACTGAGTACCTCGTTAAGATAAGCTGTTTGGGGCCTGTGGGCGACAATGGCTCAATTGACAAATTTTTTAGTTGCTCTCAAAATGCATATTTTTGTATAATTCATGCAGTAAATAAATAAAAAAAAAATGTCTCACTTGACGGCCGTTATTTTGTGTGTGTCATTATTAAGAAAAGTATCTTTTTGCGGGGCCATGAATTCATACACACGACCCCCACTGCGCATGTCAAGAAACAACTGTGACTGCTGATCGAAGAAAAATCAGAAGACGGTGTCAGATAATATTTTCACCCATATAATATTTTCACCCATGGATGAAAATATTATAGAATTTTGCTATAATATTTTCACCCCCCCCCCCCCCCCCCCCCCCCCAATTCTATTTTATAAAAAATGATCACAACTACTTATTATGATAAAGAAAGCATAAAACTTGCATTTATGATGAAGCAAACTTAAAAAAAAAATAACAGAGGGGGGTGAAAATATTATGGCCATTATATTTTCACTCCGTTCCACTCATCCCATTTTTCCCAACTTCAGTTTTAAATAATTACATTCGAAAGTATGGCTTATATGCTTTATCAGACAAAAAAATATATTTGCTTTATTGAAATATTTTATCTGATGAGGAAAGAGGAGCAGGTGAAAATATTATAGCCAGTATGTCTTCACCAACCACCCCCATATTTTTTTTTTTAAAAAATGAGCACTTTTTATGATAAAGAAAGCATTACAGTTGTACTTATGATGAAACAAACTTAAAAGAAAAAAATAACAGGGGATGGAGGTGGGTGAAAAAAAAGGTTTTGTCGGGGGAGGGTGAAAGTATAATGGCTATTATATTTTCACCCACCCTTCTTTTCTTACAAAATACATTTGGTTACTATCTCAATTAGATTGCTTTTGTTTGTTCCAGTATAGTTTGTCATTAAAGTGAAGATAATCAAATTATAATTTTTAAAATATGAAAATTGGTGGAGGGGTGGGGGGTGAAAATATAATGGCTATAATATTTTCACCTGCCCTTCTATTCTTACAAAATACATTTGGTAACTGTCTCAGTTTGTTCCAGTATAGTTTGTCATTAAAGTGAAGATAATTAAGCTATCATTTAAAATAATGAATCAAATTATAATTTTTAAAAGTATAATTGCTATAATATTTTCACCTGCCTCATTATTTCTTGAAATATACATTAGATGACTATCTGAAGTAGATAATTTGTTCTTGTTGGAGGATAGATTGTCATTAAAGTGAAGAGAATCAAATTATAATTTGTAAAATATGAAAATTAGGGTTGGGGGTGAAAATATAATGCCTACAATATTTCCACCCACCCTTCTATTCTTACAAAATACATTTGGTAACTGTCTCAATTAGATTGCTTTTGTTTGTTCCAGTATAGTTTGTCATTAAAGTGAATATAATCAAATTATAATTTTTAAAAATATGAAAATTGGTGGGGGGGGGGGTGAAAATATAATGGCTACAATATTTCCACCAGCCCTTCTATTCTTACAAAATACATTTGGTAACTGTCTCAATTAGATTGCTTTTGTTTGTTCCAGTATAGTTTGTCATTAAAGTGAAGATAATTAAGCTATCATTTAAAATAATGAATCAAATTATAATTTTTAAAATATGAAAATTGGGGGGGGGGGGGGGAGGGGGGAAATATAATGGCTATAATATTTTCACCCTCCCTCTATTCTTACAAAATACATTTGGTAACTGTCTCAATATGATTGCTTTTGTTTGTTCAAGTATAGTCATTATAGTGTAGATAACCAACTTGGAATAAAAGTGTATTTTTAATATTCTATAATATGACAACGGTGTGCACGTAATCATAATGAGGTAAATAAAGTGTTCTCACAATTTATCTTTTCATATTACCTACTCATAATAACTCACAATTATTTTAAAAATTGTGAAAATCAGCCATATAAACTGTAAAGCAATCAGAGACAGATATATTTATATATTATAATTTACAAATAGAGTGCCAACCAAACAATGTTTGTCTGTTGTTTGTTTTTTCTTTCTTTCTTATAATGTCGCTACCTTAGACTTCCAATGTCTGTTAAAAGAAAATGAAATGGGTGGTGATGATAATTGTATTCCCATATGGGTGGCAGTACTCAAGTTACAACCCTTTTGCCCCCTAAAAATCATGTTTGCTATATTTTTTGTGTAAAAAGGGTTGTATCTCAGATTTATTTTCTTCTCAGTGTTGAGTGGTAGTAGTGAGGGGGAATGTTGAAAGGACTTTATTAATGTCAATTGAACATCCTCCCTTGATGGCATAAAACTGATGCTAAATAATCAATCAGTCTATCAGAGGTCACTTTCAAGATAGATGTAACCAGAGACCTTTGTCTATGTCTCTGATATAACGTGGCGAATCAGTGTACATGATTGCATGCATCTTTCCAATCTTATCAAGGCTGTTACTTTTTCATGCATAGAAGGATTTTGTAATAATGTGGTACTAAGGTTCACCATTATGAGAGAATGTGGCTAGTGCAAGATCTGTAGTCATCAAATTTGTACATAGTTGTGTAATGGTTTAATAGTATACTGTTCATACCTAATACCACGAGTCTAAACTTTTTTCAACCATGTAAAAAATGGCATCAATACTAAACAGTAATAAGGTTATTTAAGTCTGGATCTGGATTAGTACATTGAAGTAACCACTGCTGACTTTTACTCAACTGGCTGAGTGTGCTGAGTAAAAAACAGTTGCCGATACGAAATGCAAGCAAATGCCAATGCTTACGGAAGTTAGAGCTTTGCGCATGTCTTTCCAGATTGTTATTATACGGACATTTGCAATAATAGGTATATCGCGGTTTTAGGTATACAAGGGATATAACTATACTTCTTCTTAGTCTCATCTTGTGATAAAGCAATATTGGCTAGACATTAAATTTTGTGCATTTGCCTTTTTTTCCTTTTACTATTTTTGTTGCTTTTTAATGTCATTTGGGTTAGATCTCCAAGTTTGGGACATTAGATTTTGATGGCATTTACATTCAAACTTTGTTGACTCGAACACAGATAACTTGAACACCGCAGATAACTCGAACAACTTATATGGTCCTGACGAAATAACTATATAATTTATATTGTTCTACTTCCTATACCTAGAACACCGACAACTGAAACAGTCAAACTAGAACTTAGGTCCCGCCAACTTGTATTTTTCACACCTTTAAGTGGAACAGCTGTTCAAACTTCAAAGATAAAGAAAAGTTTGTCACTTTTTTTATTCACACCATTAAAAGGTGTGAAGTAATTTCTACATAGTCATAATATTCACACTTTGCCAATGAGCGAGAAAGTTGTTATGATAATAAGGCCAAAATTAATTGCTAGATTATCATCCAAATTTTTCTTAAAAAGGGAGAGGGTGGGAGGTTTTTATTATTTATTTTTTTTTTTTTTTTTTCTTATTTTTTTAAAACAAATAATTATGAAAATAAAAAGTGTAGGGGCAGCATGAAAATTAGTCGGCCGGCGGGGATGATAATCTAACAATTAATTTATTATGACCTTAGGTGAGAGATTTATAATTGGTTACACGTTTTCTTTAAAAGTATATCGTATGTTTGTTAAAAAAAAAAATTAAAGTCAGTTTGATTATTGATAAGTGTTAATTATGCAATTTATTGTAACTTGAGATAAAGTCAAATTAAAATCAAGTTGTATTTCAAACATTAAAAAGTAAAGAGTGTCACATACAATTTACCCTATAAATATTAGAAATGCGAATGCCAGTCTCATTGCACAATATTGCAGTTAACAACACATGTACCTGAAGAAGCAGCGGTTGAGCAACTTAGTGAATATGTATCCGATATCCAATAATTTACATACATTTACATCAAACTCTTAGTATATTTGTGATTGTCATGGAAGTTACATTCTCACGCACACTGAAAGATAGATATAGCTTATTATGCCTGTGTAATGTTTTATGATGATAAAACGAATAACGGTAAATTAAGTAATTGTATTGTAATATAATTAATTAAATTAGACAATTATGTCTTTTAGTATATTGCATTTCCCAAATAAACAAGAAGAACATATCGTTAATATCATTTATTGCACCTGATAAAGGTGTACACATTAGTTTCACGATAACACGCTGTCAAACATAGGATGTACATGTTATAAATTTACAGTATTGTTGAAAACTACTTGGCTCAAACAACCCTTGACTCCAACTTTATGGTCCAGTTCCGTCTAGTATGAGCCATCGAAGTTCGACTGTATTTATCTGTGAAAATTATTTTTTTTAACCCTGTTATTTATCTCTTGTTTGTCTGTCTTCCTGTTCATTAACAGTATCGATTTTCACCCAATTTTGTGTGACGCATTATTACATGAAGCTATCTCAAGCTTGTTTAAATCATGACCCTTTGTTCAAATATTGTGAGTCCGTGTGGTAACTGCTAAGAATAGAATCACTGTCGATCTCTGCAGAGTGGTAGGAATCCTCTGAATTGGTGTCATGTTCATTTTATCATTTTTTGTCATGTTCACTATTGCGGTTAAATTATCAACCCCTGTGTGTGTTCAAGTTAGCCATGAGTGATGGCAAGAATAGGATCACTGTGACTTATGAATGTTGTAAGAAGCGACAAATTGAGTTATATGATAGAATTTGCTGAAATTCTGCAGTTCTGCAGGTATCAAGGTTCTAGGTTCATTCTGCATATTCATTTGTTGATGTATTTTTTTAATCTGTATGTTAATTTGTTGTTTTTGTACATGTAGAATGAACCTGGAATCTTCCTTCCTGTTGGTGTTGAATAACCTATAATGTGTTGGTATGCTGTAAAACCAAATTCATTCAAATATTGTGTCACCTGTATTTTTCTCTCAAAAAATTAAAAATATCTAAGAGTGCAAGACTTGGAATACTGATATATTTCTTATTTTTGCTTTCATTTGGGAATATTTACTTTGTAAAATTTTGTGAAAAAATATATGTCATTGGGAACAGGTCAAAATTTCAGCCCACTAAATGACAAAAAATACCCCACCGTAGTCACTCTTTTGTACGATTTCTAAATAAACATATAACATTCCTTGCAATTCATGTTTACTTTCTGCCATCCATAAAAGCAGGTCCTTACTTCAGTTGCCAAACTGACTTTTGAGTCTACTGTATTATTTCAGGTTTGGTGCAGCACAAGAAGATGAGTCATTTGGAAGGCTAATAAATGACAGCATGATGAGGAGACATGCAGATGTCAAACCAGTAGTTCACTCAAGTGGTAGAGCAGTGTTATTCAAAGCCTTGCGTAACATTATTGCTGATGAGGAACTTTTATATTATTATGGTCTGGGGCCATATCACTGGCCTCAAAAGGTATATTTTTGTTGTTATGTTATTTATTTGTGTAAAATTTTAAGTTTTGTAATTAAAAAAAAGAATATCACTGATGTTTCTGAGGCTATACATGTTGACCAATAGGACTCAGCATATGAGAATGTTATTAAATCCTGAACCCAAAATCTAGTGGGTCAAAACAGAAATCTTAAAGGTCAATACAGACACATTAATTTGCGAAATATCTCCAGATTTTGTGGTTGGTAGTCAATTTCTATTTAGATAAATAAATAAGATTTCCTTTTGATATACATTTGTATATATAATATTTTATTATTTTATTTTTATTATATTTCCATTATCTAATTTATTATAATGAATTACAAACAATGACTCTTTGCAATGACTTTGTCCTCAACAATGTTATCGAAGACTTTTTTCTTTCGAGAAACAAAAATATGATGTTGTATCCTGTTTGTCTGAACAGCATTGTTAATGTAGGGTTTTGTCTATCAATGAACTCATCTGAATCAAGAATCTACTCAAGTTTGAAATACAATTTAAATAAAATAATAATGTGAATCTTCTAGAATCTTGAGGACCTCAGGGAAGATTGGACTAAGTCCAACTGAGTTTTCTTGTCAAATAAAGTTATTATTTTTATCATTATTTATAAATAATATTATGATTATTATTATAACCTGCAAGGGAGATCATTTTGCCAATTTTTTCTCAAATCATCCCATGTAGACGCATCAAAATATATATCAAATCATCCCATGTATAGGCATCAATATATATATATCAAATCATCCCATGTGGAGGCATCTATATATATATATCAAATCATCCCATGTGGAGGCATCAATATATATATCAAATCATCCCATGTAGAGGCATCAATATATATATATCAAATCATCCCATGTGGAGGCATCAATATATATATATCAAATCATCCCATGTGGAGGCATCAATATATATATATCAAATCATCCCATGTGGAGGCATCAATATATATATCAAATCATCCCATGTAGAGGCATCAATATATATATATCAAATCATCCCATGTGGAGGCATCAATGTATATATCAAATCATCCTATGTGGAGGCATCAATGTATATATCAAATCATTCCATGTGGAGGCATCAATATATATATCAAATCATCCCATGTAGAGGCATCAATATATATATATATATCAAATCATCCCATGTGGAGGCATCAATGTATATATCAAATCATCCTATGTGGAGGCATCAATGTATATATCAAATCATCCCATGTGGAGGCATCTATATATATATATATCAAATCATCCCATGTGGAGGCATCAATATATATATCAAATCATCCCATGTAGAGGCATCAATATATATATATCAAATCATCCCATGTGGAGGCATCAATAAATATATATCAAATCATCCAATGTGGAGGCATCAATATATATATATCAAATCATCCCATGTGGAGGCATCAATATATATATCAAATCATCCCATGTAGAGGCATCAATATATATATATCAAATCATCCCATGTGGAGGCATCAATGTATATATCAAATCATCCTATGTGGAGGCATCAATGTATATATCAAATCATTCCATGTGGAGGCATCAATATATATATCAAATCATCCCATGTAGAGGCATCAATATATATATATATCAAATCATCCCATGTGGAGGCATCAATATATATATATATCAAATCATCCCATTTAGAGGCATCAATATATATATATATATCAAATCATCCTATGTAGAGGCATCAATATATATATATATCAAATCATCCTATGTGGAGGCATCAATATATATATATATCAAATCATCCCATGTAGAGGCATCAATATATATATTTATATATCAAATCATCCCATGTGGTGGCATCAATATATATATATATCAAATCATCCTATGTGGAGGCATCAATATATATATATATCAAATCATCCCATGTAGAGGCATCAATATATATATATATCAAATCATCCCATGTAGAGGCATCAATATATATATATCAAATCATCCCATGTGGAGGCATCAATCAATATATCAAATCATCCAATGTGGAGGCATCAATATATATATATATCAAATCATCCCATGTGGAGGCATCAATATATATATCAAATCATCCCATGTGGAGGCATCAATATATATATCAAATCATCCCATGTAGAGGCATCAATATATATATATATATATATATCAAATCATCCCATGTGGAGGCATCAATATATATATATCGAATCATCCCATGTGGAGGCATCAATGTATATATCAAATCATCCCATGTGGAGGCATCAATATATATATATATCAAATCATCCCATGTGGAGGCATCAATATATATATCAAATCATCCCATGTGGAGGCATCAATATATATATCAAATCATCCCATGTAGAGGCATCAATATATATATCAAATCATCCCATGTGGAGGCATCAATATCTAATCAAATCATCCCATGTGGAGGCATCAATATATATATCAAATCATCCCATGTGGAGGCATCAATATATATATATATCAAATCATCCTATGTGGAGGCATCAATATATATATATCAAATCATCCCATGTAGAGGCATCAATATATATATATATCAAATCATCCCATGTAGAGGCATCAATATATATATATCAAATCATCCCATGTGGAGGCATCAATGTATATATCAAATCATCCCATGTAGAGGCATCAATATATATATCAAATCATCCCATGTAGAGGCATCAGTATATATATCAAATCATCCCATGTGGAGGCATCAATATCTAATCAAATCATCCCATGTAGAGGCATCAATATATATATCAAATCATCCCATGTGGAGGCATTAATATATATATATCAAATCATCCCATGTAGAGGCATCAATATATATATATCAAATCAAAGGTGTTCATTGGAATATAAACATAAGAATACTGCAAGAAACCAGACAATTCTTCTTTTTTTTCTTTGATTTTATAAGCTCACCTGAGCAAAGCTGAAGGTGAGCTATTTTGATCACCTGTGGTCCATCCATGAATTTTTTGTTGAGTGCTCTCTAGCACCTGCATTTTTATTGGATCTTTACCAAATTTACATAGTAGTTATATAACTTTTATGCATAGTATCTAGGACAATCTCTTAAACTGAAATATTATTCTGCACATCGTTGAACCAATGAATTGAATTGAACCAATCTTGGCAGGAATATATTCTTGAAAGCTACATAGTTTTTGCATGTTCTTTATCCCCCCCCCCCCCCCCCCCCCCCCCCCCATACAGTAATCGCAGCGTCCGTCTGTCCTTCCGTCCATTATTACGTTTCCAGTCTGTATCTTTGTCATGCATCGATGGTCACTATTTAAGTTTGTTTGACAACACTTCGAGTTTGTGTGAGATTTTGTGTCTGGCCTGTTATTTTGTCAAGCATAGATGGATTCTGCTCAGATTCATTCCAAGGTTTTCCTCCACCAATAAAATGGATGTGGCATATGTAATCTGAAATGTGGTAAACTCCATTAAAAAAAATGTATTGAGCTGTTATAAATTCAGTATATAAGAAAACTATTATAATTAAAATAAAATTAATAATATCGTAAAGAGAGTAATAATAATAAAAAAAAGATGCCATTGCAGCCAAATTATTCTTTGGTCAAAACTCTGTGCCATCACCATGAGTGAAATTTTATTGGGGGTGAGTGGGATACCTAAGTTTGTCGATATTTATTATTGACAATTACTGAAAGTATGCTGTATATATGGTTTACATATGATAAGCTCATATTATTAAAGTTATATCATTGTAACCATACACAATCAGTGTGTAAAGATATTGCTTTCACCAGAATTAGATACTAGTGAAGGTTTATAAATAGACTGAACTCGCTGATAATATAAGCAAATTATTTTGTGCTATAAACAGTGATATTTTGGCTTACATATAGGTTTTACAAATTGTAACTAACCATAGACGCACTCGAAATAAATTGCATGCCAAAGTGCAATGCGACCATCAGGGCTAAGACTGGAAAATGATTTCATAAATTAAAAAAAAAGTTTGTTAAACATAATGACGTGTTTAATTTCATTCAGTTGCAGACTGTAACAATTATAAACACTGCTGTTTTCTCCGAACTGAGAGCAGATTAATGGTTAAAGCCTTGCACTGTGAACCCAAGGGCCACAGGTTCGATCCCCTGCTCCTCAAACTAAAAACTACTTGCCAGTCTTTCAGATGAAACCCAGGTCCCATGTATCAGTGCTTGACACCGGACTTATAAAAGAACCAGGGACACTACAAAAAGGGTCTTCTGTATCTCTGCTCTATCCTCCAAAAATCAAAAATGACTAATATTCTACACCGAACTTAACGCAGCCCATGACACTAGGTTAAATAAAAGATAACTGGTTATCAGTCGTGTGAACGTTCTTGTGTCCACTGATCTTGGTCTACAATTATGGCATACATAATTTGGTAATTTTGTACATGAAATAAATATATATATATATATATATATATATACGGATAAAATATTCTCTTGTATTTTGTAAGTAGACAGAATATTTAACATATGCTAAAATCATTTTGCTAGGGGATCCATTGGTTTGTGTGGTCCCATGAACAAATTTTGAAAAAAAAAAGTTTACATTTTCTGAGCAATCAAGGCATTTTGAGGGTTGATATCATGTACGTAGAATGTATGTGTTGCAGCCTGAAAATTGCCAATTCCTGTTTGGGAATTGAACACAGGCTGCCTGTTTTGAAGGTGAACACTTCCACGTCCCTAGAAAAGCTAGCTCAGTGGTGAGCTAGTTTTAACGTCTCGTTATACAACACCCAGCTAATATAGTTGATCGAATTTAATGAAATTGGACTTAAATAAAATATCATTCATATCCGAGTAAAATAGGAAGCATAATATTGAATTCCCAAATCAATGCACTGACCCTGCACCACTAAGTTGTAACTACTACAATTTTTTTCAAAGGATCGAATTCCGAGTAGACAAAATCGAGTTTCTACTTCATTTCGTTATAACCACAATATAAACATTTATTAAGTCTTACATTTTAGTGATTTTACTAGTATCTCTGCAACTCACTGACTATTTTACAGGATTTTCAGAGTGATAAAATTTCAGATATTGGAGAATCATGGCCGCAGAATACAGCTCATGACCAATCATTACAGAGACTTTAGCCAGGCGGGGATTCGAACTCGGGACCCCAGTATTGACAATCAGATGGGTTGCCAACTGAGCTATACGGGCACGGCAAACTTCACCTAGACATTCCATCTGTGATAATAGAAAATCGCTCCATTCAACCTCTCTCACTAATAAACACTAAGCTCAATTGATTCATGGTCGATTCTACATGTTTTGAAAATCTCAATGTTGATTTTTCTAGTCATGTTTAATACCCTACAATTTTGGCTGGCATGCCATTAAACCGAACCATACTTGCTAATATATGAAAGCCCGTTCTAGAAATGATGCATACACTTGTTTAAGTTGAAGGCTTGTGGTGCCATGGTAGGGTTGTGGTATGTGCATCTGTGGTATGGTGGGGGCATTTAGTTAAGTTATAGAGACCACATGAAGGGCTATTTGTCACAGTGACGGGTGAAATGGGTATCATAAAATGTTTTTCTGGTTTTAAATTATAGTCTCCCAAAATATACTGTCTGTTATAAGTAACGATTACCTTAACCTTTGTCCGTTGGTAAAAAAATGTAAATTATATCGACATTAATCTCTACTCAAAACTAGAAACTTGAAACTCAGTTTTTGTGTACATAAAACACGATACTTGGCTCTACTCGAAATTAGACACCCTAAGAAAGAAATACGAGTAAAATCCACCAGTATCATAGTGACTGCCAACTGTCTTGGAACTTAAGTATATTATTCAGCCTTGTATCTTTTACTGCTTTTTCCTTTTTATTCCTTCTTATTTTATAGTTGTGAATTGACTTAAAAAAATCGTTGACTGTGCCCAATGTACTGCTTATGCAATATCATTTTTTCCCTTGGTACACCAGTGACATCGTTACAGACATTCAATCACAGATCTGCTACCTTGTTGACAAGTGCGTTTGTTACAGGTTTGTACATAAGACAAACGACAGATAAAAGTACAAAACAATAAGGTACTGGGGCTACACTTTCCATCGGCCTTTGATGGAGTACCAGTGTTATGAAACATTTTTATTCCCCCTCAGAAATCGACCCCCAGTCATTACTTGATGTCAGAAAATGACACCGGTCATTATTTAAGGTTTGAAAATAACTTCCCGTTCACAGAATGGTTTGCAGTGGACCCCAAAGAGATTTTAGAGGTTTAAAAACAATCCGCAACTCCACAAACTACCTTAGTTAATACGAGTTCATATGTAACCAACATGGCGGGCGGGCTTCGGGTGGACATATTTACGGACGGACACTTCAGTCAATGTGTGGTCATCTTTAATCAAGATAATGAGTATAACCGGAGGGTGATTGAGTACCGCATGAGGTATAGCAAGGATATTAACGAATATACCTCACATAGTGCTACCACACACGAGTCAGATAGATAGACTGACAGACGGATGAACGGACAGACACTTCAATCAATGTTTGGTCATTTTTAATCAAGATGGCGGGTTTTAGGAGAACAGACAGACGGATGGACCAATGTGTGGTCACCTTTCATCAATATAATGATAATGACTGGTTGGTGATTAAGCAGGGGAGTCATTTTCCAACGATAAAAACAGTAAGTCAAAATTTTATGAGGTTGGAGGGGGTCACATTTTTACAGACAGGAGTGTTTATCCGACATTAAATAATGACAGGTTGTGTGTGTGGTGGTGGGAGGGGTGGGTGGCATGGAAGGCTTTATCGAACGGGAGTCAATCATTTTCTTAACACCGACCCATATCCGCAAAGTCTGCAACAAAGCATACAAAAAAAACAAAATATATATGTCTGGTAAGCCATTTTGTTGAGGACCCTGATTGTGTACATGCATGATTTCTTCTATGTATACATGTTATAAAAAGACGGCTGGAAAAGTTCCAAAACAGAGACTCTTGTTTGCCATGTCAGACAGCACATACGGATACGGTAGTCTAGTAGTTAAGGCATCTGCCTCACAACCGGGAGGTCGGAAGTTTTAAGTGCCCACTTGGTCATTGGCTGATGTGACAGGTTGGTGACCCGCCGGTGAGTTAAATAATGCTTACTGATTGCATACCTGTCTGTTACCTGGTATTAAAGATAGGAGTCTGGGAGTAATGAAGTTCATCAGACAAGTCTCATGCCAAGTTGCCAAGGTCCATATATATAACAAATAGTTGGGCCTAGGGCCATATATAGGAATAGTCGGGTCGGATTCAATATATGGATTACTGGGTCTTCAAATTAAAAATATAATTGGGTCTATAGGACCCAAATACGAGGTCTGCTGCAAAAAATGAAATTGTTCAATATGTATCTCACATGTAGAGATACTTTGAAATTAAGCCATATATAGTTTCAGGGAGTTGTGCTTAACAGTTTAGACATTCACTTTGGTTCCTAGTGTCTCTTGAAATAGGTGGTTAGCCACAATAAGGACCCCATAATTGACCAGTTTGAGTATATATCTATATTTAAATTGTAAATTTATATTTATATATATAATTATATATATATATATATATATATATATATATATATATATATATATATATATGTATGTATGTACTATAATGCAATTATTACGGCAATATGTAACCAGTTTTTTTACAATGATAATTCCAAGAATTGTCTGCTATTTAATACGTTTGCAACAACTGTAACAATATAATTGGTATATTAAAAACTGATTTGAATTTAATATATTGGCCTATATGATGACAAATACAATTAGTATGACCACAAGTCCATCTCCTATGTCAGAGTTGTAGATATTTAAAACCAATATATGGAATATAATATAAATTTAAAAGAAATTTACAATTTTAATGAAAATTAATTCCTATCCAGATTTAATAAAACTTTAAAGAAATGTTATGACAATATAACTGAGCTATATTAAGTGAAATTAAAAACACAATGAATATAACAGCAATATCATATCAATATAAATGACAGTGTAAGTATAAATTAAGTGTCAAATACTTTTTATTGTCTCCTATAAAATATATTTTTGAGATATATAAAATGCAAATTGCAATTAAAACACAATGCCTGTCAAATACTAAGTTAATATATATTGTACTTCAATATGGAATGAGTGTCAAATACTTGTTTTTGTGTCCTATAAAATATTAATTTTATGTATTATTATTTCGAAAATTGTAGGTTGCATATCTCAATAAAGGTCATGTTTTATATACATCAGATTTATATCTAGGTTGAAAAAAAAAACACACACAAAGAAAATATCAAAATTGTCATTTTGAAATATGTGCACACTCACTACATTCAAAACTAGCGTGGTGCTAACAGTGTTATAATAATTGTACAACAAAACTATTTTTTTGCATTTGAAGTTTAGAATAGGAATTTATCGATAACGATATCTCCATAAAGTTATACTTACTCACGTTACAGGTTATATATGGCATATCGAGTTTTATTGGTGGAGGAAGACAGCAGAATGATTCCGAGTAGAACCCCCGTCCTCCCTCAAGTAACTGGTAAACTTTCTCACAAAAGGTTTTTGGAGCAAGCTGGGGTCGAACTAGACCTAAGCGAGAGGTAAGTTATCGCAAGACGGCGCCTTAGACCACTTGGCCGCACAGAAATGGATACTTTTGGTAGATTATACTTATTGAAATATATTATTAATTTTGAGTCACTTTGGACAAGCTCAGTACACTGCTAAGTGTGATCAAATTGACTCTGACTAAATCATAATTATGGAACGCCAGAGCTGTCTTAAGTTCAGTATTGACATCTTAATGGGTCATTTAATCATTGTGTTGGGTTGTCTCATCATTATGTTGGGTTGTATATTCATTATATTGGGTTGTCATAGCATTGTGTTGGGTTGTCTTATCATTAAGTTGGGTTGTCATAGTATTATGTTGGGTTGTCATAGCATTGTGTTGGGTTGTCTTATCATTATGTTTGGTTGAAATAACATTGTGTTGGGTTGTGTCATCATTATGTTGAGTCGTCATAACATTGTGTTGGGTTGTCTCATCATTATGTTTGGTTGAAATAACATTGTGTTGGGATGTCTCATCACTATGTTGGGTTGTCATAGCATTATATTGGGTTGTCATAGCATTGTGTTGGGTTGTCTTATCATTATGTTTGGTTGAAATAACTTTGTGTTGGGTTGTGTCATCATTATGTTGAGTCGTCATGACATTATGTTGGGTTGTCTCATCATTATGTTTGGTTGAAATAACATTGTGTTGGGTTATCTCATCATTATGTTGGGTCGTCATAACACTGTGTTAGGTTGTCTCATCATTATGTTGGGTCATCATAACATTGTGTTGGGTTGTCTCATCATTATGAGCTAAAGGAAACATATCCTTTTAAATTGAGTGGAGCTGCTGAATAACTTATAACGGTACATAGATTCTCAACGTTAATATATACACAAGCATTACCATCTGAAGCTAGCATACCAATGTCATTTCTGAATCAAGAAATACATTTGTACTTGTTAGAGCTCTAGTTTATAAAGAAGTTTAACTTTTAAAAATGAAACACTGAAAATAGCTGCAGTAGTTAAGTGAGTTAGTTTAAAATGATAAGTAAAGAGAGTGTGAGAGAAATTTTGCATTATACAACCTATAAGATTCTGTCAGAAAACTTCTTCCTTATTCATTAAATTACTGTTTAAATTATAAAATGAATAAGATTTGCTTTGCATGGCAGAGGTCATAAGTCTGAGTTGTGGCAATATCTAATATAGCACTAAGTGCTGGTTCCACCAAGGAAACAGATTTCTGAAAACTTCTTTCACGATCAGAATGAAAATGGTAGGACATATAATTTTATATATTTATTTTCAGTAAAAACATAAAAGTAAATCTATTTTCTGTCTTTTATTCTTATATACCCATTTCACCAGTAATTTTATTCAAATATTTACTTGCTATAATGTATTAATATATTTATAACAACTTGGTTCCGTAGTATGAGGCAAAAAAGAACTAATTCATAAATTTATTTATGATGTCATTTATGATAAACTAAGACAACCTGATCACTTAGATTATGTTAAATTTAGGGTTGTAAATTTATGATTGAATGAAAAAATATAAATGTTTATAATATACATATAAAATCAAATATTCTTAAAATACTCACTCTACATTTTAAGGATTTGGACATTAATCTTCAGATACAACCGTTTCACACCAAGATATTATTTGGATTTTCAGTGTGGAAGGGTTGTAACTTGAGTTACTCGAGTCTTTGTTTTTATATTTTAACAAACATTGATTTTCAAAGAAATATCATGCAATTCTAAAATCATACTACCCCCTTCTAGCATATATATGCAATTTTTATTGTCGGTAAATATCTGTTAACTTATATTATCTAACAAATGTAAATTACTCAATAACACCCTGTGTATTGATTGATTGATTGTGTGATTGAGTTCCCGCCATGTAGAACTCTTAACCGATTCTTGATCGGTCCAAGACCCTCGAACCTCTGACTCCATAATAATGTTTTCAATATTTTTTATTGAAACTTTACTCTTTTTTGCCATTGTTTCATATACGAAAAGGCAACTCTTTTCCCGAAAACAAGCACTATAAATGTGCTTACTGCCCTTTAGTGGCTCGCTTACCTTTGTGGTGACCATTTGATCTGATTGATTTATTTGCGATCTGTTTTCAGCACAACTCAATTCCGGGAGTTCATTTTCATGTCCTAAATGTGTTCTCACAGATAAAGTTTTGCTTACCTCCATTTCATCTTGGTTTATTTTATTTGAACCATTTTCATCAATGCTCATTTTCAGGGACTTTGAAAAAGCACTACTCTCTTCCAAAGCAGTTGTACTTTGCATACTCTCTTCCGGGAATTGCACATAACGGTTACTCACTAATGGGAGTTGTATGTACCCATAACTCACTTCTGGAGTTTGTTCATAAGCATAACTCACTTCCAGGAGTTTTATATTATCATAAGTCACTTCCAGGAGTTTTATATTACCATAACTCGCTTCTGGGAGTTTTATATTACCATAACTCGCTTCTGGGAGTTTTATATTACCATAACTCACTTGCAGGAGTTTTATATTACCATAAGTCACTTCCGGGAGTTTTATATTACCATAACTCGCTTCTGGGAGTTTTATATTACCATAACTCACTTGCAAGGAGTTTTATATTACCATAAGTCACTTCCAGGAGTTTTATATTACCATAACTCGCTTCTGGGAGTTTTATATTACCATAACTCGCTTCTGGATAACTCGCTTCTGGGAGTTTTATATTACCATAACTCGCTTCTGGGAGTTTTATATTACCATAACTTGCTTCTGGGAGTTTTATATTACCATAACTCACTTGCAGGAGTTTTATATTACCATAACTCACTTGCAGGAGTTTTATATTACTGTAACTCACTTTTGGTATTTCATATTTCAGTAACTCACTTCCGGGAGTTTCATATAACTATAACTCATAGTTTATGATGAATACTTTCTTCAGAATAACAATAACACTTTTCTGGGTGTTCAAAGAAGGTCAGACCGCGGCCTGGTTTAGTGGTAGAGCGTCCACCTCGCATGCAGTCAGTATAATGTGACTGGGTGGGGTATCATACCATGTGTCTGCGGCATGATACATCAGTGTGACAGCGCTTAGAATACTGTCTCAAGTAGACACCATCGCGATATAACTGAAAAATTGTTGAAAGCGATGCTAAACACCTTACAACAACATACAACATCAAAGAAGGTACAACATTCTTGTACTCGCCTGTTCGGAAACATATTGTTTTCTTCCACAATTTCGCTAACTTCATTGTTTTCAGAATTCATTTTTGCACCATGAGTTTTAATGTACCCACCATATCCTACTGAACTTGCGTCTGAAAATAAGCTGTACTGAATTTTATCTTGGACTATTTCGATTAATTTGCCCGCTGCGCTAAGAGTTCTGGCGTTTTGTCACCAAAATTGCAATTCTATCATTGCTGAGCCGTTTACCTATACGGGTGCATTCCAGCTAGCTCTTTCTACTATACATTTATACAAACATTTTGTTCTCAGACAAACTTTCTTTCCTAAGATACTCTGTAAAGACACAATTCGACCAACAACTGAAGCCAACATTTTTACATGCACTCTATTATATTAATCTTTAATGACTAAACTAATCAGATACTCAATGGCCATTTCTAATCTTTTTATTCTTTGTTCAGTAATAAAAAATCGATTTTGTTGGTTATGACTGACATGACTCCCAATGCCATTGTCTAAAAACATTATAAGTCTATGTCCTTTTGATCTGCAATGTTTTACGAAAACTTTCAATGTTTTGGTAAAAATGTGACCTGCTGTTTTTATTCCGAATGGCAATGCGTTAAAAACATGATATTTTTCTTCGCCTTTGTGTTCCCAACACAACACTAAATATGTCTTGTGACCTTCGAAAATATCAATGTGGTGATATGCACTTTTCAAAATCGAAATTAAAAATTTAGCTTGATTTGTCAAATAAATGTTCGGCTATTTTGATGTCCTCAAATTTTATTTTGAATGTATGAAAATGAGGATTGATATGCCTACAATCTAAACCATTCTGGGCTTTCCCGATCTATAATAAACCACCGTTACTGGATTAATGACCTTTGGTTTGTCTTTACCGCTTGTTAAAACTCTCTTATCCCTTTCAACAAAACTTTGATTTTCCAACGATGATCTGTTATTTTTCAAATGAATACATGAAGGGTCTGTTTTAAAAGGTAATTTATATCCGTTTTCAACAACGTCTATAATATATCTATTATCTGATACAGCTTTCCATTTCTGTAAACAGCGTTTTAAACTACCATCTTGATTTAATACACCTTTGTTTTCATGGAGTGTCACACTTGAGTGATTTGTACTACTACTATTACTCGTTTCTGACCACATACGTGACTTTATCTGACACTATACTTGTCTGTTTCCCTGTATCGAGGTCATGTGTACTGTACAAAATGCTATATCTACGCTCTCTACCATATTACTAAAATTAATAGATCTACTTATCTTATTATTTGTATTTCTCTGTGAACACTCATTCTTCCAATGACCTGGCTTCCCGCACAAAAAACATACTCCAGCTCATCTATTTAGTATTGGAGACTGTCCAGACAGTTTGTATGATGATCCTGTGGGCTGCTTTACTTTGTTGTAAGGCCATGCTTTTCCCCTGGTCTTCTTCATCTTGACACCTTTAGCCTTTTTTAGATGCCCCGGCTCTGTATATCTTTTTCTCATCCTCGCTGTTGCTGGCTTCTCATGTTCGTCTACAACCCACCAACCCAACTCAGACGAATCAGCTAATTGTATGAGTTTTTGTCTTCGTTTCATCATATCTTTGGCTTCAGTTGTTGATTCCTTTGCTTGTTGAATATTTTGAGCCTCAATATTTCCTTCGACCTGTTTAATCTTTCCCAAATGCTTTCATATTAATTTTGAATTGTTCTTCATTTGGTTTTCATTTAAATTTATGAGTTTCTATCATTTTAGACTGATTTAAAATGTTTGTATTTTGACTACTTATCTGTGAAATCATGCCTCCTATCTCTTTCAGTAGCTCTCCTTGATAATGTCTTTCACCCTAGCATCCACCATTTGTTTCATATCTGTTAAGCATTCATTTTCTGGCTCGTCCATTTCTGCTTTTAAACTATATGTTATCTGCGCGATGACTTGACTAGAACTGATTTATCTTAACATAAATGCTGTGTGCAAAAATAAGCTGAAATTACCTGACCACATATTTGCCACAAGTGCACTTGATTTTGTTTCTCATTAAGTTGAGACATATATTTTCCCCTATACTACGTACCGTGAAAGATTTCCAATCTAGAGCAATATCAATGGTATCGGCCATTTCTATACAGGGGAGACTCTTTCTTTTTAATGTTATTATCCAACTTTGATGACATTTCCATAAGTTTTTTTGCGGGATTTTTTTCAAACTGAAGAATAGATCCACTTCATTTCAACGGGGAAGTACAGGAAAAATTCCTTGATTTCAACAATAATTTCAATCACAGAGGTAGATTTAGTGGGTTCCGTAACAGGCCACGCACAAAATAAAAATACCTCAGTACTACGTACTTTAGAAAGCATATGACCATTTTCTAAAGTAAATATTATATGCTTCAGCCCATTTTTGTTTACTTAAGAACAGTTGTAAAGATACAATTGACCAATACAGGTACAGGACATTTCGTCCAAAAGACAACTCATACCAAGTTTCGAAACAATTCGTTTGTTTTGTTCGTAAAAAAACCTCAAATAATTAAGAATATAAATGGTAATGACATAACATATCTCTATGGTCCTATTTATGATTGGAGTAGGACTGGAGTGATGAAATAGCACAGTGGTTACCATTGTGGATTATACAGTATCAATGGACTGGAGTTCCACCATCAAGTTCTTTTTATTCATTTTTTTATTTTATTGGATCTATGCTGTAGTCTATATGCAGGGACTATATATATATATACCAAAGAATTCATACATTTACTGACAATTTTGTATTACTATTTTAAAATGAGCTGGGTCCAATTAGCTTAGTCCGTAATATGTCTGACTATCAATCCCGGGGTCATGAGTTCAAATCCCCACCCTGCAACAGTCTTCATGATGGTTGATATACTACATTGCGTCTAATTATCATTCGTCTCTAGCTGCTAATTCAAATGGAAACGTAAGTTACTTTAGGAGATGTGTGTGCTGATGTACTGGTTAACCTTTCAGGATCCCAGGAAACAGTGGTTAGGTATGATTAGCTCAGTAGTTAGTGCGTCTGACTTTCAATCCAGGGGTCGTTAGTTCGAGATCTGGCCAGGCCACAATCTCAGTGATGGTTGATATACGACTTTGCATCTCATTATCAATTGTCTCTCATCGCTGATTCGAATAGGAAGTTATCAGTTATTTGCGGAGATGAGGTGTGCTAGAGTATTGGTTAACCTTTCAGGATCCCAGGAAACAGTGGTTAGGTAAACTGAATGTCTGTTAGCCCTCGATGGCATAAAAGTGATGCTAAATGTTTAATCAATCAATCAAAATAAGCAATCCAGATGGTTCAAAGAAGAAATAGCCTATTTACCTGGTATGGTAATTAGCTGAAAAGTTCCCATTTGAATGCTTGCTCTGCTAGATATTTCTAAATAATTTTGAAATGTTAGGAAACATCTTTGTTGAAATTACTGATTATTAACAGATTAAGCATATTCATACTATGAACTTTTTTTAACATAATTTTATCATGACAATTGCATTCTTAGATAAGAACTTCATCTTTCGTATTTCATATTCAATGTTTCACAAATATGTTGTTATATTGTAATAGTTAGGAATGAAATTTAAACTGAACATCTTTATTTTTTAATAAAATTCAAAAATAGTATAGATCCTAAAATATCTTGAATGTCTTGTTAGCAAATAAATTTTCATGTAAATTTAAACATGATTATGTGCCTCCTACCAGTATTGTGAATGTCATTGCCTCTGGGACTACCATTCAGATCCCATTCAGATCCCAGTGGTGCTAATAAGTTTAAATTCACATTTATAATTGAAATATCTTCTCATTTAGAAACAAATACCATTAATGGTTATTTTGTCCACTTATATGGCTCTTTTATCAAAATTATTCCATTCATGACCTAGGGTCCTCCATGGCCGAGTAGTCTAAGGCGCTGTCTCAAGATCACTTACCTCTCACAGCTAAGGTTATAGGTTCGAATCCTGCTTGCTCCAAAAATTTTATGTGAAAAAAAATTGACAGTTACTTGTGGAAGGACGATTGTTCAACTCATTCTGAGGTTTTCCTCCACCAGAAAAACTGGATATGACATATACATGTATAACCTGAAATGTGTTGAAAATGGCATTTCAAACCCCTTTAAAAAAAAAAAAAGAAACCCATTTACTGAGTATGATCTCTGTTCCTATTTCAAGGGAAATATATATTTCACAATTTTCTCCACTGGACAGCTGGATGTAAATGCTATGCTCAGTTATAATGTCCACAAAGATTTTTACCAAAATTGTCAAATTCCTTGGTCTTCTGTTGATTCCCAAAGTGGCGGGCTAATACGTCACTCAGATGACCGTTAAGGTCCATGGGCCTCTTGTATTGTTTCTATTAAGAAAAAGGCTGATAGAGAGAGAGATTGAGATTTATTTCTTCCAATATTATTCCCTAAATTAGTTACTTTTTAATAACAATTCCTCATGGATCTATATGTCAATTTCAAATTATTGAAGAACTTAATATTTCAATATTCCAAGTACGTTTCATCTTGGGGCTGGATCAGTAACGGGGCCTGATATTCCATAACTCCACTGACATAAATATTTAAATGGATGTGCAATATATTTCAGGAGACCAACCTTTTTTAGTGGTAAATAAAAATATGTTACTTTTGATTATCTGAAAACAAATTTAAAAGACAAAAATGGTTTCATTTGGGAAAATTTAGTGACCTAAGGCACTGTCTCAAGATCACTTACTGCTCAGGCCATAGGTTTGAGTCTCGCTTGCTCCAAAAACTTTATGGAAGAAAGTTTGCCAATTACTTGTGAGGGACATTGGTTCTACTCAAATACATTCCGAGGTGTTCCTCCACCTGTAAAACTGGATATGCCATATATAACCTGAAATGTGTTGAAAATAACTTTTAATAGGGATAAAATATTGTAATAAAACTTCAAGTATATCTAAATGTAGGCATTTAACAGAAATTTCTGTGGTTGTTATTTTAAATTTTCATCAGTCATAATTTGGCCACATCTTCTTGTGATACTTTAAAAAGTAGTCAACCAATTTTTAAAATGTTTTTTTTTATTTACTTCTTCAATTTTTTTCCTCACAACACTGTGCACAGTATTTCAATAAGTTGATCATGGTTTCAGATAGACTTCAGCTAGATGGTGATTTTCCAAAATGTTCATTGTAGGTAAAATAACCTCTTTTTACACTCTCATGGTCTTACATTACAAATTGGAGACATTTTCTTAATAAAAAAACATATTTTGGCATGTTTATGCTTCAAAAAAAAAAACATATATGTGCATATTTACATTGAAATTTCATGAAATTTCATGACAAATAACAAAATGTTGAAGAATTTTTATTTTGAATGATTGAAATATGCAATATTTTAGCTTTTAAATAATATTGAATAATGTATTTTGGTAAGATTGTCTTCACTGTGTTATGAGACTATTTTCATGTAAAACTTTTAATTGAATAGGTTAAAAAAATAATTTTTTTATGAAATTAGTGAAACGCATCAAAATCGCATGCCGGTCGACATCTCCCAACTGTATATAATTAATGACCATGCAGAAAATTGTATTCTGACAAAAGTTTCAGTACTTTATGCCTGAAACTCGGCAATATTATTGCAAATTGATAGTACTTACTAAACAAGACGTCATTATACATGTAAAAATTTTAAGGGTTCCTTATATGCATAGCACCACCATTGGAAACAAGATGCGATTCCGTAGGGTAGTCGCATAATGGCGGTTATAAATAATTCTTATTTCTTCTTCTTTAATAATGGATTTTCTTTTAAAATTTTAATGATCATTTTTTATTTGAATGGAATTATTGATGTATTTTGAGCATTTTGAAAGCTCCTGCAATTGCCATATTTGAATTGTCAATTTAGAAAAAAAATTGATGCTTGGAAATAGCAGTATGAATACATGATTTCGAAAGTCGACTTTCACTTTGTCGACAGTGTACACACTGAACAGAAATAATATTTCTAAATATGAAATATTTTTATGACCCCTACTTTTCTCAACATATCCTGAAAAGTTAACCAGTACTCGAGCACACCCAATCTCCACAAGTAACTGATAACTTCCCCACTTGAATCAGCAGTGAGAGATGAATGATAATGAGACACAATGTCTTATATCAATCATCACGGAGACTTTTGCAGGGCAGGGATTCAAACTCACAACCACTGGATTGATAGTCAGATGCATAACTGACTGAGCTAATCGGGCCCAATATAATTACTTACAGTCACCATACGCACCAGCTGTAACATACAACAAATACAATGTCATTATTTTTAGCTCGCTGGGACAAATGTCCAAGGAGGGCTATTGTCATGACCCCAGCAGCAATGTCTGCATCTTCTGTAGACACCCAGGTTAAACTTTTGTGTTTAGTTGTGTTTATTACTTGTTTTGGTGTTTGCCTCCAATCTCAATCTTTGCATGGGTGGTGAGTTTTATCCCAAGAGTAGAGAGTACACTGCGACAAAGATTCTTTCTAGTGATACTCTTTGGAAGGCCTGTGTTTTAAAGTCATAGGAATAATTCTTGTGCTGGAACTGGGGATTGTTTCATGCACATTAGTTTAGTGTGAACCTTTAAGTTTGAAACTGTTCTCAAACATATAAGGTTAGTTTTGTGCTGAAACTTGGCTTTGATGCACTTTAGGTTGTTTGAAGACTTAGGTTTGAAACAGTCTTCAAGCGTATAAGTGTACTTTTATGCTGGAACTGAGCATTGTTCCAAGCATACAGTTTTGGTTTGAGTTTGAAATAAGTCTTAAACATATGCTGGCCAGACATTGTCTGAACAGCTGGTCTCATCATTTAAAATAGTGTTGAGCAACAGTTAATTCAACACTACAGGGTTTGAAACATTATACTGTATATAGTTGATTGCATGGTATGATCATTTGTCTGTATGATTCATAAATATTAGAATTGTTTTATTTTTTTTGTTTTTGACGTTTACTAATCATGAGACAAGAAGCCTGAGGAAAATTATATATTATATTATAGTTTGAACAAAATTGTTTAACATAGTTTCAAGCTAGGCTGTTTCACAGCTTCTAAATCCAGTAAAGACAAAGTCGCCTTAAAGCAACACATCCACGTTTGAACTTTTAAAAAAAAAATTTAATTGAGTTATGAGCACATTTCCCATACAAACATATGATCAATTAGCTGTATATGAGCATTTAAACACAATCCGGAACAAAATGATGCCAAAATTCAATGCGTGACTAACACTTTATAAAACAAGCGTGTAACTCACCCGAGTAAAAAAAATTGTCAAAATGACTTTCAAGGCAGGTAAAGTACACTACGCACTAAAACGTGAAGTTTTTTAATACGACTCGCATAATTCAATTTGAAGCCAAGTTGGAATCCTCGGCAATTTAAAAATAATTTATAAAGCGTTTGTCACGCTTTATAATTTGGACATCTTTTTTTATAATTCTAAAGCATTCTGGATAGTGTTTGTTAGCACATATACAGCTCACTGACCATATATTTATGTATGGGAAATGTGCTCACAACCTAATTGAAAAACTTTTTAAAAAAGTTTAAACGTGGATGTGTTGCTTTAAAGAAGATGCTGTGTTAAGTTTAAGATACACACCCAACATCTTGACAAAGTTGTCTAGGTGATATATCTTTAAGAATTTCTAATTTTAAATGTTTTCCTTTCAAGGCCCAGTTGTTCAAAGCTTGGTTATCTTAACCTTGGGTTAAGTGAAATTTTTAAATCACAATATTTTGAGATTTACAGCATTTTAGGTTATTATTTTATTGAAAATTATAAAAATATGCCATATTATTTCTAAAAATGCATTTAAGTTGCTCTGGTATCATTAAGAATAATAAATAATGCAGTTACAAAATTTCACTTAATACAGGGTTAAGCTAACCAAGCTTTGAACAACTGGGCCCAGGCTGCTCTTGATTATATTGACCCTTTGAAGATTTTTATTTCGCATCTCCCAAGTTATGGACAGCAGATTGGATATCAAAAAAATTTAAAAGCTGTCCATTCATGCCTTATTTAATTATTTTATTTAGGTTGCAGACTACTACATAATTAAATTTGCTATGTTCAACACTAGCAAGTGTTGATTTGCATCTTGAAATGGCATAAAAGTTTAATTTCTAAATAGTTGTGAATCATTCAGGTTATCCTAAATTGGTGAATGTTGGAATGAAGAAAATAACAGTAATAAACTTTAAGCATTGTCAGTAGTTCATCAAGAATGTTTTTTTAATGTTTTATTGGTCAAAATTGGCTGACAGTACTTTCACCATATGTATACATTACGTTGCAAGATTGGTAAGAGTTTTGGGATTTTACTAACTATCAAAAGATGACATAGTCATTGGCATTTTAGTCCTTAAGCACTAACTTGACAGTGTACATGGCAAGTGACGCACATGTGTGTAAGTTTTTTTTAAGTAAAATGTACCTAGTCACAAACACATGATGTGTTGGTCAATGAAAGCTGACATGGTTTTCACCCTATGCTCAATGATTGTAAAGTACCAGTAATGTTCTATTCGCTAAGAAGGATGTGTAAAAGTTCATGTAAACCAATTGCCTGCCCAGTATTTGAATACTTGTAATTGACAGGTTGTGTCCAAGCGAATGTGAATCGTTAAAATCTCAAGATGTACGTTTGATTTCACCTCGTCATGAAATCACAAAACTCATCAGTTTCAAATATTTAAGTGTAAAATACATGTAATGGGTATTTTATGGTTTAATTTGCAACAAGTAACTTATTAAAAGTCACTATTTAGTATCTACTATATTAGACTATTTGTTAGTACCATAGAGAGTCACAAATAATTCTTTCAGTAATAAAAGTGGCACTAGATATATTAAGCAGGTTAGGTTAAAACAATTTTCATTTCAAAGAGAACAAAGATAAAGTGGTTTTGAATGAATACAATTTCAAATTATGATAATCTGTCTTACTATTCTTATCTTTATCATTTCTCTGGTTTGGCTGTTTTTATATATTTTGCTGTAAAATGTTTTAGCTCTTAGTACATTACAAAACGGCAAAGTACCAAACTTCATGGATGAAAATATGCTGGAAGAACTATGGGATAGTCAGACTCCATCCCCATGCATAAAAAGACTGCATCAGGGTCTCAATCATTTGGGACTGTTTGAGGTACAGTAGTTTGATATTAGCAGATACCTTTTTCTTGTACAGACACTATTGTCTCCATGAGCAATTTCAGTTTTAATGTTTAATACCTGCAAAGCATGACAAACATTTAAAAATTTTGTCTTTTGACTTATCAATCGGTAATGAGCATCAGTTAGTTTTATTGATAACCTTGTTTTAATTTAATGTATGTATACTCCAGTCCCTTGTACCTTTTGTTTTGCACATATTTTTATCTCAGTGAATGTACCTTAATGCTAATTTTACTGTTACCAATATGAAGGTTTTGTTCTTTAAAATAACTGATTAGCTGTCATTGAATTAAACAAACACAAAATAAATGTCCACTGTCCTTGTTATTTTGATTATAATAAATGTGAATAAAATGTGTAAGAATGACCCTGTCAAAACTCGTAGGAAATCTACTTACATCCATGGAAATGGACTAGATATGCAGTTGATTATCATTTTAGTTATACATATTAGCATTTAGAGTATACAGTAATATTTAAACTTATTGGAACTGTTTGAAAATTTGTTGATACTTTTTTAAAGAAAAAAAATGTTTATATTCACAGGTTTGCAGACAGCTACCTTCATTTAGATATATATTTCATCACCACTCTGTTCAGTTGACAGTAAAACGAGTATTATCTCTACTAAAACCCAATATAGGACTTAGACCAGGAGCCAGGGGATCAAAATGGTAGTACCCGAAAGTAGTTCCATAGAAAATTGACAATGGTCATTCAAGGTGGTGTGAGTGTGAAAATGCACTTGACAGGTACTATTGCAATGTGAATTTGTGAAGGGAATATATTTTCCCAGAGAATGGTGCAAAATTGAGTGGACTGGTAGCTATAACACACAGATGGGACTTTTTCTTAGACGGTAAGAATTTTGCATAATTTGGCTGATTTGACCTCTGTATGTGAAATAGGGACACCTGCTTTCGCTTTGAGTGAATTTGGAAGCAGTTAATGTTTTTTGTGTTCTGCTTGAATTGAATATGAATTCTGGAAATTCTCAATGAGTTTGGAGTACAACTGTAAGTGTGGCAGTCTATTGTGCTAATATTACAGTCTATGTGAAATTAATGGTGGTCCAGCTTCTGTATGGAGATGGCTGTTGTGAATGGTGTATTGGAATTTTTGGTAAAATTTTCTGCAGGTATGTTGATATTATTATTATTTTTAAATAAGTCACATATACATGTGTTTATTAGCAGTTAATAACGATTATTAAATGATGCAGTTGCAAATAAGAGGTAAGTTTATGTGTTTTCTCGGGCCATGAATGCAGTTTTGAGGCTATTTTTTGGTTAGAGACTATTTGTCAGCCTCAGCAACATGGATGCAGCTTACAAACAGTACATTACAATGAACCTGGAGAAGCGCAGTGTTTTAGGTGAGAATGGTGTGTGTGTAATTTGGACTAGAGGTCAAACCCACAATGGATATGGACAGTGTTGATGGCTCGGGCCAGATTGGTGCAGGCGTAGCAGTCCATATTTAGTACACAGGCTTGCCATGTGCTTGAAGAACAACAGCATGGACCTGGGACAAAAGGGTTGGTGTATCAGCCATTTATGTCACAATAAATTGTGCATAAATCAGGACCACCTTTCCCATGAGCCTTTAGGAACAAACAATGAGAGGGAGTCGTGTGTGTCTGCTGGATCATGCCACGGACATGGGCAGTTCAAGGCATGTCTTGTGGAGCTCAAGTTTTAATGGTTTGTTGCAATTTTTTTTACATATCAGTTAGCATGGTATAGCTGTGTAGTGTAGGTTAGTGTCCACATAGTGGAACATGCTTAGTGTGATTTAGTTTAATTCAGGTGAAGTCTATTTAGTTACTGTTTCTGGAAGGTTTAATGAGAAGAACACAGGTAGGTAAAGTTTAATTTTTAATTTGTTCATGTTTTCTTGTATGCATTGCACAACATAATTATCCAAACAATATAATACAATGGTCACTCACTCACTCACTCACTCACTCACTCACTCACTCACTCACTCACACACATATATAGATATAAACATATTCTATTCTGTTTTGTTCTGTTCTATTCTATTCTATATACCTTTCATCATTAGAATTTATTATTTTCTGTCTCTATTTATCACAGTTCCAGCATTTTATTCAGGTGTTTGGTAGTTATGGTCACTCCTTTTTTTAAGTAATCAGATTGTCTATTGTTTTTGAGACGTCTATACCACCGATGGCGAGAATCCATTTCACCACGACGCAAAATTATACGACTGTTGTACTGCTTGTCTTTCCTGTACTTTCGATGACTTCTCATGTCCGCACCAATTTTTGAAACTGCCTGTCCTGTTCTCTTTGACAGATAAATACCCATGTACTCCAATTTTTTAATTAAAGCAGTAGCTTGTCCATTATTGTGTCAGAGAACAGCTGATGCACATCTTCCACCATAATTACGGGAGAAGTTCACATTCTTAGGAGCACTTTTTGATAGTGTGGCATTAAATGACTCCACTGATTGTGTGTTATAATTAAATTGTGTGCTTTCTTTTGCTTTTTAACATAAGCATATTTTGAGTATATCTTCTAACAGTTCTTTATCACTTTCAGCCATTCTCAATGTGGTGATCTTGTGTGGAGCCAAGAATGCAGAGCGTTCGAACCAGCACGACTTTTGGCCTCCCCCACATACGAAAGAGTTTCTTCGACACGTTGTGCAGTCACCATCATAGCACTGTATTGTGGATTTCAACGCTTTCTTCACAGCTTTGATCATAGAAGGTAAGTCACCACAGTATAACTCTAGCACTTTCTTCACAATCAAACTGCATCTTGATTTTACGTCCAGTGCAAATATCGTCTGAGCTTTTTTAGATGCTTCTCGTGTGCTGAAGCCAACAAACATGTCTTTGCTAAATGTTGCAGAAATACATTTTCGCACTTGTGACCTTCCTATGTGTGCTGGATCAGCTTGCTGCAAGATTTTGTGACCTGGAAACATGGTTTCATAAATTTCTTGAAAACCTTTTTGAGCCTGGGCGTCCAGGTCTTGGAATGATACATTTATCGCAGCAGCATTTGGACCAGGCAGGCGGGTCACTATTTCCTTGAAGTACTTGTATTTCTTTGATTTGTAGGTACACTTTACACATCTGAATGTGTATTTCCAAGCCAGGCCCTGCTTTTCATTGCTGTGGATAGCAAAATATACATTTTATTTAGAGTAAAAAAATAATTATGTAAAATAAATTTAGTCAGAATTTCAATGTTTTGGTCGGTAGCCGACATCTAATTTTTTTTATAAATTTTCTCTCACTTGTATGACAGAGAAACTAGTTTCACTTTCAGATTATAAATACTATCGACTTAGTACCTAGCAAGTTTCATCAAATTTGAACCATGAATAGAAAAGTTATTAAATTTTTAGAATTTCTGAATTGTTCCAGAATTTGGCCATTTTGGTCAATTTGTCAAAATACCAGCAAAAGTTGAAAGGCTGTAAAAAAAAAATCTTACCTTTTTTTCAAGATGTTGTACCATGGTTATATTAGTAATATATGGGAAATTGTTTTGCATATTAATTTGACAATTTTCAAATCCAGATTTTCTTCTGGGAATTTGTTTTCTTTAGAAAATCTCTGAAAAATGGCGCCAATTTCTATACAGTCGACTAAAACAAATTTTTTTTTATATTTTCATTTGGCATTCCTTAATTTTATAATTTTCAGACAGAGTAAATGTATACGGATAAATATATGCAGATAGTGGTATGTTATCTAGCCTAAAATAGCCTAAAATAGTTGTATTACTGTTTTCAGTTTGTGTGGATTGCCAGATCTTTGGATTTTCCCCTGAATTTAACGCAATATCATAGGTTCAACTGGCACATGAATGTGAACTACAATTTTTGAGATACAGCCATGGAATCTACTCTTACCACTAGCCCTAAGGTAGGAGAGCACAGCCATATGTTTTTAAAAGTCAGAATTAATGGAACAGTTTCATATAGGACTTAGACCAGGAACCAGGGGGTCAAAATGGTCTATTGTGCTAATATTACGGTCTATGTGAAATTAATGGTGGTCCAGCTTCATAGTAGTGAGAAAGGCAGCATTATGTATTTATTGGAAAAACCAGTCTACAACATGTTCATAAAATACATAAGAGAAGTAGCAAGTAGGTGTACATGTTTATTTAAGTAAAACAATTCATATAAAGAGCCTAAATAATGAGTAAGCAACATATGACTGTGAGTAAATGTGTTATAAAACTGTTAACACGTTTTCTGTCCATCTGCTTAATGCCAAACTCTTCCAATTGAATCAGATCTCTTATGGATCATTTCTTTGGACCTGATACCTAGATCGTGAAATAAATACCTGATCAATAAAGAATATGATTTAAATATGTCATCACAATCACCTATGTTTGGATAATTAGCATAATTTTTATGCCATCAATGGCTAACAGACAGTATGTTGACCTAATCACTCTTTCCTTGGATCCTGAAATGTTCAGCAGTACTCGAGCACACCCATCTTGCAAGTAACTTGCAACTATCCTACTGGAATCCGCATGAGACGCAAATGACAATGAGACACAATATCCCTAGATTGATGTAAATCAGCATGACACCTCCCCTGGATTAATACATGTAGATAGATATAACTTTGAGCTCATTTAACATTCAATACTTTTCTCAGCGCATCAAACACTCAGTGGCAAGCTATTGCTACCACTGTTTGTCCATACAACTTGGTCTGTTAAGTATTTTTATTAGTTATATTATTTTTTTATTTTACTAACATCATTTTTCATTGACCATAACCAGACATGATCAAAATTTTGAATGCCATGACAGCTTTGACAAGTTTGACAACCAGCCTGATAGGTCCAGGAACATTAGACTACTCGTACAGGAATAATTTTGGGAAAATGTTATAATTTGCTTTGTTACCACAGCAGTACATAGTTTTCATGCAAACCCTAAATTGGTGAGAATGTTACTTGCTATGAGATTTCAGAAATTAGATTACCAGCTTGATCAGGTCATAGTTCAGCTGGTACTCATCTGAGCAAACTTTGCAAAGTTACATTTGTCTGTTGTGGACAACAGCTTCTTTATCAGAAACCACACAACTTTCTTGTTACTCTGTTCAAATAATGACCTTGGTGGTCAATTTTTATATTTTGGACATGAAACTCATATAAGTGCCTTGAATCCTGTTAGGCATATTGTTAGTTTTCCTTTTAAATTTTTGTATTAGATTGTTGTAGGGAAACAACAGCATCTTATATGCAGAGAGATGATTTTAAAGAAAACAACATTGTCATACAATTTGCTTTTTGTGTCTTTTCAGGTGGACGCTGTGACATTGTGACACTGTCGAAGGTTTTGGAATTTGTGACTGGCAATGATGAAGAACTGCTTTTGGGATTTAAACTGCATCCATCTATTGAGTTTCAAGAAAGTGTTTCTTCATACCTACCAACTGCAAACACATGTATAAATTTGTTAAAGCTTCCTTGGGCCTGTGTGACTGGAACAGGCCTGTGTGACTTCCAGAAGAGATTAAACTGCTTGCATTATATGACTACTCCTTCACTAACACTTACTATGGTTTAAAATGATAATACATTAAAGCAACACATCCACGTTTGAACTTTTAAAAAAAAATTTTTAATTGAGTTATGAGCACATTTCCCATACAAATATATGATCAATAAGGTGTATATGAGCATATAAACACAATCCCGAACAAAATGATGCCCAAATTATAATGCGTGACTAACACTTTATAAAACAAGCGTGTAACTCATCCGAGTCAAAAAAAAATTGTCAAAATGACTTTCAAGGCAGGTAAAGTACACTACGCACTAAAACATGAAGTTTTTTAATACGACTTGCATAATTCAATTTGAAGCAAAGTTGGAATCCTCGGCAATTTAAAAATAATTTATAAAGCGTTTGTCACGCTTTATAATTTGGACATCTTTTTTTATAATTCTAAAGCGTTCTGGATAGTGTTTGTTAGCACATATACAGCTCACTGACCATATATTTATGTATGGGAAATGTGCTCACAACTCAATTGAAAAACTTTTTAAAAAAGTTTAAACGTGGAAGTGTTGCTTTAAGGCATGGAAACATGAAAATCTAGCTTTAGTGGTTGTAGTTTTTACTAATTTGTTTTTTTAGCTTGATTGCGATGAAAGCTCAAAGCTTATATAAACTGCTGTCAAGTCCAATTCCTGGGAAGAACCAGTACTGAGTGTTGTTTTATGAGAGGCATCGGGTCAACCGGGGGAACAAATCCCCAACCTCTGGCATGAGCAGCCATCACTCTATCCATTAGACTACTGCCCCGCTTAAACCGCTTTTAGTGGTTGTAGCCAGCAGAACTTACATCATGGTAATGTGTCTGTTTACTGGTCAAAGAATATCAGTCCAGTAACAATACAATTATTACCCTTGAATTATTTAAAGGTTATATATTTCCTTGTTATGGTTTGGTTTTAAGTAACTATACCTAACAATGTTATCAGAATTCAGGCACATGTTTTTCATGGATGCACAATGAGATTCAATGACTCTGGGTTGCAGTTTTACTTCCCCTTTATTACTTTTCCATCATCATAACAGTCAACAGCTCTTTTACAGTAACTTGCTCATTATTCAAACTTTTCAGAGTACCAGTTGTTACAATATTCATTTTCATCTTAACAATGATGGTTATCTGATTTGAAAATTTACTACACATTTCTCAAAAACTTGTATTTTAAAACAATATTGGAGACAATACTAGGGTCCATTATAGTTGTGACCATGTGTAACCCTAAATCCTTACCTTTTATAACATCTTGCAATGTAGAGACATGATTTACTATGTTAAAACATATTTATTACAATTTTGGGTAAGAAAATGCTCCTTTGTAACTAAAGCCATAAATTGATTCTTATTTTGTTGCCAGATTATTTTTTTCATGCAATCATGTCCACTGAAATGGATTAAGAAGGGCTTGTCCTTATTTTTGAGGATAACATATTAACATGCAAATACTGTAATGAAAATGTTGATTGAAAACATTTTTAGCTCGCCGGGACGAAGTCCAAGGAGAGCTATTGTCATGACCCCGGCGTTCTCGGCGTCGTCTTCGTCTGTAGACACCCAGGTTAAACTTTTGCGTACAAGTTTCAGATATCTATGTAACCACTCATTGGATATGAATGAAACTTTGCATGTGTGTTTACCATCATCAATGGAACACACAGAGATAAGAACCATAATTCTGGATTGTATTTTGGCAAAGATATGACCCTTTTTGGACTTAAACACCCAGAGGCGAGCTTTATTGGTCTTCTGACAACTCTTGTTAGATGATGTTGTTGACAAACAGATGATATGGTTGTGTGGGAAAGCCTCTATATTAATATTTTGACTATGAAAGCAACTATTTTGAAGATGATGTCTATCATTATGATCATGTGGAATGTTGTGGCCACTTATATGATTTATGTATGGAACATTCATCACCATGAAGGCAACTATTTTAATGATGATATTTACTATGTAGTTTGACTCTGAAAGCCTCAGTTATGATGACAATTTTGACATGTAAAGGTCACTCATGATTATTATGTTGACTGTGGAAGTCACTATGATGATACTTAGTTCACTGTTGAAGTCACTATGATGATTATTATGTTGACTGAGGAAGTAACTATGATGATTATCATGTTGACAATTGAAGTCACTATGATGATTATTGTGTTGACTGTTAAAGTCACTATGATGATAGTGTGTTGACTGTGGAAGTCACTATGATGATATTGTGTTGACTGTGGAAGTCACTATGATGATTATCATGTTGACTGTGGAAGTCACTATGATGATTATTGTGTTGACTGTGGAAGTCACTATGATGATTATTGTGTTGACTGTTAAAGTCACTATGATGATATTATGTTGACTGTAGCAGTCACTATGATGATACTGTGTTGACTGTGGAAGTCACTATGATGATACTGTGTTGACTGTGAAAGTCACTTGATTATTATGTTGACTGTGAAAGTCACTTGATTATTATGGTGGCTGTGGAAGTCACTGTGATGATACTGTGTTGACTGTGAAAGTCACTTGATTATTATGTTGACTGGAAGTCACTATGATGATTATTGTGTTAACTGTGAAGGCCACTATGATTAATATTGCATTGACTGTTGAAGTCACTATGATGATATTATGTTGACTGTGGAAGTCACTATTATGAATATTATGTTGACTGTGGAAGTCACTATTATGATTATTATGTTGACTGTGGAAGTCACTATATTGATTATTGTGTTGACTGTGGAAGTCATTATGATGATATTATGGTGACAGTGGGAGTCACTATAATGATATTGTGTTGACTGTGGAAGTCACTATAATGATATTGTGTTGACTGTGAAGACCACTATGATGATTATAATGCTGACTGTAAAGGCCACTGTGATGATTATCATGTTGACCGTGGAAGTCACTTTGATTATTATTATGTTGACTGTGATGGCCACTATGATGATTATCATGTTGACCATAAAGGCCACTGTGATGATTACCATGTTGACTGTGAAGGCCATTATGATGATTACCATGTTGACTGTGAAGGCCACTGTGATGATTATCATGTCGCCTATGAAGGCCACTATGATGATTATCATGTTGACTGTGAAGGCCACTGTGATGATTATCATGTTGACTGTGAAGGCCACTGTGATGATTATCATGTTGACTATGAAGGCCACTATGATGATTATCATGTTGACTGTGAAGGCCACTGTGATGATTATTATGTTGACTGTGAAGGCCACTATGATGATTATCATGTTGAGGCCACTATGATGATTACCATGTTGACTGTGAAGGCCACTATGATGATTATCATGTTGAGGCCACTGTGATAATTATCATGTTGACTGTGAAGGCCACAATGATGATTATTATGTTGACTGTGAAGGCCATTGTGATGATTATCATGTTGACTTTGAAGGCCACTGTGATGATTACCATATTGACTGTGAAGGCCACTATGATGATAACGTTGTTGACTATGAAGGCCACTATGATGATTACCATGTTGACTGTGAAGGCCACTGTGATGATTATCATGTTGACTATGGAGGCCACTGTGATGATTATCATGTTGACTGTGAAGGACACTATGATGATTATCATGTTGACTGTGATGACCACTATGATGATTATTATGTTGACTGTGAAGGCCACTGTGAGGATTATCATGTTGACTGTGATGACCACTATGATTATTATCATGTTGATTGTGAAGGCCACTGTGAGGATTATCATTTTGACTGTGGAGGCCACTGTGATGATTATCATGTTGACTGTGGTAGTCACTATGATGAATATTGTGTTGACTGTGAAGGCCACTATGATGAATATTATGGTGACTGTAACGGCCAGTATGATGATTATTATGTTGACAGCAGGCCTTCTAAAATTGCCGTTTTTTTGGTTTTTGGACCGATTTCTGAAGTTCAAAACCGGTTTTCGTTTCAAAGTTTAATAAAAAATCGGTCCAGAAATTTTCAAAGTTCAATAAAATCGGTCCAGATATTCTCTATCGGTTGTATAAAATCTCATAAATTGCTCTTACCATGCCATACTGACCTGCCAAATACGCCTTGCGGCAATATCATTTGACCCAATAATCCGTTGTTTTGTCACCTGCTGTGCGAAATGATGTCAGTTTCGACTAAACCATTGACGGTATTAGGGGAGTTTATCGGAAGAGTCTATCGCTATGTAGCATGCCTTCGATGTGTGATCAGTGACCCATAGCCTTCTGTCTGTTCATCAAAAGACTGTGTTTGCGTTCGTATATTTCTTTGATATACCGCTAGCCAAAGCTGGAACGGTCGGACCGAATATTGTTTGCGTCATTAAAATATTTGATAAAACGTACAGTGTTACTTGTTTGTTTCATTTTTTTTAAAAAATAACTTTAATTATAAAATTAATGACATTAATTAATGAAAGTGATAAAACCCGGACCGATTTTGTTTTGATGTGGGACAGGTTCTGAATGATTTATTTTGGTGGTTGAACCGTTACATTGGTTTCCACGGTGATTATTTCACGCAGCTTCCGGAACTTGCATCACTTCCGGTTCGATTGAACATTTTTAATATAATGAAAATTATTCAGTAAAGCGGAAACATAATGTCAGTCATTAAATTGTACACAATGTGATAAAGTATGTTATAAATAATACACAAATAAACTTGAAATCGTTTCCTATTAATAAATAAACGGAGAAATACACGATGCAGCTGACATGGTGGGTGGGGTATGCATACATGTAATGGCATAATGTAAGGCAATTTTAGTGATTTTTTTAAAAATAAGTTCGATTGTTACGGTAGTAAAAAACCTGGACCGATTTGCATTTTGGAATTTTAGAAGGCCTGGTTGACAGTGGAAGTCACTTTGATTATTATTGTGTTGACTGTGGAAGTTACTATGCTTAATATTATTTTGTTGACTGTGAAGGTCCTTATCATGAATATTTTGTTGACTGTGAAGGTCTCTATCATGAATATTTTGTTGACTGTATAGACCACTATGATTTTTTTAAGGTTGACTGTGAAGGTCACTATGATTATTTTTTTTGGTTGAATGGGAAGCTGAAGGTCACTATGATGACTTTTAGGTTGACTGTGTATGCCTCTATAATGATTATGTTGATTGAATGTTATTATGATGATTATATCTTCTTTAATTGCATAAATGATTATATTAAAGCTCCACATTACTAAAATAATAAATACATAATTATGTTACTGATTTGTTTTTATTGCTTTTTGCAGACGTCCCTTAAAGATAATATTGACAATAAGTATGCCTAAGAAATGTGAGCTTTTGAAACCTGACTTTAGTTCATATTGAAGCACCGCCAGCCGAAAAATGGCAAAGGGGCAGTAAGTCTTAATTAAGTATTCTGTGTGTGTGTTATTTTTAATCAATAACTTATGAAAGGGTCCATGTAACATGTTTGGTATGTAACTTTATATTTAAAGGATTGAGATAAGGTTCGATATTTGTCAAGATCAGTTTATTTTTTTAAATCAGTCAAAAAATGAAAGAGTGAACCTAGTCAGCTCAGAAGTGCATTTGCCGAATAATGCATGCTTTTTTTTAGAGTTTGAATTCCCCCACACCTGGTCAGTGTCCCATTGAAGATTGGTATTTGACACGGTCATTTTGCGATCTTTCTCTTGCGTTTGATTTATGTGACGTCACATGGGAAATATTTCAGTTTCTTGTTGAGATGAATGCTCGAGTACTGGTTAACCTTACAGGAATCCAGAAAAAGAAGATTAATTTTACTCAAAATATTAACACAAACAAGCAAAACCAAAGAAAACTTTTATAATGAATATAGAAATCAATTGACATGTCTTTTAGTGAACATTAACAGTGCATATTTTAATGCTGCTGTATATGTTCACTTTCAAAAGGAAGTTGTTTTTTATTGTGCACATGAAGTTAAAACTGAAAATACAAAAACCTTTGACTTTTGCATAGTTCATGATTGACATGTACAGCCTATCCCTGTTTTTAAGAAATCACGTCTCAGTTGATAAAGGCTTGTACAGACAAAAATTAAAATTATAACTTCTGATTTATAAAAAAAAAAGATTAAGATCATTTGCAGCATAAGAATTACAAACAACTTTTTTATTCCCACGCTGCTAGCTATTACACACAAAACAACAAAATTAAAGAGTTTTTGTATAAAGTAAGCTTTACAAACTTCAGTTGTTTAAATATCCTTCTGGCTTTAAAATTAGTATTTTAAAATCATTGTAGATGTTGCATATGCAAAGATATGTATCTTTAACACAAGGAGATCATATCTGGATTGGATACTCCGTTTAAATTATTATCCAAAAGGCTAAAGAAGTCCATGACTGCTGGTTTCATAGTCCAGTTCGTTACTGCTGAACGACACAGCAACCCCTGTATTACTTTTTTGTATATCCAGTGCAGGTTTATGGAATTCCAGTTAATCTCAATGCTGCATTGCATCATTTTCAAATATTTTTAGTGCTTTGCAATAAATGTTGATACCAGAATTACAGCATGTACAACCTGTAGGGCAGTGGACTTCCAGCTGTTGTTTACAACACTTGCTAAGCTGCAATTGTCCTAAATCAAATATTGGTCTGCCATCTGGTTCAACTACACTTCCGTCAATATCTGACATGTTCTGATCCATGACGTTTTGAGCCTGGTTTACTGGATTATTTAATTGTCCAGATGTCCACAAACGTAATGGGGATGAACGCACTGTGTGCAACCTGTGCGATGCCCATGCATGTCTCCATATGTTAAGCTTTTCGTTTATATTTGACATTAAAACGTAATGGAGAGCACAAATGTGGACCTCGTTTAATATATCGAGTAAGCCCTCATCTTCCATGTAGTGAAATAGTTCATGATAGTAACCCAAAACACCTTCATAAACATCTCGCCAAAGACGCTCTACTCTTTGATTATGTACACTTTTTCTAGTTATAACACTGCCAATACCACGACGTTGTAACATATAATCTGTAATTTTAACATTTTCTATGCCTTTATCAGTTCTGACCCGCAGAGGTTAAAACAAATTCTTTAATACCTTTAATAAAGAATTTGCAATAAGGTATCCCCTTTGTTGTTATTTGCACATTCGAGAAATATGATCAACCTGCTGAATCCATCAATTCCTGTGGCAATTACAAAGTGCCAGCATATTAGTTTGTGGTTGGTATCTATATGCAACAAATGGTTTGGTCCTTGTACATTATATACACGGTGGTGAAGACGTCCTTTCTTTCTTTCATTGATACCATCCTGGTCATGTTCATGAAGTATGTCTCTAATTCGCAATCTTGGAACCTGCATAATAGTACGTCTACATGTATATAAAATTTGAAAATATACATATTATGCATTTGTAGCGAAACGAAGTCTATAGCTGATGGATTGAATATTAAGCTTCAATTTTATGCCATCGAGGGCTAACAGATGATCAGTTACCTAACCACTGTTTTCTGGGATCATGAAAGGTTAACCAGTACTCAAGCACACCCCATCTCAGCAGTGAGAGACGAATGATAATGAGACACAATGTCTTATATCAATCATCACGGAGACTGTTGCCAGGCAGGGATTCAAACTCGCCACACCATAATTACTTACATACAACAAATGCACCAGCTGTAACATACAAATACAATGTCATTTTTTTTTATAGAAATATATTATAATGAATGAGATATACATATAGTAAAATAAGTTGGAATTTTGTGATTTATAAAAAAAATTCAAATGCATAAAATATAAAATAATGAGAGAGTGCAAAAGTCGTAACCAATGCCAGAATAGTAATAAATAGAATTGGTCAGTATAAAAATTGGTTAATAAAGAAATGGCCAATGTTAACAAAATTACCTTAATATTTTTCTGGCATAATATTTGGATCAGCATTCATTCATCATATTTGGAAATTGTTCTATAGTTTCTCTAACAACACTTTCAAGTTGGGCATCGGCGATTGTTAAAAATATGAATTTTCTGAGACTAAACCATCACATTCGTTGATAAACAGTACTCTCTGAAACTGATAACAGCTTGGCAATCTCACTTATCTTAAACCCTGTTTCAAGGAGATCATCTACAAACATCTTCTAAATTTGTAGCTCTGGTTGACCTGGCTTTAAACTAATTTTACAGGGTTGTACACTTGCATAACTAGAACACTCGATCCTTAAATTCATCACATCTGATTTATTCACAACTCCCAAACAGTGCATTTCATATAGTGTCAATTTGCATACTATGTTGGGAGAAATTTTCTAAACTGAGAAATTTTGAATAAGTCTTTCTAATCCATGTTTGTGTAATATTGATTCCATTTTTAAAATTAACAACTTTTTTCGCTTATTATATCCATGTTCCTGACATTTGCTCTCCCATGTAATGATATGTTTTGTAATGTACATGAATTACAACTCTGCTTTTTCAACACAATGGTATTGCAACCAAACATAATGCTTCAACAAGATAATGATAAGACAACCCAACACAATGTTATGCCGACCCAACATAATGATGAGACAACCAAACACAATGTTATGACAACCCAACACAATGATGAGACAACCAAACACAATGTTATTTCAACCAAACATAATGATAAGACAACCCAACAAAATGTTATGACAATCCAACATAATGATGAGACAACCAAACACAATGTTATTTCAACCAAACATAATGATAAGACAACCCAACAAATGTTATGACAATCCAACATAATGATGAGACAACCAAACACAATGTTATGGCGACCCAGCATAATGATGAGACAACCCAACACAATGTTATGATGACCCAACCCAATGTTATCTCAACCAAACATAATGATAAGACAACCCAACACAATGTTATGATGACCGAACACAATGTTATTTCAACCAAACATAATGATAAGACAACCCAACACAATGTTATGACGACCCAACACAATGTTATCTCAACCAAACATAATGATAAGACAACCCAACACAATGTTATGACGACCCAACACAATGTTATTTCAACAAAAACATAATGATAAGACAACCCAACACAATGTTATGATGACCTAACACAATGTTATTACAACCGAACGTAATGATAAGACAACCCAACACAGTGTTATTTCAACCAAACATAATGATAAGACAACCCAACACAATGATTGTGCACAGCGCAATAATTATATAACCCAACGCAATGCTATGGCAACCCAATGTAATGAGTATACAACCCAACACAGTGCTATGACAACCCAGTATAATGATTATACAACCCAACATAATATGATGACAACCCAACAAAATGAGTATACAAACCAACATTATGATATAACAACCAAACATAATGATTATACAAACCAACATAATGATATGACAACCCAACATAATAATATGACAACCCAACACAATGATATGATAACCCAATGTAATGATTATACAAACCAACACAATGCTATGACAACCCAACATAATGATTATACAACCCAACACAATGATATGACAACCCAACATAATGATATGACAACCAAACATAATGATATGACAACCAAACATAATGATTATACAAACCAACATAATGATATGACAACCCAACATAATGATTATACAAACCAACATAATGATATTACAACCCAACACAATGATATGACAACCAAACATAATGATTATACAACCCAAAATTATGATATGACAACCAAACACAATGATATGACAACCCAACATAATGATTATACAAACCAACATAATGATATTACAACCCAACACAATGATATGACAACCAAACATAATGATTATACAACCCAAAATTATGATATGACAACCAAACACAATGATATGACAACCCAACATAATGATATGACAACCCAACATAATGATTATACAACCCAACAAAATGATATGACAACCTAACATAATAAATATACAACCCAACACAATGATATAACAACCCAACATAATGATTATACAACCCAACACAATGATATGACAACCCAACAAAATGATTATTCAACCCAACATTATGATTATACAACCCAACACAATGATATAACAACCCAACATAATGATAAGACAACCCAGCATAATGATTATATAACCCAAAACAATGCTATGATAACCCATCACAATGATATGACAACCCAACATAATGATATGACAACCTAGCATAATGATTATATAACCCAAAACAATGCTATGATAACCCATCACAATGATATGACAACCCAACATAATGATATGACAACCCAGCATAATGATTATATAACCCAAAACAATGCTATGATAACCCAACACAATGATATGACAACCCAACACAATGATATGACAACCTAGCATAATGATTATATAACCCAACACAATGATATGACAACCCAGCATAATGATTATATAACCCAAAACAATGCTATGATAACCCAACACAATGATATGACAACCCAACACAATGATATGACAACCTAGCATAATGATTATATAACCCAAAACAATGCTATGATAACCCATCACAATGATATGACAACCCAACACAATGATATGACAACCTAGCATAATGATTATATAACCCAAAACAATGCTATGATAACCCAACACAATGATATGACAACCCAACACAATGATATGACAACCTAGCATAATGATTATATAACCCAAAACAATGCTATGATAACCCATCACAATGATATGACAACCCAACATAATGATATGACAACCCAGCATAATGATTATATAACCCAAAACAATGCTATGATAACCCAACACAATGATATGACAACCCAACATAATGATATGACAACCCAACATAATGATTATACAACCCAACAAAATGATATGACAACCCAACATAATGAATATACAACCCAACACAATGATATAACAACCCAGCATAATGATTATACAACCCAACACAATGATATGACAACCCAACAAAATGATTATACAACCCAACACAATGATATAACAACCCAACATTATGATAAGACAACCCAACACAATGATATGACAATCCAACATAATGATTATACAACCCAACATAATGATAAGACAACCCAACACAATGATATGACAATCCAACATAATGATTATACAACCCAACATAATGATATGACAACCCAGCATAATGATTATATAACCCAAAACAATGCTATGATAACCCAACACAATGATATGACAACCCAACACAATGATATGACAACCTAGCATAATGATTATATAACCCAAAACAATGCTATGATAACCCAACACTATGATATGACAACCCAACACAATGATATGACAACCTAGCATAATGATTATATAACCCAAAACAATGCTATGATAACCAATCACAATGATATGACAACCCAACATAATGATATGACAACCCAGCATAATGATTATATAACCCAAAACAATGCTATGATAACCAATCACAATGATATGACAACTCAACACAATGATATGACAACCTAGCATAATGATTATATAACCCAAAACAATGCTATGATAACCAATCTCAATGATATGACAACTCAACACAATGATATGACAACCCAGTATAATGATTATATAACCCAATGTAATGTTATTACAACCCAACACAATGATTACATGATCCATTAAGATGTCAATGCTGAACATAAGGCAGCTCTGGCGTTCCATACTGATGTATGTGTTATCATTGTCTTCATTTTGGAAGAAACATGAAAGTTCGAGGAACATCCACTTCTATGATCCACATACAACTGCAAAAAAAGAATTTTATCCCAGGTTACATTTGTGGGTCGGGAGCGTGGCATTGCTGGTAGAAGCTTTTGTAACTGACCACAGAAACAAACAAATTACATCCGTTGCAGCATGTTTTATACTGACCTGTTAAGTAGGTTTGTTATTACTTTTGCCCAAAAGGACTATAACTGCTCCCCGTCTTAAAATAAAAAACAGAGGTAGCCTCCCTTAAATTCTAAAAAAATCATGAAAAGCGGGGCGATAGTGTACTGAATAGAATGTTAGCCACTCCCACCAGAGGTTGTGGGTTTGATCCCGTTTAATGACCGTGGCTGTGTATTTGTACAATTACGAGTACTTTTTTTCTTTTTAAGGTTACTCGTTAGTATGTTACATTGTATTTGTTTCAGTTATACCACGACGCTGTCTACTAAAGTGAGAAAGTATTTTAAGCACTGCCACACTGACATGATATGGTAGGATACCCGACCAAGTCACATTATACTGACATCTAGGACTTTGCTCTAAATATTCATTAAACACAAAACCATTTTCCAAGACCAGGCCAAGGATCAGACACGGGACCTTTCGCATGTGTGGACCACCGCTGCGGTTACAGTATATTTTGTATTATGAAATAAAAACAATTCTGATGGTTCCGGTTTAATGCCATTTTCGACACTTGATGTGTTACATGTATATGGCGTATCCAGTATAACTTCGAACATATGCATCTGAGTAGAGCCATCGTCCTTCCTGTGACATCTGTACATGAAAGGACCAAGATGAGCTTGAACTTATAACGTCAGAGAACCGAGCACAGAAGGCATCATAGCCCCAGTGGTGAGAGATAAGTGATCTTGAGACAATGCCTTGGACCACAGAGAACCGGGCACAGAAGGCACCATAGCCCCAGTGGTGAGAAATAAGTGATCTTGAGACAATGCCTTGGACCACAGAGAATCAGGCACAGAAGGCATCATAGCCCCAGTGGTGAGAGATGAGTGATCTTGAGACAATACCTTGAATCACAGAGAACCGGGCAAAGAAGGCATCGTAACCCCAGTGGTGACAGAAAAGTGATCTTGAGGCAATGCCTTGGACCACAGAGAACAGGGCACAGAAGGCATCATAGCACCAGTGGTGACAGAAAGGTGATCTTGAGACAATGCCTTGGACCACAGAAAACTGCGCACAGAAGGCATAATAGCCCTAGGGGTGAAAGATAAGTGATCTTGAGACAATGCCTTTGACCACAGACAACCGGGCACAGAAGGCATCATGGTCCCAGTGGTGAGAGATAAGTGATCTTGAGACAATGCCTTGGAACACAGAGAACTGCGAACAGAAGGCATCATAGTCCCAGTGGTGAGAGATAAGTAAGCTTGGGACAATGCTTTGGACCACAGAGAACCAGGCACAGAAGACATCTTAGTCCCAGTGGTGAGTGAGAGATAAGTGATCTTGAGACAATGCCTTTGACCACAGACAACCGGGCACAGAAGGCATCATGGTCCCAGTGGTGAGAGATAAGTGATCTTGAGACAATGCCTTGGACCACAGAGAACCGGGCACAGAAGGCATCATAGCCCCAGTGGTGAGAGATAAGTGATCTTGAGACAATGTCTTGGACCACAGAGAACTGAGCACAGAAGGCATCATAGTCCCAGTGGTAAGAGATAAGTGATCTTGAGACAATGCCTTGGACCACAGAGAACTGGGCACAGAAGGCATCATAGTCCCATCTGTGAGAGATAAGTGATCTTAAGACAATGCCTTGGGCCACAGAGAACCGAGCACAGAAGACATCATAGTCCCAGTGGTGAGAGATAAGTGATCTTGAGACAATGCCTTGGACCACAGAGAACCAAGCACAGAAGCTTTATAGCCTCAGTGGTGAGAGATAAGTGATCTTGATGAGACAATGCCTTGGACCACAGAGAACCAAGCACAGAAGGCATCATAGTCCCAGTGGTGAGAGATAAGTGATCTTGAGACAATGCCTTGGACCACAGAGAACCGGACACAGAAGGCATTATAGCCCCAGTGGTGAATGATAAGTGATCTTGAGACAATGCCTTGGACCACAGAGAACTGAGCACAGAAGGCATCATAGTCCCAGTGGTGAGAGATAAGTGATCTTGAGACAATGCCTTGGACCACAGAGAACCAGGCACAGAAGGCATCATAGTCCCAGTGGTTACAGATGAGTGATCTTGAGACAATGCCTTGGACCACAGAGAACCGAGCACAGAAGGCATCATAGCCCCAGTGGTGAGAAATAAGTGATCTTGAGACAATGCCTTGGACCACAGAGAACCGGAAACAGAAGATTCATAGCCCCAGTGGTGAGAGATAAGTGATCTTGATGAGACAATGCCTGGGACCACAGAGAACTGAGCACAGAAGGCATCATAGTCCCAGTGGTGAGAGATAAGTGATCTTGAAATAATGCCTTGGACCACAGAGAACCTGGCACAGAAGAAACCGTAGCCCCAGTGGTGAGAGATAAGTGATCTTGAGACAATGCCTTGGACCACAGAGAACTGCATGCAGAAGGCACCATAACCTCAGTGGTGAGAGATAAGTGATCTTGAGACAATGCCTTGGACCACAGAGAACCAGGCACAGAAGGCACCATAGCCCCAGTGGTGAGAGATAAGTGATCTTGAGACAATGTGTGGGACCACAGAGAACCGGGCACAGAAGGCATCCTAGCCCCAGTGGTGAGAGATAAGTGATCTTGAGACAATGCCTTGGACCACAGAGAACCAGATACAGAAGGCATTATAGTCCCAGTGGTGAGAGATAAGAGATCTTGAGACAATGCCTTGGACCACAGAGAACCAGATACAGAAGGCATTATAGTCCCAGTGGTGAGAGATTAGTGATCTTGAGACAATGCCTTGGACCACAGACAACCAGATACAGAAGGCATTATAGTCCCAGTGGTGAGAGATAAGAGATCTTGAGACAATGCCTTGACCACAGAGAACCAGATACAGAAGGCATATAGTCCCAGTGGTGAGAGATAAGAGATCTTGAGACATTGCCTTCGACCACAGAGAACCGGGCACAGAAGGCATCATACCGTGTATAACATTTAAGTGTTTTGACTGTTTTATTGTCTCTCAAACAAAAGCGTAAGGACTAAGTTCTATTTCTCCTCCGTTTGTCTGTCCGTCTGTGCAAACATTCTGGGTTCAAGTGGTAAATTGTTGGTCCAGGACAGGTTTATGGGTTAAAAAAAGACTAGAGGCTAATAGCCCTTCATAATTTTTTTGACACCTTAAAAGCCAAGAATATGGGCTTAAAAGTCTATATAACACTCTTTTAAATTAGCCCCACAAACTGTCCATATCAGGGTTGTTTCCCTTAGACTGTTACATATATGGCATTTCTTGGAAAAAAAATTTCAATGAATAAAACCGAGTCATCCAAAAGTCCAATGCAGTCTGGAGAGAAAGAGCATGCTTGGGAAAAGGAAGAAATGCCTCGGAAAAGAAAGAAAACGTAAGTAAAACTCTTTCTTTTTCAGACAGAAGCTTTGTAACATCAATTGTTTGTTGTTATAAATGTTTTTAATATGCAAGTAGTTGATGCTTAAAAGGACACTAAGTAAACTTTGTCACCAGTTTTCGCGTACATAATATTTTTGTTAGATATTCTGCATATGTACACTCATTTTATCAATTTACTCTATTGATTCTTATGATTTAATTCATGTAAGGAAACAATATAATGAAAAGAAGACCTTAAATAATGTTTAAAAAAAAAATGCTACCTAGAATCGCAGGAATTAAAGGTCAATTGCTACTTTTTTTTTCATCCGCTGACAAATTGGCTGTATCAAAAGCTGTATGTATAGGCCAAGACCCAGTGAACACCAGTAATGCAGTGTCCCTTGTACCCCACCCACCCAACATATAACTAGACACATTGTCACAGCAAAATGCAGAGCATGCTCAATAAAGGTGAATTTTTGATGTCGGCAAATTATTTTGGCGGTTCAAGTATGGTGCCGTAACCTGTTTTCGAGCATCACCTGAAATCGATCACTTCCCAGAATTACGAATATCGCGCACGCTTATTTCAACATCCTACACTTTTGGCAATATTTACAAACAGTATCCACGTGGTCATTGAATGCAAAAAAAAATATCAAAAATAATGCTTCCGATAGAAGTGAGAAAGTCATTTTATGGTACAGACCTGAAAAAATGTATTTCTCACTAGGTCCATTTTTCAGTTTACATAAAACCTCGACAAATGCTAGGTTTGTTTACGAATATTGATTTCATACACGTCTGCTGAAAACTGATGCAATACAGCTCAAGATCGAAAGTTATAAAATATTTCGCTTGTGCATGTCAGAAATTATCGACGTTCCAGACGAGTGACCTTCTTATAGATTTTTTTTTAAGAATGAGATTGAAATTAGTACAGGACCACATTTAAATGTAGAATAAAAACAAGCAAACAGTTGAAAAGGTTTGTTATAAGAAGTGGATAAGAAGAGGTGGTTATATAAAGAATAAATAATAAAGAAGCAAATAAAAAAGAAGAAATATATATTTTAAATCAGTGTTTTTATTTGGTTACTATGATTTTTAAAAAAAATAAAAAGTAATTTTTTTTAAAAACCTCATGCTGTTAAGTTAATTGATGTTATGATGAAATTAACTTATTGAGAATATTTATTCATGTTAAAGGTTATGCAGTTTTCTCAACTTTCATTAATTTGTGCTTTTGAAGCCATGTGTCATTTTAGTTTGACACATTACATCATCCTATCATCTGCTCGATATCAGGTGCCGCCATTTTATTGAACGTATACTGGGTCACCATGATCTAACGTGAATGGTGAAGTCAATGGGCATGTATTTGTAATTGTTTTGGTAGAAAATAATTATTTGATAGTTATTTTAACGTTGTATACAAGCATTTAGTGTCAAAATCCGTTTTGCATTGAAATATTTTAGCAGCGATTATTAAGTGATCGAAAACCGGTAACACAATCATAATTCACTGCAATTGTGCAGAAAATGTTGAATAACTTTTGTAAAGTAGAGCTATTGGGAAGATGATCTACGTCAGTTAGTCCAAATACTTTTGACAACATTGCATACTTTTTTATAGCAGATGTTTATATTTTAACATTTTTGATATTTTATATTTCATGTTTATATTTATTTTCATGCATTGCATCAAATTATATTGTCTGTGAATTGTATGCATTATTAATTTCCACACTTGGACTGACAAGTACTCCTATATAAACGTTTAATATTTTCGTAAGACACTCAGATCTACATTTGATTCAGCCGGCAAATAGACAATCAGTGTTTATTAAAGACATTCACGATTTAATGAAAGCTGTATGTATTCGCTAGAATGAAAAGTTTGGTAAATAATGTTTCCATCGTCACTGTCATGTCAGTAGCAGATTTTGTCTCAATTCTAGACTTTAGTGATTGATCAACACACCACAAGCTTTCATTGATAGCTATAATGTTCAACTTTTTAATGATTGATTTCAGATTCTTATGGGCAAAGCTCAGAGCTGTGCCAGTAATATGGCCAGTGGAGAAACATACAGAAGACAGGGGATACGTGCATGTGTTTGTGAAGTCGGACAATGCAATGTAAGTGTATTTACTATAAAGTTTATTTATTATTTTTGTCTCAGTCGTTAAAGGGAGTAATAGACCAGTTGCAAGTTGTCAATCAAGTATTCAGTTGACCAGTAATAGGATTATATTTTAGTAAGTAATTGCAAACATACATGAAAAAAGGGATTATAAATATCCTCAAATTTGCAGATTTCTGAGAGTTTTGGCTGACCTGGCTATTTTTGAGATTGACATAAATGAAGCGCCTTTGAAACATTGCTTACCGTAAATTTGCCTTCAGCCATTCTCGTCCCTGAATTGCACATGGCTGCATAGTCTAATATTTTAAAAATTCACCTGAAAACTTTATAAACAAACAACGTAGATAAATAATTGGGCAAAGCAATATCTGCACTGGCTACTGGTCAATTATTCATGGTTGCCACCTACCTGAAAAAGTCTTTGTGATTGAAAAAAAAACAACAATTAATGTATGGATTGGACGGCTGTATGGGGAAGCGAAGGTGATAATGATCAGTGAAAACCATGATTTCTGGCATTGACCACTTTCAAAATACAGAAAAATGTTCTGGTCCACTGCACACAGGGGTCACTGTACTATAAATAGAAAAATCTTTAAACAGCTTATCTTGATCATATTTACAGGGAATGTGCATGCCTATAAGATCTTTTACAAGATCAGTTATGGAGAAAATTGGACAAGTAGGTCCAGAATTATGTGCCCTTTATTTTTAAAAATGCTCTATTTCAGCTTGTTTATGCTCTATCAGCTTCATTTCTTCACCAATCATTCAATCTGATTAAAATCATCTCCTTAATTACGCTTTGCATGGGATCTCAAGACGACTGATAGAATGTCACATTCAGTCAATCTTTCCACCAGCCAATCAGAACATTGCTTTCATGGTTTTGAAAGCGGAAGTAAAGTCTGTATTTAACCGAGAAAATCCTTAATTTAGCTGGGATCCAAAATTTTTTAAATGTGATTTTTACGTATGTATATTTTTATAGTGAAAACATGGCTGCGCCCATGCAACTTGGCATTTTTAGCTCAACTGAGCCAAAGGCTCACAAGTGAGCTTTTTTGATCGCCCGGTGTCATTCATCTGTCGTCTGTTGTTAATTTTTAACTTCTAACAACTTCTCCTCTGAAACCACTGGGCCAATTTTGATATACCTTTACAGAAATGTTCCTTGGGTGACCCTCTACCAAGTTTGTTTAACCCATCTTTATTCGTCAAAAAACATGGCCGCTAGGGGGCAAGGCAAGTTTATTTAGTAAAAACCAAAAAAACTACTGGCTTGATTTTAAAATAATTTCACAGAAATGTTCCTTGGGTGTCCCTCTACCAAGTTTGTTCAAGTCACATTGATTTGTCAAAAAACATGGCGGCCAGGGGGTGGGGTAAGTTTACTATATAAGCTATAATATTAACTTAAAAAATCTTCTTGGCCAAAACTACTGGCTTGATTTTAAAATAATATCACAGAAATGATCCTTGGGTGATCCTCTACCAAGTTTGTTCAACCCATCTTGATTCGTCAAAAAACATGGGGGCCATGGGGTGGGGTTAGTTTACTATACTAGTATAAGCGATAGTAAAAACTTAAAAAATCTTCTTGTCAGAAACTACTGGCTTGATTTTAAAATAATTTCACAGAAATGTTCCTTGGGTGACCCTCTACCAAGTTTGTTCAAGTCACATTGATTTGTCAAAAAACATGGCGGCCAGGGGGTGGGGTAAGTTTACTATATAAGCTATAGTATAAACTTAAAAAATCTTCTTGTCAAAAACTACTGGCTTGATTTTAAAATAATATCACAGAAATGATCCTTGGGTGATCCTCTACCAAGTTTGTTCAACCCATCTTGATTCGTCAAAAAACATGGGGGCCATGGGGTGGGGTTAGTTTACTAAACTAGTATAAGCTATAGTAAAAACTTAAAAAATCTTCTTGTCAGAAACTACTGGCTTGATTTTAAAATAATTTCACAGAAATGTTCTTTGGGTGACCCTCTACCAAGTTTGTTCAAGTAATCTTGATTTGTCGAAAAACATGACGGCCAGGGGGTGGGGTTGGTTTACTATATAAGCTATAGTAAAAACAAAAAAAAATATTCTTGTCTGAAACTACTGGCTCGATTTAAAATTATTTCACAGGAATGATCCTTAGATGACCCTCTACCAAGTTTGTTCAACCCATCTTAATTCTTAAAAAACATGGGGGCCATGGGGGTGGGGTTAGTTTACTATATAAGCTATAGTAAAAACTTAAAAAATCTTCTTGTCCAAACTACTGGCTTGATTTTAAAATAATTTCACAGAAATGTTCTTTGGGTGACCCTCTACCAAGTTAATTCAAGTAATCTTGGTTTGTCAAAAAACATGGTGGCCAGGGGGTGGGGTTAGTTTATTATATAAACTATAGTAAAAACTTAAAAAATCTTCTTGTCAAAAACTACTGGCTCGATTTTAAAATAATATCACAGAAATGGTCCTTGGGTGACCCTCTACCAAGTTTGTGCAAGCCATCTTGATTCGTCAGAAAACATGGCGGCCAGGGGGAGGGGTTAGTTTACTATATAAGCTATAGTAAAAACTTAAAAAATCTTCTTGTCAGAAACTACTGGCTTGATTTTAAAATAATTTCACAGAAATGTTCCTTGGGTGACCCTCTACCAAGTTTGTTCAAGTCAATTTGATTTGTCAAAAAACATGGCGGCCAGGGGGTGGGGTAAGTTTACTATATAAGCTATAGTATAAACTTAAAAAATCTTCTTGTCAAAAACTACTGGCTTGATTTTAAAATAATATCACAGAAATGATCCTTGGGTGATCCTCTACCAAGTTTGTTCAACCCATCTTGATTCGTCAAAAAACATGGGGGCCATGGGGTGGGGTTAGTTTACTATACTAGTATAAGCTATAGTAAAAACTTAAAAAATCTTCTTGTCAGAAACTACTGGCTTGATTTTAAAATAATTTCACAGAAATGTTCTTTGGGTGACCCTCTACCAAGTTTGTTCAAGTAATCTTGATTTGTCGAAAAACATGGCGGCCAGGGGGTAGGGTTGGTTTACTATATAAGCTATAGTAAAAACAAAAAAAAATATTCTTGTCTGAAACTACTGGCTCGATTTAAAATTATTTCACAGGAATGATCCTTAGATGACCCTCTACCAAGTTTGTTCAACCCATCTTAATTCTTAAAAAACATGGGGGCCATGGGGGTGGGGTTAGTTTACTATATATATATAAGCTATAGTAAAAACTTAAAAAATCTTCTTGTCCAAACTACTGGCTTGATTTTAAAATAATTTCACAGAAATGTTCTTTGGGTGACCCTCTACCAAGTTAATTCAAGTAATCTTGGTTTGTCAAAAAACATGGTGGCCAGGGGGTGGGGTTAGTTTATTATATAAACTATAGTAAAAACTTAAAAAATCTTCTTGTCAAAAACTACTGGCTCGATTTTAAAATAATATCACAGAAATGGTCCTTGGGTGACCCTCTACCAAGTTTGTGCAAGCCATCTTGATTCGTCAGAAAACATGGCGGCCAGGGGGAGGGGTTAGTTTACTATATAAGCTATAGTAAAAACTTAAAAAATCTTCTTGTCAGAAACTACTGGCTTGATTTTAAAATAATTTCACAGAAATGTTCCTTGGGTGACCCTCTACCAAGTTTGTTCAAGTCACATTGATTTGTCAAAAAACATGGCGGCCAGGGGGTGGGGTAAGTTTACTATATAAGCTATAGTATAAACTTAAAAAATCTTCTTGTCAAAAACTACTGGCTTGATTTTAAAATAATATCACAGAAATGATCCTTGGGTGATCCTCTACCAAGTTTGTTCAACCCATCTTGATTCGTCAAAAAACATGGGGGCCATGGGGTGGGGTTAGTTTACTATACTAGTATAAGCGATAGTAAAAACTTAAAAAATCTTCTTGTCAGAAAGTACTGGCTTGATTTTAAAATAATTTCACAGAAATGTTCTTTGGGTGAACCTCTACCAAGTTTGTTCAAGTAATCTTGATTTGTCGAAAAACATGGCGGCCAGGGGGTGGGGTTGGTTTACTATATAAGCTATAGTAAAAACAAAAAAAAATATTCTTGTCTGAAACTACTGGCTCGATTTAAAATTATTTCACAGGAATGATCCTTAGATGACCCTCTACCAAGTTTGTTCAACCCATCTTAATTCTTAAAAAACATGGGGGCCATGGGGGTGGGGTTAGTTTACTATATAAGCTATAGTAAAAACTTAAAAAATCTTCTTGTCCAAACTACTGGCTTGATTTTAAAATAATTTCACAGAAATGTTCTTTGGGTGACCCTCTACCAAGTTAATTCAAGTAATCTTGGTTTGTCAAAAAACATGGTGGCCAGGGGGTGGGGTTAGTTTATTATATAAACTATAGTAAAAACTTAAAAAATCTTCTTGTCAAAAACTACTGGCTCGATTTTAAAATAATATCACAGAAATGGTCCTTGGGTGACCCTCTACCAAGTTTGTGCAAGCCATCTTGATTCGTCAGAAAACATGGCGGCCATGGGGGTGGGGTTAGTTTACTATATAAGCTATAGTAAAAACAAAAAAAAATATTCTTGTCTGAAACTACTGGCTCGATTTAAAATTATTTCACAGGAATGATCCTTAGATGACCCTCTACCAAGTTTGTTCAACCCATCTTAATTCTTAAAAAACATGGGGGCCATGGGGGTGGGGTTAGTTTACTATATAAGCTATAGTAAAAACTTAAAAAATCTTCTTGTCCAAACTACTGGCTTGATTTTAAAATAATTTCACAGAAATGTTCTTTGGGTGACCCTCTACCAAGTTAATTCAAGTAATCTTGGTTTGTCAAAAAACATGGTGGCCAGGGGGTGGGGTTAGTTTATTATATAAACTATAGTAAAAACTTAAAAAATCTTCTTGTCAAAAACTACTGGCTCGATTTTAAAATAATATCACAGAAATGGTCCTTGGGTGACCCTCTACCAAGTTTGTGCAAGCCATCTTGATTCGTCAGAAAACATGGCGGCCAGGGGGAGGGGTTAGTTTACTATATAAGCTATAGTAAAAACTTAAAAAATCTTCTTGTCTGAAACTACTGGCTCGATTTTAAAATAATTTCACAGAAATGATCCTTGGGTGACCCTCTACCAAGTTTGTTCAACCCATTTTGATTCTTTAAAAACATGGCGGCCAGGAGAATTGGGTTAGTTTACTATATAAGCTATAGTAAAAACTTAATCTTCTTGTCCGAAAGTACTGGCTTGATTTTAAAATAATTTCACAGAAATGTTCCTTGGGGGACCCTCTTCCAAGTTTGTTCAAGTCATCTTTGTTTGTCATAAAACATGGCGGCCAGGGGGTAAGGTTAGTTTACTATATAAGTTATAATTAGTAAAAACTTAAAGAATCTTCTTGTCAAAAACTGCTGGCTCGATTGTAATGTTTAAATGGATCAGGCGATAGAAAGAGATTTAAATTGGCCTTTTTTTCAGCATTGATTTTGGTTTATGCTTTTATGATATGAGTCGTTTGGACTTAAAACAGTTTCAATTTTTTTATATACCAAACTGGCTATTTCTGTAGTTGGCTCTCCATTTTTTTTTTTTTTTTTTTTTTTTTTTTGCAGTTTCTTTATTTGATATTTTTTCTGACAGACACTAAACAGATTTCATTTATGTTTTTATGACTACTCCAAATCCAGTATAACATTACTAAAAAAAGACTTCAATTGAGAAAATTCAAACATTGTCCTTCTTTAAAACCGTCGTTTTTTTTTTCATGCTGATAAAATTTATAAAAAAACATACAGTTAAACCTGTGTAAGTGGTCACCTCTCTTAAGCAACCACCTGTCTCAAGCAACCATATTTTCTATTACCCATTTGTATGCCTTCAGAGTAATTTAACCTGTATTAAGCAACAACCTGTCTTAAAAGGCCATTTTTGCTCCTACCCTTGACTGGCTGCTTAAGACAGGTTTGACTGTATTCTTATTTATTTTTAAGTAATAAGTTTACAATATTATAAAAACACTTTCCCTTGCCACAGAATCTGATTATAAAATCAATTAAGCAGCACACTATTTAAGTCTCTTTTGACATCTTGTTCATTGATAAGAGGCTCAATAGGTTCTGCTGGAATATCATTGAAGTTGGTTTTGATGCAATTGGTCAAGTGTATGATTTGATGGGAAGTAACAGCGCTGAAGTAGAATAAACAAAAAGTCATCAGTCTTGCTTCTTGCTAGTCATATACAATAATGTATCGATTCTTCTGTTTTATATCTTATGTGTGTCATCTCTCAATGTTAGTAATAGTTCTTCCCAATGTGTCACTCTCAAACATCTTCAGTTTTCATGAGTTGTCATTCTCACACATTTTCAGTTTTTATGAGATGTCATTCTCACACATTCTCAGTTTTAATGAGTTGTCATTTAATGCTTCAAACTCTCAACCCTTGCAAGACCATGAATTAAATGATACAAAAAGTACACTTACACTATTCAATCCCTACTTTTAAATATGTTTTACCTCCTGAAAGGGTTTCTTTGTGATCTAACGACAAAGTGGTCTAGCAGTAGCAAAAGCTTGTGACTTCGATCCTCAATATGACTGAAAAATATGCTAAACTCTAAACAACATCTATGTGGTTTAAGGCACTGTCATCTTGTGACCAATAACCTCTCACCGCTCAGGTCAAGGGTTTGAGACCAGTTCGATTAAAAAAGTTGGCCAGTTATTTTACTAACGGACAAGTGGTTAATGAGGTTTTCTTCCACCAATAAAAGCTGGGTGTGCCATATTTACCCATCATGAAAAAGAAAACAAAACAAAAAGCCTCCTCAAAGATATACTCACGTAACAGAAATAGAATCAGTTGCTTATTACAGACATTGTATATTATATCAGTATGACAACAAATGGTTGATCTCTCATAAATGTTGCATATGTGTGTCTGATGACTGTATGAGCAGATTGAAAATAATTTTACGTCTGACAGGCGGTCTCTCGAAAATATTGATAGAATGTGGTTACAATAAGATGCAGTTACATTGATGACAGAAATAGTGTCTGCATAATCCAGCTTTTATAGCTTCCAGAATCAATTGCAATCTTTTATAAAGATGATTTGCTGTTCACCGTATAATATCATTTGTAAATAAAACCCGTGACAGTTGGCTTGTGGTAGAGTGACCGCCTCGCATGTGGAAGGTCTTTGGGTTTGATTCCAGGTTGGGAAAAAAATGGTACTAGAAGTTTCTTCACTTGGAGTTAAGTATTAAGAGGATAGTTCTAGGTCTGGTTGGCCCAGTGTTATTATAATGTGACTGGGTGGGATATCATATGATACTCAACAGGGCTTGAAATTTCTGATAGAAGCTACTCATCCTTCCTTTCATTGACTGCTTCAAATCAAAGAAATATTAAGGTCAGTTTCTTAAATCTTACTTGTCCTCACAGACCAAATATTCACTCATAGAATTTTCCAACGCTTCTCCTGTGTGGCAGCGCTAAGAATACTGTCTCAAGTGGACACGGTAGTGATATAACTGAAAAATTGTTAGAAGCGACGCTAAACACCATACATCATCATCAGGCCTTCTAAAATTCCAAAATGCAAATCGGTCCAGGTTTTTTACTACCGTAAGAATCGCACTTATTTAAAAAAAATCACTTAAATTGCCTTACATTATGCCTTTACATGTATGCATACCCCACCCACCATGTCAGCAACATCATGTATTTTCTGCGTTTATTTATTAATAAGGAACGATTTCAAGTTTATTTGTGTATTATTTATAACATACTTTACCACAATGTGTACATTTTAATGACTGACATTATGTTTCCGCGTTACTGAATAATTTTCATTATATTAAAAATGATCGATCGAACCGGAAGTGATGCAAGTTCCGGAAGCTGCGTGAAATAATCACCGTGGAAACCAATGTAACGGTTCAACCACCAAAATAAATCATTCCGAACCTCTCCCAAATCAAAACAAAATTGGTCCGGGTTCACTTTCATTAATTAATGTCATCAATTTTATAATTAAATTATTTTTTTAAAAAAAATGAAACAAACAAGTAACGCTGCACGTTTTATCAAATATTTTAATGACGCAAACAATATTCGGTCCGACCGTCCCAGCTTTGGTTAGCGGTATATCAAAGAAATTACGGACGCAAACACAGTCTTTTGATGAACCGACAGAATGCTATGGGTCACTGATCACACATCGGAGGCATGCTTCATAGCGATAGACTCTTCCGATAAACTCCCCTAATACCGTCAATGGTTTGGTCGAAATTGACATCATTTCGCACAGCAGGTGACAAAAGAAACGGATTATTGTGTCAAATGATATTGCCGCAAGGCGTATTTCACAGGTCAGTATGGCATGATAAGAGCAATTTATGAGATTTTATACGACCGATAGAAAATATTTGGACCGATTTTTTATAAAACTTTGAAACGAAAACCGGTTTTGAACTTCAGAAATCGGTCCAAAAACCGAAAAAACGGCAATTTTAGAAGGCCTGATCATCATCTGTAAATAATGTAACACAGACTGATCACTGCGTGGATCCCAAATTCTTATTATTACTTCATTCATACTAATTTATTTAAGCTCATTTGTGCGGTAAGCTCAGTGGAGATTTTGTGGAAAAAGACGATGAACCTGCATGTTAATTGAATGTTCAAACTAGAAGAATACCTGCACAATAGCGGTTGATAAATGAGTATTGAGATGAGTATTGAAATGTACAGGTCTGCGTAATAAAGTTTAATAATGAATATTGAACTGGAAAAAATACCTCTGCACATATTAATAACTGCTAATTATGAATATTGAAATAGATTATGTACCTGCGCATATTAATAACAGCTAATTATGAATATTGAAATAGATAATGTACCTGCGCAATAATGGCTTAATATGGATATTATATATTGTACCTGCGCGATAACGGCTAATTTGGAATATTGAAATAGATATGTACCTCCACAATAACGGGCAAACATGCATGTTGAAATAGATAATGTACCTGCGTAATAGCGACTAATTATGAATATTGAAATAGATAATGTACCTGCGCAATAAAGGGCTAATTATGCATATTGAAATAGATCATGTACCTACACAATAGCAGCTAATAATGAATATTGAAATAGATCATGTACCTGCACAATAGCAGCTAATTATGAATATTGAAATAGATAACATACCTGCGCAATATCGGCTAATTATGAATATTGAAATAGATAATGTACCTGTATAATAGCGACTAATTATGAATATTGAAATAGATCATGTACTTGGGCAATAGCGGCTAATAATGATTATTGAAATAGATCATGTACCTGTGCAACAGCAGCTAATTATGAATATTGAAATAGATAATGTACCAGCGCAATAGCGACTAGTTATGAATATTAAAATAATGTACCTGCGCAATACCAGTTGATTTATAAAATAGAAAATGTGTTTTTAATACAGGCGATTGTTCATTAAATTTGTATTCTAATACCAGGTTGACTGCAGGAATACAGACAGGGCATGTGACTCTTTTCTAGGAGATGGGTTAATTTGTCCCCGGCCTCCACACTCACCCCACATTCACGTCAGACAATGAACAGTGTATAAATTATGACTCAGACTCTCTCATTTCATTGGCTTCATTGGTGTAATTTGTCTTGTTGCGTAATTGGTCTTTATGGCTATGAACAATAAATTGACAAACATTCAATGTACAGATTCATGCAATCTTGAAAGGCAGGATGTGTAATTTGTCTTGTTGCGTAATTGGTCTTTATTGCTAGGAACAATAAATTGACAAACATTCAATGTACAGATTCACACAATCTTGAAAGGCAGGATGCTTAATAAAACAAAGATTGTTGAATCATGCTCCAAGATCCAAGCAGAGATGCCAGGGTATATTTTACTGAAATAAATCTTTCATTTGCCAATTTTCATTTTAAAGTAATAATACCTACATTGCCAAATTTAACTGAAAACATTACTGTAATTTGGCTGATGGCATTTGTGATTATATATGAGGTATATTTCATTATGTTGCAGATAGGGTGTAGGACTGCATGTAAACAGACTGGGAGTCATGGACATTAAGAGATTATTTTTTTTCACTTTTGATGAGACTTAGATTAAATTATATAGAATCAGTCTAGATCTCTGCTAATGTGTTAAACGACTGTTCTGAATGTCCTAGAAATTCATTTACAAGTTCCAGTCATCATAACAGAATTTTGATGTACACAAACTTATGCAAGAAACGTATTTGTTTAATAAGCATCTTTGTTGCTATATGAAGTGTAGAATATGAAGTGGAATATGAAGTGAAGTCTTCTTTTTTCAAATTCGTTGTATGCCAAAAATTGATTCCTTAGAAATATTTTCATCAAAGTTTGCAGTTATTGTTTTTAGCTTAACTTTCAAGTAAAGGGAGATAATTACATTCCTGCCAGCCTGGGGTTGTTTTTGAAGGGATACTCATATCAAAGTAACCTTTACCCTCACACCAAATATTTTATATATATAGCCGGAACAGTAGTGTAATGTATAGAGAGTTGGCGGACCATGCCAGAGGTTGCAAGTTCGATCCTCAGCTCGACCCGATGCCTCTCATAAAACAACACTCAGTACTGGTTCTGCCCAGGAAGCGAACCCAAGAGCGTTCAAATAAGCTCTGAGCTTTCATCAGAATTGAGCTAAAATAAATAAGTATAAACTAACAATTTCATTATCTTTATAAAAGAATAAATATATGCATTGAAACAAGGCCTGAAACTGCAGTCTGCATATTTGTTTATAATCGTTTTATTAAGTGCTTAATATAATTATGTAATAAGTACATTACCATTATTTATGCTTTTGTAACCATTTTAGCTCTACTGGCCAAAGGCCAGAAGTGCTTATGCGATGGCGCGTTGTCTGTCGTCCGTCGTCTGTCGTCTGTTAGCAGCACTTTCTCTGAAACCACTGGGCCAATTAAACTGAAACTTCACATGGGTGTTTCTATTGCATAGGAGACTATACAGAAGATTTTTTTTTTTCGATCTGAAATTCAAGATGGCCGCTGTTACTAAAAAAAATCCAAAACTTAAAAAATCTTCTTCTCATGAACGGCCCAACAGATTTTCAAAATGTTTGTAGTAATGATGACCAACTATAGTTTTGTTAGATTTGTTCAAATGGTGTCCCTAGGGTTAAATATGACCCCGCCCCGAGGGTTCAATTAGGGGACACATGTCATAATATTTTTTTTTTTTTTTTTTTAAAATGGAAATGATTTTGCCTATATGTTCACAGAAGCATTGTTTAGTGAAGGAGGTTCAGATTTGTAAAAATGCCTGGGTTCCACTGTCTTAAGGGGTCAGGAAGGGCCCCAAAAGGCTAAAAATTGGGAATTACTAAATTCGTTTTCTGTACAACCGGTATGTCACATTTGTTCATATTTTGCATAAATTATCCCTATGTGTAGGGGTTTGATTGCAGATTTTCTCCAGAGCGCGTTTCTTGCGTCTTTGACGCAATAAAATCTCATTTGACACAATCATACTACAGAAATTCAAATTACGCATATTTGCTTTGGCAAGCTGGTTTCAGAGTTATTTTTACAATGCTAGCTGTTTTAACAGATCACGTGGTCTGATTCAGGGAAACCCCGGTCACGCGGTTCTACTAAGTTATATAAACCCTTTAATTGGTTACTAATGCTATATTAATGCAATCACATAGACGATTATGGTCACAAACATAATTTTCCGCAAAGCACTATTGTAGTTTGAAGACAACATCTGCGAAAACAAACATACGCTGCAACAATAGCACTGATGTATACCCAGTTTTAGATTGTTTATATATACAGATGAAATGTGGAAATTGTGAAACTTTTCAAAAAAGTTGTATACAATGTACGGATGATACTCGATCTGAAAAACGTTTTATTATGTGTTCTATAAGGTATCGAGAAGCTCATGCACCACATTTTAATACCAGTTTGAACATCAGCCGCTCAAAGTTTTACGGCGGTATTCCCGGTGCGGTTTATGTTTCTTTAACAGATGTTTAAAAGGTTATGGAAAAAAAAAAATTAACTTTTAGAAAATTATATTCGTTTTGAAAAATGATTATATAATTTCAGAAATTTAATTAATGTTTGTTAAGTTACAATTAAAATGTTTTTATATTAAAGTAACGTTACTCTAAAATGAGTCTAGCTATGAGCCAGAAGAGAAATGCTTTTAGGAAGAAGAAGACAACAACAAAGTTTTGTTTTCAAAAGAGTATAATGCTTTGAAATGCTAAACATGAAGCTCAACTGAAATACAAAATACTGAAATAATTTTAGTGTTTTTCATTAAAAATAATTAGGGTAATGGTGATCCAGCTGGGGCCATGACATTTGAAAAACAACTACATGTACTTTCTATAGTTTTTGTTGCCAGAAGTGAAACATTCGTTTGAAGTTAAATTCTTTTGAAGCTGTTAACTTAAGTTGCAGCTTTGATTGAGAAATTTGTGTGAAACAGGAAGTAAAACTGTTTTTAATATATGTATTTTTTACCTCCATTTATTCAAGTTGATTAAGTTTAAAACTAGTCAACTGATGACCCAAATTTTTGAAAATGACCCCCAGATTTTTAGTCAGTGGGTCATCAATGATTCCCAAAAAACTGGAGCTGGAGAAAATACTGAAGGCCGTTTTATATTTAAAAAAAAATTGTTAAGTATTTTGGCAGATTACTAGCATTATATAAATGAATCTTCATGGGCATCTTTATTTCCATGAAATGGATTCATTTTCATTTTTTGCAGAATCATGGCCCCTTTTTTTTCTTAGAAAATGTGGTAAAAGTTTTTCAGCAAAGCCCTCAGTAACTACTTTTCAAACTTCAGAAAATATCTATTTTTTTTTTTTTCAAATCAGCAGAATTGGCCATATATAATATTATGTGAATCCTGTAAAATACAGCTCCATACTGTCCAATATAATTGTGACCTTAATCAAACAAATCCATTAATGGTACAACATAGATATAATTCACCTGTCACCAAACCAGGGAAATAAAACCAGTAAATAAAACAGGAAAGAGTTTAAGAATCATATATAACAGTGTAATAATGACACAGTGGTCCAAGATAATTGTAGATTATGACATCAATTTTACGGAGTTGTACAGTTTATTTTCTGTTTCACAGAAATATTGGATTAATGAAGGTATTGTTTTAGTGACTAAGACATTTGGAAAAATTTTGGAAGATGATAATGACTAGTTTTAACAAGATTTTTTCCATCTTTCAGCCCAACTGATGTTGCACATTCTTTGGGATAGTCAAACACCTTATGGAATTAATGTGCATGCCAGAGGTTGAAAACATCTCTTTAATTTTTATCAGTGCTTAAAGGGAATAATGTTAAATGGAATTGTCAGGGTTGCCAAAGGCTCTGAAAAAAATAAATAAAAAAAAAAGATGAAAGAAAAAATAATTTTTCTAGAAATTTTAAAATAATATCACAGAAATGTGCATTGGGTGACCCTCTCCCAAGTTTGTTCAAACCATCTTGATTCATAAAAAAATATGACAGCCAGGGGGTGGAGTTAGTTTACTATATAAGCTATAGTAAAAACTTAAAAAATCTTCTTGTCAGAAACTACTGGCTCAATTTTAAAATAATTTCACAGATATGTTTCTTGGGTGACCCTCTCCCAAGTTTGTTAAAGCGATCTTGATTCATCAAAAAACATGGCGGTTAGGAGGTGGGGTTAGTTTACTATAATTATGAGCTATAGTAAAACTTAAAAAAAATCTTCTTTTCAGTAACTACTGGCTCGATTTTAAAATAATTTCACGGAAATGGTCCTTGGGTGACCTCTACCAAGTTTGTTCAAGCCATCTTGATTCGTCAAAAAACATGGTGGCCAGGGGGTGGGGTCAGTTTACTACATAAGCTATAGTAAAAACTTAAAAAAAATCTTCTTGTTAGAAACTATATGCTCGATTTTAAAATGATTTCACAGAAATGGTCCTTGGGTGACCCTCTACCAAGTTTGTTCAAGCCATCTTGATTCGTCAAAAAACATGGTGGCCAGGGGGTGGGGTCAGTTAACTATAAAAGCTATTGTAAAAACTTAAAAAATCTTCTTGTTAGAAACTATATGCTCGATTTTAAAATGATTTCATAGAAATGGTCCTTGGGTGACCCCCTACCAAGTTTGTTCAAGCCATGTTGATTCATCAAAAAACATGGTGGCCAGGCGGTGAAGTTAGTTTACTATATAAGCTATTGTAAAAACTTAAAAATCTTCTTGTCAGAAACCACTGGGCCAATTTTGATATAACTTCACAGAAATGTTCCTTTGGTAACTCTCTTCCAAGTTTGTTTAGTCCATCTTGATTCGTAAAAAAAAAAAAAAGGCCTCAAGGGGGGCGGGGCAAGTCTAATCAGTAAAAACTTAAAAAATCTTCTTGTTAGAAACTACTGGCTTGATTTTAAATAATTTCACAGAAACGTTCCTTGGAGGAACCCCTAGCAAGTTTGTTCAAATGGTAGTGATTCCTCAAAAGACATGGTGGTCATGGGATGGTTAGTTTACTTATAATATAAGCTAAAGTAAAAACTTGAAAAATCTTCTTGTCAGAAACCACCGGATCAATTTTAAAACAATTTCACAGAAATGATCTTTAGGTGACCCTTTACCAAGTTTGTTTGAGCCGTTGTGATTTGTTAAAAAACATGACCGCCACAGTGAGGTGCTAGTTTACTTTATAGGCAGCTATACGTCTCACACACCAATTAATTTTGTACTGTTCTGCATATAGAGACATGCACTTCTGTAACACTGGATACATTACCAATGGTTCTAAAAGTGCCTTATTCCCATAGATAGTCCTCTGTTGCTCAATATATGCAGAAAAAAACATGGGGTTGACCAGGTTGCTTTTTCATAATTTCGATGGTTTGATGGCACCCTTCATTTTTGACATTTCTGCCCATTTGTTGCAGTGTATCACTGCGAATCTTTAAACTGTTATAGCATCATCAAACAGTTCCCAATGTCACCCAAACTTTGAAGAAATCATGAAAATGTTCCAATGTTCCCATATGCACAAAGAAATATGACATTTTATGCATTTTTAACAACAAAAAAAGGCCCAACCGCTTTACACAGCTCTAATTTCTTGAGCGTAATAATCTTGCTACCATCATGACGTAAGGGAGGTAATTGTTCAGTGAGACCTTGAAGAGTAGAAATTGTCATGACATTTGACTGAAATTTTTATCAAACAAACCTTTACCATTTCTCAATATTAAAATACGCCTTTTAAATTCATCGTGCAACTGTTTTCGAATTCATGCACCAAAATAAGATGGCGGTCACACATGCATAAATCAGTTTCGGCCGACTCGAAAACAGGAAAAACTGCCAAAAAATTTTAGCCATTGTACCTTAATGAAAATAATTTTAGAAAAGAAATACTTCGAAAATGTCCTTGTATTGCCTCCTATAGTTTATCTATCTGACTGCATGTTCATTTTATTGTATATGCAACATTACATAACTTAAGTGTCAAAACACATGACCATATACGGATAAATAGTTGTTTTTGCTACAATAAATGCTCTGTTTTGTTGCAAAAGTATATATTTGACTTTTTTTATATCTATAACAAACAAATATTAATGTTTGAAGGTGCCCAGCAATAATTTGCATATCACTGACACTAACCATGCCCCCTTTTTCAATACATGAATGAATAACATACTTGGGTACATGCATTAGATTCATTATCAACTATGAATAGATCCCTTACCAATTGAAGTATCTATTAGGCATATATTAAATTCCAATACTATTTTGTTAATTTTAACAATATAAATAGCAAATGAAAGTAAAGTGTGCATGAAAGTCACTTTAAAGCAAGAAAATCAAACAATGAATGAAAATGAGACATAATTTGGATACAGTATATTTGGCTGGACCGATAAGCTCATTGTGAAAAGACGGTTTGCTAAAGCGCATCTCCTTACGACAAATTATTTTGAAATAATTATATCAAAGAATATCGCGATAAGAAATATTTGGCGCAAGATGACTAGTTACTTTACAGATTTTCCAAAACTGGCATCAAAAAATGGGCCATTAAAATAGAGTTGTTGCAATAATTATATGAAAATTAGAAATTGTCATATTGGAGAATGCTATACCGTTGAATGCAGTGCCCCAGATAAGCAGCGTATTAGCGGATTTCACTCAATAAAAATTGCTAGATACGCAAAGAAATCAATCATGATGCGTATCCAATACGCAACGCTTTCGACTTTCACGCAATGCCTTTTAAGTAATGTGCATAACCAATGTAAGCAATCCTCGAAAACATATTATCAATTTTCCGGAAGTAAATTCTATTAGTATAGACTGTCCGTAAAAAAAAAACCGATTGTTCAGCAGCTTGCATGTCGCCATGTGGTTTAAAAGCAAGCGTCTGTGTGATGAAGACGCTATATAACCATCGGGTCAGTCCATTTGAATCAGAGTCAATTTCGCGCTCATTGCGTGTAAAGTAAAATAAAGCGTTTCTCCTGACTTTTTCTACGACGATGCAAAAAAATGTCGAAGAGAGGTAGAAAAACAACGACAGTTTCAACTCCAAATAATTCAATATTAAATTTTTTTCAACCCAATACCGATCAATTTGCGAAGTCAATCGTTACCCCCATTATTTTAGATACAGTTTACACGGCTTTAACAAAAAAACAGGATGGTAACACAATAAGTAAAAAGACGTATGAAACCTGGAAAATTTGTTTCCATAGTTGGAAATTGTGGAAATAAATAACACTGAGAAACGGTTTAAATATACATATTGTACTCGGTTGAATTTTAAAAATGTTTGGTCTGATGAAGGGACACCCAATATACAGAGATCGTCCGTGGAAAGACACAATGAATCAAAGGAATGAAACAGAAACTCTTAAGTATCAGTGAACATATAAATATGTTATAACAGTTTAAGTTAAACAATTCTGTCAGACAACACGTTTCTATACTAGCTACATAATCAGACTATCTACATGCTAGCCTACATGAATATACAGCTATTACAGTACTTAATTATCATGAACAGGTAGGATTCATTGTTATTTTTGATTTTCATCCTATTTTTTAAAAAAAGTTATCAAAATCACCCTATTAATAAAAATCAATGAGTGAAAAACCCTATTCCTTAAAAATTATCTGGGGCACTGTGAATGTTGAAAAAAATATTGTACACATTCAATAACAGATGGTGAAAAAACAGCATCTTCAATGAGAAAAATCTATATTCTATAGCAAGCATCATGTATTTTTATTTGAAAAAAAAGTGAGAACAACCGAAAGAAATCAGATGATGGTACAAAAGTTTCAAGCACATCTGGTTAACTAAACGCTGAGAAATTATTACACGAAATTGTTTCGCTTCATTTCACAGATGTCGCATTTTACCATTTACCTGAATGTCCAAGAGTAGGTAGATACTGTGTATAAGCCAGACCCAGCCACATAAATGTCAACAATGAGGAGAAAAAAATGACAGTAAAACAAAAATGGCAGTCATACGCCATACCATTAAAATGAAACACAACAGTTTGGCGGTTGGTTGTCGAAAACTGGATACAGAACTGTTGATAACAAATATCAATGACAAAATAATGGAACAGGAAATTTCTCCATAATTCATGATCAATATAATAATAATTGATAAACAGCGACATAAAAACAATATTGCTCATACGCGACAAACCTTATTGTCAAAAAGCATGCGCTATAGAGTGGAAACAGTATCGCGACAAATGTAACCATTTTTATGTGGGTGGGGTATTAATTTTACATAAATAATGAGTTTCTAACACAAAAAAATGGTTTAACATACATGAATCATGAAATCTGGATGCAGTGAATGCTCTAGACATGCTTTTGTTGTGATATATTAGCATCACTGTCTCTCTGTGTGACTTTCAAGTGTTTTAAGTGCAAACTTCTATTTATTTTAGCCAGGATTTTTAGACAGATGGCTAAAATCAAGTCTTATCATGTGATGCAGCAAAGCATATTTGCATACATGATCATTTCTTTTTTAGTTAAATAGATGATCTCACTTTGTGTTCTTCCATTGAATTGAATAAATCCTGATTCCAACATTTCCATGACAAATTTTCAACTGCTCAGTCTCATTGCCCTATTTGCTTAACTGTTTTAGCTTCAAGTTTAGTTTTGCCTGTGTGACAATTTCTCTATTTTACTCAAAATCATTCATTTCTTCACAAAAATACATTTATTTTCTATTTAGAGGTTTCAAATACAGTATTTCCCATAGAAAGTGACATATTTTGGAAAAGAAAGTAAATTTGAATCACAAAGATGCAGATTCCTCCCAGCGTCTACCAAAAATGATCTGGTTCTTGAACGTCTCACACACCAAATAATTTTGTACTGTTCTACATATAGAGACATGCACTTCTGGAACACTGGATACATTACCAATGGTTCTAAACGTGCCTTATTCCCATAGATAGTCCTCTGTTGGTCCAGAAAAAAACATGGGGTTGACCAGGTTGCTTTTTCACAATTTCGATGGTTTGTTGGCACCCCTTCATTTTTGACATTTCTGCCCATTTGTTGCAGTGTATCGCATCTTTAAACTGTTATAGCATCATCAAACAGTTCCCAGTGTCACCCAAACTTTGCAGAAATCATGAAAATGTTCCAAAATGTTCACAAAAAAATGTGACATTTTATGCATTTTTAACCCAAAAAATGCCCAACCGCTTAACACAGCTCTAATTTCTTGGGCGTAATAATCTAGCTACCGTCATGTAAGGGAGGTAATTGTTCAGTAAGACCTATGGTAAAAATTCAAAAGCCTTCTTGTCAGAATTTACTTACCTGATTTCAATGTAATTTCACTGACATTTGCCATGGGTGAAAATGGAGTCTACCAAGTTTGAACTCTTCTACGCATCTTCAAAACAAATGAAAATTCTTGCCAATCTCGTTTTTCTGGAATTTTAAGTGTACATGTATTATATAATCTACTTAAGTTGGGTGACTCAGGGTTAGTCAGGTGAGCGATATAGGGTCATCTTGGCCCCCCTGTTTAATGTAAACTCGAGACTGACATCAAATATAGTTATCAGCCTAAAAAAATAAATGTTATGTGTACGGTTTCCCAAATGACCCATGGAAAATTCCGTATATTTTTTTTTTCTAAAAAAAAAATTTTGCTGTCTGTCGTGTTAGGGATGGTTCAGGTGCTCCAAGTATCGGATGAAAACCAATATATAAAACTGTAAACCAAAGACGAAACTTTTAGGAAAGTGCTACTTGAAATTCGAAGCACAACTGTGTCTGAAGACCAAAAATAAACAATCTCAGGGCTAGAATTTAACTTTTTTGTGCACTGGCAATTTTGGCCAGTGCCTAAAATTTCAACTGGCCAAATTTAAAACCAACTAGCCAAACCAATTTCCGCAGAAACTTGTCCTAAATGTCTAAATAAACCCAAAATTTATTGTTTCAAAACCCGCATGTTATTTAATATGCATTATTAGTTTGTATTTATTTATTAGACAATGGTATCAAGGTTATTATATATGTTAAGGTATTTCAATTTTAAAGCAGTACTTAAAAAATAAAGTTGTCTTTGTTACTTATTATACTACCATCAATAAATGCATACAATGATACATCATAAATAAACACGTTTTAACTAAACAAAGATTCAACAATAACAAGTGTACAGAGACTGAGATTGAGACATACACACATTTCTACTTATAGAATTAATATAGCCAATGTCTAGATCTAGCCAAGGACGATTGTTTAACATATGTAAATGTTGTGATATCATAGTAATATAGTTTAATTATTATGGATGATCTGTCGATCGCGTGGTTTCTACAACTGACACATCATTTTGTTATTGTCAAGTTTATAGCCCAGTGTGATATTGAGCTGTCCTCCCACTTCATTTCAGTATTAACGGAAGGATTATTTCTCTTTTTTCTTGTTGGGACTCGCTTTCATTCGTCGGTTTGATGGAGAAAAAGATGTTATTTTATCAGCCATTTTAACAGCTGACAAAATATGTAAACATAAATCTGACGGGTTTCAACTTTACTTTTATTTTAAAGAGTGAGTGCCCAATCAATCAAACTAGATGCAGTCTACTCATTATGTTGTTGACGGGTTTTAACTTTACTTCATTTTTGCAGAATGAACTCGAGATCAAAAACAATTGGACGCAGTCTTCTCATATTTTAACTATTTAATACATGGCATTGACAATTGTGCTGCTAGGAGGTAATTTGGCGCGATAAGCAAAAGAAATTGGGTAAAATTGACAAGAACTCGTTATTTTTACCAGGATAATACTTGTTTATTTTCCAAAATCAATAAAATGAATATAATAAGTAATTTTCTCAACTTTAAATCCACTCGCAAAAAAATGCCAGCTTAAGTAATTTGAACTCGCATTTTCAAAATACAGCTCGCATTTTGCGAGTGGCGAGTGCTTAAATTCGAGCCCTGAATCTGAAAAACTGTGAAAAAGAAATGACACAAAATCGTTCCTGAAATTGTTACAGTATTTATTCTTTCTACATTTCAATGCAAATATAATTATTAAATCATTTGCAAACTAAAACATTGAACGTTACTCGGCAATAAGTTATAACACGAGGAAATTCTTGTTGAATCTCCAAGGAATCTATTCATCGCAAATTGTTTGCCGTTTTTAGCTCTACTGGCCAAAGGCCAGAAGTGCTTATGCGATGACGACTTGTCTGTCATCTGTCGTCTGTTAGCAGCACTTTCTCTGAAACCATATTATGTTTATCATTTGAAGCAAGTATCATTAAACTCCATCTATGCATGACAAAGTTAAAGGCTGGACACACACAGACTCAAAGTGTATTCAAACAAACTCAAATTGTGACCTTGATCTTTGAGGTACAGGTGTGGGTCTTACTTGCGACACGTCGTCATGTTATGTTGATCATTTGTAGCAAGAATCAATAAAATCCATCTATGCATGACAAAGATACAGGCTGGACATGAAATACCAGACGGAAGGATGGACGGACGAATTGAAGGACGGACGTTCTCACAAATGGGTATTTAAGTGGCTTCTTTGCGTCAATCGTATTACTTGTGTGGCTAAATTTTAGCCACGTAAGAGAAAAAAAGCCACCTAGGAGCTGTTTTTTAAGTGTCTAGAACAGCCACTTAATGTTTTTTCAACAGCTTTTCAACTGTCCATAAAAATTACTAACCCTTAACCCTAGACATCAATACCCATTTGTCCGCCCAGATGGAAGGACGGACGGACTCTGCGATTACTATATGCCACCCGTATCCGGCCTGTAACTTTGTCATGCATAGATGGATTTTATAAATACTTGCTACAATTGATCAACATAACATGACAATGTGTCACGAGTTAAACCCACACCCGTACCTCAAAGATAAAGGTCACAATTTGTGTTTGTTTGAATACACTTGGAGTCTGTGTGAGATTTCGTGTTCGGCCTGTAACTTTGTCATGCGTAGATGGATTTTAATGATACTTGCTACAATTGATTAACATAACATGATGACGTGTCGCGAGTAAGACCCACATCCTTACCTCAAAGGTCAAGGTCACACTTTGAGTCTGTGAGATTTCATGTCCGGCCTGCAACTTAGTCATGGATAGATGGATTTTTATAAATAGTCAAACCTGTGTAAGTGGCCACCTCTATTAAGCAGCCACTTGTCTTAAGCAGCCACATTTACTATTTCCCATTTCTATGCTTTCAGAGCAAATTCACCTGTCTTAAAAGGCCACTTTTGCTCCTTCCCTTGTTTGGCTGCTTAAGACAGGTTGGACTGTACTTGTTATAAATGATCAACATAACATGACGGTGTGTTGCACTTAATATCCAAACTCCCACTTCCAAGGTCACAAATTAACTTTGTTTGACAACACTTTCAGTCATTTTGACATTTCTTGTCCGGTCTGTCATCTATGGATAAATTTTAAAAACACTTGGCTCATTTGATCAACGTGACATAATTAAGTGTTGCATGTAAGACCCAGAACCTTTCCTCAAAGATCAAGATCACACTTTCAATTTGTTTGATATTGTGTGTCTGGTGTGTGACTTTGCCTTTAACTTGGCTGAATTTATCAAGATGATATGACGACGTGTCATAAGTAAAACTTAGACCCATACCTCTAAGGTCAAGGCCACACTTTTAGTATGTATGACAACACTTTAAATCTGTTTGAGATTTCAAGTCCGTCTTTTAACTTTATCATACATGGATGGATTTCAAAAACACTTGGCTCAATTTATCAACAATTGTTCTGTAACTTTGTCTTACATTTAGGGATTTTAAAATAGCTTGACACAAGTGATCAGCATGTCATGATGATGTTTCAGCAGCATTTAACTGTTGAAATACCCAGACCATTACATCAGATGTCAAGGTTACACAAAGGTCAAGGTCACACTTTAATGTAAAAGACATGAAATTGCATGTCTCATCTGAAACATCAGTCCATTACTCTTTATATTCATGGATACATCGCTACCTATTATAACATAATTATATTGTTATTTTTCAACAACCACGTGACACTTACCAGTGAAATTTCTTATTTTTTTTTGTTTTTTAAAATGGAAATGATTTTGCCTATATCTTCACAGAAGCATTGTTTGGTGAAGGTGGTTCAGATTTGTAAAAATGAATGTGTTCCACTGTCTTAAAGGGTCAGGAGGGGCCCCAAAAGGGTAAAAAATGGGAATTACTAAATTCGTTTTCTTAAGAACCAGTATGTCAGATTTGTTCATATTTTGCATAAATTATCCCTAAGTGTAGGGGTTTGATTGCAGATAGGAATTTAGGGGCTAAAATATATAGGGACCCTGTAAGGGGACTTAGAATTTTACAAAGGGATACTATGGGAAAACAGAAAATTCTCTTTTTCTTTCATCTGTTCTGAAACCACTAGGCCAATTAAACTGAAATTTCACATGGATGTTTCTATTGTGTAGTAGACTATACAGAAGATTTTTTTTTTTTCATTTGAAATTCAAGAAGGCCGTTGTTACTAAAAATGGTCCAAAACTTAAAAAATCTTCTCATGAACGGCCATATTTATGTAGTAATGGTGACCAACTATAGTTCTGTTAGTTTTGTTCAAATGGTGTCCTTAAGGTTAAAAATGACCCTGCCCCGAGAGTTCAATTAGGGGACACAAAATGTCATGTCAATATAATATTTTCTTAAGAGCCGGTATGTCAGATTTGTACATATTTAATATAAATTATCCCTAAGTGTAGTGGTTTGATTGCAGATAAGAATTTAGGGGCTTAAATATATAGGGGATCTGTAAGGGGACTTAGAATTTTACATAGGGATACTGTGGGAAAACAGAAAATTCACTTTTTTTTCTTCATTTATTCTAAAACCACTAGGCCAATTAAACTGAAACTTTACATGGATGTTTCTATTGCATAGGAGACTATACAAAAGATTTATTTTTTCTATCTTAAATTCAAGATGGCCACCATTACTAAAAATAGTCTAAAACTTAAAAAAACTTCTTCTCATGAACGGTCCAACAGATTTTCAAAATGTTGATGTAGTAATGATGACCAACTATAGTTTTGTTAGATTTGTTCAAATGGTGTCCCTAGAGTTAAAAATGACCCTGCCCTGATGTTTCTATTGCATAGTAGAATTTCAAAAAGTGCTATGGCCACTATGAGTCAGTAGAGCGTCCTCAGGCCCTCTTGGGCCTCTTGTTTGTATAAAGTATCGAGGCTCGCATGCCCAACTTTCTAATCTCGGTTTAAACAACGGGCTATTTTCCGGTATTGGCTGGGTTTTTTTTTGGACGGGAAAATTGCAAGATCAAAGCGGATATTTATCTACATAAGCACTTGTTAAGACTTATTAGGAAGTTAGAATGCTAGGTGTTAAAAAAAAAAGGTTTCCCTCATTGCTTTCCAAATAGGTTCACATGTATGAACATACCACAGGCAAAAATGTTATTCAGTCAATCAACCATTCATTCACCGTGGAACAGGTCTTTTTTCTGTTCCACCCTGCACCCTGAAGGCCAAAAAGGAAGCGTTTTTACATGACATTGTGAAATGAACAAAAACTCTGGCACAAACTTTGAAATTCAGGATTATGTCCAAGTGTCGAAATTGGTTAGTAGTTTTGAAATATTTTCACAGATATATATATTAAATATATAAAATGGAATTCCTTTATATATTTAATAATAGCTTTTTTAATAGATTCTGTGAATACCCAATCTAACTTATTGCAATATGGTGCACATGGTGCAGAACAAATGAGAATATATTGAAAGCAGAAAGGAAAACATTCAAACAACAAAAGCAGACAAACTACAAAAGTATACAATATGTTGTCACCAAATGCTTTTGAAAAAGATGTTATTACTTGGCATGCAAAATTGAGTACATGCGAGAGAAAATGACGAAAAAAGTAACCAAAAAACACTGACCCTTTGATTTTGCATCTAAAAAAATCAGCCCTCCCAAAAAATAGTCCTACCTACTGATCCATTTTTTTTAAGCATGAAACACTAAACACAAATTTATTTTTTTAGGCCTAAGATCACAGTGACCGAATCCACGTCCAGGAAACAATTCTTTATATTTGACAGATACTGTCCGCAATTTTTAAGGATAGGCCAAACGTCATTGTTGAAACGACATCTCTGATTGGTTGTTGAAATGACATCTCTGATTGGTTGAAATAAATACCTATTTGAATAGGTCGTCATCAGATCTTACTTTTGGAAGGTCGAGTACTTTAGTCAGATTGATCTGTTTGAAATGACATATTTGAACCAAACTTGGTGTATAGCAAATTCATATGGAGACCGTGCTGCTGGTGTCAAGGGTATTTTGCATTTGGGGCCAAGGTACTAAAAGTAGAATCACTGTTACTAAAAATAGAAAAACAGTTTATGTCCAATAATTTGAGTTTGGAATGACATATTCTGACGAAAATGTATAGCAATATATGTGTTATATCTGGATGTTTGACTGTAGTGTACTTAAGTGTCTGTCTGTGTGTCACTCTGTGATCGTGACATTGACCTTGTCACTAAGTGCAATGGTACTCAGATGAGCGAAATAGAACCATCATGACTCTCTTGTTGTTGTACAACATTTGTTAATACAGTTTACTCGTGTAATGTCCCTCAATAATACTCAGTGTTGTTTCTGTCTGTAGCTTGACTGTTAGAAAAAAAGATATTATTCTGTTCCCTGGTGACATTAACTCCATAAAGGTTCATGGTTATGTTTAAAGTCGGGATGTCAACAAGTATCAGAATATTTGAAACTACAGAAAGAAGAAAGTGATGCCAATAATTAATTATGCTAGTTAAGGATTTATCTTTCATAATATGTATATTTTTGATATCATCAGACCATACTGTTTCACTTTCAAATGTCCTTTTATAATTTGGTCCTTGTTGACATCCTTGCTGGGCTCGGCTAGCTCAGTCAGTTATGTGTCCGACTATCAATCCAGGGGTCGTGAGTTTGAATCCCAGGCCCGGCAACAGTCTCCGTGATGATTGATATACGACATTCTGTCTCATTATCATTTGTCTCTCACCACTGATTCAAGTGGGAAAGTTATCAGTTACTTGTGGAGATGGGGTGTGCTTGAGTACTGGTTAATCCCAGGAAACAGTGGTTAGGTTAACTGATTGTCTGTTAGCCCTCAGTGGCATAAAAATGATGCTAGCTATTCAATCAATCAATCAATCAATCAATCAATCAATCAATTGTTGACATCCTTATAGTATAGTTCAGTTTGTTTGTTCTTGTGTTAAGTTCAAAACAGTTTTCTGTTTCAAGTTTTCAAATGATTATTTTGTATTTCCATAAAACCATTGTTGTTTAAAGGTCAAAGCTACAGTTGCTAAAATGTTAAAAAATGTTTTTCCTGCCCACGCAGCCACATTTTCTCATTACAGCGTATACAGATACTGAATCTGGTATTCATGAATTATTATCCAGATCCATTGATTTATTTACAAATTCCTATGTACGAGTCCCAGGACTCGCTGGACTACAAATCTGTGAGTCCAAAAAATGAAAGTTTGAGTCCCATTTTTTGAGACTAACTAAATCATTATAATTTCAAATGATGTAACATTGTGAAAATGAAGATACTTCACCATTGCACTGTGTGAACCTTTAGTTGTGCACCATTTAAACAACCACAAATGAGAATTAAACAACAGTAAACATTGACTGGAACAGTTAAAAACATAAAAAAAACACTTGTGCAGCTTAGTCTGTAAAAAAAAACCCAGAGAGTGTTTGTTGATTTGGTTCAAATAACATTACACACTGTATCTCCTTTATTGACAGTGGCGTAGCTGACCCTAAAATGATGTGCAAGCCCATAGGGTTCTAGAAGGGTTTTGGGAGAGGTCTGGGAGACATGCCCTTCTCCCCGTCAGAAAATTCAGGAAGCATTTTCTGCGTTCTGATGACATTTCCAGGAGATATGCATTCTCAAAAAAATATGTAAACCCAGGCATTGTTGCGTAAGGCAGCTACGCCGCTGATTGAAATATTTATCATAATTATAACACAGTTTCAATTAAGTGAAACTATAACACAAGCAGTATTCAAGGTCAGCAAACAGCTTGCATATTTACAACTCGCAACGGTAACAGAGACCGTCTGATGACATTGATTATGCTACATGCGCACGCATCATTGTTTAGAAAGCGGTGCAGTAGTAACCCGATGCTCTTGAAATTCATCCGATGATGCGCGCGCGCGCACTAGTGTTTACAAAGCAGTGTGCAAGAAACACAATGATTCGGAAATTAAATGTCTGTATTTGAGATAATCGGGACGTATTGGCTGTGACTTTTTTGCATCCAGCTGATGCACATAGTTCAGAATTGTGTGTCTGCCGCAAGATTTGTGCATATAGGACACAGGGGTAAATGAAACACTGCAGATCACTGGTGGATGTAATTGCCCCATACAATCACTAAGCCTTTTAGACAACTAAACAATCACTTTCAAACAATTGTCTATATATCGATATACAAAGGTTTTTAGCACGCATTTTATACCACCTTCAATTAATTGCCTGATTAACGCTAACTGATGCTTTTTCAGTCCAGGAAAACAGGGATTGCTTCCCAGCCTGACTGTATATCTTCCACAGTGATGGTCATGAAATTATTATACCCTCGCTTCACAAAGAGAAGTGGGGGCGATCTATGAATCACACACACTGTCCCGGTCAAGTCATATCGTATCCCTTCATAAATCCATAATTTCCAGTATGTATATATTGGAGTTAAATGTCATTAATATTTCAATGTTAGCACCAGCATTGCAGAGTCCCTTGGACTTGAACGAAAGTGTAAACAGTATTACTGGTGTATGGGAGTCACTCTTCATTAGGGGAAAGGGGCCGTAGCCCTTGGCAGGGGGAATTTCAAGCAAAATGGGGTAATTTTTCATTATCAGCGTTTACTGGTCATATTTCAAATAAAATGTCAGTTTAAAGTTTTTTTAATCAAATCCACACTCTTTTAACACATCAAATCAACAAGTCTGTTTTTCTTTTCTCTAAAATGAGAAATTGCTTTGTCAAACTCAAGAACTTACTGGTAATTGTATGCAGGAAAAATTGCATCAATCATTTACAAGGCGGACAAAACCCCTCACGCAGATTTTACAAGGAGGACAAAACACCTTCCGCAGATTTTACAAGGAGGGCAGATTTTACAAGGAGGACAAAATGCCTCCTGCAGATTTCACAAGGAGGACAAAACCCCTCACGCAGATTTTGCAAGGAGGACAAAACACCTCCCACAGATTTTACAAGGAGGACAAAACACCTCCTGTGAAATTTACATAGTGGATATAATGCCTTCAGACATAAACCTTTAACCTATAATATCAGTAAGACAAAGTCATTTTTCACACTTTTTTAAAGATCCACATAATTTTGTATGAAGTCAAGACAATGCATGCAAAAGAATAATACAAAATATGTACAGTTTGATGTTTTCAAATATGAAGTTTGTAATATGGTATTGAACAGTTTGTATGTTCAATCAACTAAATTAAAAGCTTTTAGATCATAAGACAAATGATACACAGTTTGTGCATAATGAAGGGTAATTATCTCATGTGATCTTTAATTAAGAATTAATTGTGATTTAAAATAGTTAAAAGATCTAATTAATGATTCTGCAGTTTTGCATGTATTGATGGCATACATAATAAAAAAAATTAAAATATTAAAACTTTACTTTGTCTTACTGTTATTTTTTATTATATAAGGTATTATGTCCACCTTGTAAATTTCACGGGAGGTGCTTTGTCCTCCTTGTAAAATTTGCAGAAGGGGTTTTATCCGCCTTGTAAACTTTGTGGGAGGTGTTTTGTCCTTGTAAAATCTGCGTGAGGTGTTTTGTCTGCCTTGTAAAATTCGTGGTAGGTGTTTTGCCGTACACTCTGTCTCATGACATTATATAAGTCGCAATCTAATGACTTTTTACCACAGTTTGAAATCGGATTTTTTGCTGTACAATAAATATATGTAGAATTCTAGATGCAATGCAATACAACAAGACATAACACAACAACTTACCATATAAAGTCATTCCAAACAATTTCATACAAGAGATTTCATTTAATTACATAGGGTCCTCCAGGGCCGAGTGCTCTAGAGCGCCATCTGAAGATCACTTACCTCTCACCACTAAGGTCTTAGGTTCTAGTCCAGCTCACTCCAAAACCTTTATGTCTGAAAGTAAATCAGTTACTTGCAGAAGGATTGTGGTTCTACTCTGATTCATTCCGAGGTCTTCCTCCACCAGTAAAACTTCATATGCCATAATTATATTACATGAAATGTGTTGAAAATGGCGTTCAACTTCATTCAGCAATAAAAAAAATAAATAACAACACAATAAAACCAAAATACAATAGAATATCTTACCATTGAACCCCATTATAAAATGTCTCAAATCAAGCCTGATTTTTCCGAGTTTTAAGAACTTTTTTCACAATCGATGTAAAAATAGTTTAAACTGTGCATTTGATATTTATTCTAGATGTTAATTGTTTCAGGCTATATGCAGTAAAGTGATGGCGATATGCACAGCCAGATGTTACGACCTTGCCACATCAACTATTGGTCTAGCCAGTGGTAGGCCATGTTCACTAACATGATGGCGGCTGGGGGTAGCACTGAGTACTGGAAACTCGTGTTCACATTCCATCAGGCACTCGCAGAAAATAAAACAGACAACACTGAATATGCCTTATTTACTGCTATATGTAAATTTTCTGGTACGTCGCCACTCCAAGTTTTATTTTCCTTACTGCGCGCGTTTATTAATGTCATTAACAATACATATTGTACTCAAATTAAAAAGTTTTAACTGGTATGGATGCTATAGGGTATATTTTTGGATAGGAAACAAATATTTGTAAAATATAAACTAATAATTTACCAATGTCTATATTATACGCTTTTTTCAAATTTATGGTTTACGCCTTCATCAGGAAAATAGCAATAATGTTTTAAAAAACTAATGAAATTACCTTACAAGATGGATGTGACTTAGTTTTAAAACGTTAAAGGCATAAGCCAAAAATTTTATAAAAGAGTTTTAATATAGACATTGATATTATATTTTCTTCCCTTTGGAAGTAAAATTCATAATAATTTACTGATATCCAACATTTCTGCCAAAGTCAACTTAGCTTCAATAACCCTATAGTAATGTTTTTGTTGTCCAAGTATGTGCTTGGATGATCTCCCATCTTGACCTATAATGAAGGCGTACTATCCAGATTAAAGAACAACATTAGAACAGTGGATTGAGCAAGTGTTAGCTGCTATCACCAGAGGTCAGGGGTTTGTTCCTAGACATGACCCCAATGGCCAGTCTCAAAAACAACTTTCAGTTCTGGTTCTATCAAGGAAACGGACTTGAGAGCGATTGCTAGAGTTCTGAACATACTTTGAATACAAACTGAGAGAGTCCTATTTGATTTCTGTTGATCTCATATGCATATTACTTTCTGTGTATTTGATACTATGATGATAATCACAAGTAGTTGTATTGAACCGTTGTGTATTATTGTTACTGTCACTTCACCCACTGGCCACATGACCTTGTTGTCTAAGTAAATACAATGTAGTGTTTACTTGTCTAAGGAAAATGGCAATCCTGCAAATGATGTCAATCAATGATTGGATTACAGACGTGTTTGATTGACAGTGTCAGGTCAGTTGTCACAAGACGTGACAAATTGAATATTGGATAGAATTTTGCATATTTTTTCACACAACTTTGTAATGTTAATGCATGTTAGAGTTTTAATCAGTTTAAACTATTTATTATTTAGAGCGCCAAGGACTGGGCAATAAGGACCAGGTGGAGCAGATACAGAAGATTTACGTTAACACCCTCATGGAGTATGAAGAGAAGAAACGTCTACATAGTGGCACCTGTCTTGCCAAACTATTGGTCTCAGTGATTTACGCAGCATAAGTATCGAGCATTTGAAAATGCTAACAATGATGCAGATGGACGAAGCGTTGATGCTATGTATAGTTCAGGACATCTACATTCAGGTCACCTGATAAAACAAATGTAAAATAAATGCTGCCATACGTGAAGGACATGTGAAGGCTCCATATTCATTAAGTGCTAACTCTTAGAGTTAAACATTACATAAAGGACATGTGAAGTCTCAATATACATTAAGTGCTAACTCTAGAGGTAAACATGACATGAAGGACATGTGAAGGCTCCATATACATTAAGTGCTAACTCTAGAGGTAAACATTACATGAAGGACATGTGAAGGCTCCATGTACATTAAGTGCTAACTCTAGAGGTAAACATGACATGAAGGACATATGAAGGCTCCATATACATTACATGAAGCATCCTGATTGACAATAAGTAAATGTATTGTGTTTATTGACAGCACTTGCATAGCAGCAAAATGAAGACACGGAAAAATATTTGGAGAAAATTAAAGATGAAATCCAGATTTTTGGACAGAGAATGAAATTGCTATACATATTCACTTTTCATCTATTTATTACAGAGTTGTGGAACTTGAACTGTTGTTCTTCATGATGTTACTGTAGCATAATGGCTAATGATCAGGGATTGTGTCATGTGGTTACCTCCCCTGGAATGTGTGCACAGTTGTTCCCACATCAAGATTTTCCATCATTCGAAATTTGTAGTAACAGATTGGGGCGCTGGTGCAGTGGATAGAGTGTTGGCTGCTCATGCTAGAGGTTGTGGGTTCGATCTGCAGCCTGACCTGTTAGCCTCTAATAAAAAACACTCAGTACTGGTTTTACTCAAGTGTAGGACGTAAATGCTCTGAGCTTACTTCACAGTCCAACTAAAATAAATTAGACTAAACAAATTGGGTAAAGTTAACTGTGGTTGTTAAAGGGCAAGATTGCATAAATGTATAGAAAGGAGAGAAGACAGAAAAAATCAGGGTACAGTTGGACTATCCAATAACAAAGAAAAAATCATAGTTTATATTTTGAAATTTGAAAAGAAATGATGTTAAATATTCATTTAAACTATTCAGTATTATTCTCGTGTTGCATCAATCTGTGCCGTGTAAATTTAAAATCAACATTTTGGCAGTGAATTAGAATTGGAAAATATTTATTTAATGAGAGAATTGGCACTAAATTTCAAAACATGGAACTGCAAAGTGTTTGGAATGGAATTTAATGAGGAACCCTAAGTCTTTATGTAAAATGTTGTTAAGATAGAATACAAGTAACTTTCCAGTCAGTGTGTTGAGTGTTACAGTACCTACATTTAAGTGACCTAGAAACTTAGAAAGTTATGTCTGTGCAATTCACCAAAGTGGAATACAAGTGTCTTGGAATCCAGGGAAATGGTGTTGTGTTGCTGATCATGACAATCCATGAACTCATAAAGGCAGTGAGATGAATTATCAATGAAGTAGAGGCAGAAAGAAATATAAAGAAAGTTACGATACTAAGTACCTGGAATATAAACTCATTAAACAGGCCAGGTCTGAGCTTCACTTATCATCTCAACTTGAGATTTTTCTCAACTCAATTTTGTGTAGTGCTACATTTACATCAATCATTTTGCATGTTATTCCTTAACCAATGAGTAAAGATTTGTTAATGATTCTGTTATATATGATCATCTAACGTGTAATGAGATTAAGCAATAATTTGAATTGATTTGAGATTATTCAGTATGAGATGTTTAGTGAAAGTCCAGCTGGCTGCCGGGAATGTTGACCTACAGTACGAATAGTTTTAGTATAACTTATTTATGAAATCATTTGTTTTAAAATGAATTTTGTGTAATATAGTAAATAATGATCTCTTCGACGTGGGTTGAACATTAAGTTGTGTGGGTTGTATACAATAGTCACAGGTGGGGTGGCCACTAATTGCAATAAACTTCTTATTTCCAAGTGTTGTTTTTTTTCATCTGGATATGGAAATTTCATCATATTGTCTACCTCCACGTGCCTTCCTGCACACCTAATGCTGTGATGTGACATAAACATGTGCAACATAAATAATAAGAGTGATTGCTGTAAAAAAAAAAATTTCAGTCCCTTGGGATATCTTATTTTTTTGCAGGAAGCAAAACCGTTATTTCTCAGGACAGAATTTTCTATCCAAACCTTTAACACATGAAAAATTTATATGATTTTGTGTCAGATATATAAAACAGAATAGTAACATTTAGAGGGGCACACATCAAGTTTGTTAAAATTTCACTTTAAAGGGAATTTGTCAGGATTTTTCAAACTTTTTAAATTGGCTAAAATATATTTTTTCCAATATATCATGCCTATATATACTCACTGACCCCGTATTGCGAAAAATACCAAAAAGTGGGAAGGGGTCATATGCCGGGTTATTTCAGTAGATCCGCCATTGATACAGCTGTACCCGTAAAAATTGTTTCGTCTTAGAAAGAGTCTGAATGATGTCAAGTTGCAGTCTATTTTAAGAATGGGGATTTCATTCAAGTTTACCACTCAGATCAATAAAGCAAATTAAAGCAATTCAAAGGCAGATTACTGCAACAGTAATTCTATAATCATGCCAGTTTAACAAAGGAAGCTGCCCACTTATCACACTAGTTGTGCCGCAAACTAAACCTCCTGCAGCTCAAGGTACTTTGGGTACATTGTTACGCTAAGAGCCTGGATTTTAGTACAGCTGTTGCCCACTATGTTCCTGTTGGCAGAGCTGTGGTAACAATGACCCGTGCACAAACAATTTAAACCTCGAGGAATCATTTGTTACATGGCCCTTTTATTTGAGTCTCTAATCTGCAGCAATAGAAATAATATTAATTCTTAAAATAATGTGTGTTTTTGAAAATGTCATCCCAACTGTGACTAATGCCAAATAAATATATTATTTGTTTTACAGACTTTCTTCCAGGGGGTGGGGGTGGGGTCTATATGGCCCAGTGTTGGTATAATTTGACTGGGTGGGGTATCATACCATATCTCTGCGGTATGATACTCCATTGTGACATCACTTAGAATACTGTCTCAAGAAGACACCATTGTGATATAACTAAAAAATATGTTTATTCAAAAATCAAGATAAAAAATTTAGATGATATATTTTTTCATTTTTTTTTTTTATTGAAAAGTAAGATGGTCTGCAAAACAAACAAAACATGTCCTACTTGCTTCCCAAAACCCTTTTTATCATCATTCATAAATGTCATCTTCATTGGACACTTTATACATTGGAAAAGCTGTATATGTTGTATAGTGCAAAGTGATGTGACATTTAGCTTAAGATGGATACTAAAGGTGAAAGAAGCTATAAAATATCAACCTCATTTCCATAGAAATGTGCTATTTTTAGATTTTGATAATTGCATAAAAATCCAATATCTATAGCAATGAGTTTGAAATTAAAGAAATTTTCTATATTCTATATTTTTATATATAACTATTAGTTTTGAATAGTGTCAATTCACTATTTGACTCAAGTCACGAAGTGCTAGAGTATTTGGACATGACAATTTGATACTCACCTTTTTTAAAAAGTCTTAAATTTCATTGCATTGTAAAAAATGAGGTTTGATATTAATCATATGAGAAGAGGAGGTGGAGGTTAAATGTTGTTTAAAGTAGGTCAGAAATGAATGACCTTGAACTCAGATTGATTTGTTTAGGTGACCTTGTAGTGACCTTGGGTATACTCACATCGAGGTTACTGTATAAACTGGCTCAACTTGTTATAGTTAATATATATATTTTGAATGCTGTTTCAATCCAAGGATAGTTGATATGTACATTTTGTATAAAAAAGAAAGATTTATTTTATTGGTGCATTATTCATTGTATGATGTATGAAAGGTCAAATCTAAATGCATTATTTGTTGTATGATGTATGAAAGATTGAATCTAAATGCATTATTTGTTGTATGATGTATGAAAGGTCAAATCTGACTGCATTATTTGTTATATGAAAGGTCAAATCTAAATGCATTATTTGTTATATGATGTATGAAAGGTCAACTGTAACAAATAGTCAGTTTGCCGTTTCCTCAATTTCTCATTTACAAAAATATCTTTCACTAAACTTGAAACCAATTGAATATTCATATTAAGAATAAAGGTGGTACAATTGATTGTGAAATGAATACTCCTCAAATTACAATGGTCCAATTGATTTTGAAATGAATATTCATAGAATAATTGCAGTGTTCAATCTAGGGTTGCTTTCAAGGAGGCCATTTGGGCCCCTTCAAAAGATAATAGGGGGCCATTCTGAAAAAATGAGGGCCATAATAAAAATTCAATATTACAATAAATGACACATACCTTTAATAAATTTCATTGCTGAAGCTTTTGGTCTATATGAATACTGTCTTTACAAATATTTGAACCTTTTATGAACTAACTTTTAAACTTGACATAAAAACATTGTCTGTAACTGAATTAAAGTGTCATTTATATGCTTAAAGATACTAGGACTGAAATGCTCTTCTTTGTTTAGAGTCTCTCCACACATTAACAGCCTTATTAAAGTCAAACTCTGCAATACTAGCTTTGTTCATTGCAATTCTCATGAGTTTATTGAGTCTATCTGCTGACAATCTGTTATGATCTGATGTTTTAATGTCATTCTGTGTGGAAAACCTTGCTCTTAATCAGCAGTCTGGAGGGGTGCAATTACAGCCAATTCAGCCAGTTTAAGCAAGATTGGAAATTGGTCCTTGTGGTACTTAAATATAATTTTCCACAAAACAAATGTACTGTCTGTAGGGTATTTCTGGTGTAGTACTAAATGTTTCAACAACTGCCATTCCATTTTCAATGACTGCTCATCAATATAGGCTTGAACACCTGGCTTTCCAGATCCATATTTTTGTAATGGAACTGCCTACAAATGTTATACCTCTCAACCCTAGAATGGCCAGAGAACAAATAATTGAAGTATCATCCACAGGAAATATACGTTTTATCTGTGCAATAATCCCAGTGATAAGGTCTTGTTTGATGCTTTGTAGATGTGTCAGTTTAATCTTGGTGACAGTAACAGTATGATTTTTAAGCATAAGTTTATTTGCATCAATAGCTGATTGAAAGTCCTTCATATAATGCCCATCATTGTCTAGCATATATTCTAGTTGGCTTATTGTTGACTGTATGAGAGGTTGGACAAGTACTATGTCCAGGTTTTCCTTCTGAAAAGACAAACTAAGTTTAGTCAGAATGGGTATAATGTCCATCAACAGGTAAGTGACCCCTATGAACTCGAACTGTGTGATCTGACTGTGTATGCCTTTAGCAGCTCCACCTGTTTCAGCCTGTTTTTCTTGTTTAAAGTATGTAACCAGTGATGCCCATGTATGGAATACTGCCTCCAAAGCACTAAAGAAAGCAAACCATCGCACTAAATGTATTTCCTTTATTTTCAGTTGTTTGTCATGCAATACTGCTTCAATTTTGTTTAAGTTAGATGACCACAAGGAAGAATGCTTGAAATGGTAGAATATATTTGTAAGAATTTCCCTGTATTTCTTTAAATAAGACATTGTCAGCAGACTGGCTTGTACACAGTGCTAATTTGTGTGCCATGCAGTGAATATTTAAACATAATGACTGATCTTCAAGAAGCCTAGTACTTACACCTGTTTTTTAACCTGTCATTACTGATGCTCCGTCAGAACCAAAAAAACATTACTTTATTCATATCAATGCCCCTTTCCTGTGCAGCAGCTTTCAAGTTTGTATACACTGTCTCAGCATCACCCTTGTCTATCTCAATATTGTCTAAAAACACTGTTTCTGGCTCAAAGTCACTGTCTTTTGACACAAAACGTACATAACAGACAAGTTTCTTTTTTGTAGACACGTCATCACTTTCGTCACACATCAGTGACACAGCAGTGCAGTTGTTGAGTTTACGTTTTAATTCATTTTCAATAACTATAGATATAACATCTTGCATTTCCTCAGCTGACCTCTCAGACTGATATGTTGCATTGCCTCCTGAAAGCAAACTGTCACTAACTGAACAACCCTGTAGTTTCATCAAATCAATCAGTGAACCAAATTTTACAGTAGCAATCTTTTCTTTACACATCCAGTATACAGACTTCATTACACTTATTAAAGCATTTTTCTTCTTATTAAATAAGGATTCAACTTTTTGTTTAAAATTTGTCTGCTCCTTTGAATCTGTTAATGCATGTAAATGATCAGCACTTGTTTGGTGCCTAAGAAGTGTTGATGTTCTATAATTATTGCATCCTGCGACAAAGGGGTTTGATTTACTTGTTTTTGTGCATATACTACATTTCATATGCCTGGTTTTATCATCATAGATTAACCAGTTTTTGAAAATATCGTCCGTAAGCCAGTATAGTTGAAATTTTCGATTTTGAATTTCGACCTTTTTATCGTACTATTTCGAAAAACCTGGCTCTTCATCTTTTTTCTCTGTGGCAAGACGATCTGGCTCAGTTGCCGAATTGTCTGATTTGCATTTTTTAGCACTGGTAGGAGAAAAAAAGTTAGAAATTCTTTTCATTATTGCAGATGCTCTCGCCGACAGTTTTGGATAGATCCTAACATTAGTGATGAAAACATTTGCATATTGACTGGTGTACAGGTTTATTTATAAATAAGCGTGCATGATTTTGTCGTTAAACTCATGGTTACCAGTCTTTAAATTGACTGGTGTACAGGTTTATTAATAAACTGACGAGCGCGATTTTATCGATAAACACATAGTAACCAGTCCCTTGCAAATAAATTTATTTCCGTTATGCAAAGATTCGCTTCGAGTTTACTCGTCCGCTAAGATTGATTCTTGAGAGTACGGAAAAAATAAAATAACCCGACATTGGCAGTATTTGTATTGCGCCCATATGGCCCAGGGTGTCATCGTTATTGCGTCGTTTGTGTTTTAAAGGGCCAATGGCACAATGGCGCACTCTAGATTGAACACTGATAATGGTGGTCAAATGGATTTTAAAATATGAATATTCATAGAATAAGAGCTTTATTTTAGGATTATGAATTCTTTTACAAAGTGAAAATGTCAAGATTCACTATCCTCCGGGTACTTAAGTTATTGATTTATAAAAAAAAGTGCTGTTGTTTTTTTTTACATTCTTTCTTTTTATCATAGAATCTGCAGACAGCAATAATACACTGATTTTGTTAAATTTTTCGCTTCTGAAATCATAAGTTTAAAACTAGTCAACTGATGACCCCTAAATTTTGAAAATGACCCCCAGATTTTTAGTCAAATTTAAAGAAAAGCAGGGAAATTCTTACAAATATATTCTACCATATCAATGACCCCCAAAAAATTGGAGCGTGAGAAAACACTGCTTTGGTTAATGAATTCAATTGATATTATCTATATTTATTAAAATAAAACATTCAATATACTTTACATTCATGTATATATTTTACAGTCTGTTAAGATTTTATTTTACTAATTTGGATTTAAAAATATAATCATTTCAAAGATTGAATTTATTAAAACAAATTTTACACATATTTTTTTTAAAATTAACCTAGAAGTTTTATGCTCCTTTTGAAGAGAATATATTGATCAGTACTTTTCAAAAAATTTAAATAAGCTTAAAATATTTTTTCCAACATTCCATGCCTAAAATTTACTCACTGACCCAGTATTGCCAAAAAGGTATTTATTTAAACATGCCAAATTAATATATTAAAAAGGACTTTCCTAACCTGGGCTACTACACACCTAAGTTTGACTAAAATAGATTTTCCGCTTAAAATGGCAAGATATTCTGAGATGTATAAAATGAGGTGAGTCACTTGATTTCATTTTGATTTCATTATACATAGTAAAAAAAATAATCAAGTTTACCACTCCAATTTACATATCAACTTTGTCGTGTTTTCGTGGATTTGACATACTAAACTGTTCAGTTTATATTTATTTATTCATTCTGTCCATCTGAAAATTCTTGTCCACGCTATTTCTCTACAACCTCTTGTTGGAATTTTATGAAACTTGCTAGGATGCATCATTACCAAGTGCAGATGTGCATATTGTTTTTGTTTTCCGATTCGATGATTTTTCACGGAGTTGTGGCTTTTTTATTCTGTCTGACCAAACTCTTGTCTGTGCTATTTCTCTACATCCCCATGTTGGAATTTTATGAAACTTGCTAGGATGCATCACTACCAAGTGGCGATGAGCATATTGTATTTGTGTTCTGTTTTGATGATTTTTCACAGAGTTGTGGCTCTTTCATTCTGTCTGTGACCAAACTCTTCTCCACTCTATTTCTCTACAACCTCTGGTTGGAATTTAATGGAACTTGCTAGGATGCATGATTACCAAGTGGAGATCTGTATATTGTTACAAATTCTGGTGTTTAGCTCTACTGGCCAAAGGCCAGAAGTGCTTCTGCGAAGGCGCGTTGTCTGTCGTCCGTCGTCTGTTAGCAGCACTTTCTCTGAAACCACTAGGCCAATTAAACTGAAACTTCACATGCATGTATCTGTTGCATAGAAGACTATACAGAAGATTTTTTTTTTTTTCGATCTGAAATTCAAGATGGCCACCATTACTAAAAATAGTCCAAAACTTAAAAAATCTTCTTCTCATGAACGGCCCAATAGATTTTCAAAATTTTATGTAGTAATGATGACCAACTATAGTATTGTTAGATTTGTTCAAATGGTTTCCCTAAGGTTAAATATGACCCTGCCCCGATGGTTCAATTAGGGGACACGTTATAATATTTTTTTTTTTTTTTTTTTTTTAAATGGAAATGATTTTGCCTATATGTTCACAGAAGCATTGTTTGGTGAATGAGGTTCAGATTTGTAAAAAGGAATGGGTTCCACTGTCTTAAGGGGTCAGGAGGGGCCCCAAAAGGGTACAAATTGGGATTTACTAAAATCGTTTTCTTAAGAACAGGTATGTCAGATTTGCACATATTTGGCATAAATTATCCCTATGTGTAGGGGTTTGATTGCAGATAAGAATTAAGGGGCTAAAATTTATAGGGGCTCTGTAAGGGGACTTAGAATTTTACAAAGGGATACTATGGGAAAACAGAAAATTCTCTTTTTCTTTCATCTATTCTGAAACCACAAGGCCAATTAAAACTGAAACTTTACATGCATGTTTCTGTTGCATAGGAAACTATACAGAAGATTTTTTTTTTCGATCTGAAATTCAAGATGGCCGCTGTTACTAAAAATAGTTCAAAACTTAAAAAATGATGACCAACTATAGTTTTGTTAGATTTGTTCAAATCGTGTCCCATAGAGGGTTAAAAATGACCCCGCCCCAATATTTCTATTGCATAGGAGAATTTCAAAAAGTGCTTGGCCACTATGAGTCAGTAGAGCGTCCTCAGGCCCTCTTGGGCCTCTTGTAATTTTGTAAAACTAGCTATGATATGCACATATTGTCATTTTGTTCCGGTTCAATGATTTGCGAATGTGACCTGTCAAGTGCAGAGCCACATATTGTTCCTGCTATGCAGTTTGGTATTTTTCAACCAAGTAGCCATCAGCACTATGAGAATATGGTACACAGTCAAACACTCACTTGGGGAGCATCTATCAGTTCCACCTATATAATCTTGTTTTCATGGAGTTATGGTCCTTTGATTCTATTTGTGACCAAATTCTTGTCCCCGCTATTTCTCTACAACCCCATGTTGGAATTTTATGAAACATGCTAGGCTACATCATTACCAAGTGCAGATGTGTATATTGTCTCTATGTTCCGGTTCGGTGATTTTTCACAGAGTTATGGCCCTTTCATTGAGTCTGTGACCAAATTGTTATTTGCGCTTTTTCTCTACAACCTCAGGTTGGAATTTTATGAAACTTGCTATGTTTTTGTTCCGGTTCGATGATTTTTCACAGAGTATTGGCCCTTTGATTCAGTCTTATTTTGATCATGATTTCTCTCTTGTCATTCCAAATATATTTAATCCCAGCCCTAAGTATCTTGGAAAAAAATTGAGTACATTCACAAGCTCAGACATTGAAACGGGGCAATAGTGCAGTGAATTGAGTGTTGGTCATTCACTCTAAAGTTTGCAGTTTCGATCCCCAGCTTGACTTGATCATGATGACCTTTCAAAAAAAAAAATGCTTGGTACTTTGTTTCTATGCAGGAAACGTACGCTTCATATAAACGCTGAGCTGGGCTTACTTCGCCAAAATATATTTGGATTCCGTAAGCTCAAACATCAGACTTTACTTAAACACTGCCCAGTTCATTAAAAAAAAAAACAGTTGTTTGCTGAAGGACGATCATTATTCTCATATTTACGTTCAAAAGTCCAAGATCATTCTCCACTAATAAATCTTGTTGCCATGTACAACCTGTTATGTTTTTAACTCTATTCAGACTCAAAATTTTTAATCAGACAGTCGAGTTGAAGAAGGCTACCTATGACCAAGTGGTATAAAGGCGCCATCTTAAGATCACTGGCCTCTCACTGTTGAGGTTCAGTCCCACTTGATCCAAACAATTTGTGAGAAAATTTGCCAATTACTTGCGGAAGAACGGTGGAAGGACAGTTCATTCCACCATATATAATGTGTTGAAAATGGTGTTAAATATCATTGAAAACAACAAAACTTTTTTCAAGATACTGGGGCCTCCGGTTCCGAAGTTCATTAAAAAATTTAGATTCAAATTTCTGACTTTTCCATAATTATAGTTCTCATTGAAGAAAATGGTAATACTGATAGAGTTTGACATATTTTTATTTGAATTATTCTGAAGGCAAGCCCAATAGAAATGTCAGACAGTAAGTTTAATGGGCTCTTGCAACTGATCTTATCAACCGAGATCTCAATAATGTACACCCTGAACAGATCAAGTTAATAACTGGCTAGTATTAACAAACATAATTACTGGCTAGTATTAACATACATAATTACTGGCTAGTATTAACATACATAATTACTGGCTAGTATTAACATACATAATAATATACGTCCACGAATGTGGACCATGTATATGATACATTCTAACTGTTTACAAGAGTTGTGTGCCAGGTCCAGTTAGCTCTGTTGCTAGCATTCAAATCCTTGCCCAGCCACAGTCTCTGTGATGATTGATATATGACAGTGCATCTCATTGTCATTCCTCTCTCACTGCTGATTCAAGTGGGAAAGTTATCAGGTTCTTGTAGAGATAGGTGTGTTCAAGTTCTGGTTAACCTTCAGATATCACAGGAAAAAGTTAGATTAACTGATCATCTGTTAGCCCTCGATAAGAATAATAATAATCAACCAAATCTTTCTGAAATAGAGACAAAGTTAAGATGTGCACACATACTGAGATATTTTGATATCATTAATATGTTGATAAATATTTTTCAGAAACAGAGTTAAGTAAAAGTTTCAGGAAGTTGCTGTGTATCCCTTTAAGATAATTTTACAAATGTATAAAAATGATTCTATTGACCCGCTACATCTGGTCCAGGCGTAGAGAAAATGATCCTCTTGACCCGCTACATCTGGTCCAGGCGTAGAGAAAATGATCCTCTTGTCCCACTACATCTGGTCCAGGCGTAGAGAAAATGATCCTCTTGACCCGCTACATCTGGTCCAGGCGTAGAGAAATGATCCTCTTGACCCGCTACATCTGGTCCAGGCGTAGAGAAAATGATCCTCTTGACCCGCTACATCTGGTCCAGGCGTAGAGAAAATGATCCTCTTGACCCGCTACATCTGGTCCAGGTTTAGAGAAAATGATCCTCTTGACCCGCTACATCTGGTCCAGGCGTAGAGAAATGATCCTCTTGACTCGCTACATTTGGTCCAGGCGTAGAGAAAATGATCCTCTTGACCCGCTACATCTGGTCCAGGTTTAGAGAAAATGATCCTCTTGACCCGCTACATCTGGTCCAGGTGTAGAGAAAATGATCCTCTTGACCCGCTACATCTGCATTTTTGATGGAGGTTTGGCAATAAAACTGGATGTATATCACCAAATATTTTCTTTAGTTTCTTTGCATGTTGAAATTGGAAAAACGAAGGAATGGTTCTTTTGTGGAAATGGGTCCCTGGGGACAATCAACAAAGCAAATATGAGAACCGAATGTTTTGATTGGTTAAGCTGCTCGGTCAGAGGTCATTTTACTATTGTTCATAAACTTACTCATCATTGGAGTAAAGTGCATGTCTCAATGGTAGAGCCTTGGATCCAAGATGAGGGGGTTGTGGGCTCAATCTTCCGCCACGGCTGTGTGGTGTCCTTCAGCAAGATACTTTATCTACATATTATGCTTAGTACTGATTTGTCTCAGGGGTAAGAACTTGTTACTTGTTTCACTTATGGCCCATTTTTACTTAATCGATGGCAAAAAATTGTTTCTGATCATTAGCAAGGGCATGTTTCGACAGGCACATTTCTAGTTTTATTTGTTTTGAAATGGCACATTTCTAGTTTTATCGGTTTTGAAATGGCACGTTTCTAGTTTTATCTATTTTGAAAGGGCATATTTCTTGCAAATAGTTGAAAGGAATCACATTTAGCATAATCGTGTTGCGTATGACTGAACTATAAAACAGTTTTATTTTTATCAATGTTTATTGGTATGATAGAAAAAAATCCAGGAAAATAACAATTTGTGTTTTTAAAAAAAAATATTTACTCAAAACTAGTGAGCATGACATTGCTAGTTTTATATAAACTTCAAATGATTTCAGACAATTTTTGGACAGTAATACTTAACGTTAATGAAACATTTTATATAGGAAGGTCTGACAGTTAAACATGTCCCAGCCTCATTTGTTAATATTTTTAATTTAGACTAGATTACCAGAAACTTTTTTATAGATTCAAAATTGGAAGTAGGTGAATTTATAGGTGTAGATGTTTTTCTCTGGATTTAGTAGAAAGGATTTGCTCAATATGTTGTTGTATGGTGTTAAGCATTGCTTTCAACAATTTGTATTCATATCGCGATGGTGTCTACTTGAGACAGTATTCTAAGTGCTGTCACACTGGAATATCATGCCAGACACATGGTATGATACTCCACCAAGTCGCATTATACTGACACCAGGCCGACCAGACCTAGAACTCCTCTAAATGCTGAGCGTCAAGCGAGGAAGCTTCTGGTACCATTTTTAAAGTCTTTGGTATGACCCAGCCAGGGATTGAACCCACGACCTTCCACATTCAAGGCGGACGCTCTACCACTAGACCACGCCGCGATCGTTTGCTCAATGTGACTTTGTTACCATAGAGGCAGGATATAATTTATATACATTTTTGTTTTTTTAGTTAATTTTTCTTAATCAAATTTTTTTGCTTACTGCCATTATTTTACATGTTTTAGTTTGATTTTAGCTACTGTTCCCAACAAGGAATTATATAGAGAAGGAAAGGCAATTGATTGATATTTTGTGAACGCTCGCATATTCACGCAAAATCTCGCAATGATTTTCACTAATTATCTTAACTTTCATTCATCTCATGTATGCAAATTCTTACATTGTAGAATGAAATTCTCATTAAAACAATATCATTCCCAGACATTAGTGTTTATGTTTGTTGAAGTACTTCTGATTTCAAAATGTGTATACTGCAGCTAAAATAACAAATTATTATGAGACAATTTACTTCAAAATTTAATATCTAATCTAAGATTACTTAAAACTTACATTTTATGTACATTTTTTATACAAAAAAATGGATGCCTGTAAATTATGAATTATTAATTTGCCAAATAATTAATCCTTTAAGTGCTATTTCATCAACAGTTAGTCAGGAGATGCAAGTTTTCTATCCTTCTATACAAGTCCTTGGTTCTCACCTTAAGGTAAACCGTCTTAATGTTTTAGTAAGCTCATAATTACCTAATTAATATCTTCAGTACCATAAAGGACACCCAAGGACCCTCTAAGGGAAATACCTAGCTTTTATTTTTAGACATTATGGACTCTTTTGTGTAAGAAAATTTGTTTTTAAGTTTTATAACAACCTAATAACAACAACAAAATGGGATAAGGGAGATAACTCTCTTTTAATATTTTAAACAGAATTGTTGCCATTTTATATGAGAAAGTCCTATCTCACTTTAAGCTTGACATACATCAATCAATGAAACTTCACAACCTCAAAGTGCACTCAATGGGGCAAGGGAGATAACTCATTTTTAGATTTTAGACATAATTATGGCCCCTTTTACATTAGAAAATTTTGTTTTAAGTTTTATAACAAGTTCCCATCACATAACTACTTGTCTTACACAAATTAAACTCACATGTGTCTTCACTGTGTCTTGCAAGAGGACAAGAAGGGAGATTACTCCATTTCAAGTTGAAAAAAAACAACTGGTGGCGGTGTGTTCCAGATTTGTGTCTTTGTTGCTGTCAAAATATCTGATGTGAATTACTGTTAGATTTTAATAAACTAAAATTCAGAGAAAGTTCTTAGTGATATCTTTCTCTGCAGAGGGGGTAGGAATTCTTAGAATGATGCTCATTTTGTCATTTTTTGGTCACGTTCGTTATTGTTATAACCTTACCCTGTGTGGTTCCAGGGTGCCAAATTAGTGTTGGCAAGAATAGAACCACTTTTGCTCATATAGGTACATTGTAAAAAGGTGACAGATTAAAATTTGCTGAAATTCTTAAGTTCTGCAGGTATATAATATTACAATGTGTTCCAAGGCTGTTGAATGCCATAAGATAGTATGATTAAGGCATAAAGCAATAACTTTAATGGTGTTAATTGTTAACGAGTTGACGATTAATGAAATAACATTGATAAAATTTACTAACGTGATTGAAAGGTATATTATTATTGCAACCGATAAGATGTCTCAGATTCCTGTACATGTATCTGAGGAGTTCTTTTACTAGTAAAACTTGTGGCCATATAACATGTTATAATTTAAACTACTTTATTTTACATTGATTGTGAGACAAATGTTTATAACTTAGACAAATACCGCTCGAAGTCTTTCTGGGTTGAACAGACTAATACTTAGTGACATATGCAGATAAAGTGTTTTACTTGCTCAAAGTCACTGCATACAGTCATGGCGGGGGATCCAACCCGTGATCCAACGTGTTAAAAATGGTGTTGAATCTCATTAAAAACTTAAACTAAAAATTTATATTTCTTCTAACGCACACATCTGATTGTCAATTCAGGATCCACCTGTTTAAATTCCCACCCGTTCACAGTTTCTATGACTTTGTTCTACAGAGCCTGTGTGGTTCCAGCTTAGAATAGAATCACTGTCGATCTCTGCAGTGGGGTAGGAATCCTCCGAATGGGTGTCATGTTCATTTTATCATTTTTTGTCCTTAGTGATGGCAAGAATAAGACCACTGTGGCTCATGCATGTTTAGGAAGTGACAATTTGAGTAATATGATAGAATTTGCTGAAACTCTGCAGTTCTGCAGGTATCAAGGTTCTAGGCTCATTCTGCATATTCATTTGTTGATGTATTTTTATAATCTGTATATTAATTTGTTGTTTTTTTGTACATGTAGAGTGAACCTGCAATCTTCCTTCCTGTTGGTGTCGAATAACCTTCAATGTGTTGGTACACCGTAAATCTTATTCATTCATTCATTTTTTTTTCAATTTAAATGTTAATATTATTGTTTTTGTAGATGGAGAGTGAACTTTAAATCTTCCATTCTTTTATTCAAATAAGGTCTTTTAATATTCTTTTTCAATGTTGACCAAATTTTCTGTGCATTATTTTCAATTACTGAACTCTCGCCATTTAGGATGCAGGTTCCAGCCTACCTTTGTTTTCTGTCTGTAAATTTTTCATTTGTCTTCCATTGCTGTTTATGTTCTGGGCTTCAGATAAGCCCTGTTGGTAGTCCATCGGACTATCATTATCAGGGTTGTGAATTTTAATCCCCGCCCTGGCCACAACTTTGCATCTCATTCATGCGGGAAAGTTATCATCAGTTACTTGCAGAGATGAGAGTGCTGATTGTCTGTTGGTCCTTGATGGTATAAAAATGACACTAAATGTTCAAATTCACTTGTTGCATTGGGGAATGGACTGATATTGAAACCTCTTTTAACCATTCACTTAATTTTGATAGAACTATATGATAAGAGATTTTGTAACAGATGCAGTTACTAAAAGTTGTGCTCTAGAATGCTGTTGTCCAAGGTTGTGGGTTCAAGCCCAGCTTGGTCCAGAAACTTTGTGTGAGAAATTTTGCCAGTTACTTGCAGTAGGATGGTGGTTAAATACTATTCTGAGGTCTTACTCCACCAATAAAACTGAATATGCCATATATAACCTGAATATATAATAATATAATTTGTTATGTGTTAAAAATGTAGTTTAAACTACAGTAAGTTCAGGAGCCATGGTCCTTTGGGTCCTTCCTCTGTGGTGAAGTATTTCATGGCATTGTCTCATTTATTTCTTAATGAGGAGGTCATGGGTTTGAGCCCTACTCAGTCAAAAACAACTTTTTTGTGAGAATATTTGTTACTTGGGAAGAATGCCAAGATGGTGTGTGGAGAATATGGCTAACACAGGTAATTTGCAATGTTTGAATTTGGTTATATAATGAATGACTACTAGTATTTTAAAATCATACGATCAATTTTAATAAAATTTGTTACAATGTAAATTGGATGCTGCTCTCTTGGTTGTATGCTTTTCATGACTGCCTTTTCCAGTATGACCGTCTTTATTCCAGTGGTACTGCCTTTAATCCAATATGGCCCATCTCTGATCCAATATGGGTTGAGTTACTGTTAAAAATAATCAAGTAAAAATATGTAGACTGGTTCAATATAATTATGTGGACTGGTTACTATATAATTGTTATATTTATGTAGACTGGTTACAATGTAATTACTATAATTATTCATAGCTTGTATAAACAAAATAATTAGGCTCCTACAACTAGTCAGATTATATTACGAATTGTTGTGAAATAGGAAGTAAGTGTGCTATGTTGTTATTTTGAGGTATATTATTGGTGCATTTTCAGTTTTATTTTGTTTCATTTACCTATGTGCTCATTTGTTTGTTCAGATATCAACTTTGTAAAGAATGTGTGTGTAATTAACTTACATAATAATAATAGAAGTAAATGTAGACCTATTGTATAACAACCATGTAATAATGACAATTTACAAGAAACAATAAAATGGTTCAATGTAAAATATAACTTGCTTTATCTCTTAATTTAATTTCCAGCTGTCTCTACTGTCGCCAGCAGCAGCAGTAAATGACCTCTAGTGTCGCCAGCATTAGCATTAAATGGCCACTGCTTTAATCAACAGTAGCAGTAAATAAACTGCTGTCGGCAGCGGTGGCGGTAAAGTGTCGCTGCCGACATAAACTGTTGTCGGCAGAGGTGGCGGTAAAGTGTCACTGCTGTCGGCAGCGGTAAAGTGCCACTGCTGTCGGTGGCGGTAAATGGCCACCGCTGTCGGCAGTGTAGGCGGTAAAGTGCCACTGCTGTCGGCAGCGATGGCGGTAAATGGCCACCGCTGTCGGCAGCGGTGGCGGTGAAGTGCCACTGCTGTCGGCAGCGGTGGCGGAAAATGGCCACCGCTGTCGGCAGCAGTGGCGGTAAAGTGCCACTGCTGTCGGCAGCGGTGGCGGTAAAGTGCCACAGCTGTCGGCAGCGGTGGCTGTTAAGTGCCACCGCTGTCGGCAGCGGTGGCGGTAAATTGCCACCTCTGTCGGCAGCGGTGGCGGTAAATGGCCACTGCTGTCGGCAGTGGTGGCGGTAAATGACCACCGCTGTCGGCAGCAGTGGCGGTAAATGGCCACAGCTGTCGACAGCGGTGGCGGTAAAGTGCCACAGCTGTCGGCAGCGGTGGCTGTTAAGTGCAACCGCTGTCGGCAGCGGTGGCGGTAAATGGCCACCTCTGTCGGCAGGGGTAGCGGTAAATGGCCACTGCTGTCGGCAGTGGTGGCGGTAAATGACCACCTCTGTCGGCAGCGGTGGCGGTAAATGGCCACCGCTGTCGGCAGTGGTGGCAGTAAATGGCCACCGCTGTCGGCAGCGGTGGCTGTAAATGGCCACCGCTAAATGGCCACCGCTGTCGGCAGCGGTGGCGGTAAATGGCCACCGCTGTCGGCAGCGGTGGCGGTAAATGGCCACCGCTAAATGGCCACCGCTGTCGGCAGCGGTGGCGGTAAATGGCCACCTCTGTCGGCAGCGGTGGCGGTAAATGGCCACCTCTGTCGGCAGCGGTGGCGGTAAAGTGCCACTGCTGTCGGCAGCGGTGGCGGTAAATGGCCACCGCTAAATGGCCACCGCTGTCGGCAGCAGTGGCTGTAAATGGCCACCGCTGTCGGCAGCGGTGGCTGTAAATGGCCACTGCTGTCGGCAGCGGTGGCTGTAAATAGCCACTGCTGTCGGCAGCGGTGGCTGTAAATGGCCACTGCTGTCGGCAGCGGTGGCTGTAAATAGCCACTGCTGTCGGCAGCGGTGGCTGTAAATGGCCACTGCTGTCGGCAGCGGTGGCGGTAAATGGCCACCGCTAAATAGCCACCGCTGTCGGCAGCGGTGGCGGTAAATGGCCACCTCTGTCGGCAGCGGTGGCGGTAAATGGCCACCTCTGTCGGCAGCGGTGGCGGTAAATTGCCACCTCTGTCGGCAGCGGTGGCGGTAAATGGCCACTGCTGTCGGCAGCGGTGGCTGTAAATGGCCACTGCTGTCGGCAGCGGTGGCGGTAAATGGCCACCGCTGTCGGCAGCGGTGGCGGTAAATGACCACCGCTGTCGGCAGCGGTGGCGGTAAATGGCCACCGCTGTCGGCAGCGGTGGCGGTAAATGGCCACCACTGCCAGCAGCAGTGGCTGTAAATGGCCACCGCTGTCGGCAGCGGTGGCGGTAATTGGCCACTGCTGTCGGCAGCGGTGGCTGTAAATGGCCACTGCTGTCGGCAGCGGTGGCTGTAAATGGCCACTGCTGTCGGCAGCGGTGGCTGTAAATGGCCACTGCTGTCGGCAGCGGTGGCTGTAAATGGCCACTGCTGTCGGCAGCGGTGGCTGTAAATGGCCACTGCTGTCGGCAGCGGTGGCGGTAAATGGCCACCGCTAAATGGCCACCACTGCCAGCAGCAGTGGCTGTAAATGGCCACTGCTGTTGGCAGCGGTGGCTGTAAATGGCCACTGCTGTCGGCAGCGGTGGCTGTAAATGGCCACTGCTGTCGGCAGCAGTGGCTGTAAATGGCCACCACTGCCAGCAGCAGTGGCTGTAAATGGCCACTGCTGTCGGCAGCGGTGGCTGTAAATAGCCACTGCTGTCGGCAGCGGTGGCTGTAAATGGCCATCGCTGTCGGCAGCTGTGGCTGTAAATGGCCACTGCTGTCGGCAGCGGTGGCTGTAAATGGCCACCACTGCCAGCAGCAGTGGCTGTAAATGGCCACTGCTGTCGGCAGCGGTGGCTGTAAGTGGCCACTGCTGTCGGCAGCGGTGGCGGTAAATGGCCACTGCTGTCGGCAGCAGTGGCTGTAAATGGCCACTGCTGTCAGCAGCGGTGGCTGTAAATGGCCACTGCTGTCGGCAGCGGTGGCGGTAAATGGCCACTGCTGTCAGCAGCGGTGGCTGTAAATGGCCACCGCTGTCGGCAGTGGTGGCGGTAAATGGCCACCACTGCCGGCAGCAGTGGCTGTAAATGGCCACCACTGCCGGCAGCGGTGGCTGTAAATGGCCACCGCTGTCGGCAGCGGTGGCTGTAAATGGCCACCGCTGTCGGCAGCGGTGGCTGTAAATGGCCACCGCTGTCGGCAGCGGTGGCTGTAAATGGCCACCGCTGTCGGCAGCGGTGGCTGTAAATGGCCACCGCTGTCGGCAGCGGTGGCTGTAAATGGCCACTGCTGTCGGCAGCGGTGGCTGTAAATGGCCCTCGCTGCTGGCAGCAGTGGCTGTAAATGGCCATCGCTGTCAGCAGCGGTGGCTGTAAATGGGCACCGCTGTCGGCAGCGGTGGCTGTAAATGGCCACCACTGCCGGCAGCGGTGGCTGTAAATGGCCACTGCTGTCGGCAGCGGTGGCTGTAAATGGCCACCGCTGTCGGCAGCGGTGGCTGTAAAGTGCCACAGCTGTCGGCAGCGGTGGCTGTAAATGGCCATCGCTGTCGGCAGCGGTGGCTGTAAATGGCCACCACTGCCAGCAGCGGTGGCTGTAAATAGCCACCACTGCCGGCAGCAGTGGCTGTAAATGGCCACCACTGCCAGCAGCGGTGGCTGTAAATGGCCACTGCTGTCGGCAGCAGTGGCTGTAAATGGCCATCGCTGTCGGCAGCGGTGGCTGTAAATGGCCGCCACTGCCAGCAGCAGTGGCTGTAAATGGCCACTGCTGTCGGCAGCGGTGGCTGTAAATGGCCACTGCTGTCGGCAGCGGTGGCGGTAAATGGCCACCACTGCCAGCAGCAGTGGCTGTAAATGGCCACTGCTGCCAGCAGCGGTGGCTGTAAATGGCCACCGCTGTCGGCAGTGGTGGCTGTAAATAGCCACTGCTGTCGGCAGCGGTGGCTGTAGATGGCCACTGCTGTCGGCAGCGGTGGCGGTAAATGGCCGCCACTGCCAGCAGCAGTGGCTGTAAATGGCCACTGCTGTCGGCAGCGGTGGCTGTAAATGGCCACTGCTGTCGGCAGCGGTGGCGGTAAATGGCCACCACTGCCAGCAGCAGTGGCTGTAAATGGCCACTGCTGCCAGCAGCGGTGGCTGTAAATGGCCACCGCTGTCGGCAGCGGTGGCTGTAAAGTGCCACAGCTGTCGGCAGCGGTGGCTGTAAATGGCCATCGCTGTCGGCAGCGGTGGCTGTAAATGGCCACCACTGCCAGCAGCGGTGGCTGTAAATAGCCACCACTGCCGGCAGCAGTGGCTGTAAATGGCCACCACTGCCAGCAGCGGTGGCTGTAAATGGCCACTGCTGTCGGCAGCAGTGGCTGTAAATGGCCATCGCTGTCGGCAGCGGTGGCTGTAAATGGCCACTGCTGTCGGCAGCGGTGGCTGTAAAGTGCCACAGCTGTCGGCAGCGGTGGCTGTAAATGGTCATCGCTGTTGGCAGCGGTGGCTGTAAATGGCCACCACTGCCGGCAGCGGTGGCTGTAAATGGCCACTGCTGTCGGCAGCAGTGGCTGTAAATGGCCATCGCTGTCAGCAGCGGTGGCTGTAAATGGCCACTGCTGTCGGCAGCGGTGGCTGTAAATGGCCACTGCTGTCGGCAGCATTGGCTGTAAATGGCCACTGCTGTCGGCAGCGGTGGCGGTAAATGGCCACCACTGCCAGCAGCAGTGGCCATTTACAGCCACTGCTGCTGGCAGTGGTGGCTGTAAATAGCCACTGCTGTCGGCAGCGGTGGCTGTAGATGGCCACTGCTGTCGGCAGCGGTGGCGGTAAATGGCCACCACTGCCAGCAGCAGTGGCTGTAAATGGCCACTGCTGTCGGCAGCGGTGGCTGTAAATGGCCACCGCTGTCGGCAGCGGTGGCGGTAAATGGCCACCACTGCCAGCAGCAGTGGCTGTAAATGGCCACTGCTGTCGGCAGCGGTGGCTGTAAATAGCCACTGCTGTCGGCAGCGGTGGCTGTAAATGGCCATCGCTGTCGGCAGCGGTGGCTGTAAATGGCCACTGCTGTCGGCAGCGGTGGCTGTAAATGGCCACCGCTGTCGGCAGCGGTGGCGGTAAATGGCCACCGCTGCCGGCAGCAATGGCTGTAAATGGCCACTGCTGTCGGCAGCGGTGGCTGTAAATGGCCACTGCTGTCGGCAGCGGTGGCTGTAAATGGCCACCGCTTTTGGCAGCGGTGGTGGTAAATGGCCACCACTGCCAGCAGCAGTGGCTGTAAATGGCCACCACTGCCGGCAGCGGTGGCTGTAAATGGCCACCACTGCCGGCAGCGGTGGCTGTAAATGGCCACTGCTGTCGGCAGCGGTGGCTGTAAATGGCCACTGCTGTCGGCAGCAGTGGCTGTAAATGGCCATCGCTGTCGGCAGCGGTGGCTGTAAATGGCCACCGCTGTCGGCAGCGGTGGCTGTAAATGGCCACCGCTGTCGACAGCTGTGGCTGTAAATGGCCACTGCTGTCGGCAGCGGTGGCGGTAAATGGCCACCACTGCCAGCAGCGGTGGCTGTAAATGGCCACTGCTGTCGGCAGCGGTGGCTGTAATTGGCCACCGCTGTTAGCAGCGGTGGCTGTAAATGGCCACCGCTGTTAGCAGCGGTGGCGGTAAATGGCCACCGCTGTCAGCAGTGTTGGCTGTAAAGTGCCACTGCTGTCGGCAGCGGTGGCGGTAAAGTGCCACAGCTGTCGGCAGCGGTGGCGGTAAATGGCCACCGCTGTCGGCAGCGGTGGCGGTAAATGAACACCACTGTCGGCAGCGTTGGCTGTAAAGTGCCACTGCTGTGGTAGCGGTGGCGGTAAAGTGCCACAGCTGTTGGCAGCGGTGGCTGTAAATGGCCACCGCTGTCGGCAGCGGTAGTGGTAAATTGCCACCACTGTCGGCAGTGGTGGCTGTAAATGGCCACTGTACGAAATTTGACGTAAACGAAGTGTAAAATAAAACGTAAACTGGGCGTATATTTCGGGAAATATGGAAAAATAACCAGGCGTCAAAAGAACTAGGCGTAAACAAGGAATGTGTCTCTGGACATGAATGTCCTCGCTGTAAGCTTTAATACAAGCTTTAGTGCATATGGCTTCTTATTCTTTACCACAAAATGTCAATGAAACAGTGTGTGGACAATATAAAAAATTTGTATGTAACTAATTCTTACTAACTACATCCTAGAATATAATACTATAATAATAAACAACGAAGTCATATGGTCAGATAAGCTTTGAAGCCTGTGACTAGGCTTCTGTTTCATCATCAACACCACCATTATCATCATCAACAATATCATCACCAACATCATTAACAACACCATTGTCAACAGCAACAACAACATCAGCACCATCATCATTAACACCACCATCATCATCACCATCGTCAACAACACCATTTTATCATCATCACCATTATCAGCAACAACAATTTCAGCATCATTATCATCAACACCAACACCATCATCATCATAATTTTGTCAAGTCTTACTAAATACTTAAAAACTTGACTATTTTTACCGGTTATGTATATATTGTTTAACTAATGTCAATGAAACAGTGAGTGAATGCAGTTTTTTCTGGAGGCAAGTCTAATATCTTGATTAACTGTATGCTTTTCTTTAATTTAATTTTAGTAAGTATTTAAGTAAATATTTAAATATATTGGTGAAACAAAAGCAAGGAGCTAGGAACATTAATGAACTTCTATTAAATCTAACAAATATAATATGATTTTTATTTGTTAACATTTTATTATACATGTTTCATTAAATATTCATTTCTTTGAAAAATAGGTTGGTCTCTACTGGTGTTCAGGGGTCATAATATGTTGTCAAAGGTTGCATATTCTAATAACAATGTAGCTGCTCTGATGGTCAGAAATTGAACGCAACAATGAATTATAGTAATTCTTAAAACATTCATAGCAGCTCTATAAAAAGGCAATCAAGATAAACATTCACCATAAACTTCCACTTTTGAAACATCTATTATTAAAATCCCTGCATCCTTTATAGAATATTGCTACATATTCCTTAACACTAAATTATGTTATTATTATAAACTTCTTATCCTTTCTTCCAAATACATTCATTTAAATTGGCGAATTTTTCAAAAGAAAATAAATAGGAATGAACACAAAGCTGTTTCTCCTTGAATGAAACATTTAAATTCTGCGGATATGTAGGTCAAGATAACATGCTGGTCATTTACTGGCCAGTTTTTATCAATGACTAGATCTATGGGGGTTACTGAGGTTATTTAACACATTTTCAGGACTGTTTAACAGCAAATGCTGCTGGTTGTATGGTTATAGATGAACAACCCCCCTTCTTGTACCTTTCTGCAGGAGTATTATGACTTGTGTGTACAACTATTTGCACTCCAAAATGATCAAAACCTGAATGACATATTGTATTATAATGAAGGCAATAATAGGTTCTATGTTAAACAAAACAAAGGTGACTTAAATGTCATGTTTAATCGTCATTTCCATGATATTTTCTACCAAAAATATATATGTACGAGTTTTTTTCATAATTTTGAAAAAATATATATTAAAGTATGATTATATTTCTTTTCTTTTTTTTTTATTAGATAATCTTTGTGTCTTAGGATATAAATGTGCAATGTATGTTAATAAGATAATACAACTTGTAATTATTATTTTCCTTTTTAAATCTTAAATCTTGAAAGCTACACTATACATAATAATACAGAAAATAAAAAGGATTGGGAGGCATGACAATTAAGGGGTGGGCGGGGATGATAACTAACTACTGCTTAGTGGAATAATATAAATAATTCTTCACATATCTTTCGCGTCATTGCATTTTATTTGCAAGTACACATTTATTTACACTGTTCAAAGAGTTGAGTGAGTAACTCTAAGACAGTTTGTCATTCTGAAAGTTCAACAGGGGGTTTGAATTTTTGACATCTCTTGATAAGTTTCATATCTCAGATAGTTTCAATTTATGTCCTAATACTTAATACCACAGTGTAAAAGGAGCTAAAGGCTGGTACGCTTTGGTGAAAATTCTAAGTTCATTTTTAACAGATACAAGTGGCTGGCTGGTAGAATTACGCCTGGCTGACAGAATTATGCTTGAAAGCAACACTATACATAATAATACAGAAAATAAAAAGGATTGGGAGGCATGACAATTAAGGGGTGGGCGGGGATGATAATTAACCAACTAACTACGGCTTAGTGGAATAATGTAAATAATTGTTCACATATCTTTCGCGTCATTGCATTTTATTTACAAGTACACATTTATTTACACTGTTCAAAGAGTTGAGTGAGTAACTCTAAGACAGTTTGTCATTCTGAAAGTTCAACAGGGGGTTTGAATTTTTGACATCTCTTGATAAGTTTCATATCTCAGATAGTTTCAATTTATGTCCTAATACTTTATACCACAGTGAAAAAGGAGTTAAAGGCTGGTACACTTTGGTGAAAATTCTAAGTTCATTTTTAACAGATACAAGTGGCTGGCTGGTAGAATTACGCCTGGCTGACAGAATTATGCTTCGTTGTCAAAAGTTGCGCCTGGATTCCAGAGATTACGCCTTATAATTATGGTTGCATTGGTAAAGAGATTATGTGTCCTGCTCCTTTTCTCCTGGTTTGGGACACTTAACTATCATTTCCGCTAGGTTTCTGCTTCCAAACCAGGCGGATTACGCTTGATAATTTTGTACGGGCAGTAGCGGCAAAATGGTAAAAAGCAGAGAATTCCATCCATATTGAACGCTTACTAAACTTTAACGTCATTCAAAATTTCCCTGAAGCAACTGAGTAATTATCGTGCTTAAACCCATCAGGGCCTTCTATATAACGGACCAAATCAATAATGTTTGCAGAACTTGTAGCCCAACCCTCTTGCTTACATGTGTTTGTAAACATTTATAGGTATACTACTGTTGTAATATAATTGTATGACAATTAGCAATAAATATGTTTCAACTATTAAACCCAATTTTTGTCGTAAAAAAAATTCAAACCGTCCATGAAAACAATGACAAACTGTCTTGTCTTTAGTTTCCAATTTAATCAAATCAAAAAGCCGATCAAATAATCAAACGTAATTATAATCATAATAAAAAATATATAAACAAACGGCACACACTCCAATCTCAATTTAACCTGATCAAAAAGTCCGATCAAACCTATTTAATATTTTTTGTCGTAATACAAACAAACAACAAACAAACCTCAAACTGTCCAATCTTTAATTCCAATTTTATTTAAGTAACTGATGATCCTTTTATCGTAATAAAACAAATAGCAAACATGTCAATTTATTCCATCCAAACAATGATCAAACGTTGATATATAATTGGGGTTAAAGTGTTTTATCTCTATAACTTGTTATCCAACAATTATCGGCTTTTACCACGAGACACTGCAGTATTTGGCCTCTGGTTATTTTTAGTACGTTGCTTCGGAGATCAACAATTTTACACTTACACATTTGTCACGTGCACAAAACATGATGCTGAAATTTCACACGTGGTGTGGTAAAGGATATTTGTTGAAATTTGATTGATTTTAAGCGGTCGCTGGTCGCAGAGAGCAAATGGTCGCTTATTGCATGTGTAATTGTGAATGAAATTTGGTGGGGGGATTTAATGTGGTCGCTTACATCAGGGGGGTCGCTTATAACAAGTGGTCGCTACTGCAAGTTTGACTGTATTTAGACGATTAAACCCGAATCAAGAGAAAAAAACGTTTTACAGACTAGGTCGAAGATTTATCTAATTCCGCGATAAACTTTGTTAACAAACGTTTTTATCAATAAGATTTTAAAGAAGTATCGACACATTTCTTGCTCGCAACATTCATACATCATTCAACAAATCGTAAATCATTTTTGATCAAGTTTTATGCTATTCAAACATTAAAAGCAAGACAAGAACACAGTCACATGCCCCTTTTCATTCCCCCATGTGTAAATTTATTCGAGTGCCGTAGGTTCCTGCGTTTCACAAAATAACTCGACGTATTTCTCCGTAGTGTGTTAAAATTTTGATCAACATTTAAAATGAAAGCATTTTCAGAAAATATGTTTACATTCTGCATTATTTGAGCCAACTTGGATTTTAGTTTTGTTTTAATAGGTATTCGATCAAGCTGGAAATTGGACTTACACAACATCTGGAGTAAGCGGCCAACACTAGCCATTTGATCTTTGTAAATTCACGTGCTTGCGTACTGTGAATGGACACCTCGATAGCGACTACAATTGTGGCTCATTTGCACGTGCTTCACGACAGCAGCGTGATTGATTTTCTAGTCAACTAAATGTAATTTTTGAAATATACGTGATTTTACTGTCCAGTCTTTTAATTAAATGTACCGATATATTCTTAATATTGTGGTATATTTTAAAATGTAGTGAGGGTTAATTCAGAAACGTACTTTCGGTGGATGTTGTTGTTGTTTGGTGTTTAGCGTGGCTTTCAACATTTTTATTCAGTCATATTTCGACGATGTCTAATTGAGACAGTTTTCTGAGCGCTGCCACACTGCAGTATAATGCCGCAGACACTTTGCATGTTAAACTTACACATCTAAGATTTTTTCATTAAAACATCACCTCGATAGTATAGAATATTCATTTCATGAACCAGAAAAAGACATTTTCTTATGAAACGGATGCCTTAAAAATATCAGTGTGAGATGAAGCGTATGTGAAACGTGATTGTTTAAATGATATAAACAGTATAAATACGCAATTTATCACATATTTGTGACATAATTAATGCAAGTCTCGATAATTTTCTCTGATAAATGGCCAGGGTGTAATTGTACAACTTAAAAGTAAAGTGTTTGTTTATTACAATGTCGTCCCTGTTGAAAGGACCAGCCACACTGGGCTTATGAGACACCTTTATGCTGTACACAGATTCTTCCCGAAAGCTATTAGGTCAGGTTGTTAGACACTTGGTACCCGTCAATGTAACCAGCTGCCGGGTGATCCAACCTTCAATCTCCCGCTTCTGAGGTGGATGACTTAACCACTAGGCCACGGGTAACGGTACAACTGCATAATAGGGATATTAAAAAAGTGCCAACAATTATAGGGGTATATCGATGTTTTTAATCGGGATTACCGCCGTTTTCAAAACATTTCACATTATAAATGGTATATCCAGAATATTAGTGGAGGAAGACCTTAGGATGAATCTGAATAGAACCACCGCTCTTTCGCAGGATAGACGAAGTAGCTGTGGTTTATTTCTGGATATATTCCAGAAAATCATATACAACAAAGTCTAGACTTTTACATACATATATTGTATTAACTGTCTAGATGTCAATACTTTAATCAAAACACTATGAGTGCTGAAGGCCTGGGGCTGCAGATGGCTCGGTGGAGAAATAGGTTAGACGTTATTCAAAATTCTGCTCCAAGCAGCATTGAGTTTTCAAAATTATCAATTTTCAATAAAACTTCAATTATGTTTCTTACATAAAAATGTAAAGAGAATTCAAATCGAATAATAAATGAAAATATCCAAGGGTACCGTTAGGTTTTAAAAGCAAAACATTGTGTAAATTTAATCGCAATGACCGGCTCAGTTCAAATGTCTGTATCTCATTTATTTGATAATATATTTCAACTATCTTTTCAGTTTCGGAAACAAGATACTTAAGGCATTCTAAACATATAAACAGTATAAAATTTAATAAATAAAGACGTTAATATGCATCGCCATCTATCTTTTCTTTATTTAATTTGTGTTCGTTAATTTTATTTGTTTGTTGTAATTTTTTTTTGTACATTTATGTTCTTAGTTTAACAACAAGAATGTAAAACGAACCATATAAATGTAAAAAAATGTAAAATGTAAAATTTAACACCATATGTGTACACATTGTAAATTTGAACAAGAAACAAGAGCTGTACAATATTGAAACGCTTGGCCTTCCATAGTGTAACACTAACCATTCTAAACGGCCAGGACTATTTGTTGTTAACTACCAGAGGTAGGTTGTTAGACGCCGCCTACTTTGAGAAACCACGCCTCTCGCTCTTTAATACTGGAGATAAAAATTAGAGAGAAAATGGCGGCCGATGTGCAACCCGCCACCTTAACGGATCATTTTTTTTGTTAAAAATGAAGAAAAGCTTAACAATTTTATAGACCAGTAGCAATTGAAAGGCCACTGGAAGTTTGTTACATTTAAATGAAGATATATTATTTCAAGAGGTGTTGTAAACTAATGGATATAATTATTATGTATAAAATATATTGCATGAGTTTTCAAAATACTACATAAAATTGAAGATATTGGTTACCCTGAACTATTCATGTATTTACTATTGCTACAACACAGCACATAGAAGCCTCGAATGCTAAGCTTACATCATGTACAGGTGATCGCTTGCCTGTGCTAGGAAAAGTACATTTGCACTGCAGATATCAAGACCGATCTGTTAATGCAGAGTTCTGTATAGTATAAAGTTCTGCACGCCAACTGCTAAGCCTCAAAACATCATTAGATCTAGGATTAATCATGTTGACCTACTCAATGTCAATGTCAAGACTGACCGAGATAAGGCCACTGTGCTCCTTGAGTACAATGAATTGTTTCACGGTATTGGGTTATTGCCAGGAGCATGCTCATTGCATTTAAAGGACAATGCTGTCCCAGTTGTATCTTTTGATATATGGACGCACACGCGCATAGCATGACCAAAATCTCCGAAACACCCTTGACAAAGCAAAGCAAGCGGGTTTACACTTTAACCCAGATAAAATGGTTATAGCATCCACAGAGATCCTGAGAAGATTAGTGCTATTCTCAACATGAAAACCCCATGTAATCATTCTGAGATAGAAACACTGCTGGGTATGATCACATACTTGACCAAATTAGCACCAAATCTGGCCGACATTACAAGTCCCATGCGAGCACTGTTACGTAAAGACGTAGAGTTTCAATGGGATTGTGCACAGACTGACGCTTTCCACAAGGTAAAAACGGTAATCACACAAGCCCCTGTGCTTAGCTTTTATGACCCAAAGAAACCAATAAGGTTGCAAGTGGATGCTTCCTCCAAAGGGCTTGGAATTTGTTGCTTTCAAGACAGAAAGCCAATTGCTTATGTGTCCCAAGACGTTGACGCCGACAGAGACAGGATATGCTCAAATAGAAAAGAAAATGCTGGCAATTCTATTTGGATGCACTAGATTTAAACATTACATTTACGGACAGCGCACAGTTGTTGAATCGACTGTAAACCAATTGAGTCAATAATGAAAAAGCCCCTGTGTAGTGCCCCTCCAAGGTTAAGCCGACTTCTGTTACAATTACAAAACTTTAAACTTGCTGTAATACACTGCAGAGGTAAGAACATTCCGCTTGGAGATGCTCTCAGCGGAATTATGTAACAGATACATTCCCAGACTTGATTGAAGGCCTGGACTCGCACGTACACACTGTACTGAAATCGTTACCTGTGAGCAATTCGAAAATAAAACAGATTTAAGACGCTACCCGTAATGACAATCAATTAAGGCATTGTCAAAAGTCATTTTAAAAGGATGGTCTGAAAACAGACAGAAATGTTCACAAACAATATTAGAATATTGGAACCACAGAGAAGAATTGTCTTTTAAAAACGACATTGTTTTTAATCAATCAATTTTCAATGTCAGACTGTCTCATTAGTATGTATATCGAAATATTCTAGATACAGAGAATTGTTAAATTAAAAAACAGCTGAGTTAATTATGTATTAATTCTTAAATGTGAAACAGAAATAAATTAGGTTACATTTACTACTTTTTTTTGCATAACATGTTGTAACACTCTGCTGTAATATTTAATCAGATCTGGACAGCCTTCAAGCGCATACAGTCTATTTTGAGGACAAAGGGTCATGCGAAAAACTTTGGACCTGACATCCTGTATGATGGGTGTCCTTTTGTTGTGCTGGGCAACGAGGTGAGGGAATGTCACAATGAACATTTAAGAGCATAAAAGCAGGTTTGTAATCAGTTTGCATTTTAAAATACTTACTTCAGGATTATCCATAAAATAAGCATATTAATAAATACACACATTATTAGTCCCCTACTGGTTAAAAACTTGTTTCATGGTCTACAGGATAGCTTAATTTTGTTGGTCCGCCCCAACGAAGGGAATTAAATGTAACCTTTGTCAATCCGTCCATCTGTTCATTTGTTCATCTGGTAAAAATGTGGTTTCTGATGATGATCAATAGCTTCTGAAGATGTCTATGTATTAAAACTGATATTTTGCATGTACCTGTATAATTATAAGATACAGGTCAAGTTCTATATTTCAGTCAATTTTTACAAGAGTTCTAGTTCCTTTTGAATTTAAATTTTGGTAAAATAATTAGTTTATGTTGTTTTAACATACACAGTATTATACTGTACCCTGCCCTTTTTCTACTTAAGAATCCAATCAGCCCTAATGCTGTGTTGTTAAAGAATAGAATAATTTATATTTTTCATATTCATGTCTCAGAAACTCTGTTGCTTTTTTTATATTGATTCAGTGAAGGACACCGGTATGCTATAAATCTATAGACTGACCTGACAAACTGCTGTTAGCCTGGTAACATCAGCCACTACTTAAATGATAATACCATAATATTAATCGTTTCGCTGCTACAGCCTTCACTGTCATTACTGGAACTCTAAAATCTATACAATTATAAAAATATATTTGCAGACTGAATCAACCTGTGATCTCCATGGTTAATCGATTAAAAAGCGGACAATAGTGAGAACAACAAAAAACAGGAATGTCCTGCCAAAATAAGAATTCCGAGAGTTTTACAATTTCCAGAATATCAGGTAAAATTTAATTTTGATTCTTGGCAGATGGATTACATCTTATGCTCATTATGATATTATAGGGGTAGTGGGGGAGCATATAGAGGTCTCTTTCATATTAAACTTTCTTTTCAGCTCTTCTGTTGTACTTCACTAATGATTTACACCAATCTTGACTAAAAATTATCAGTCTGAAGTCTAGTTGTTCATAATTATCATCACTGAATTTCAATCTATTGGCAGAGTTATGACACTTTATTTTGAATGGTAACTCTTGTCAGGTCTTCTCCTAAGCCTCTCAACTGACTTTCACCAAAATTGCTAGGGATAATCATTATGAAGACCACTTCTGCATTCCGGTCCATCAATTGTTAGCAGGTTATGGCCCTTATTAACTCTTTAGTGGTAAGTCAAAACACTTTCTGGTCAGCTGTACTCATGTTAAACTTGTCAGAAAGTATCAGTAGGATGTCTAGTTGCACATATCATTGTCATGTTCAAGTCCATTAACTTCTGGTGGATGTATGACTGTTTTATTATTTTTTAATGGTAAATGTTGTCTGCATTACTCTTCCCATACTTTGCACATTTTATTCATCATTTCACTTTTAATGTTTTTATACCCTCGCCCCTACCACCCCAATTTTTGGGGTGGCATACAGTAATCGAAGTGTCCCTCCCTCCATCCCATATTTCCTGTCCGACCCGTAACTTTGTTCTGTATTGATGGAATTTATTAATACTTGCTACAAATGATCAACAGAATATGACGATGAGTCGTGCCATAGACCTACACCCATACCTCACAAGGTCAAGGTCACACTTTGAGTTTGTTTGACAACACTTTGAGTAGATGTGAGATTTCATGTTGGCAGCATATTATAGTAATCATATTTTCCATCCATTGTTCACAAAATAATATAAATTATCATTTTTATCTTTTATATTTAAAAATAAGCATTGCGTAAAATTTTAAGGAATAAAATGCTCTTTAGAAGAAGAAAAGCTTATCTGGAGCACTGGGGATGTTTATAACTATTAAATGTAGGGAGAGGTTAGGATGAAATTAATGCTTTCAGGTAAAATATCATTTAAATGAACAAAGTTTTATAACTGATTAAATCGATGTAAAGGTAATGTGACTGGGCAGAATATAATGTTATTTATCTCCAAGCATTGTTTTAAACTTTATTATTTTTCATTGATTGCGAATCAAGTTCTTGCAACTTGCATAATGTGCTTAAATTCTTCCTGGGTAGAACCAGTACTAAACATCTGCGGATAAAGTGTCTTATTGAGTGTTGCTCAAGGATCCATCTCATAGGTAGCTGTGCCGGAGGATCAAATCTACAATTCCCTGATGTTGAATCCAATGCTCTACCACCTGGTATATGGTTTAGAGTAGTTATTAAGATAATATAAAGGAAAACTATTTTTAAGTACAAAAAAAATACAAACAATTATTATCATTTACAAGCAGCTTAAAAGGAAATTGTTAATACTGTTCCAAATCATATCTCTTTATTATCTTATAATGCAAAATGTTTGTTATATGCATTTGTATTCAACTAATACCATAATATAAGCATGTATGTATAATATGTATGTATGATACCAATTAATACACATAAGCAATAAGCAGACTTGAGAGCAGTTCATTTACCGATAGTTTGCTGTTTATAGTCTGCCAGTTGACAAATGAATTATCAAAAACATTCATGATCTTGTTGCAGATGGAATAAAAGAAACACAGCAGATAAGGCACCACCTGGATATGTGGCGGAGCAGTTTCCTGAAGTGCCAATTGAAAGGAGCAACAGATGTTTTTTCCAACCAACCGTGATATTAGAAATCATGTCAACTTATGAGTTGCTTCAACCAGGTATTCTTTTGTTTACTAAAATGTTTATTTCTTTTCCATATAAGTTTATTACTTCTCCGTATAAGTTTATTTCTTCTCCATATAAGTTTATTACTTCCCTATATAAGTGTATTACTTCCATATAAGTTTATTACTTCTCCATATAAGTTTATTTCATCTCTATATAAGTTTATTACTTCCCTATATAAGTTTATTACTTTCCTATATAAGTTTATTACTTTCCTATATAAGTTTATTTCTTCTCTATATAAGTTAATTACTACTCCATATAAGTTTATCACTTTTCCATATAAGTTTATTGCTTCCCCATATAAGTTTATTTCTTCCATATAAGTTTATTTACTTCTCCATATAAGTTTACGTCTTCCATTTACATATATTACTTCTCCATATAAAAGTACACATTATGTTGCCTTAGTGAACACCAGTATATGTCCATCCATCACACTTTCCTTTTCAAAACTAATCTAACTAAACTTCTAATCACAATGCGGCAATACTAAGTAAGAAGTAACTATATGAAGTATTGTTACACATAGTGTGGTTACGAGTGCTGGTAATCATCAAATTATGTTGGAGTTGTCCTCTTCTCTTCTTCAGAAGGCTGTGAATTACTTTGTAATTATGGTCAATTTCCATGATTCTGTGTGTTCATCATAGGAAATGACCAACTATATTCAGCCCATATGAGAGTTTCAAGGTTTAGTCCTATAAATTGTAGCATAATGAGGATAAAACACAAGTTCACAAGTTATAATAAGTTCAATCTAAAGTCATCACAAGTCTTATTCAAAGTCATCACAAGTCTTATTCAAAGTCATCACAAGTCTTATTCAAAGTTATTACAAGTTCAATTTCCAAAGTTATCACAATTTCTAAAGTTATTACAAGTTCAATTTCTGAAGTTATCATAAGTTCCATTTCTAATTTAATTGATCATAGCGACATAATCTAATTTAGTTTCAGCAAACATACAAGGCGTAAATGTATTAAAAAACTGACTCCCCGCATTGGTGAAAATGGGTTTCTCTTCTTAATGAGACGTTTTGATAAATGGGTCAAATGAAGCAGTATTCTATGTTGTTGTTTTTTTATGCAAGTTTTTATTTGTGTAAGATTTAGTTTATTATAGAAATCCAATCTACTCTATATTGGATTCCCAACTTTGTTACAAAATTCATACATATAATATTAAAGGTATTTTTTGCTCCAGTTGAATTTTATCCTAACAACTGAGAAAAACTATTGAATTTTGTGGTCTACATTGTAACTTTGTGTGTGTGAATTTTGCCACACTATTAAAAAAAATATTTAAAATAGAGCATCTTTACATTTTACCATTTCTATTTTGCTTTACAGGTTCAGCAATGATGACCAGCAAAATCTTTGTATAAACTTAAGCAGTGGACAAAGGTTTTTCGAACAGATTGTTTCTTTTTCCGTCCTTTGTAAGTACCATTATCACTGGGTTAGCAGTAAGATATTTGTTTAGTTCGACTATCCTATGAATCAGTGAACTTTTGAAATTACTTATTTCTTTACATTGCCATTCCAAATGGTTCAATAAGAAGAAATATTCCCATTTCATTTTAAATTAATACACAACGTTCTTATATCAAAAGACGTTGTATGGGATTGTTATTCAATTGCTATTCTTTGCCTGAAAGTGATAAGAAATGTCAATGATGCCAGTACATGAAATGCATAGGATTGAAATTCAAAACCGCATGTAAAGTTTACCAGAGTTCTGTCTATTTTCAACTGCCTGCGAGAGATGTAGTGGAGGTTTAGATATCTAACTGTCAAAGGATTTATTTATTATCAAATAAACTTTGTGGATTCATGTGTAGATACTTTTATTTCTCATACATATACTTGTACAGAGGGCCACCTGTAACAGACATAATTGATATTGTAAGTAACAATTACAGGCCCTTTATAATTACCGGTATACACATACATTATAAGAATTAATTTACATACTAGTCATATCAAATACATCATCCCTAATAATACATCATACCTTAAACACTTATCTAGAATTACATGTCGACTACGTTTTATTGAAATGTTCGGCCAAACTGTTTTAAAACAGGTAACTTATAATTATACAATATTCCCATAATATCTTGTGATAGGGGTTGGTCTCAAAATTTGAATGAAACAATTTGTTGTTTTATTAAAACTAAATTAGACTTATCACATTCAACACGTAAGTGTATGAAGTATATTAATCCCTCGGTGTCTGTCAGTAATTTACAGAGGGGAAAGGTATTTATATGTGGCGCGAAAGTCAAAGGCTAGCGTGCAAGTCAACATGCAATGCTCATCCAGTCACATTCAGTTTTACGCAACATGTGACACATAACAAATATATACAGTGGACCTTATGTACGAAACCACAGCAACACGAAAGATAACTATAACATAGACAAGTAACGATAATCGCGGTAAAATTTATGCACAATAGCATATAGATTGAGAGAGATTGAAGGATCGACAATATATAATATTTAATATATTATTAACCCTGTGACATAACATTAAAAGGAAGCTTACAAGGGACTTGGTCACTATTACTGTCTCTTACATAAATACAATACCCAGTACATATCTTCCCCATATCCTTATTTGTCTTTCCTCGGAGCTTGTCAGATAACCAATATATATCCAAATGAAAGGAAAGGTAATAACTCTTACATCTTCACACTTGGATGTCTTTGTGGAAAGTTATTCATAAAACATGCCTTAATATTCTTATTCTAAAATATATTTTTCAGTTGTACTCCTGAAGATATTATACTGATGCATCAGCTCAGTCTATGGTTCGTACTCCAGACTGAGTTTCAAGGAAAATGCTTTCAAAGTATGGTCAGGAAGTTACACAAATGGATGCAGCATATAATACCATAAAATACGAGTTGCCCTTGTTTTTTGTGTGTTTGTCTGCTCCAATGATGGCTACGTTATAGTGCTTCCTTTATAGTTGGCAAGGAGACCAAAGTTGACATCAAAGGAGCACTTTTAATTCTTAAATCCTGGAACAAAAGCTGGAAGCGTAATAACTTCATGATTGACTTTGATCTGCAAGAAATATCAGCTGTAGAAGAGTATTTTCCAGGTTTGTCAGCTGTTCTTAGTTTATAGTAATTTAGTTTAATAGCTTAAATGCAAAGAAAGCTCAGAACTTATATGAACTGCTCTCGTGTCAGCTCCCTTGGTACAACAAGTACTAAGTGTTGTTTTTCGTAGGTGTAGGTTCGAGCTAGGGATCAAACCCGCAACCTCAGGCATGACTTCCGATTATTTCACAATTTATCGTTTTAAATACAAGACGGGGTTCCTGGCACAATGATGTTTGATGTAAATAGCATGACACTATAAAGATTACCCTTTTAAACAATCTTCTGATCATAAATAACACATTAAAACTGAAATAACTTCTATTTAAAATAAAATGTTCACATTATATATTTGTCTAATTGCCATTTACCTCTCACCGCCGAGCTGAGGTAATGGGTTTAAGTCTTGCTTTGCCCAAAATATTTAATGTAAGAAGTTTGTCAATTATTTGATAAGTAGTAAGTGTTTTCCAGCTGTCTTCAATGAAGCTCCAAATAATTTCATATTAAATAACATTTAGCAAGAATCTACATCTATCATTTAATTAACCTCTATTGATCATAATAATAATTTGTAAACAGCATTACAGATGTTTTCTGATATAAATTGTTTAAAGATATTGGCACCTTTTTTTAACCTTTGTAAAACCATAAAATCAAACAGCCTTCAAACTGAGCATTTGTGAGTGTAATTATCGAGGTTTTTGCATCAATATTTTACTATCTAAAACAAAATTGATAAAAATTGTTTTCATTTCAATAGGTTAAAGTCTCTTGAAATGTTCATAAAATCAGTACTAATTTTATTTTATTAATTAAGCAATTTAATATTGCCCCTTATATTAGTCCAAGGGTTTACATGATGGCCCATAATTACAGTTGTAGGCCAATATGACTGTCCGAGACAAATTAATTAGCCAATATGAAATAACTTAATCAATGACAATTTTATTCAATCTAAGCCGGTGTGATTCTGGCTAAGAATAGAATCACTGTCGATCTCTGCAGAGGGGTAGGAATCCTCTGAATGGGTGTCATGTTCATTTTATTATTACTATTGTGGTTAAATTATCAACCCCAGTGTGGTTCCAGGGAGCCATGAGTGATGGCAAGAATAGGATCACTGTGGCTTATGCATGTCATAAGAAGCGACAAATTGAGTAATACGATAGAATTTGCTGAAACTCTGCAGTTCTGCAGGTATCAAGGTTCTAGGTTCATTATGCAAATTAATTTGTTGATGTATTTTTTTTTAATCTGTATGTTAATTTGTTGTTTTTGTACATGTAGACTGAACCTGGAATCTTCCTACCTATTGGCGTCGAATAACCTATAATGTGTTGGTATGCTGTAAAACCCTATTCATTCATTCATTATTCAATCTAATAACCATGTCAATTATTTTATTATGAAAATTATTGCAGTAAGGTAGGCTTATAATAGGTTTCAGTGCATTCTACATTTAAAATATATATTTATACTATCAACCTCAACATTACAATGTCTTCTTTTTATCAACAGCTGATTAAATGAACAACTCCAACTCTATGTCACTGTACCCAGCATATGCAGGATCAAACAGCGCGTATTACACACCAACAGATGATGACCCACCAGACGTCATTATCGTACCAGTCCAATCAACCGAACACCAATTACCGACAATCTGTCCAGATAGACTCAAAGCTATTGGCAACCATGTTTAGATACATGACTGATTGAAAACAGTTAAACACTGTGACCCATAAATGACCTTATTATATAGCCGTGTTTCCATCCTCAAGTCAACAGTGTGTAAGAATAATAGCAGGGCAACAGGTATAGCGGCTAATCAAGCCGCAGACTTGGAGATCTGTGAGAAATTAAATCTAAACATTCTAATAAGAAAAGTCACTAAAAGAGGAGCGTGTCTGTTTGACCAAGTTTACTTATGATTTCCAGGTCCTCCAGCAGAACACAATTTCAACATATCGGATGATCTAATAAATCTACAGGATTAAGGAAAACTGCAGATGTAATAAAATTTCTGTTAAGATGCTCTTCAGGTTATCAACCTATGAAGCGTCAAAATTAAACGTTTATGTACCAGGGACAAAAGACAACACCTTGTAAATTTAATCGTTTTCCGGACAAACAACACATAAAACAGAAGGTGTTTGATCTATTGAAAGATCAGACTGGTACCTCTTTCCGCATCGGAGATCGGTTCCCAAAGGCAATCCAAAACAAGAGGAAGCCACTTGTCTTGACCCAAGGTTATGAAAAACTATTAAAGAAGGACAACAAGGAAGCCTCGCTTTCTTATGACAAACTTTACAGAAACATAGACACAGTGGACACTGTGTCACGTGCCGACTATTTATGTGATTAGGACTACACACAGAAACAGTTAACGTTTCATCTCTGGAATGTATGGGGTATTAACTTGAAGTTTAATTGAAGTGATTTTATATCTACCTATGATGTATTGATATTAACAGAAACATGGAATTCAAAAGTTTCATATGTACAATTCAATTCTTTATTAGTGACTCAAGCCTCCGGCACATATTGATGGATATGATTATTTATTTATTTACACTACCTCTGCCGAAAATTTAATCGACTAAACAGAACTGTGGAGGTGTAATTGTATAGTATATAATGTTCCAAAGATAGTAAATATTGATAATAGGGGCATAATTTGGTTGACACTAAATAGAGAATACGTTAGCTCTGTTGATGATATGTATTTTTAGCTCGGCTATTCGGAGAATAAAGAGAGCTATTCTACTCATGCGGGCGTCGGTGTCACACCTTGGTTTTGTTTGCAAGTCCCTATCTCGGTAACCATTGCATGTTGTGACTTAAAAACTTTACATTTCTCTGCCATCAAACTGACTACAATAACTAAGATAGATAGCTTTTGCATATATAATATAAAGCAAATTACTGTCTGTTTGACTTAAAAATTCTGGTTTTATGTGCAAGTACCATCAAGTCCATATCTTACCAACCACTTAATGCATTTGATTGAACCTTCACACAAAACTTCCTAGTCACCAAATCTACTACAATAACTAAATTCAGGGCTAGAATTTAACTTTTTTTGTGCACTGGCAATTTTGGCCAGTGCCTAAAATTTCAATTGGCCAAATTTGAAACCAACTAGCCAAACCACTTTTCGCAGAAACTTGTAGTCCAAAATGTCTTAATAAGCCTAAAATTAATTGTTTCAAAGCCTGCGTGTTATTTAATATGCATTATTAGCTTGTATTTATTTTATAGACAATGGTATCAAGGTTATTATATATGTTAAGGTACAATTCAAAGCAGAACTTTACGAAACAAAATATTTTAAAATATAAAATTGTCTTTGTTATTTATTTTACTACCATAATTTGACGGGTTTCAATGTGCGATCAATCAAATTAGACGCAGTCTACTCACTATGTTGTTGACAGGTTTTAACTTTACTACCTTTTTTGCAGAATGATCTTGAGATTAAAAACAATTGGATGCAGTCTTCTCATATAAATACTTAATATGTGTCGTTGACAATCGTGCTGCTAGGAGGTAATTTGGCGCGAGAAGCAAAAGAAATTGGGTAAAATTGACAAGAACTCGTTATTTTTACCAGGATATTACAATGAACACAATAAGTAACTTTCTCAACTTGAAACCCACTCGCAAAAAAATGCCAGGTTAAGTAATTTCAACTCACATTTTCAAGATACAGCTTGCATTTTGAGCCCTGAAGTTAGAAAACTCTTGCATGAAAATAATGCAAAATTCTTGCACTTGTTTAACTCTAATAAAAATTCTGGTTAAAGCTTTGGCGGCAAGTATCATCAAGTCCATATCACGACAACCACTCAGTGTATTTGATTGAAATCTTAGGTATGACTTTGTAGTTAAGAAACCAACTAAATTAATCAAGTTGGATAACTCTTGCCAGTTTTTACCTCTGCAGACCAAAGGCCAGCAGGGCTTATAGCGTGGTAAATTGTCTGTCGTTCATCGGTCTGTTAACCTTTTTCTTGTAGGTGCGATAGAACTTTCATTTTTCACTGAATCTTTACCAAATTTGCACAGCAGTTATATAACCATAATATCTCGGACATTTTCTCTGAAAGTTCAAGGTCTAGACCTTAAATATTCTACAAGCAGCATTGCATGGGGTTCCCTAAAAAATTTGTTGAAGTTTTGGTCCCTATTTTTTTTATATTAGTTTCTATATTAGGTGTCCAAAGGCGTCTTCATTAGAGGTGTCCAAAGGCGTCTATATGAAGTAGAGGGTTAATAACAAAAAAGAGGGTTTTGAGACTGTCACTAATGCTTTATACAGTTTAATCAGTGTATTAATAAATTTTCAAATTGTGTTCATGATATTTTTAATTCCTGTGTTTTGGGTGAACATCTAGTATGAAAACCATGATTAAGAAGTTAATGCAGATTAACTTGAAACTTAAAACATTAAAATCAAGTAGTTTTATGTCATCTTATTTTGTTCATAGTTAAAATAATGTTAAAATATATGAATAATATATACTTGTGTATCATTATACCTGTGTATCATTAAAGACATATTTTCTAATGAAATGGGTTGTTTAGTTATTTGCATATACCATGTAACTGTAATTCCCATTAAATGATGTTCTTATATTTCTGTCATTGAATGACCATGATCTATTGAAATTTTTTGTTGCAATCAGGCATATCAAATGTAAAAATGCATGTTATTATTATTGTCCCCCATTTTTAAACATGTCAATAATTTGTGTCTGTCCATTCATGTGTCCACCACATTTTGGTTTCTGTGCAATAACTTGAGAATGCCTGAATTAAATCTTTTGAAATTCTAATACAATCTTTATAATGACAAAACAAAGGCAAAATTCGATTTTCGTGGTTGTGACTTCTGGCCTTGTAGATTGGTGCCACTTTAATTTGTGAAAAATCGTAATTTTTCGGTTTCCATGCAATAGTTACTAAATGCCAGAACCTAATCCAGAGGATGCTGCCTATAGTAAACTTTTATATACATCAGATACGTGAACCTAACATCAAGGATGCTGCCTATAGTAGACTTTTATATACATCATATACGTGAACCTAACACCGAGGGTGCTGCCTATAGTAGACTTTTATATACATCAGATATGTGAACCTAACACTGAGGATGCAGCCTATAGTAGACCTTTATATACATCAGATACGTGAACCTAACACCGAGGGTGCTGCCTATAGTATACCTTTATATACATCAGATACTTGAACTTAACATCGAGGATGCTGCATATAGTAGACCTTTATATACATCAGATATGTGAACCCAACACCGAGGGTGCTGCCTATAGTAGACTTTTATATACATCAGATAAGTGAACCTAACACAGAGGATGCTGTCTGTAGTAGACTTATAAACATCAGATATGTGAACCTAACACCGAGGGTGCTGCCTATAGTATACCTTTATATACATCATATACGTGAACCTAACACCGAGGCTGCTGCCAATAGTAGACCTTTATATACATCATATATGTGAACCTAACACCGAGGGTGCTGCCTATAGTAGACCTTTATATACATCATATACAGGAACCTAACATTGCGGTTGCTGACTATAGTATCCTTTATATACATCATATATGTGAACCTTACACCGAGGGTGCAGACTATAGTAGACCTTTATATACATTATATACATGAACCTAACATCGAGAGTGCTGACTATAGTAGACCTTTATAAACATCATATACTCGAACCTAACACCGAGGGTGCTGCCTAAAGTAGACCTTTATATACATCATATACGTGAACCTAACATCGAGGGTGCTGACTATGGTAGACCTTTATATACATCATATACGTGAACCTTACACTGAGGGTGCTACCTATAGTAGACCTTTATATACATCATATATTTGAACCTAACACTGAGAATGCTGACTAAAGTAGACCTTTATATACATCATATACTTGAACCTAACACCAAGAATGCTGCCTATAGTAGACCTTTATATACATTAGATAAGTGAACATAACACTGAGGTTGCTGACTATAGTAGACCTTTATATACATCATATATGTGAACCTAACACCAAAAATGCTGATTATAGTAGACCTTTATATACATCATTTACGTGAACCTAACACCGAGGGTGCTGCCTACACTAGACCTTTATATACATCATATACGTGAACCTAACATCGAGAGTGCTGACTACAGTAGACCTTTATATACATCATATATGTGAACCTAACACCGAGAGTGCTGCCTATGGTAGACTTTAATATACATCATATATGTGAACCTAGCACTGAGGGTGCTGACTATAGTAGACCTTTATATACATCATATATGTGAACCTAACATCTAGAGTGCTGACTATAGTAGACTTTTATATACATCATATACGTGAACTTAACACTGAGGGTGCTGCCTATAGTAGACCTTTATTTACATCATATACATGAACCTAACATCGAGGGTGCTGCCTATAGTAGACCTTTATATACATCATATAGGTGAACCTAACACCGAGAGTGCTGTCTATAGTAGACCTTTATAGACATCATATAAGTGAACCTAACATCGAGAGTGCTGACTATAGTAGACCTTTATATTCATTATATACGTGAACCTAATACCGAGGGTGATGCCTATAATAGACTTTTATATACATCAAATACGTGAACCTAACACCGAGGGTGCTGCCAATAGTAGACTTTTATATACATAATATATGTGAACCTAACACCAAGTGAGGTACCTATAGTAGACCTTTATAAACATCATATACGTGAACCTAACACCGAGGCTGCTGACTTTAGTAGACCTATATATACATCACATACTTAAACCTAACACCGAGGGTGCTGCCTATGGTAGACCTTTATATACATCATATATGTGAACCTAACACCGAGGGTGCTGCCTAAAGTAGACATTTATATACATCTTATATGTGAACTTTGCACAGAGGCTGCTGCCAATAGTAGATTGTTATATACATCAATGCATGAACCTAACACCGAGGGTAGTGACTGTAGTAGACCTTTATATACATCATATACCTGAACCTAACACCGAGGCTGCTGACTATAGTAGACCTTTATATACATCATATATGTGAACCTAACATCTAGAGTGCTGACTATAGTAGACTTTTATATACATCATATACGTGAACTTAACACTGAGGGTGCTGCCTATAGTAGACCTTTATATACATCATATACGTGAACCTAACATCGAGGGTGCTGCCTATAGTAGACCTTTATATACATCATATAGGTGAACCTAACACCGAGAGTGCTGTCTATAGTAGACCTTTATAGACATCATATAAGTGAACCTAACATCGAGAGTGCTGACTATAGTAGACCTTTATATTCATTATATACGTGAACCTAATACCGAGGGTGATGCCTATAATAGACTTTTATATACATCAAATACGTGAACCTAACACCGAGGGTGCTGCCAATAGTAGACTTTTATATACATAATATATGTGAACCTAACACCAAGTGAGGTACCTATAGTAGACCTTTATAAACATCATATACGTGAACCTTATATCGAGGCTGCTGACTATGGTAGACCTTTATATACATCATATACGTGAACTTAACACCGAGAGTGCTGACTTTAATAGACCTTTATATAAATCATATATGTGAACCTAACACCGAGGGTGCTGACTATAGTAGACCTTTATATACATCAGATATGTGAACCTAACACCGAGGCTGCTGACTATAGTAGACCTTTATATACATCATATACGTGAACCTGACACCGAGGGTGCTGACTATAGTAGACCTTTATATACATCATATACGTGAACCTTATACCGAAGGTGCTGACTATAGTAGACCTTTATATACATCATATACGTGAACCTAACGCCGAGGGTGCTGACTATGGTAGACCTTTATATACATCATATACGCGAACCTAACACCGAGAGTGCTGACTATAATAGACCTTTATATAATTCATATAGGCGAACCTAACAATGAGGGTATTGACTATAGTAGACCTTTATATACATCATATACATGAACATAACACTGAGAGTGTTGCCTACAGTAGACCTTTATAAACATCATATACGTGAACCTAATACCGATGGTACTGCCTATAGTAGACCTTTATATACATCATATACGTGAACCTAACACCGAGGGTGCTGCCTATAGTAGACTTTTATATACATCATATACGTGAACCTAACATCTAGGGTGCTGCTTATAGTAGACCTTTATATACATCATATACGTGAACCTAATATCTAGGGTGCTGCTTATAGTAGACCTTTATATACATCATATACGTGAACCTAATATCTAGGGTGCTGCTTATAGTAAACCTTTATATACATCATATACGTGAACCTAATATCTAGGGTGCTGCTTATAGTAGACCTTTATATACATCATATATGTGAACCTAATATCTAGGGTGCTGCTTATAGTAGACCTTTATATACATCATATACGTGAACCTAATATCTAGGGTGCTGCTTATAGTAGACCTTTATATACATCATATACGTGAACCTAATATAGGGTGCTGCTTATAGTAGACCTTTATATACATCATATACGTGAACCTAATATCTAGGGTGCTGCTTATAGTAGACCTTTATATACATCATATACGTGAACCTAATATCTAGGGTGCTGCTTATAGTAGACCTTTATATACACTACATACGTGAACCTAACACCGAGGGTTCTGACTATAGTAGACCTTTATAAACATCAGGTAGGTGAACATATGTTGCTGTTCATGGCTGACATTTATAAACATCAAGTATGTGAACATATGTTGCTGTTCATGGCTGACCTTAATAAACATCAGGTATGTGAACATATGTTGCTGTTCATGGCTGACATTTATAAACATCAGGTATGTGAACATATGTTGCTGTTCATGGCTGACATTTATAAACATCAGGTATGTGAACATATGTTGCTGTTCATGGCTGACATTTATAAACATCAGGTATGAGAACATATGTTGCTGTTCATGGCTGACATTTATAAACATCAGGTATGTGAACATATGTTGCTGTTCATGGCTGACCTTTATAAACATCAGGTATGTGAACATATGTTGCTGTTCATGGCTGACATTTATAAACATCAGGTAGGTGAACTTAACACCGAGAATGATACATATATTAGACCTTTAACATTTAAACAATTAAAAAAATCTTTGGACTGAAGTTATAAACAAATATAAAATTTGCGCTCTATTTATAGAGTTAACTGCCTATTGTAGTTAACGACAATTAAAACCCAATTAAGTCCCTGGGAATGTTGATACATGCATGCTGTCAATGAAGCATCATCTGTTTTAAATATTTACACATTCAAAAACTATTTAAAAAAAACTTTGGACTGAATATATAAACAAATGTAGAATGTAGGCTCTATTTATATAGTAACCTGTCTGGTAGTTCACGCCAATTTTAACCACATTAAGTCACTTGGCAAGTTGATACATGCATGGTATCATTGAGGCATCATCAGTATTTTAAAATATTTAAAAACTCTTTGGACTGAATGCGTAAACAAATGTAGAATATACGCTCTATTTATATAGTAACCTGTCTCTGGTAGTTAACGCCAATTGTTACCCCACTATGTCACTTGGTAAGGTGATATATGCATGATATCATTAAGACATCGTCAGTTTTAATTATTTACACATTCATAAACTATTTAAAAACAACTTTGGACTAAATGTATAAACAAATGTAGAATGTACGCTCTTTTTATACAGTAACCTGTCTCTGGTAGTTAACGCCAATTTTAACCAAATTAAGTCACTTGGTAAGTTGATACATGCATGGCATCATTAAGACATCATCAGTTTTAAGTATTTTAGAATATTTAAAAACTCTTTGGACTGAATGTATAAACAAATGTAGAATGCACGCTCTATTTATATAGTAACCTGTCTCTGGTAGTTAACGCCAATTGTAACCCTATTATGTCACTTGGTAAGGTGATACATGCATGATATCATTAAGACATCGTCAGTTTTAAGTATTTACACATTTAAAGAACTTTAAAACACTTTGAATTGAACGTATAAACAAATATAAAATGTACGCTCTATTTATATAGTAACCTGTCTCTGGTAGTTAATGCCAATTTTAACCCCATTATGTCCCTTGGTAAGTTGATTCATGCATAGCATCATTGAGACATCATCAGTTTTTAGTATTTACACATTTAAAAACATTAACAACACTTGTAATTGAATGTTTAAACAAATGTATAATGTACGCTCTATTTATATGGCAAACAGGACTATTTCAGACATTTTTCAAGAATTATCCGATAACTCCTCTGTGCAATTTGATGACAGTGTAGATCAATCCAATTACTTCCCTTAGACCGCGATAAAACATACAGGTATCGTTCCGCTCTGACACTAAAACTAAGTATGCGTGACGTGTTATATATGCCCTCGGGTACAATTTGACAAGGTCTTATATATGTCCTTGTTTTGATAAGGGCGTTTCGGTGATTTTGATGTGTACTATAAAAAAGAAATTATTGAATTTGACTTAAACGCTTAAATCATTTGATAAAGTTTAATGTGTAAAAATATAACATAGATTAATGATTTTAATGATTTTTTTTTACAAATTATGATATACTTTGATATAGTTTAATTTATTATAGATAAAGATTGATTACTTTGTGTTACTATAAATAAATAAAATTATTACGGTTAATTTATTATATAAACTTATAAAAGAGACAGAATGACAATGAGACATAATGTCTTTATTTTTTAAACTTATTTATTTTTCTTCGATTGTGAAACAAGTTCTTACAACTTAGGCAAATCACACTCGAAGTCTTCATGGGTATGACCAGTACTAAGTATATGCGGAAAAGGTGTCTTGCTCAAGGACACCACACATACCCGTAGCAGAGGATCGAATCCACGACCCTCCGATCATGGGTTCGGTGCTTTATCACTGGACTAAAAAAAAACATTAACAACACTTTGAATTGAATGTATAAACAAATGTAGAATGTACGCTCTATTTATATGGTGACCTGTCTCTGTAAGTTAACGTCAATTTTAACCCCATTATAACACTTGGTAAGGTGATACATGCATGATATCATGATGACATCGTCAGTTTTAAGTATTTACACATTTAACATTGAATGCAATAACAAATGTAGAATGTACGCTCTATTTATAAACCAACCTGTCTCTGGTAGTTAACGCCAATTTTAACCACAATATGTCCCTTGATAAGTTGATACATGCATGCTTTCATTGAGACATCATCAGTTTCAAGTATTATACACATTAAAAAACTATTTAAAAACACTTTGGACTGAATGTATAAACACATGTAGAATGTACACTCTATTTATATAGTAACCCGTCTCTGGTAGTTAACGCCAATATAAAACCCCATTAAGTCCCTTGATAAGATGATACAGTTATTACGAGTAACATGATGGTTATCGGAATTATTATTTTTTTCTCTTATTTTCCTCCCTTTCTATTTTATTTAATTTTTAGATTGAGAATCCCAACAAGTCATACTTCTGCATGTTCAGATGACAACAATATCATTTTAAGTATTCGGAAAGTGTATTAAGAATGTGTCAATCATTACACCTCTTGCATTCTCAGACAGTTGGCCTGTCTGGAATTGGCAGCATTGATCCTTCGCGAATGTCTCGGCGCCGTTTATAACACATTTGATGTCGAATGTCTAGCCGCATTTCCGCATGCAGCTATAAACGGTGAGTTACAGCCCGACAATAACAAAAAAGATTGTAACGTGATTCTGTAATTTGATATAATAAGTTGACGTATTGATGTTTACCTAAAATTTACATACTTCTGGAAATTATTTATGAACGGAAAACTTATAAAATAAATGCCAAAATCGACCCACGGAAGTTAACTATTTATCACTTTCCTTTTGGACATACATGACATGGTGTTTGTTTCAATTATAGTCCGTAAAGACGGATATGCACTTTTTCCCCCTATTTATCATAAATTAGTGATGAAATATATATTTAATGACGTCCCGCACGGTAACGGTATTGACGTTATAAAACTAATACCCGAAACATATAAAACTAGTCCCGAATACTTAATCGTTTATGTAATAATACTTATTATATATCAAATTGAAGGTTGTGAAACGATATTTCAGTTGACGGGTATAACATATTCTGCCGACATGTTATATATATAGATATATATTTAAATTTGACATTTCCCCATGTCCCGGAGTAACACTGGACGCGGGTCCCGGCCTAAAATGCTATCTGTTTAAAAGCGAAACGAAAGGACAGACGTCATATAAAAACGCTAGCCTGATTAAATAAGGCGTGAATGGACAACTTTTTATTATTTTGATATCTGATCTGCTGTCCATAACGCAAAATAAAAATATTTAAAAGGCTCCATAGAGACGTGCAATATGTCGCACTAATAAAAACGCCAACTGTATAATTATTCCAATAACAAAATCCTTCATTTTTATAGAGAAGTGGCTATGTGCTTATGTAATGAATGAATGGATAAATGAATGAATGAGTGAATTGAGATTTAACGGCGTATGTTTCTATGATGTCATCAAGAAATCATCCTGCATTTACATAGACAACACGTTGCAATTACAGATTGAACAAATGAATTTGCAGAATAAAGCCAGAACCAACACATCTGAATGGAACTGCAGAGATTCTGCAAATGGAATATTCTATTTATTATTTCAGTGAGCAAGTTTTCAAAACCAAAAAAATTTCATTATGACTAAAGAAAGAAAGCAACGAGAGAACCAGCATTCCACGTACACACGCCAAACCGAGACGCTACAAAAACAATTACTGCATGAAACAATGTCGTGACGCTACAAATATAAACAGGAGAAGTGAATCCAAGGTCACCGTCTAGAAACTCGATCCAAGAAAATAAATTTGACAAATTTGACATTTTGCTAGGATAACACCGGTTTGAACATTATTTAGTTTTCTGTCTATGTCAGTTGTATTTATAGACTTTTTAAAACATGGTGCAACTATTTTTTATAAGTTTTCCAATAGACCCAGTACTGAGAGTGATTTTAAGAGGTCATGGGGTCGAGTCTAGATTCAAATCCGAGACCCTTGGTGTTGGAAGTCAACACTCTATCCACTACACCACCGCCGACAGACAAATTTCAGTTCGTTATACGGCTTCCATCGTAAGGTATTCAACGTTAAACAATCGGAACCCTAACCACAACTAGTCGGGAGTCCAATATTGAACAATTACTTAAAGGCGAAAACAAAGAACAACCAAACTTCAGTCCTGTTACCACGGCCCCTTTTGTAACTATTTTATTTATTTTTTCTGTTATCACCTCGTGATGTTAACGTCAGTTGCTGTAAAATATTTAATTTCTTTTCTCCCTTTAAAAACAAATGCTGCAACTCTTAAATAATAGAAATCAACTTTATTTTACCATTCAACCTCAACAGCTTATTGACAAGTTTTCTTTTACTATTGACTTTCAAACTTTATTTTTGGTTAATCAAATTAAATGGTGTAACCAAGTCAAATCTTTTACGAGTTGTATGTGAACTTCATATACACCCACTTTCGCTATAATACTTACGATGCCTCAGACAAAAAAAAGTTCCGTTATGTAGGAAATTATTAAATTTACCATAAACCACGTGATGAGTTACTATACCTACGTGCAAATATACGCAAATTGCAGTTTTACGACGTTTCAACACATAACGTCAACCATAAAACCCAAATAGACTCCAGAAAAAGAAGAAAAAGCAGAATAAGAAGAAAAAAGAAGAAAAAGAAAAGCAGAAACAGACTCCAGAAAAAGAAGAGTAAGAAGAAATAAGAATAAAAAAGCAGAAGAAAAGAAGAAGAAATATAACAAGGTAAGAAGAATAAGAAAAAAAGAAGAAGAATAAGGAGAAGCTATGTGCTGCAGGTAAACAACATAAACTCATATAAAATTCCGTTTTGGTGATATAATCTGTTCATAAATATATGTATCATATCATACTGTACGGGACAGCTAACCCGTCACTTTTGTATTTCCAATATCTTCGTTAAAATATTGAATAGCGTTATTAAAATGTGTATACGACAGTACAAACAATTGTCTTCCTTAGTCAAGTCCAAATTTCAAGGAAATTGCTTTGAAACCTTTTGAGAAACTACATAGCTGTTCAGTTCTGTATATTTTATGTAAACGTTCTTCCTTTTCACGTTCCTTTACGTATACATGTGTAACAATGTACATAAGTAGTACACATGTTAAGGCTATATGTAATACTAATCTACACCATTTATTTGTTGCCTTTCAAAAATCAGTAAACACACGCGATCTTTGTTCAAGGTTTGTTGTTAAAGACTTGGTCGTGTTTTCTCGTAAAACAATGTCCTAGTATTAGTGTTCCTGTTATACTTATCGCTGTCGCTGATATTGTTATTGTTAGAATTGTCATTGTGAAAGTCACTGTTATTGTAAACATTGTCAGTGACAATGTCGCTGTCATTGCCATTGTCAAAGTCACTGTCACTGTAACATTGTCACTGACACTGTCATTGTTATTGCTTTTGGTAATGTTAGTATTGTCATTGTCACTGTTATTATTTATATTGTCATTGTCACTGTTACTTTCATTGTTATTGTTAATATTGTCACTGTTATTGTTAGGATTGTCATTGTCAATGTCACTTTTACTGTTTATATTGTCACTGACACTGTCATTATTATTGTTATTGTTAATATTGTCACCGTCACTGTAATTGTTACTGTTATTGCTTATATTGGCATTTTCAATGTCACTGTTATTGTAAATATTGTCATTGTCACTGTTATTATTACTGTTATTGTTAATATTATTACTGTTACTGTTATTGCTAATATTGGCATTGTCAATGTCATTGGTACTGTTTTTGTTAATACTGTCAATGTCAATGTTATTGTCACTGTTATTGTTAATCTAGTCAATGTTAATATTATTGTATCTGTTTTTGTTAATATTGTCAATATTATTGTCACTGTTATTGTTAATGTAGTCAATGTCAATGTTATTGTTATTGTTTTTGTTAATATTGTAAATGTCAATGTTATTGTCACTGTTATTGTTATTGTAATCAATGTTAATGTTATTGTTACTGTTTTTGTTAATACTGTCAATGTCGATGTTATTGTCACTGTTATTGTTAATCTAGTCAATGTAAATGTTATTGTTACTGTTTTTGTTAATACTGTCAATGTCAATGTTATTGTCACTGTTATTGTTATTGTAGTCAATGTTAATGTTATTGTTACTGGTTTTTGTTAATACTGTCAATGTCAATGTTATTGTCACTGTTATTGTTAATCTAGTCAATGTTAATATTATTGTTACTGTTTTTGTTAATATTGTCAATGTTATTGTTTTTGTTAATATTGTCAATGTCAATGTTATTGTCACTGTTATTGTTATTGTAGTCAATGTTAATGTTATTGTTACTGTTTTTGTTAATACTGTTAATGTCAATGTTATTGTCACTGTTATTGTTAATCTAGTCAATGTTAATATTATTGTGACTGTTTTTGTTAATATTGTCAATGTTAATGTTATTGTTACTGTTTTTGTGAATATTGTCAATGTTAATGTTATTTTTACTGTTTTTTTTAATATTGTCAATGTTAATGTTATTGTTACTGTTTTTGTTAATATTGTCAATGTTATTGTCACTGTTATTGTTAATCTAGTCAATGCATCTGTTATTGTTATTGTTAATACTGTCAATGTCAATGTTATTGTCACTGTTATTGTTAATATTGTCAATGTTAATGTTATTGTTACTGTTTTTGTTAATATTGTCACTGTTATTGTTAATAAAGTCAATGCAAATGTTATTGTTACTTTTTTTGTTCATATTGTCAATGTCAATGTTATTGTCACTGGTATTGTTAATGTTGTCAATGTTATTGTCATTGTTATTGTAGTCAATGTTAATGTTATTGTTACTGTTTTTGTTATTATTGTCAATGTTATTGTCACTGTTATTGTTAATCTAGTCAATGTCAATGTTATTGTTATTGTTTTTGTTAATATTGTCAATGTCAATGTTATTGTCACTGTTATTGTTATTGTAGTCAATGTTAATGTTATTGTTACTATTTTTGTTAATATTGTCAATGTCAATGTTATTGTCACTGTTATTGTTAATCTAGTCAATGTTAATGTTATTGTTACTGTTTTTGTTAATATTGTCAATGTTTATGTTATTGTTACTGTTTTTGTTAATATTGTCAATGTTATTGTCACTGTTATTGTTAATCTAGTCAATGTCAATGTTAGTGTTACTGTTTTTGTTAATATTGTCACTGTTATTGTTAATAAAGTCAATGCAAATGTTATTGTTACTATTTTTGTTCATATTGTCAATGTCATTGTTATTGTCACTGTTATTGTTAATGTAGTCAATGCTAATGTTAATGTCACTGGTATTGTTTATGTTGTCAATGTTATTGTCATTGTTAATGTAGTAAATGTCAATGTTATTGTTATTGTTTTTGTTAATATTGTCAATGTCAATGTTTTTGTCACTGTTATTGTTATTGTAGTCAATGTTAATGTTATTGTTACTGTTTTTGTTAATACTGTCAATGTCAATGTTATTATCACTGTTATTGTTAATCTAGTCATTGTTAAAGTTATTGCTACTGTTTTTGTTAATATTGTCAATGTTATTGTCACTGTTATTGTTAATGTAGTCAATGTAGTCAATGTCAATGTTAGTGTTACTGTTTTTGTTAATATTGTCACTGTTATTGTTAACAAAGTCAATGCAAATGTTATTGTCACTGTTATTGTTAATGTAGTCAATGCCAATGTTATTGTCACTGGTATTGTTAATGTTGTTAATGTTATTGTCATTGTTAATGTAGTCAATGTAAATTCATTGTCACTGTTTTTACTAATATTGTCAATGTTATTGTCACTGTTATTGTTGATGTAGAGCTTAAACTTTGGCTATCCATATTACATTTCAAATTGACACTGATAGAAGAATCATTTATATTCAATACAGAACATAAATAACACAATACTTCATATTATACTTAAAACTTAATATGACATATTCTATATTAAACGGAATCAAATTCATTAAGCTTAAACACACTGGGAAAATCATATCAGATCCTCAAATGCATATTTGTTAAATATAATAATATAACTTTATTTGAAAATATATGGTCAGACTTTATGTAATCTATTTACATTGCCTGCAGCACTATTTTTAATATCGATTAACCAAAGAATTGACAATGATTGAATGAATGAATGAATGAATGCATGAATGAATGAATGAATGAATGAATGAATGAATGAATGAATGAATGAATGAATGAATGAATGAATGAATGAATGAATGAATGAATAGGGTTTTACGGCGTACCAACACATTATAGGTTATTCGACGCCAACAGGAAGGAAGATTCCAGATTCACCCTACATGTACAAAAACAACAAATTAACATACCGATTAAAAATAATTCATCAACAAATGAATATGCAGAATGAACCTAGAACCTTGATACCTGCAGAACTGCAGAGTTTCAGCAAATTCTATCGTATTACTCAATTTGTCGCTTCTTACGACATGCATAAGCCACAATGATTTTATTCTTGCCATCACTCATGACTCCCAAGAACCACACAGGTGTTGATAATTTAACCACAATAGTGAACATGACAAAAATGATAAAATGAACATGACACCCATTCGGAGGATTCCTACCCCTCTGCAAAGATCGACAGTGATTCTATACTTAGCCGGAACCACACGGGCTAATTGACAATGAATATGCCCAATAAACATATATGAAATATTTATATTCTTACATAAATAGACTGAACATCAATTAATCAGGTGGAGAGGACAATTCTTTTTTCATTTTATAAACTTTAACAGATATTATATACTTATTTCCGCTTCTTTAAGAATGATATCTTAATCGTGTAGTATATTAAATTATTACATCACATGTACTTGACACATTTACTCCATGCTTTCTATATTTATACTATATTACTTTGTACGGTATGGCGTGGTGGTACAATGTCACTGTTATTATTAATATTGTCAATGTCATTGTTATTGTTAGTATTGTTATTGTCAAGATCACTGTTTTTTGTTAATATTGTCACTGTAAATGTCATTGTCACTGTTGTTTTTATTGTCACAGCCACTATTATTGTCACTGTCACTGTAAGTGCTACTGTTATTGTTAATACTGTCACTGTTATTGCTTATGTTAATATTGTCATTGTAAATGCCATTGTCACTGGTATTGTTTTTATTGTCACTGTCACTGTTATTGTTACTATTGTTGTTAATATTGTCACTGTCACTGTAATTGTTAATATCATCATTGTAAATGTCATTGAAACTTGTATTATTTAAATTGTCACTGTCACTGTTATTGTTGATATTATCACTGTCATTGTTATTGTTACTGTCTTTAATAATATTGTCATTGTCACTGTTATTGTTACTGTCTTTGATAATAGTGTTATTGTTACAGTTAATAGTGTCATTGCCAATGTTATTGTCACTATTACTGTTATCAGCAGAATCCTCATCCCGTCCTATCAATATCATCATATATCTGCCACAGTGATACACACGCCCAGCATGAACATACACTTATAACTTAGAGATATACGCGTCTAAAGTGTCTAATTGCATAACCTCTTTATTACGAACATCGTGTTTCTGAAGCCACATTTTTGCTTTTGTTTACATTTGCCATGCTTTCGGGTTTCCGATCAATCATCGGATAAAATCGTGAAGACTCGTCTGGCCGACTACCGACATATGAAGTCCTATTGAATGGATAACAATAGACGTCCCAATTATCGGCACGAGAAAAGCGTGCTTTTTTCACAGCCTTTCAAAACTGTTGACAAATTAATACCTATACATTCACAGGGTCGTCAGTGGCCGAGTGGTCTAAGACGTTAACCGAAGAGCATTATGTCCTGGTTATGGAGTGGTTCGAGTCCAGCCGGAATCTGAGTATGGAAAAATAAATAAAAACACCCGTTTTGGAAGGCATTTTTTAAAACGTTATTTTGCGCACAACACATGTTGCCGGTAGAAATATTCAAATATATTAAAGTTTAAGATTGTAAACTTGTAAATAAAATGAAAATATTGCAAACAAATGTTTGACGAATTCTAAAAGGGCAATCAAGAAATACGAGACACTACTGTTAGCATTTGCTCTAGAATAGTTTAGTTTAAACTTATTTACTTCGATTGTGAAGCAAGTAATTACAACTTATACAAATCACGCTCGAAGTCTTACTGGGTAGAACCAGTACTAAACATATGTGGAAAAGGTGTCCTTTGAACTTTATTTAACTTCAAATCAGAAAAAAAGTGTCTCCATTGTGAAATGTTTAGTGAATGTAGTTATTAAATTAGTGAAAATCATCAAGCCAACAAAACGTCGTATATGTCACAAGATGGATCGTTTATCCTCAACAGAAATCACTATTTAGATGGACTCACTGACAAATAGTATAGTAACTCTCTGAAAATGGTATCGATATATTGTATCAACTCTGTTATCTAAAATCGTTAAGCACACACACGCACACACACACACGCACGCACGCACGCACGCACGCACGCACGCACACACGCACACTATCTCTCTTTCTCTCTCTCTCTCTCTCTCTCTTAAGAATGGCTATATAAAAATAATTATATACGTCGCTTGCTCTCTCTCTCTCTCTCTCTCTCTCTCTCTCTCTCTCTCTCTCTCTCTCTCTCTCTCTCTCTCTCTCTTTGACAGACGAACAGACGGACGGTCAGTGAAGCAGACATTCCTTATTATTTAATTTTCGTGATACTGATCCGAGTTTTTGCTTATATAATAATATGTTTTCCCCACCGAAAAACAACAGGGAATATACTTTTTCTTGTTTATAACCCAAACTGTGATTTTAAGATTTTTATTCCACTTCTTTTTTTATAGCGTGAGGAATTTGTCATAGCGTGAGGAATTTGTCATTGTGCACTGGTTTTATGAATGAAGCTGAAGCTACGTCATAGCGCGCTGAGGGTAGAATGAGCGCGTGCAGGGGACGTAGGATGAAAAGTCCGTACCCAGTAAGCACCCCCCCCCCCCCCCCCCCCCCCCCCCACTAACAGCGCCGACCCATCAAACCAGAAAGCGATTATATGATGACGTGCAGTAAGTATGCATGCTCTCCAATCGGCTTCCCCGGAAGAACATGACCTAAGTGTTGTTGTTTTTTTTAGAGGCATACGGTCGATCAGAGGATCGCGTTTACCGTTAATAAACTGTTTATTATGTCACTTAATATAAATGATAAAAGATACTTATAATATAGTTAAACAGCTTCCATAAAAACTACAATTGTTTTGTTTTAATTTCATTAATCAAATCTGGAACTATCGTACTTGTTTACACGTTGTTACTTAGTAAGAGTCCGAATGACTGCGTAAAGCTGTCAAACAGTAATTAAATGCTGTCTATTTTTTAGTGGGTTTTCGTTTCAAGTTTACCATTCCGAATGACGACGTTGTCACGTTGTTAAGACACTTTTTCGACTGTTGATAAACTGTTAATTGTGTCAAGATATATAAATTAATAATTATTTCAACAATTTTCATAAAAACTTCATTTGCTTTGTTTTGACTTCATAAATCAAATGTGGTACTATTTTTAAGCGTATCTACTGCAGATGTACAAATATACGTTTGGTTGCTGGACTTTTATCGTTTGTTTGGCTCGATTTTCTTTCTTTATCTATATCGCATGATATATATTAGACAACCGGACAATTACATTGTATGCTCGCTTGGGGTGTTTGTTTACTTTTTATATCCAAATATTTTAGACTTGTTTCTAGAGGTAAAATGTATGCTGAGTCCGAAAATCCATATTTTTTCTTAACGGCTGTATGGGGAGTTTCGTCTTCAATCCAAGATGACCGCCAAGATATCCGCCCACTATTGTAATTCATGTTAAAATATATAATCTGATAAAACACTGCATTATGTTAAATTTTAAATTCATTTTGTTGCTGTGAGTATAATGACATGTTTCTAGGGTGCGTAGAAAAGGTTAATGTCCAAATAAGGGACAAAATGGCCGCCAAATAAGAAAAAGGTGACTGTTTTTTCCCCCCAGCATATATAAGCATTTTGTTGAATGTTTTAGCCTTTTGTATTATTTATATATGGTTCTCGAAACACTGAACATGTTTCAGAATTATATTTTGCTACTTCTACTTAATACAATCAGGAATTTCTGCATCTTTTACATATTATGCTTCTTTCACTCTAACAAAGCAATGCAATAAGATGTTTATGAAATTTCATTTTTTAAGATAGAATCCGAAAAAGAAACGTCACTGATAATTGTCACATGCCCCCAAATGGTCTGTAAAAAGACATTTCATGTTTTTTTTACATTTAAATGTGCCCTTGACCTCTGTGTAACCATGATCTTGACATCTGATGTAAAGATCTGGGTATTTCTACAGGTAAATGCAGGTGACACATCATCATGACGTGTTCATCTACTTTTAAACCACTCCACGTAAGACAAAATTACAGACCAGACATGAAATATCAAACAAACTGTAATTGTGACCTTGACCTTTGATGTAAGGTTCTGGGTCTGAATGAGACACGTCGTGATGTCATGTTGTTCAATTGATCAATTGAGCCAAGTGTTTTTTAAATCCATCCATGTATGACAAAGTTACAGACCGGATTAAAATTTCAAACAGACTCTAAGTGTTGACAAACAAACTCATAGTGTGACCTTGACCTTTGAGGAACAGGTCTGGGTATTTCATCTTGATCAATTGAGCCAAGTTAAAAACAAAGTTACAAACCAGACACAAATATCAAACAAATTGAAAGTGTGGGTCTTACAAGTCACACTTTATCATGTCTGAGCCAGTTGTTTTTGAAATTTATCCATATGTGACAATTAAGTTAAATTGTGACATTGACCTTTGAAGTGGAAGTCTGGGTGTAACACGTCGCATATCGTCATTTTATGTTGATCATTTGTAGCAAATATTTATAAAATCCGTCTGCGTATGACAAAGTTACAGACCGGACACGAAATATCACACAAACTCAGTGTTGTCAAACAAACTCAAAGTGTAGCCTTGACGTTTGAGGTACGGGTATGGGTCGTCTGCGCAACACATCGTCATGTCATGCTGATGAACTGAGCCAAATGCTTTTGAAATTCATCCAAAGGGGACAAAGTTCCAGACCGGACACGAAATGTTAAACAGAACAAAGTTAAATTGTGACCTTGACCTTTGAAGTGGGAGTCTGGGTGTTATGCGCGACACGTGGTCATGTTATGTTGATCATTTGTAGCAAGTATTTATAAAATCTATCCATTCATTACAAAGTTACAGGTCGGACACGAAATACCCGACGGAAGGACGGACTAATTTGTATTATGATGTGTATATACAGTTTTAAATTAACTCAATGATTTTTCATTGATAGCAAACATTTCTGGACAACATTTCACTGTGAATAATGTGAAATTACAGCATACAGGTTGAGACTTTTAGACCACAGCGTGGTCCAATTGAAGAGAGTCCGCCTTGCATGGGGAATGTCGTTGGTTCGATCCTCGGTCGGGTCATACCAAAGACTCTAAAATGGCACTAGAAGCTTACTTGCTTGACGCTTAGCATTTAGAAGAAAGTTCTAGGCCTGGTCTGCCCGGTGCCAGTATATTGTGACAGGGTGGAGTATCATTATATGTGTCTGCGGCATGATTCTCCAGTGCGACAGCGTTCAGAATACTGTCTCATGTAGACACCGTCGCGATATGACTGAAAAATGGTTGAAGCGACGTTAAACACCATACAACAACATGTTGCACCGTTAAAAGCGTCAGTAAGATTTAGTGTTTATTTTTCAATCCAGTGATCATAATAATAACAAACAGTAACGCATTTGAAGAGATTTTTTAAAATATATGATCAACAAATTCATTAGATTATCTAAGAACACTGATCTTGTTTCGAACCTGTGTAGTTGATGCTAAAGGACTCAAAACGCTTTTTCAATGATTTTTTTTTCAGGTACCATCGATTGAAATTGATTCCACCTTAGCTCAAAGACCTGTGAATTAAATTAGTGAAAATCAAGTATTTGCCACAATATGGGTCAAGATAAAACCATGAAAGCACACTTTGACTGTTAGAAAAAGTTTTGAATAAAGTCGAAAGTTCATTAAAGTGTAGATATACAGATATATCTATAGAAACACAAAAGTAACAGCAGAAACAAGGGAAATAATGCAATACATATTGAGTTAAATAAGACAACAAACCCATAACGATAAAAATACTTAGGCACTGTCAGGCAGCAATATAACACATGTCACAGGTATATTCGATCAACACATTCAAAGCAATAATGTAGGTACCAAATAGTTCATTGATATTGATACAACATTTAGCAACTCTGTAATGTTTTCTTTAACATAACAGAGGGACAATAGATCAGCTTCACAATGAAAAAATAATGAAACGAATGAAACTAAAGATGTTAAAAGAGAAGAATTCTATGAGTAGAAATATTTACATATTCTGACATTGAAACCATAGATAACCTTATTGTGCTGAAAATAGTTATTTATCTGTCGGTAAGTAAATAACCGATAACGTCAGAGATGTCTTGCTAAACTGTTTTGACCAGTGGACAGCATGGTGTGAAGCTTTTACAAATGACTGTTTCCTTGGTGAAAATAGGTCTGAAACGCCAATAACGTGCAGAAAAATTGGAAGAAACATTGGCTCAGATGCAGGAACATAATAAACAAGAATTCCGCGGCATGATAAGTCTCGCTGTGTCCGCTTTGACCGTTAAGAATGAAAAAAATATATATTTATGCCAGAGTTATCTAACTTGGTTGACGTAGTAGGTATAATGACTAAGAAATATTGTAGGAAGTATTGTGTGAAGTTTCGTACAAATACATTAAGTGGTTTTTGAGATATGAACTTGATGGTAGTTGCACACAAAACTAATAAAAAAAATAAAAAATTTAACCAGTATTTCTAAGGCAAACATATTTATATAAAAAAAAATAAAAATAAAAAAAAAATAGAAAAAAAAACCAATTCAAATTAAAAAAGAATATTTTTTTTTAAATAAATTAAAAAAAAAAAAGAAAAGTACTCAGCATCTGCATTATATAATGCAGGGTGTTAGTTGTAACAATGATCCAAGTATGAGTGTCCTAGCACTTGTACTTGTTGAGAACTAGTGTAAAAACAAAAACTTAACGTTGGAGGTAAATGCAAAATTCAGCATCAAACAATGTCAATGGACCATGAACTGCAGGTCACACTCAGCATCTGCAGTATAAATTGTGATGCAGGGTACTAGTTGTAACTATGATCCAAGTATGAGTGTCCTCGCACTTGTACTTGCTGAGAAATAGTGTAAAAACGGAAACTTAACGTTGGAGCTAAATATAAATATTTTTTTTTTGTATAAATTTAACAATGGGGCCTAATAGGAAATGTAATAGTAGTGTGAGACGTTAACCCCGCTCCCAACCCCCACATATTTACCGACCCCCTCCCCCATCCACCGACATTTTCAAATTTGCCGGCCAGTATGTCCCTTATTTCAACTCTTTTCATATGAATAAATCATAGTTTACTTTTATTTACCCTAAAACAAGTCATATATTAAACAGGAACACAATATACCTAAATTTAATATTTGCATTGTTTTAACAGATTGTATAATAACATTGACGGCCATCTTGGATTTTTTTTTTTTTTGTGATGAATATCTTTTACTCCATGTAAGACATAATACAATGTTATACAAAAACTGTTCATGTATCAATACAAGCTATATAATTTTTTTAACACATTACATGATACCTTTAGATAACATAACATGCATACAATGTCTTACAAGTAATATTTGAAGGGTGAATATAAAAAGAAAATAAAAGAGTAGAGAAAGAGCAAAGATAAGGCAAGTAGAAATTTACAGTTGAGAAGATGAGAAGCTGTATGCAGTATAGTTTTCCTTATTATAGTTAACATGTTTCCCCATTTATTTTCATGTGATATAAGTTTGTTTTGGTTGCAATAAGTTTTCCTATTTGCTTGGTTTTTTTTGTAGATATGGTATGAATGGTTTAATGGTCCATCTTGGATGTTTGGCAAAATTCCCCCAACAGCTGTTGGTAAGAAATTAACTTTTAAACACGGCATACACTTTACCACTAGAATCGTTACTCAACGGTTGTAATTTTCTATCTCATTATCATACCAAGATATAAATGTATAAAATATATAATACAACTAAGATATAAGGGTAGTTAAAAAATGGAGATTATTAAAAAAGTACTTTGACAAGCTAATATATATATATATATATATCTGGAAAAAAAGTAAATGATTATTTCCACAATTCTAGCGCTACCACAACTGCAGTTTTTAAAATCGTTTTAGTAATAGTAAGACCATTGTAAAAATGGTAAGCTCGGCACCGAGAATGGCACAATTTACCACAGGACCTCATCTGACGTCCTACTGGCGGCATGAGATGCAGGGTTGAAGCTGCCATCCGGGTAAGTGGAGGTTATTCACGTTATTGAAGATTGCGTTACAGTATGTCATGCTGGGGAAATACCCGTCATTTTTAGTAAAACTATCTTGTAAACGTCTTTTAAACACTGCAGCTCCAGACTTTAAACATGTAAACTTTGGTAAAAAACAACACCTGTGCTTATGCTTAGATATTATGATTAGAAGGGACACTAAACTGATAACTTTGAATGTTTCTGATTGTTGAAGTGGGGTTAGTGTATTTGTAAAAAAATACTTTAATTGGATACTCCAATGTGATGTGTAGCGAGAACCCTTCAACAATCAGATAAACTGATAACTTTGAATGTTTCTGATTGTTGAAGGGTTCTAGCTACGCATCACGTAAGAAGGTAAACTAAACTGATAACTTAGAATGTTTTTGATTGTTGAAGGATTCTCGCTACACATCACATTGGAAGGTACACTAAACTGATAACTGTGAATGTTTCTGATTGTTGAAGGATTTTCGCTACAGGTACACTAAACTGATAACTTCTAGATAGTGTAAAACGAAATCAGAATGTGTCACAGTTTTCTGTACGCGAAGACTACACGGATCGCGTGAAGCTACGCAGACGCGAACTCGATTTCACGCTAAGAACAACATTGGAACACGTGATACACAGGAAAGGCGCGAAACCGTTCGTGTGGGACAGCGATTGGACATTACAGTGCGCGGAGGTGGAGTCAATAACGGGATAAACAATGCTATTGACTAGGACAACGGTCAAGGCCCACTGGTCACACATTATGTATCTAGTTATGAACAATTGAACATTTTAACCTGGAATATTGCCGGACTTAGAAAATATGACGACGATTTGTTATTTAAACAATATTTACAAACATATGATAGTAGGACTTGTTGAAACGTGGAGTAGCTTTAAAGGCGACTATGATTTATTTTTACAGCAGTTCACTCATTTTGATTGTATAAGACAGAAACATGGCAATGCAATTCGAAACAGTGGTGGGGTTAGTGTATTTGTAAAAAAATACTTTAACTAAATCTGGTTTAATTAGGCAAATATTCCAAGAGTTTTCAAATTGCATTGTTTTATATATTAAATCTAGCGTTTTTTCATCTCATGAAGGACATCTTATTATACATTGCTTATGTCTCACCCGAAGGATCACCCACTTATAATGCGAATGAAAAAAAATGGTATAGTTTTGTTAGAAAATAATATTTCAATGTTAAAAAATGTATATACAGAATGCTATTTATATATTTCTGGGGACATGAACGCCCGAACTTTGAATTTGCTCGATTTCATTCCTGATGATACTTTATATCATATGTATACATTTTCGTTTGATTTTAGATCATATGTATACATTTTCGTTTGAAAGCATCGTCTGCTACAAATATACAACCTTTATGGTGGGATATTGAGTGCAACAAAGCAAAACATTATAAATATTCATTGTTAAGACGATTTCGCTGGACAAATAGTGCAACGGATTTTAACAACTATAAAGCTGCTCGTAATACATTTAAGTATATTTGTACGACGAAAAAGTTAAAGCTACAATTTGATCGGCAGCAAACCCTCATTTATGAACGAAACGATCCGAAAAGATTCTGGAAATTAATTAAATTAAAAAACTTGAATAATACGACAATAACGGGAACTGGGCGGATACATGTAGAAGATTGGTTAACGTACTTTAAAAGTCTTTTATTTAAAGAAGGTCAGCCGTCTGCTTCAGATATAAACTGAAGATATGGATATTTTATAGAATGCATCGATTTCAAACGAGGAAATAAATCGAAGCATAGCAAAACTTAAAACAGGGAAATCCTTCGAAAATGATGTGATAGAAACACAGTTTTACAAACACACTTACGATTTCATAGTGCCCGTACTGCACATATTATTCAATAAAATATTAGACTTTGGTGAATTTTCAGCCATATGGTGCGATAGCATTATAGTTCCTATTTTCAAATCGGGTTCGAGGGACGATCCATCAAATTTCAGGGGTATTTCTTTGATTAATATAATGTATAAGATCTTCTCAAGCATAATTAATGACAGAATTACTAAATGGTAGGAGCAGTTTGAAATTATCGATGAAGCCCAGGCGGGGTTTAGGGCGGGTTACTCGGTTATAGATAACATGTTAAATTTGCAAAGTATGGTCCAGAAATATATTTCGAAACCAGGTGGTAGGTTCTATGTACTATACGTAGATTTTCAGAAAGCATCTTATTCTCTAGTTTACTTTAAACTATTTTCAAGCATAAAGGCATCAACGGTAAGCTTATGCATGTGTTAATATCTATGTATTCGAACATCCAGCCATATGTTAGAGTTTGAGACAAGTTTATTAAGCAATTTAAATGCAATATTGGAGCGAGACAAGGTGATTTCAATTCGCCGATAATTTTTAGTCTTTACATAAATGATCTTTGTACCCATCTCAGAGAGAAATGTCATAATGGAATATTTATTACTAATCATATACCAGATATTCTTTGCTTACTTTTTGCGGACGACGTAGCTAACTGTGCGGACACAGCAAGGAACTTACAAATACAGCTCAAGGCAATTTCTGAATTTTGTGATAACACGGGCATGCAGGTTAACATCAAGAAAACTGAAATAATAGTATTTAGAAATGGCGGTCCACTGCGAAATTATGAAAATTGGTCCTTTAATGGTAATAATGTAAACAGTACATCTGTATATAAATATATGGGATTACTTTTTACACCTAAACTCTCGTGGACATCTGTTAAGCGTAAATTGGCTGCACAGGCTACGAAGACAATATTTTCAATTAAAGGATATCGAGGACATTTGGAAGTTTTATACATAAAGATATATTTAAATTATTTGATTCGATGGTAGTGCCAATACTCACATTTGGTTCGAAAATCTGGGGATATGAATACGCCGACAAGATAGAACAAATACAAGTGCAATTTTGTAAATATTTTCTAGGTATTAATTCTACTGTAAATAATTCTGTAGCTCTTGGAGAGTGCGGGAGACTTCCACTATATGTTATATATTATACTAAGTGCATAAAATACTGGTGTAAATTGCTTCAAATGTCCAACAATCGCTTTCCTAAGAACTGTTACAAAATGTTGAAATCTCTAGACGATATTGGTAGAAAAACTTGGGCCACAAACGTTTAAACATTATTGTATAGGTATAGGTTTGGTTGTGTGTGGCTAGCACAAGATATTGGTGACCTTAACCTATTTGTCTTAACATTTAAACGAAGGATCTCAGACTGTATGACTCAAACTTGGCATGATGATATAATCAACTCACCCAGGTGTGATACATATTAACATATTAAATCCTTATTAAATCCTGAAAGATATTTAAACATTGACCTTTCGTTCAATCTCAAACGATCATTTGCACGTTTTAGATGCTCCTCTCACAGACTAAATATTGAAATTGGTCGACATTCTAACATTGAAAGAGAAAATAAAATATGTTTATTTTGTTTCTTAAATTCCAATATAATGGTGATAGAAAACGAATACCATGTATTTTTTAATTGTTCTAAGTATACTCATGTTAGAGAAACACATCTGTATAATTGGTATATAGGACATTCAGAACATTCAGATTTTTATCGATTTCTTCAAAGCGAGAATCCAGAGACTATTAGAAAAAATGCTCTTTTTATAACAAAACTGTTTGAAATAATAGATAAAACATAGTTCCACATTATATACTGTACCGATTTTCAGACACTTTAAATGTATATTTAATATACTGTAACACAACTTTATAAAGCATCAATGATCAACAATTTTTGTTGTATTTTGGGCCGGAGGCCTTTATTTACTCATTAAAACATCTTGTATCTTGTATCTATCAGTTTAGTGCACTTTCGTATGTGATGTGTAGCGAGAACCCTTCAACAATCAGAAACATCCATAGTTATCAGTTAAGTTTACATTCTAATGTTATGTGTATCGAGAACCCTTTAATAATCAGAAACATTCACAGTTATCAGTTTAGTGTACCTTCTAATGTGATGTGTAGCGAGAACCCTTCAACCCGTGTCTGTGTTGTAAAGTCGCACAACTCCCTGTTGATGTATGTTGTAAAGGGCCACAACTCCCTGTTAATACATTTTGTAAAGGGGCACAATTCCCTGTTAATGCAAGTTGTAAAGTGGCACAGCTCCCTGTAAATACAAGTTGTAAAGGGGCACAAGTCCCTGCTAATGCAAGTTGTAAAGTGCCACAACTTCTTGTTTATGCATGTTGTTAAGAGGTGCAACTCCCTGTTAATGTATGTTGTAAAGGGACACAAGTCCCTGTTAATGTAAGTTGTAAAGTGGCACAAAACCCCTGTCAATGTATGTTGTAAAGTGACACAATTCACTGTTAATGTTTGTTGTAAAGGGGCACAACTCCCTGATAATACATGTTGTAAAGTGGCACAACTCCCTGGTAATGCATGTTGTGAAGCGGTACAGCTCATTGTTAATGCATGTTGTAAAAGGGACACAACTCCTTGTTAATACATGTTGTAAAGTGGTACAGTTCCCTGTTAATATATGTTGTAAAGGGACACATCTACCTGTTGATACATGTTGTGAAGTGGCACAGCTCCCTGTTCACGCATGTTGTAAAGTGGCACAACTCCCTGACCTGCCATGTGTTGACAACAAAGTAAACCTAATATATGACCTGACATGTGTAGACAACGCTGATAAACCTAATATATGACCTACGCTGTTAAACCTAATATATGACCTGACATGTGTTGACAACGCTGTTAAACCTAATATATGACCTGCCATGTGTTGACAACGCTGTTAAGACCAATATATGACCTGCCATGTGTTGACAATGCTGTTAAGTCCAATATATGTCTGCCACTTGTTGACAACGCTGTGAAGCCCAATATATGACCTGACATGTGTTGACAACGCTGTTAAATCCAATATATGACCTGACATGTGTTTACAACGCTGTTAAATCCAATATATGACCTGACATGTGTTGACAACGCTGTTAAATCCAATATATGACCTGACATGTGTTTACAACGCTGTTAAATCCAATATATGACCTGCCATGTGTTGACAACGCTGTTAAATCCAATATATGACCTGACATGTGTTTACAACGCTGTTAAATCCAATATATGACCTGCCATGTGTTGACAACGCTGTTAAATCCAATATATGACCTGCCATGTGTTGACAACGCTGTTAAACCCAATATATGACCTGCCATGTGTTGACAACGCTTTTAAATCCAATATATGACTGCCATGAGTTTACAACTCTGTTAAACCCAATATATGACCTGCCATGTGTTTACAACGCTTTTAAACCCAATATATGACCTGCCATGTGTTGACAACGCTGTTTAGCCCAATATATGACCTACCATGTGTTGACAACGCTGTTAAACCCAATATATGACCTGCCATGTGTTGACAACGCTGTTAAACCCAATATATGACCTACCATGTGTTGAATACGCTGTTAAACCCAATATATGACCTGCCATGTGTTGACAACGCTGTTAAACCCAATATATGACCTGCCATGTGTTTACAACGCTTTTAAATCCAATATATGACCTGCCATGTGTTTACAACTCTGTTAAACCTAATATATGACCTGCCATGTGTTTACAACTCTTTTAAACCCAATATATGACCTGCCATGTGTTGACAACGCTGTTAAGCCCAATATATGACCTGCCATGTGTTTACAACGCTGTTAAACCCAATATATGACCTGCCATGTGTTGACAACGCTGTTAAACCTAATAAATGACTGCCATGTGTTTACAACGCTGTTAAACCCAATATATGACCTGCCATGTGTTTACAACATTGATAAATCCCGATCGGTGGACTGACCTCGTATAAAAGAGAAGCTCAATTTACCGACCTAGAAGCAACATTTCTCATGTAGAACATAAAAAGCTTAGCGGATGCTATTTCTGATTAAAGCTGTGAAAATTGCTCGACATTTGATCAATAAACCGAAAGCTATAAAAATATTTTTAAGAAAGAATTCATGTTTAACATGAGGCGTATTTCTCGAAGCACTACAAGTACGAGCACAAATGAATCACTCGGTGATAAAGATAAAGATAACCATTATAAAGATAAATAAGAATGATAAAGATAATAAAGATAAATACAACGAAAAAGATAAAATATAAGTATAAAAGATAAAGATGAAGACAAAAATACAAAGATGAAGAAAAAAAGAAGATAAAATACAAAGATAAAGATATTGAAGGTAAAAATAAGATACAAAGATAATATAACAGACAAAGATAAAGATAAAAAGAAAAAAATATAAAGATTAAAATATAAAAAATAATAAAAATAAAGATAAAATACAAATATAATATACAGATGAATGTAGAGATAAAAATAAAAGATAAATATAAAGATTATAAAGTTAATATAAAAGACAACGATAAAGATTAAAGACGAAGATAATATTAATACAAAGATAAGACAAAGAAAAAAAGGAAAAAAAGATAAAATATAAATATAAATATAAAATTTAAAGATAAAGATAAATAGAAAGATAATGCAAAGATAAATATAAGATACCAAGATAATGATAAAATTATAAAGATAAAGATAACTTAAAAGATAAAAGACAAAAATAAAGATAAAGTTTATATTGATGCATTATTTATAATGATAGAGATACAGATAGTATTAATGATAATGACGATAATGACCATGACGTTTATGATAATGATACCGACGACGACTCGATAATGATATAGTAAATAATAAATGATGATAACGTTAACGATAATAATAATAAGTATATTGATAATATTACTGACACCGTGGCAACATATCATACAACTTTTCTCTCAAAGGGAACACAACTCTGTTTAAAATCAAGTGAAACAATGTTTTCATTATGAGATACTGTCGAAAACCGGAATGGAATTAAGAAATGAAGGAACGACAGAATGATGGAACGATAGAGTTTATGAAATACAAATTAAAAGATTCTCTCAGTTTGTTTTATATTCAGTCATATTGTAGTACAACAGATTAAATTGAACATATGTAAAATTCTAGAACTTGTACCAGAGCTTTATTGCGCAATCAAGCATTCATATGAATGTTCAAAACTTGTTGTTTTTAAACTCGCGTTTTAACTCTGGTGTAATGATAAGATGCAAAGATAACACAAATTGCGTTATATCGTAAGTTTATTAAAGTTATCTTATCACATGAAATAAAATAAGTAATTTAGAGGTGATCAGACATTTCCTTGAAAAGTACTGAACACTCCTTATCTATGAACGGACGGATCTTAAACAAGTTTGTACTGCTGATAAAGGTGAACATATCGATTTTAAACCATATTACAAACAAGAAATGTCACTGGAAAGTGCCGCATGCACCCACAAATGATCTGTAAAAATGTTAATATATAAAATGCAAATAAAATGAGTATATTTACATTATCATATAAATGAGTTTCTTTACACTATCATATAAAATGAGTTTGTTAACATTATCATATAAAATGTGTATATTTACAATATCATATAAAACTAGTATATTTACATTACCATATAAAATGAGTATATTTACAATATCATATAAAACGAGTAGTTTTACACAAGCATATAAAAAAAGCATATTTACAATATCTTCAAATACTCTTATGTTACAATACAGCCGACAATGCCCATACAAGTACCAGCCGACAATACACATGTAAGTACAAGACGACACTGCCCATGTAAGAACCAGCCGACAATGTCCATGTAAGTACCAGCCAACAATGCCCATGAAAGTCTTCTCTAGCTGATATCCAAACGAACAATCAAACAATACAAAACAGAATCTGTACAGAGAGCAGCAGATAGATACGTATTAAACATTATGATTTTATATAACCAGTATTGCCACCTAAATGATCCAAACTCTGAAGTTTGGCAAAACCGTCAACACAAACATAAAATACAAAAACGAGATTCTGTAGATTACCATTGATATCACTAGATTCCTATATAAGACAAACTTCAATTTTCGTGTTCCCTTTCCGCGAACACTTACTCATCAAACTTCATTCTATCTCAGAACAATTACAACTTTATTATTGCCGTCCAAGTCATGTTAAGGTCCATTTATTGTTGGTCTGGTCACAGTATAAATAGTATAAAACGCCATGCCCCGTATTCATCTCAACGTGAATATTCACTCACATTCAAACTTCTATTTCCATTTACGGTATTGTTTCTGTCCAGGCTCAAAGTCACTGTCAATTATTATGTTAACTTTCACAAAGTTTGTCTTTAGAAAATTTCAAACACAAATATTATACATACATTTCCTAATGACGCAGTTATAAAATTTCAGCTAGAGTTAATACTGGCTCTGGTCATGTTTAAACAGAAATCACTAAGCTATTTTATGCTCAAATAGACAACTTTAATTTCAAATCCATATTTTGTTGTTGATTTGTCGGCAGCGCCACCATTTACATCAAGTGATCGTTAGGCGTAACAACCATGTAGATGTTAAAGATTGTATCAATCATTTCCAAAATAAATTCGTTGCGGGTTAACCAAACATTCCAAGGAAAACAAAAATACCATATACTCGTACATGTGTGACTTGGAGCATATTTAAAACGTACTGGTATATAAAGCTACAGTTCTGTGTTATATTTTACTATGATATATAATATCAGTTTAGTTCCATACATTGTACAAGTATTGTTTTTCATTTTTGTCTCATGACAACGAATATCAAACGTACACTAATAAACAATGATAATAAGACACAATTGCATAGGCAGAATCTTTTATAAAACAATAGTAACATAGAATTATGAGTCATAAATTGATCCTGTCATATTTTCTCTTAAATAATCATTAACACTGCTGGATTCCACAAATAGATATATTGATTTTCTTGTTTTAGAGTTATCATAGTTTGAATTTTAAATTTTTGACGTTTTGAGTCTGATTCTAAATCTCAGAATCAATATACTGATGAAGTTAGGTCCTAAACTGCACTTGTCCTGATGATTCCAAGTACTTAAAAATAATGTGGTCGTAATCGTAATAACGCTCTAGCAACAAAATTGGCTTAAGCGTTGTTTTCATAGATGTGATGGGTAAATGTATTCGTAACTCCGCTTAAACACGAAGGCGCTGTAATTATAAGTCGATTTGACCGGAAATAACCGAGTAGTTACGAATGATGCGATCGTAATCGAAATAACGCCCAGCCTTTCCGCTCTTGAAACAAAATTAGCTTGAGCGTTATTCCAATTGATGTGATCGGTAAAAGTAAGTTTTTGTAACTCCAATAATACGCGAAGAACAGCGATACGAATATAAGCGGATTCATCCGGACATAGCCGAATTGTTACGATTGGCTATTTCTGTGATGACCCGATTGTTGTTCTGAACGACGTGTAACTCTTTTTTAAAGTTCCAAACTCCGGATCTTTTGTTACTTACTACTTAGCAAGAGTTTCTGCTGAAAAACTTGCATACATAAAATAACGATGATCATAACAATCATTATAATAATTATCATAACAATAAGTATGTATAAATAGCAACATTACCAAGAACACAACAACTAAAAATAGTTAGGTCTCTTTTATTTCAATCTGTTATGTATACACAGTTGGAAAAGAAAGTGTTCACTTTTAAGTTTAAAATATTTGCTTTTCTATCCATCGTACATGTATAATGTATTTACACCGACATGTAAGCAAGGATACTTATCAGTCAATCCTTAAATCTGGCACAATACGTACAACATGACGCAATTATTTAAATTTAATACAACAAATTTAGCATAAAAAAGTGTCCACTTGTTTTTGCAACCGAGTATAAAATATTTCGGGGCCAAAGATCTATTTAAATATAATTACACATGTGAGATGCCACGGACTTACATACAGAAGGATCGGAAACTAGCATATCAATACCAAATGTTCAAGTTATAGAATAACACGTGAAGGATTATTTATTTGGCAATTTATTCATTCAAATTAATAGGAATTTGCGTTCTAGTGCATAAAATGTAAGCTTTATGTTACCTTTCTTTTTTTATTGCTTTTCAATCATGCAAACGTATTCTTTATTTATAACATATTAGTTTAAGGTGGAATCTAAAGAGGTATTTTTTCTCATATTTATGTGTCATTGTACACACTACTTCACCAATTGTAAACATACATTGCTGTAAATATCTCATTTTCTGTAGATGCTATCATGCGAAGTAATACATTTTGCTTTGAATTTTTGAGTTAAATGGAAGATAACTGAAAACGAGATTTCGTGAGAGTTTGTGTGAATACGTGAGCTTTCACAAAACGAGAATGAGTTGCATATCCTTCTCTATATAAGTCCCCGGTGGACATAAATTAATATAAATATATCATAAGTGACGCTTCTTAAATGTATTTCTTCATGTCTTGAGCCATCGGTTAGTTGCTAACATACAACTCGTAATCAACCAGTCAGAATTGTGATGTAGGTGCTGTCAGAAATGTAACCTGTGATAATCACTCTCTTCAGAATCAACTTCTTAACATATCCGGCTACAGTTGTAAATAGGTCAGTAAGATAAACGCTCCGGTAGGTTAAATTTCCAACTTACGTTTTTACCAATAAATTATATTTTTAAAAAATATTTAAAATAGTTTAAAAGGACAAAAGACAATTTTGATAAGTTTTTCCTGAACTCTATGTCTTGAATGTATCCATACATGTAATGCAAATAGAATATGTAGATACCCCTGTGTAAACAGACCCTTTATTTCGTTTCTATTTTTGATAAGGAAACATTTATAAATGGTCGAGCGGAAACCTCTTTACACTTTTGTGGCAAATGATGAAACAATCGTAAAATAAAAAAAAAATCGATTTTAGATTTCATTAGACCAACTGGAAAACAATCATAAAAAAAATCATCAAAAATGTTAAAACTGTTTTTCGATATTTCAAAACTGGCGTGACACCACCATTTTTATACATATATAATTCAGTGTGTAGTAACTGAGTTTTATCTCCAAATGGTTATACGTTCATTTAGAGATAAATATGGATTTGATGCTGGAAATTAGAAAAAAAAATCGATGTTTACTTTGACATGTCTCTTTTTAAATACATACTAACTTTACATATGGATTTATAGCTTTAAAATGCATTTTGATCTCAAAATTTTATAATTTGTGAATCCCCATCTAAAAGAGTGTTAAGCTTACTGTTCTGTTTACAGCTGGGCCAGCGTATCTATTCCAGGACTGGTATTCATAAATCATCTGGATAATTTGACTTGAGTTTGTTTAAAATTTGAATACATCTTGTTGGTTAAATGTGATAAACACCTAACTAACAAATAGCGATTCAGAAAAAAAAATCAACTAAAGTGAAACAGTTTAAGGATACCATAAGAAGCTTAACGAATACCAGCCCTGTCTGCTCGACTGTGAACTCTGTATAGGAATCACAGAGCAATTAACTAAAATATGTTTTATTTATCTTGTGGATTATATTCATTTATTTCAGCCTCATTGCGAAATAAGCTAAGGGCTTTTGTGAATCACTTTCGAGACCATTTCATAGCTGGAACCAGAACTAAATGTCATTAATGAGACGGCGTTCATGTCGAGTATGAGATCAAACCATTAACCTCTGGCGTGAGCGGCCAACACCTTATCAACTACACCAACATCCCGCTTATCGTATAGATATTATATAAAATCAAACATTTTACAAAACATTTATATACTGTTTTGTAAATTCATTTGTTTCTGATATATTTAATGTTGGTGGTCCTCGTTAAATTTAAAGTTTCTATTTAAAAAATGAAAATGTGTCAATATGGCACGGATGCCCAAGTTATATTTTACACAATTTTACCAAACATTTAGCCAAAAACAGACAATAGTAACAGGCTGTAAAATATATTGTATATATATATATAACAATAGTAGTAGTAGTGTGGTGTTTAGCGTCGCTTTCAACAATTTTTCAGTCATATCGCGACGGTGTCTACTTGAGACAGTATTTGAGCGCTGTCACACTGGAGTATCATGCCGCAGACACATGATATGATACCCCACCCAGTCACATTATACTGACACCGGGCTGACCAGACCTAGAACTCTCCTTTAAATGCTGAGCGTCAAGCGAGGAAGCTTCTAGTACCATTTTTAAAGTCTTTGGTATGACCCGGCCGGGGATTGAACCCACGACCTTCCACATGCGAGGCGGACGCTCTACCAATAGACCACGCCGCGGTCGTCATATATATAACAAGTCATACGTCGACCAATATCGAACTTGACATGCGTTTTGTAATTATAAACTGACAGATAATTTACAGGTCCTTTCTGGGTTCTAATTTGCTGTGTTATTTAAACACTTACAATTATTCCCTTTATTTTGCCTTTCTCAGCAAAATGTCACTATTCATATCGTCATTAAATTATACAGTGGATATCGTGGACTTATTTATCAAAATACATCTTGCACATTGGTGTGTAACGTCGGCCTGTATTCAATACAGTATAAACATAAATGGACATACAATATTTACGGTTATTGCGTTGGCCTCTCACATAAGAGGTCGCTGTTTCGATTCCATACTCGACCTGATGTTTTCGCATAACACACACACACACACACACACACACACACACACACACACATACGCCAACTACTGGTTCTACCTAAGAAATGGACTGGAGAACGAGTCGTTTAAGCCTAAAATTTAGGTAAAAAACATACATGTGGATGCTGTGAAAATATATTACTTACAGAGACGTAATCCCTCCAAATTTGCATAATATAATCCAATAGAATTGTATGAATATATATCCAAATATGAATGTAATCCAAATATGAATGTAATATAAGCACAATTTCACTTAATAAAAAGAATAACACAATTTGATTTGCACTGTTCACACATTTTCTTAAACTGAAGAAACCCTTTATGGCCATGTGCTAATATTGAACATTGTTTGCATGAAGAAAGTGGGTATTCATTACCAGGTAAGTAAGACAGACACGTGATGTGTTGCAAAACAAGTGCAAATGAAGTTGAGTATATAATAAAATCAAATTATTTTAAACACACGAGGTTAAAAGGATGATGATTCCTTTCAAGATAATATGAAACTATGCTACATAATCGTAAACGTTTAAAAAAATATCTGCACTTTTACTTTACAACGCATATTTATGTCATTTCCCTGGGAATAATTTCGATACCACTCACAACGATTTCCACGTGTAATTACGGGATTACTTGCTCACACGGTGTTAGAATGATAAGTATTTTCTTGACCAATTTACACATAATCCCCACCCTCAATAACAGTTGCATGACTTTGTGATATTAACAGCCTTTGTTATAAATGACCATATACATGTATATATTTCTTACACGTGTGGATGTAATTTAACCAAAGCATGTATATGCGCCATTAAAACCTTTTCACGCGTAGTAATAGTCATTAAAATAAGGCATGTTCTGTCGAAATGGTGTTGCGTACAAGCGTTATTCGAAAATATAAAAGAAGGAATGAACGAACAAGCGGGTTGGAAGGCGGATGAATCAAATGACAAATGAATGATTGAATTAATGAATGGGCGTACGAACAAACGAACGGACTAAATGAACTGGGGTTTTACGGTGTAACGAACGTTTTTATAACCACAACAGTAATGCATATTCCAGACTTACGTTCCATATATACATACAATTTAAAACATATTTATATCACAAAAAATCAACAATCGATGAATCTAAAACTTTCATACTTGCAGAGCTGTAAACTACACTACATTACACTAGAAATTGTCCGTATCTGTCTGGCAATAAGACATACCCGGTCCATGTTTCACCAACATGAACGTAAGCAAAGCAGCCAGGCGATCATGATTTTTGTCAGGTCCCAGTTAAACTGCATTTTGATTTCATTGATATGCATTACATAATAAATAAAATAACCAGTGAAACAGAAGCCTGTAAGTTATTGTTTTGTTCGTCCACCATTTTGGAAACACTGAACACGTAAAATTGGACATACTGTTGACCAGGGCTTGACCCGGTTAGCTCTGTCGATAACGCGTCTGCCGATCAATTCAGAAATCGCGAGTTCGAATCACCGTCCTGCCACAGTCAGCGTTATAATTGATTGCCGTTCGTTTCACAACGCTGATTCGCCTTGAGGTTGCGGGTTCAATCCCCAGCTCGATCCGATGGCCTCAAACACACAAAAAAAGCTATTAATACTAATTCCACCCAATAAGCGGATTCCAGATCCGAGTACTGGTTAAAATTCCAGGATCCAAGGAAAGATTGGTTTCATTAACTAGTTACTTATTTGACCTCGAGGGCATAAATATTCAAACTATTTAACAAAACGTCAACTATAAGTAGTATCGGAGGAGTTATTTCCCTTATCGTACATAAAAAATGACCATTGATCTAGTTAAGTTTCGTAAAAACACACATTTTCCAACCAATTACACTGAATATTTAAACATGTGGTAAACTGAGTTGTAGTTCAACATGCTTTGAATGTCTGTTTGAATATTCTGCGTAATTAATTGGAAACGGTGTTTAACAACAGAGCAATGGTCATCTTTTTGTGACAGCTGCAGTAATCCTATTCTTGCAGTCATACTTGTAACAATGGTGGTTTATTTAATCAAATTAAAGTACATGTATGGTAAAACAATAATAAAATAGGCGTAGCATGTTATAAAGGACTCATAGATTCTACAAAGCGACATTGGACCAACACGGGTCTATTTTAAACCCTGAAGTGGATTTTCGTCCCACTGTGGTCCAAGCCGATGTCTATTTATTATCTATTTATTTACATTTTTCTTTTTATTTATTTATTCTCTTTGATTCCTCCGGTTACAGAGATTTTATGGTACACGGATACAATGCAAACATATGTACAAGGTGACAAATATAAAATATGAAAACAAAAATACGAGAACATTAGCAAATTGTAGTAGGCAATAATGAATAATTGCACGTTCGCTCGCTTGCCGGTGGCCATACCCACCTACACACGCACGCACACAGACACACACGCAGACACACACGCAGACACAGACACGCACACACTGACAGACAGACACACACACACACACACAAATATGAATACACAAATTCATACAGAAGATAGTAAACATTCGCATACAATGACATGTAATGACAACATGCACTGGCATCAGATGAATATATATACTATATAGTAATCAAATAATTGTTTCAATCCAAAGCATACATTTTGCAATATATTGAAATGTGTCCAAGCAAAACCTTTCACGCACAGCAGTATTATCGAAGTCCTTTGATGCCTGTTCCAGCAAGCATCTCATCATATTTTCATTATCGATGTTTATTAATTTGTGACTAATTCTGTTTCCGTAACTTAAAAACAAATGACAAATGAAATCCTGAATAAATGGATTAATTAATGAATGGGCGTACGAACAAACGAACGGACTTAATGAACTGGGGTTTTACGGTGTAACGAACGTTTTTATAACCACAACAGTAATGCATATTCCAGATTTACGCTCCATATACATACAATTTAAAACATTTATATGACAAAAAATCAACAATCGATGAATCTAGAACTTTCATACTTGCAGAGTTGTAAACTACACTACATTACACTAGAAATTGTCCGTATCTGTCTGGTAATAAGACATACCCGGTCCATGTTTCACCAACATGAACGTAAGCAAAGCAGCCAGGCGATCATGATTTTTGTCAGGTCCAAGTTAAACTGCATTTTGATTTCATTGATATGCATTACATAATAAATAAAATAACCAGTGAAACAGAAGCCTGTAAATTATTGTTTTGTTCGTCCACCATTTTGGAAACACTGAACACGTAAAATTGGACATACTGTTGACCAGGGCTTGGCCCGGTTAGCTCTGTCGATAACGCGTCTGCCGATCAATTCAGAAATCGCGAGTTCGAATCACCGTCCTGCCACAGTCAGCGTTATAACTGATTGCCGTTCGTTTCACACCGCTGATTCGCCTTGAGGTTGCGGGTTCAATCCCCAGCTCGATCCGATGGCCTCAAACACAAAAAAAAAAACAATCAATACTAATTCCACCCAGTAAGCGGATTCCAGATCCGAGTACTGGTTAAAATTCCAGGATCCCAGGAAAAATTGGTTTCATTAACTAGTAACTTATTTGACTTCGAGGGCATATTTAACAAAACGTCAACTATAAGTAGTGTCGGAGGAGTTATTCCCCTTGTCATACATAAAAAATGACCATTGATCTAGTTAAGTTTTGTAAAAACACACATTTTCCAACCAATTACACTGAATATTTAAACATGTGGTAAACTGAGTTGTAGTTCAACATGTTTTGAATGTCTGTTTGAATATTCTGCGTAATTAATTGGAAACGGTGTTTAACAACAGAGCAACGGTCATCTTTTTGTGACAGCTGCAGTAATCCTATTCTTGCAGTCACACTTGTAACACTGGTGGTTTATTTAATCAAATTAAAGTACATGTATGGCAAAACAATACGCACACAGATACACACGCAGACACACACGCAGACACAGACACGCACACACTGACAGGCACACACACACAAATATGAATACACAAATTTATACAGAAGATAGTAAACATTCGCATACAATGACATGTAATGACAACATGCACTGGCATCAGATGAATGTATATACTATATAGTAATCAAATAATTGATTCAATCCAAAGCATACATTTTGCAATATATTGAAATGTGTCCAAGCAAAACCTTTCATGCACAGCAGTATTATCGAAGTCCTTTGATGCCTGTCCCAGCAATCATCTCATTATATTTTCATTGTCAATGTTTATTAGTTTGTGACTAATTCTGTTTCCGTAACTTAAAAACACATAATTTATGAAGTCCTGACGGATCGGTTGCGTCAATGGACACGTCGTTATTATATGTAAGTTTGCGTCGTGGTAAATATGTTCACAGAAATGGCACACACGCGCGATTTTCGACTGAGTATCTGTCTATATTTTGCTTACAATAACCGAATTTTTAAGGAGTTCCTGTCCGAGACACACGTCCATACAATAGCTGGTTCGATAACAGTTTGTAATGCCATGAATCGTTCAAATACACCTTCAGCGCCCATTCGTTCATACCATTGTTTATTTTCATACAACTGGATAGCATTTTTTACCGTTCTTTTCCAGCATGTTTTGTTTGGAAATATACCAATTTCAATATACTTAATTATGAAATTTGTCAGGTTATACTTATTGAGAAGTTTTAGAATATCAGGTATAAAACCTCTTTGTTTATTATCAGATCTAGTAACAAACATGGACAGACGGCTGTTAAAGATGCGTTTTGATAGTATATCATGTGGTAAGGTACATAGTTTTTGAAGAAATCCTAATTTTCTTTTATCAATTTCTGATTGTATAGAATACCAACCCAGCATACTCAGACACATCACTGTTCTAGTTTGTTTCTCAAAACCTTGAATGACCTTGGAACAAAATCGAAAAAATATTTCTAGTTGTTCAATGTTTTTGACAGATAGGTTGGACCAACGTTCTGAACAGTAGATCAGAGTTGGGATACATATCTTATGAATGAGTGAGGCTGATACTACGGGATTAACATCGTTTATGTTAAGACCGATAGGCATTATAGAGTAAAAAGACGATGTGGCTTTAGTCACTGCATTATCAATATTGTCGTTCTGGTTTAGCTTGTCATTTAAGTGTATACCAACATGTTTTACATTAGTAACAATATTAACATGTTCCTGTCCTAGGTGGAATTCAGGGTACTGTTTGGCACGCGATCTGTCACCAAAGACTACAATGTTGCTTCATATAGGGTTAATTATGTATCTCCATCGAGAAGAGTAAATATACACAATGTCTAACATCTGCTGCAAGTTAAGAGGAGATATGCAGGAGAGTGTAAGATCGTCTGCAAGAGTGCAATTACCAGTTTTATTACTTAAAATGCACGTTCCCAAAGTGCTGCTTTCTAACTCATTTGAGAGGACATCTATAAAGAGATTGTAGATAAAAGTTAAGAGCGTTCCTCCTTGACGTACCCCTTGTTTTATCATGAACCAATCCGACTTTATGCCATTTATGTAAATACAACTGTTCATGTTACTGTGAGCATTTACAATTAGCCTCCATATCTTTCCCTGTATACCAAAATTATGCAATTTATAAAATATCAAAGGTACCACAGGGTACCGAAGGCTTGTTTTTGTTTCTAAGAGGCATTAATATACTTTGCTCCCTAGTTCTATATTGTAGCGTATAGATTCATGAAGGCTAAATGAGGCTGTAACTGACCTGCGATATTTTTGATAAGCATTTTGTTGTGCATTTGGAAATGAGATATTTTTATTTGTTATCCAGCTAAGTAATTTCGTATGTATAATCTTTTCAAACAGCTTATAAATAACAGGTAGGAACGTTATTGGTCTGTATTTTTTTGTATCGGATCTGCTCTTCCCGTTATTTTTAAATATTGGGATTATAACACCCTTTTTACTGTTTTTTGGAAATTTTTTCTTCAACAATGATTCGATTTAAAGTGTCGCTAAAGCTTTGAATAGAGATTGTCCACCAAGTTTCAAATGCTCATCATGCATAGTAATAGTTATTAAAATAAGGCATGTTCTGGTGTTGCGTACAAGCGTTATTCGAAAATATGAAAGAAGGAATGAAAGAACAAGCGGGCTGGAAGGCGGATGAATCAAATGACAAATGAAATCCTGAATAAATGGATTAATTAATGAATGATTGAATTAATGAATGGGCGTACGAACAAACGAACGGACTAAATGAACTGGGGTTTTACGGTGTAACGAACGTTTTTATAACCACAACAGTAATGCATATTCCAGACTTACGCTCCATATATACATACAATTTAAAACACATTTATATGACAAAAAATCAACAATCGATGAATCTAGAACTTTCATACTTGCAGAGTTAAAACTTGGTTATTCAGTTCAACACTACACTACACTACACTACACTACACTACACTACACTACACTACACTACACTACACTACACTACACTACACTACACTACACTACACTACACTACACTACACTACACTACACTACACTACACTACACTACACTACACTACACTACACTACACTACACTACAAATTGTCCGTATCGGTCTGATAATAAGACATATACCCGGTCCATGTTTCACCAACAAGAACGTCAGCAAAACAGCCAGGCCATCACGTTTTTTGTCAGGTCCAAGTTAAACTGCATTTTGATTTCATTGCTATGCATTACCTAATAAATAAATTAACTAGTGAAACAGAAGCCTGTAAGTTATTGTTTTGTTCGTCCATCATCTTGGAAACACTGAACACGTAAAAACGGACATACGGTTGACCAGGGCTTGGCCCGGTTAGCTCTGTCGATAACGCGTCTGCCGATCAATTCAGAAATCGCGAGTTCGAATCACCGTTCTGCCACAGTCAGCGTTATAATTGATTGCCGTTCGTTTCACACCGCTTATTCGCCTGGAGGTTGCGGGTTCAATCCCCAGCTCAATCCGATGGCCTCAAACACAAAAAACAATCAATACTAATTCCACGCAGTAAGCGGACTCCAGATCCGAGTATTTGTTAAAATTCCAGGATCCAAGGAAAGATTGGTTTCATTAACTAGTTACTTATTTGGCCTCGATGGCATAAATATTCAACAAATAGTCAACTATAAGTAGTATCGGAGGAGTTATTTCCCTTATCGCACATAAAAAATGACCATTGATCTAGTTAAGTTTCGTAAATAAACACATTTTCCAACCAATTACACTGAATATTTAAACATGTGGTAAACTGAGTTGTAGTTCAACATGTTTTGAATGTCTGTTTGAATATTCTGCGTAATTAATTGGAAACGGTGTTTAACAACAGAGCAACGGTCATCTTTTTGTGACAGCTGCAGTAATCCTATTCTTGCAGTCATACTTGTAACAATGGTGGTTTATTTAATCAAAATAAAGTATATGTATGGCAAAACAATAATAAAATAAGCGTAGCATGTTATAGAGGATTCATAGATTCTACAAAGCGACATTGGACCAACACGGGTCTATTTTAAACCCTGAAGTGGATTTTCGTCCCACTGTGGTCCAAACCGATGTCTATTTATTATCTATTTATTAACATGTCTATGTATACAAAGATGTACTGTTTGTTAGTCAAATAAAAGGTATATTCTGTTCTGTTTTGTTCTGAATTGCATCTAACCACTGAAGATTCAAGCCAAGTTTCACCCTTCAATCTCACTCTCCTTCTATACCCCCGCAAAAATGTGAGACAGTTTGCCAAGTACTTATAGAAGGACAGTGGTTCTACTCAGGTTCATTCTGAGGTTTTCCATCATCAATAAAACTTGTCACATATAACCCGTACTGTATAGGAAATTTGAATTAATTAAATATGCTGCACCAAATAGTCAACTATAAGTAGTATCGGAGGAGTTATTTCCCTTATCGCACATAAAAAAATGACCATTGATCTAGTTAAGTTTCGTAAATAAACACATTTTCCAACCAATTACACTGAATATTTAAACATGTGGTAAACTGAGTTGTAGTTCAACATGCTTTGAATGTCTGTTTGAATATTCTGCGTAATTAATTGGAAACGGTGTTTAACAACAGAGCAATGGTCATCTTTTTGTGACAGCTGCAGTAATCCTATTCTTGCAGTCGCATTTGTAACAATGGTGGTTTATTTAATCAAAATAAAGTATATGTATGACAAAACAATAATAAAATAGGCGTAGCGTGTTATAGAGGACTCATAGATTCTACAAAGCGACACTGGACCAACACGGGTCTGTTTTAAACCCTGAAGTGGATTTTCGTCCCGCTGTGGTCCAAGCCGATGTCTATTTATTATCTATTTATTAACATGTCTATGTATACAAAGATGGACTGTTTGTTAGTCAAATAAAAGGTATATTCTGTTCTGTTTTGTTCTGAATTGCATCTAACCACTGAAGATTCAAGCCAAGTTTCACCCTTCAATCTCACTCTCCTTCTATACCCCCGCCAAAATGTGAGACAGTTTGCCAAGTACTTGTAGAAGGACAGTGGTTCTACTCAGGTTCATTCTGAGGTTTTCCATCATCAATAAAACTTGTCACATATAACCTGTACTGTATAGGAAATTTGAATTAATTAAATATGCTGCACCAAATATGCCATTTGTATATACCGTAACATCCGTCCGTCCGTCCGTCAGAAAAGCTCACTCGAAAAGTATCCAGGCAAGGTTTGTGGAATGTTGCATGTAAATAGAGGGCAATAAGGAGACAATGCAGGCTTTTTTTTTTATCAGACAAAAATTGTGGTTGCTATGACAACAGCATTAGTAAAATTACAGATACAATCTGGATCTTTTGGTAACACTAAAAGTATGGAAGCTACGTTTGTGAAACTTAGCATGTGGATTGAAGTTTGAGGAGGACGTGCACAACATTTAATTACTTTTTTCCGTCGGATAAAACTAGTGGTTGCTATGGCAACAGAATTTGTAAACAGGTAGAGAGCTTATATATCGGTTGCAATACTCGCGTGTCTTGTTATTTTTGATATATAACTAACAAACAGACACAACACAATAAGTTTGCATAACCACTTTGAATCTTGAATCAAATCAGTTTAAATCAGTTGCCTTTCCTTTTCTATATAATTCCTAGTTAAAAACTAATATTTTATTTTAGATGAAGTACTACTTTTCTTTAATTGATTGAATATATAGCGTCATTTTATGCCATGGAAGGCTAACACACGATCAGTTTACATAACCTCTGTTTCCTCGGATCCTCAAAAGGTTAACCAGTACGCGAGCACAGCCACTTTTCTTTGAAAAGCTGAAATTAGTTTTTACTAGTCGGTAAATATTATTATTTCAGTTTAATGACTTTGTTCATTTTAATAGTTTCCTTTAAAGGGAAGCATGGATGCGTTGTTACTTTTTTTTTCTTTTTTTTTCTGAAAAAATAATATCTACATGATGCAAAAACTGAAACAAATTGAAATATCTCAGTATGTATGCGCAACTTTAAATGACGCTGTCCAAGGCGCTGTTCTCTATTGACCACTTCATCTTACTTCGTCTAACGACCACTTCGACTTTTGACCACTTCGTCTAATGACAACTTCGTCTATCAATCACTTCGTCTAACGACAACTTCGACTTTTGACCACTTCGACTAACTACAACTTTGTCTATCGACCACTTCATCTATCTATCGACCACTTTGTTTATCGACCACTTCGTCTAGCAACCATTTCGTATATCGACCACTTCGTCTAACGACCACTCCGTCAAACGAGCACTTCATCTAATGACAACTTCATCTAACGACCACTTCATCTATCTATTGACCACTTTGTCTATCGACCACTTCGTCTAGCAACCATTTCGTATATCGACCACTCCGTCTAACGACCACTTTGTCAAACGACCGCTTCATCTAATGACAACATCATATAACGACCACTTCATCTAACGACCACTTCGTCTACCGACCACTTCGTCTATCTATCAGCCATTTCGTCTATCGACCACTTCGTCTATCAACCACTTCGTATAGTGACTTTTCGTCTAGCGGCCACTTCATCTAGCAACCACTTTGTAGAGCGACCACTTCATCTAGCGGCCACGCCGTCTATCGACAACTTTGTTTAATGACCGTTTCGTTTATCGACCACTTCGTTTATCGACCACTTCGGCTAGCAACCAATTCCTATATCGATCACTTCATCTAACGGCCACGCCGTCTGTCGACCACTTCGTCTACCGACCACTTTGTCTATCTATCAGCCATTTCGTCTATCGACCACTTCGTCTATCAACCACTTCATATATCGATCACTTCGTCTAGCGGCCACGCAGTCTATCGACAACTTTGTCTAACGACCATTTCGTTTATTGACCACTTCGTCTATCGATCACTTTGTCTAACGACCATTTCGTTTATCGACCATGTCGTCTATCGACCACTTTGTCTAGCAACCACTTCGTATATCGATCACTTTGTCTAGCGACCACGCCGTCTATCGACCACTTCGTCTAACGACCACCTCGTCTATCGACCACTTCGTCTAGCAACCACTTCGTCTAACGACCACTCCGTCAAACGACCACTTCATCTAACGACAGCTTCATCTAAGACCACTTCATCTTACGATTAGTCTCACGCGCAATGTTTTGACCCCAGCTCGGTCGAAGAACGTTATGTGAGAAAGTTTGCCAGTTACTTGCGGAAGGACGGTGGTTTTACTCAGATTCATTATCAGGTATTCCACCACTAATACCACTGGATATGCTATCTATAACTTGTCAAGTGCTGAAGATAGCTTTAAATTCTCCAATAAGATAAGTTTGCCCTCTATATTATACAGGAGACAATTCTCACAAAACGGTTGGAAGTCATTATATTTCAATCATCTATGCGCAATTATGACAAAAAGTGTGATGTTTTAATTATTAGTTATAATCGAAAGAAAAATCCAAGGAAATATTTATTTATATATTGTACTCATACATTCCAGACTAGCGTGGCACTACTGGTCTGCGTTCAGCACCGTAAAACAGAAAACACGTTTTATGCCTGGTTCCATAAAATTATTGCGTACTGTGTGCTTATACAATGCTGAGCCAGTGTCAAGCGTAATGAAACGTTAAGCCGAACTGAACTATAATAGATCGATTAATCGTTCATAAGATTAAGACTTTTATTCAAAGGAAAAAACACTTGTACGGGCCTCTCATTTACATAAAGGAAGTGACGTCAGTCGACTAATTAGATTGTGAAATCACTTTCGATAGGAACTGGTGAAGTTGCGGTGGGTTTAAATTTTTCAGCGCAGGAAATAATTATATTATAATCTAACGATAATGGTTTATTTATTAATTTAATTATTTTTGTGTAATATAACCTGGTTGTTATGACATGCATTGGGAACATTATTGTAAATGTTGGAATTGGGATAAACTTCGTGTTGTTATTTTTTTTACCCGCCTCGTGGTATTGCCAAACAAGCACATGGTTTCCTATGGCTGTTATAATGTGAGGGACACGAACTAGTTAAATGGAAGTTTTGTCGTTGTGAAGTATTTATACGTTTTAAATATTCTCCTTTAACGACATGCAATGGTAGTTTTATTAGAAATGTCGGAATTAAATTAAAGAGTGCGGTTCTTCACCGACAGCGTTGTCGGGTTGGTTTACCGACGTTTTAAAAGCTTTTAAAGGACACGTAAAATATTCGTTCGTCATTTATTATTTATAATTATTAGTTGTAGGTTCGGTGGTAAAATTAAGTATGGATCTACTGAAAAGATCTCCCAAGCAAAGATTGGGAAATTAATAAATGTTGGTTCATTCGCCGACCTCGTGGTTCTATAAACCGAGCACATGGTCGGCCGGGATTTACAATTCAAATGGGCACGAATGAGTAAAATTTTAATTTCATCATCAGGGTTTATTGAGATTTTTTTTTATTATTTTGATTTTTTTTGGTTTTAGTAAGTACTCTGTATTTACATGTTACGGTAATACTAGTTTAAATATCGAAATTATGAAAAGCTATGTTTTTCGACGACCACGTGGACAAGCACTTTGTTTTCCCAAACTAACGGTAACTTGTGGGGCTTATCGAGTAAAATTCATATTTTAGTGCGTCCAGGAACGTAATATTAGTATAGTTATTTTTTTCATCTAACTTTCGTACTAAAAGCTGTCGTATAAATTTGTAAAAAAAAAAAAAAAAATAAAAAAAAATGTAAGTGTACATTGTTTACCTAGCGCGTTGTTGTAAAGTAATGCTATGTAATGTTGTCACTGGTTAAATAAAGATTTATTGCTATTATTTATACTTCATAACGTAACACATAACATATTCATAACCAAGTAAGATTAAAGCTGACAAGAGGAAAGACTGAATCTCACATGTATTTTAGAAAAGGAGCAAAGTAGGTTTAATCGAAAACGCGGGGTGATCCTCTGAAAAAGGCTTTCTTTATACAATCGATGTTTTAATATAAAGAATTTCTTTTTCGTATAACGGTAAACACGCCAAAAGCTCTTAAGAAGACCAGTAAATCAATCGCCGAGCAGGTGGATTCGAGGAGGGGCGCCCGACCGCGGCGCAATGTTCCTGTCCAAGCGGAACCACAAAATAAGCACATGGCTGGGCCTTCACATTTGAACTTGGCTCAAGAAGTGGACAGCATAACCAAGAAGTGGACATAGCCCGAACGATGGAGCAATCAGGTGATGGTTCATATAAGATAATCACAACATGCATGCATAATAATTTAACTGCACACGTTCCGCAGTCTGTTACAGAAAAGATTTTGAACAATACGTTCATCGAACTGAGGCTTGTTCTCAACAAGCAAAATGCTGGGAACAAGCAAAAATACAAATAGTTAATGGTGAGTTAATTTTAACTCAAAGGGAATTGACTGATAAAGGTATTGATACAACTGAAAGTTGGTCAAACGCTTTTATCATAATTATGAGTATTCATCTAATGAAGCTACTTGATGAGACTCAGAACCTTTTACAACATCCGAGCAACAAACGTTTAGCCGCGTCACGGCATATTGGCTGGCTGTCTTATGATAGACAATTTCGGCTTAAAAAAACGGCCATTACAACTATGAAATGGGACGAAATTGACCCAGAATTATGGCTACTTTGCATGCAGCCATATTCCTATCAAAACCAACAATTAAATAAATCTGTGCAGGGGAAATGTTATTACTTCAATAAGAAAGGTTTTTGTACAAATAAATCATGCATGTTAACCACATTTGTATGATATGTCGCGATGCTCATCCTGCTTTGACTTATAACAGCTCTTATATTTTTGTATCAAAATCATTTCCCAGCACGTGTAAATTTTAATAGAAACATAAGGCAGTCCGTTCCTTTTAGGCAGCTGGTACCGAGGATAGAATTCAGGCAGGGCACACCCAGAATTTTTTTTGACCAAACTCCTTTTAATTTGGCACATTTAGAAAACAGTTTATCTGTTTATCCTAGTAAAAATGACGCTGCATATCTGATAAATGGTTTTAAGTATGGTTTTATGCGCAATTCACTGGTCCGAGTAGTCCTATAATTTCTACGAATTTAATTTCTGCAAAATCGAATGAGCAAATTTTAAATGAAAAATTATACAATGATATGTTGTTAGGCCGAATTATAGGCCCCTTCGACAAACCTCCGATTCCAAATCTGAGACTAAATCCTGCGGGTCTAGTTCCCAAAAGCACAGGTGGTTGGGGACTGATAACAAATTAGTCATACCCAAAAGGATGAAGTGTGAATGATTACATAGACACAGACTATAGCCATGTACAGTACTCTCAATTCAATAATGCAGTCTGCACGATACGTGATTTAGGAAATGCCGTATTTATGGCTAAAACGGATATTTCTTCAGCTTTCAATCTTTGTCCAACATGGCCAGGCGACTTTGAACTGCTGGGTATAAAGTCTGAGAATGGCTATTGGATTATAAAACAATGCTTCCCATGGGTGCATTTTGTTCTTGTTATATATTTAAGAAATTCGCAACATTTCTGTAGTGGCACTTAGTCTGCAGTCGTAGATCATTTGCTTGATGACTTTATTATGGCTGATAAAACATATGACGGGGGTACATTTCTTACACGCACGTTTAATAACATACGTAGGTACTTAGTGGTACCATTAAATGCAGACAAGTGTGTGGGTCCGGTAACATGTATCACATACTTATGTTAAGAAATAAATTCAATCAAGTAGGAAGTGAAGGTATCTGGAGAAAATTGAAAAGGCAAGATAGTCCACATATACATACAATTTAAAACATATCTATATGACCAAAAAACAACAAACGACGAATCTAGAACTTTCATACTTGCAGAGCCGTAACTTGGTTCTTCAATAGCACACTAAACTACACTACAAATTGTCCGTATCGGTCTGACAATAAGACATATACCCGGTCCCTGTTTCACCAACAAGAACGTAAGCAAAACAGCCAGGCGATCATGGTTTTTGTCAGGTCCAAGTTAAACTGCATTTTGATTTCATTGATATGCATTACATATTAAATAAAATAACAAGTGAAACAGAAGCCTGTAAGTTATTGTTTTGTTCGTCCACCATCTTGAAAACACTGAACGCGTAAGAACGGACATACTGTTGACCAAGGCTTGGCCCGGTAAGCTCTGTCGATAACGCGTCTGCCGATCAATTCAGAAATCGCGAGTTCGAAACACCGTCCTGCCACAGTCAGCGTTATAATTGATTGCCGTTCGTTTCACATCGCTGATTCGCCTGGAGGTTGCGGGTTCAATCCCCAGCTCAACCAGATGGCCTCAAACACACAAAAAAAACAATCAATACTTATTCCACCCAGTAAGCGGACTCGAGATACGAGTACTGGTTAAAATTCCAGGATACCAGGAAAGATTGGTTTCATTAACTAGTTACTTATTAGGCCTCGATGGCATAAATATTCAAACAAACTATTTAACAAATAGTAAACTATAAGCAGTATCGAAGGAGTTATTTCCCTTATCTTACATAAAAATGACCATTGATCTTGTTAAGGTTCGTAAATAAACCCATTTTCCAACCAAACAAACTATTTAACAAATAGTCAACTACGTGTGTATTAGCAGTATCGGAGGAGTTATTTCCCTTATCGCACATAAAAAATGACCATTGATCTAGTAAAGGTTCGTAAATAAACACATTTTCCAACCAATTGCACTAAATATTTAAACATGTCGTAAACTAAGTATTAGTTCAACAATGTTTGAATGTTTGCTTGAATATTCAGCGTAACTAATTTGAAACGGTGTTTAACAACAGAACTATGGCCATCGTTTTGTGGGAGCTGCAGTCATCCCATTTTTCCAATCACACTTGAAACCATCTGGGCCAAGTTGTTCAAAGCTTGGTTATATTAACCCTGGGTTAAGATAAAATTTCAAATCACAATATTTTTAGATTTTCAACTTTTCAGGTTATTATTTTATTAAATATTATGAAAGTTTGCCATTATCTTTCTAAAAATGCATTTAAACTGCCATAAAATCATTAAGTATACAAAATATTGAAGATACAAAATTTCACTTAACCCAAGGTTAAGCTAACCAAGCTTTGAACAACTGGGCCCTGGGTGGTTTATTTAATCAAAATAAAGTACATGTATGGCAAAACAATAATAAAATAGGCGTAGCATGTTATAAAGGATTCATAGATTCTACAAAGCGACATTGGACTGTTGTGTTTGTGGTATACACAGGAACGCATAATAATACTATTGAAGTAATGGAACTAAAATGAACGACACAAGGCGTGTGCTCTAACTAAGATGTTTAATGCTCAGTATCAAAGTAGCAAGAGATTCATGGTATGGAAACGCATGTAATTATAGAGGCAAATTATAAGAGTAGTTCTTATTCTAAGTAAAGGGAAGTAACTACAACATAGAATATGCTAAAGAGTAATCACGAGTTATGAACACATGCATAGATAATACAAATTCTCCTTTCTTATGAAAATGAATGAACAATTCTTGTGAATGAAATTCTTTGTATGTTACATTACAAATTACTATCAAAATAATTAATCCAACGCGTGTGGCAACATGTGGAGTTTAATTATGTCCGTAATGTCTCATTAGTTCCACTCAATTACTATGTCCAGATTACACTTAAACAGCGTGGTGGGAATCTGTCAGTTCTTGCAAATTAATAGCCACTGACTGTTGATTTAGCATTGCACTGAACTCTAAATGCAAGAGATTATCTAGTTTCACAAAGATTCTATTATTTTTGGCTTTACTGATCTGCCATATCTTGTCACATAAACATTTGGTTGTAAACATGAATTTGATGCATTTGCTGATAGTTCAGGTGGCGTAATGCTATTTTCACTGGGCTGGGAATTTACATTCTGGTAATCAGTGATCAGATTTTCTTCATTCTCTGTATCTGGTGAATGAGATTCACAGGGGTTTGAGTTAGAACCCAATGGTGGTACATGTATGTCTGATTTCTGGTTTGTTTCTGCTGGGGGTGAATGGGGGTATTGTGATGAGGTATTTGTTTTCAGTAAATGACGCCTGTTCCTACAGTATTCTCCACCTTCAGGTGTACGTACGGTATACGAACGATTGTTGTGTTTTTCTATCACAACTGCGGGTTTCCAAGTTCCGTGTTTAATCCTAACTGGTTCTCCAATCTTAAGGGATTGTAAAGATTTCGCATTTTTGTCGTAATACTGTTTCTGTTTAGTTTTTTCTTTGTACAGTTTTTCTCTTACTGTCTTGGGATTTGGGGTACTTGAAATCAGCTGTTTAGGATCAGTAGGTAAGAGCGACCTTATTTTCCTTCCCATTAACAATTCAGCTGGGGAAAAAACAGAATTTAGTGGGGTTGCCCGGTATTCTAGCAATGCTACTGAAAGTTCTGTACCGGACTGTTTGAGCATTTGTTTAGCTATCTTGACGCAAGATTCAGCTAAACCACTGGACTGTGCATAGTGTGGAGAGGATCGAACATGGTTGATGTCCCAATCTGTTACAAAGTCCTGAAAATGTTGCGATGTGTAGTAACTAGCTCCGTCTGTCACTAGTTTAGTTGGAATCCCGTGATGGGCATACCAAGTTTTCATGTGCTTAATTACACAAGAGCTGTTTGTGTTGTGTAATTTCCCTAATTCAAAATAGTTAGAGTAGTAGTCACATACCAGAAGTTAATCTTGACCATCTAATGTGAATACATCAGAGCCTACAGTTTGCCAGGGGTACTCTGGGATTTCATGAGATACCAGAGGTTCCTTGGGGTTTGAACATCTGTGTTCAATGCATATTTCGCAATTACCAACATGGTTGGTAATATCGGCAGTAATGTTTGGCCAAAACATTGTATTTCTAGCGCGTCTCAGACATTTCTCAATTCCAAAGTGACCAGTATGTAGAATGTTAAGCATACTTGTTCTTATTTTCGAAGGAATGATTAACCTTTGACCCTTGAAGATAATGTCGTCCATGACACTGAGCTCATCTCTATAAGTCCAGTAATCATGTAATTGGGTAGGGCAATCTGAGCGCTTTTCCGGCCAACCTGACAAAATAACCTGTTTTAGATGTACTAACTCGGGGTCTTGACCTGTGTGTAATCTTATCTCGTGTAACTTTCTGTCACTATATGGCAAGTTTGTTGTGACAAAATGTACATGAAGGTTTGTTGCTTCGGACAGCTCTGGATATGTGTTGGGTTGAAATTTTCTTGAGAGGGTATCAGCCAGTTCCTGGTCGGTGCTGTAAAGCGAACTCATAACCTTGTAGTTGTAACATCATACGCTGTAACCTAGCTGGTGCTACATAGATTGCTTTTTTCATGACTGCTAGAAGCGGTAAATGGTCAGTATGTACTGTTATAAGGCGACCATATACATATTGTCTAAACCTAGTCATGCCAAATAGAATAGCGTATAGCTCCTTTTCTATTTGTGCCCAATTTATCTCAGATTGTGTACGTGACTTGCTTGCGTAAGCTATTGGCTTACCGTCTTGTAACAGTGTTGCGCCTAGACCAAATTTTGAACTATCACATTGCAAAACAATGTGTTTTGTGGGGTCAAAATATGACAGTTTAGGACCTGGTGTTTGGGTAAATATGTCTTTCACTTTCTGAAAAGCCTTAACCTGAGGTTCTTGCCAGTGAAAAACAACATCTTTCTTTAGTACTTGTCGGAGGGGTTTTGTGACCTCTGACAGGTTTGGGGCAAATCTTGATAGGTATACAACCATGCCTAAGATTTTTTCGAGTTCTGGCTTGTCTTTGGGAGGTTCCATATCTCTGATTGCAGATATTTTCTCAGGGTCGGGTTTGAGCCCTTGGGAGGACAGAACATGACCAAAATATCGGACTTCCGATATTCCTACTTCTAATTTGTCAGCATTCAAACAAATATGTTTTTCACGACATCTTTCAAGGACATTCCTTAAGTTTTCATCATGCTCCTTTACTGTGTGTCCCCAGACTTGGATGTCGTCAACAATGACGCTACAACCTTTAAGACCTTCCAGGCATTCATCCATTTTGCGCTGGAATTCATCTTGTGATGACCTTAGACCCATGGGAGTACGAAGGTATCTGTAACGGTCCAATAATGTATTGAACGTTGTAAGGTACGATGACTTGTCGTCAAGTAATAAACTCCAGTAGCCTGATGTACAGTCAAGCTTTGTGAAAACCTTAGCAGTTGAGAGCTGGGGTAGGATATCATCCAGGGTTTTCATTGGGTAATGTGGTCTTGAGATAGCTTTGTTAAGGTCTTTAGGATCTATGCAGATTCGAACCTTGTCTGAACCTGGCTTGTTAACTACTACCATTGAATTGACCCATTGTGTTGGAGTGTTAACCTTGGCTATGATGCCAGCCTTTTCCATGTTTTCTAGTTCCATGCAAACTTTGTCCTGAATGGCTACAGGGACACGTCTGGGAGGATGTACTACAGGCGTGCAATGTTTATCTACTTTGATAGAACATTTTCCAGGAAGACGACCAATACCACGAAAAAGTGCATTGTATAGACCTCTCTCAAATTGTATGCATACCAGAGATATCAATCTCAGAACGAGGATAAGCAGACACAGATGTAAACATCACCTGAGGAGTAATGGCTACTTCGACTGAGGCTAGCTCATCTTCAAATAAAAAGGATCTAATTTTCATTGTTGTGTGTCATATTGCAATTCAGGTTCTAGATATGATGCAACGTTACAATAACATTTTTCATCACATTCCTAGAGAACCAGAATTGAAAAATATGGATTTATAAAATAAGAAGAGATGAGGGCCCTCTATTCAGGGTAATTATTTTCTCTTCATTATAAATGAGTTGATATTAAATGCATTATGCAAAGCATTTATATAAGCATTTATTAAATATGTATTACACAATAATATACAAAAAGCGAGAATGCAACTGTAATTTGGTAATAAATTACAATCATTTAATATTCTGTTTTATCTGTTACCGTAGTTAATATAATTAGAACATAGTCATGCTCCATTTTTTTCAAACACTGAACATTTTAGCATAAACTAGGTAAGAATATGAATTATATTTCATCTGTAGATATCAAGTTCAACTGTGGTTTGTTCTTCAAGTTGATCAACGGCCAGAAAAAGAATAAAAAAGGTACCATTCCTTCTGTCTTTGACTGGAAAAAAATAAACACACCAAGGAGGGCTTTGAAAAGAAAAATTATTTCACCAAAGAAAAGGGAAAATGACAACATGTAAGTTAAAATAAGTTTATTGATCAAATGTTCATATAAATATATTGTATAATTATAGAATAAAACTGATAAAAAAGAACATTATACATTATAAGAATTTCATAACACATAAGTAATTGAAGTAGTAAAATGTATTACATTGATGAAGTTAAACTTATTAATTCATACTACTTCCATTCTAGGGTTCAAAATGAACACAGATGAGCAACAAAAGACAGTAACCCACATCATGAGGAGATCAACACTAACTCAGAAGCTTTAAAATATAAAGAGGACTTGCCTTAATTGCGTAATGAACTAAAAGAACAAACTGCTATGCTTGAATAATTTAAAAAAAAAAAAATTAAATTAGAAAGGTTTGGAGTAAACATATTTAGTACAGATGACTCAATTGTTTAATTTCCCACTGGTTTTCCTACCTATATACTTTTTGTAACATTTTTCAATGTATATTCATGAATAACTCAGTGCACAAACTATTACCATGGTAGTGGAACATTGAGTCTTGCTGGAAGGAAAAGAAATATGCTTCTAATAGATGTTTTTTTCAAGTTTTCATGTCGTTGAAGAGTAAGCTTAATGGAACAGGATTTGAGTATAAAATTTTAATTGTTCATTTTCGACTGTAAGTCGAAAAATAATCACATGGGTTAATTGTCTGTATATTGTTCTTGGTAAAAAACCAGGCATTCAAAAACCACTGTCATTAAATGTATGCAGAATGTCTTAAACACTATATCCTAGAACAAGGGTCATTCTAGACTGCACAGAAATGAGAACACAACATCTTCTCGGGTTTTAAATTCTCAAATGTATTGACATTATGAAAGTACATGTTCATTCAAATGTATTTTAGGTATATCTCCACATGGTCATGTTATTTTATTTTTTTTATTGTATACAGAATGTATGTCTGATGTTGAAATAACAAAACGTTCCGCCACTTAGCTGTGTTGACACTAGTTTCATTATTTACAGATGATAACACTGCCTGAAATAAATAAAATGTATAAAATAATTAGAAAAAAAGTAGATTAAACTGTATAATGATGTCTACAATTTTTATGTACTGTATTTCATTATGTAAACGATATAGTTAATTGCACATACAGCATGCTTAGAAATAAATAAAATTACTGATATGGAATTTCATTATTTCTTTCTTCGACTTGTGGCATTTTCCAGAACGAACACAATTTAACTGTAAAATAGAAAAAAGTTCATTTATTTCAAATAATATGGTAACTAAATAATACATACAATGTACTTTGTATCAGAGTAACCCGATTCCTCACTAGAATACACATCCCATTAATCCCAAAATAATTAGCTTACTGACCCAGTGTTGACTATAGTTTTGGGTAATGTTTATTGCAGTAATAAAACCACCATGAGCAAGATAAATAAACAATACTCTAAAGATATATGAATGAAAGATGAAATAAGGATGAACTTACTGGTCAGTGTGTTTAGCAAGATATTGATATATGTTAACTGTAAAATGAAAACACTAACCTTGTTACTCACAAATGTATCCATCACTGTAATGTTTAAAACCTTTGTTTATTGACTTCTCTCCAGATGATGATTTGTTGCTAGTATGTTGTTCTCAACAAACAAAAATGTTAAATCTGGAATCAAACTGATATCTCGTTCACTGTAAGAAGCCGTGTTATCTCTACGGACGCGAGTAACTAGAACAGCAGGCGTCTGCTTATCCTCGTTCTGGATATCTCATACATATTCATGAAGTAATATTAAGAAGGGTCTATTGTGTCAAGACAGTATCCTTAGTGAGGGGTGTACTGGGGGTATCTACAAACATCACAATCTTAATCAAATTAAATTCAATGCAGGTTTGGAGACCTAGGATTGGTGACCTATCTGTACAAACGGCATAGAAATCAACTTCTTCAGAGTGTGACTTGTATCTACATGTTAATATGATACTACCAAGTACATTCAAGTTTGCACCATTGTATGCGGTTAGCTTGCAATTAGCTTTCTTTAGGGAGGTTTTTATGCTGAGTGTTTGCCATTTTTTTTCTGTCAAAATGTTGCAACTGGCACCAGTATCTAATTCGAAAGGAATTGGTGTATGTTTGGGACCAACCTGAATATCAGCAAATACCTGATTGTCCTTTGAATTAATAACATCCACGTGAAAATAATCACTGTCACTTTCACTATACTCCCCGTTGTTCCTAATGCCATGAACACGACGTTCCTTTTTGGCAAGGCACACAGTTTGAAAGTGATTTCATTTTTTACAAAATAAGCACTGTTTGCCTTTAGCTGGGCATACTGGGTGTCCGTTTCTGTCCACAATTTCCGCATTTAGTGTTGTTTATGTCCCTTTTGTTATGGTGTTCTGGATTGCGGGTGGTATTCCTATGTTTGGTGTGGCTCTTGTTCCCCTTCCAGTGTGGCTGCTTGACGTCGCTGACGTCATGTTCTTTCCATCGATTTCAGCTGTGTCTGAGAATATTCATAGCTTTGTCCATGGATAATCTATCACCTTCCTAATAAGTTTTTCGCGGATTTTGTTGGAACTTACTCCGAAAACTATTCTGTTTCGGATCATCTCATCCCGTTTATCATACTTGCAGTCATTGGCTGCAATTTTCAGTTTTATGATGAAATCTTCAATAGACAATTCTCCTTGGCATATATTGTTAAACTGAAAACGTTTAAATACAGAGTTAAGTTTTGGTGTTGGTACACCGTTAAGTTCCATTGTAATTTCAATTTATGAATGTTGATAAATTTGTGATTAATCCAAAATAATAATGCACAAATGTCACAAATTCAAACTGTAACTTCTGACACCATGTTGTCTTTGTGGTATACACAGGAACACATAATAATACTATTGAAGTAATGGAACTAAAATGAACGACACAAGGCGTGTGCTCTAACTAAGATGTTTAATGCTCAGTATCAAAGTAGCAAGTGATTCATGGTATGGAAACGCATGTAATTATAGAGGCAAATTATAAGAGTAGTTCTTATTCTAAGTAAAGGGAAGTAACTACAACATAGAATATGCTAATGAGTAATCATGAGTTATGAACACATGCATAGATAATACAACATCTCAACACAGGTCTATTTTAAACCCTGAAGTGGATTTTCGTCCCATTGTGGTCCAAGCCGATGTCTATTTATTATCTATTTATTAACATGTCTATATAAAGATGTAAGTCAAATAAAAGGTATATTCTGTTCTGTTCTGTTCTGAATTGCATTTAACCACTGAAATCCTGGATTCAAGCCTAGGTCGCCCCTTCACTCTCACTCTCCCTCTACACCCCGCCAAATTGTGAAACAGTTTGCCAAGTACTTGTAGAAGGACAGTAGTCTACTCAGATTCATTCTGAGGTTTTCCATCATCAATAAAACTTGTCACATATAACCTGTACTGTATTGGAAATTTGAAATAATTAAATATGATGCACGGAATATGCCATTTGTATATACCGTAACATCTGTCCGTCCGTCCGAAAAGGTTACTCGAAAAGTATCTAGGCAAGGTTTGTGGAATGTTGCATGTAAATAGACGGAAATAAGGAGACAATGCAGGCTTTTTTTAAGTCAGACAAAAAATTGTGGTTGCTATGACAACAGCGTTAGTAAAATTACAGAAACAATCTGGATCCTTTGTTAAAACTAAAAGTATCGAAGCAACTTAGCATGTGGATTGAAGTTTGAGGAAGCCATGCGCAACATTTTATTACTTTTTCAGTCAGATAAAACTAGTGGTTGCCATGGCAACATTATTATTTGTAAACCGGTAGAGAGCTTATATATCGTGTGCAATACTCCAGTGTCTTGTTATTTCTGATAACTAACAAACAGACACCACACAATAAGTTTGCATTACCGCTTTGGATCATTGCATGAAGCATGTCGCCACTGGGGGACGATTCACGGGAATCTCGTCTGCCAAATGTGTCTGGCGTTGTATTTCAAATGCATACTTTAATATAAGTCTGCAACTGTCTTCGATCCAGAACGTGTAAAATAATTGTGTCCCATTCTTTCTTTATAACGCAATGACGACATCTAGAAGACCAGACAGTCGGCACGTTAGTGCACTTGTAGTATAATAAAACTGTGCTTAATTCAGCCGTGGAGTTCAGACATGTCGTGTTATTAGAATGACAGAATTACCAAGGATTTATATAGAAAGATAGGAAACTTACAATTCCTGACTAAATGGTGATAAAATAGGACACGAAGGATTAATTATTTTGTAAATTAAGCATTCATAATTTACAGGCAACTGATTTATTGTACATAAAATGTAAGCTGTATGTAATCTTAAATGTTTTAAAATGTTTCAATCACGAACAAAATCTTGAAGTAAATCAGTTTTAATCAGTTGCCTTTCATTTTCAATATAATTCCTTGTAAACTAATATTTTATTTTAGGTGAAGTTCTACTTTTCTTTGATTGATTGAATATTTAGCGTCATTTTTATGCCACTGAGGCCTCAAATGGTTAACCAGTACGCGAGCACAACCACTTTTCTTTGAAAAGCTGAAATTAGTTTGGACTAGTCGGTAAATATTATTATATCAGTTTAATGACTTTGTTCATTTTAATAAACTCCTTTAAAGGGACGCATGGATGCGTCGTTTCTTTTTAATTATTTTTTTTCTGAATGTAATGATATCTACATGATGCAAAACTGAAACAAATTGAAATATCTCAGTATGTATGCGCAACTTTGAATGAAGCTGTCCAAGGTGCTGTTCTCAAATGACCACTTCATCTAACTTCGTCTATCGACCACTGCATCTAACGACCACTTCGTCTATCGACCACTTCGTCTATTTATCAACCATTTTGTCTATCGACCACTTCGTCTATCAACCACTTTGTCTATCTATCGACCATTTTGTCTATTGACCATTTCGTACATCGACCACTTCGTCTAACGACCACTCCGTCAAACAAGCACTTTATCTAATGACAACTTCATCTAACAACCACTTCATCTATCTATCGACCATTTTGTCTATCGACCACTTCATCTAACTTCGTCTATCGACCACTATGTCTAACGACCACTTCGTCTATCTGTCGACCATTTTGTCTATTGACCACTTCTTCTATCTATCGACCACTTCGTCTATCTATCGACCATTTTGTCTATTGACCACTTCGTCTAGCAACCATTACGTCTATCGACCACTCCGTATATCAACCACTTCATCTATCGACCACTTCGTCTATCTATCGACCATTTTGTCTATTGACCACTTCGTCTAGCAACCATTACGTCTTTTTTGTTATTGTCGGGCTGTAACTAACCGTTTATAGCTGCATATGGAAATGCGGCGCCGAGATATAAGCAGTTTAGGTTGGATGGATGAATTGGTTAATGTTGCACAATGGAAGGTCAAACGTTTCAATATTGTACAACTCTGTTTCTTGTTCAAATTTAACGTATGTACACTAATTATGTTAAGTTTTATATTTATATGGTTCGTTTTACACTATTGTTGTTTAACTAAGAACATAAATGTAGAAAAAACTCACAACAAACAAATAAAATTAACGAACACAAAATAAATTAAATAAAGTAAGGATAGATGGCATTGCATATTAACTTCTTTATTTATTAAACTGTATACTGTTTATATGTTTAGAATGCCTAAAGTATCTTGTTTCAGAAACTGGAAAGATAGTTAACATCTATTATCAAATAAATGAGATACAGACATTTGAACTGAGTCAGTCATTGCGATTAAATTTACACAATCATTTTGTTTAAAAATCCTGATGGTACCCTTAAAAATTTTCATTTATCATTCGATTTTAATTTTCTTTACATTTTTATGTTAGAAACATAATTGTTTTATTGAAAAAATCAAACAAGAATTACAGAGGATTCATCCTTCCAAAATACGTACTGAAAATGTATTATTTCGCATCAAATATTGCAGTTGTAAAACCTTGCAGTGTCCCTTTAAATCATTATATTTTTATTAATATAACTATAATGCTGAAGATCTGTAGTTTTATGTAATATACACATAATCAAAATCGGATAATTTAATAATAATAATAAAAATTATAATATTAATGATAACAATAATGATAATGATAAAGATAATAATAATAATAATAATTATTATGATAATAATATTAATAATAATATTTAACGTCATTTTTATGTCATCGAGGGCTAACAGACGATCAGTTAACCTAACTAGTGGGATTCTGGGATACAGATAGGTTAACCAGTATTCGAACACATCCCATCTCCGTAGGTAACTGACAACTTTCCCACTTGAATCAGCGGTGAGAGACGAATGATAATGAGACACTGTGTCTTCATTTTGTGACGTATTTGATGAGCCACGTGATTTCAATGTGATTTCAATTTGATGCGTTATACAGGCTTACAAGTAGTAAACATTGTTTCATCTTAGAAAGAATCCGAATGATGATGCAAAGGTCGTCTAGCAGTATTTAAGTGCTGTCTATTTTTAGTATGGAAATTTTGTTTCAAGTTTTCTGCTCTGATTTAAATAGCAATTGTGTCACGTTTTGATGGATGTGACATACTGAACATCTAACTTAAGGCACAGTTTTACGTCTAATAACCCTTAATATAACGATTATATCGGAACCAGTTCATGACAAGAAAATATCGGTGGAACCGACAATGACGACAATATGCACATCTCCACTTGGTAATGATGCATCTTAGCAAGTTTCATAAAATTCCAACCACAGGTAGTAGAGAAATAGAGCAGAAAAGAATTTGGTCACAGACTGAATCAAAGGGCCATACCTCCGTGAAAACTCATCGAACCGAAACACAAACATAACAAGTTTCATAAAATATCAACGTGAGGTTGTAGAGAAAAGGCGCTGACAATATTTTGGTCACAGACTGAATGAAAGGGCAATTACTCCATGAAAAATCATCGAACCGGAACACATAGACAATATGCGCATCTGCACTTGGTAATGATGCATCCTAGCAAGTTTCATAAGATTCCAACATGGGATTGTAGAGAAATAACACGGACAAGCATTTGGTCACAAATAGAATCAAAGGGTCATAACTCCGTGAAAAAACAACGAATCGGAACAGAAAGACAGTATGCGCATCTGCACTTGGTAATGATGCATCCTAGCAAGTTTCATAAAATTCCAACAAGAGGTTGTAGAGAAATAGCCAGGACAAGAATTTGGTCACAAATAGAATCAAAGGGCCATAACTCCGTGAAAAATCATCGAACTGGAACACAAAGACAGTATGCGCTACTGCACTTGGTAATGATGCATCCTAGCAAGTTTCATAAAATTCCAACCAGAGGTTGTAGAGAAATGGCCCGGACAAGAATTGGTGACACGCACTGACGAAGCGGCGACTATATGCTTCCCCCTTTGGGGGGAGCATAAAAATGGATCTTTAGTTGAAATAGTATTGTACCAGCATGCAGTTTATCGCAGCTGGATACCCCATTTATGAAAAATGTAAACAATTGAGGGTAAAATAAACTTTCATGACAACTCTGGAAAAAAAACAACTTAAAAACAAAACAAAACAAAAAAAAGAAAAAAAAAAGAGTTAAAAAATCTATATACCTGCAACTTTCAAATTGGTAGAAAAATATTCTTTTTTGTTTTCCCAATATAACATTTTAAAAATATTTAGCATTTAGGGCGGGCCAATTGTATCACCAGAGTCATGCTAATTTGAGAGAGGACTACAAACTGGCCCTATTTGTGAAACATCTAAGATCTTGGTCCTGTACTATAAACTTTAACCTGTAAAAAACAGGTCTGGGCATTTCACCATACTTATTTAGGAATTGGAGCATTTATAAAGATCCGCTACACTATTGTCACCCTTGAGTACCACTGATCTACAGATGTAGCAATACGGCTCATTTTTATGTTCGCCATTGAATAATGATTGAGACCTGTTAAGTGCTACCTCTGTCCGTTTAATCAAAGACTTGTATAGAAGGATAGGAAACTTGCATCTCCTGACTAAATGTTTGTAAAACCGCACACGAACGATTCATTATTTGGCAAATTAATCATTCATAACTCACAGGCAACTGATTTCTTAACATAACCAAAAAATTGTATGTAATCTTAAATGTTTAAATATGTTTCGGTCATGCAAAATGATCTTGAATTGAAGATATTGAGTTTTGAAGGAAAATTTCTCGTAATTTGTCATTATTTTAGCTGCAATATACAAATTTTGTAATCAGGTTCACTTCAAGAATTTTGCACACACATTGTTGGAAATGATATTGTTTTGATGAGAATTATATTCTGCGATGTAAGAATTTTGATTTGTATTCCTGTGGTGAATGGAATTTAAGATAATTAAAAACGAGATATTGCGAGATTTTGTGTGAATACGCGAGCGTTCTCAATCAGGTGAATTTCCACTCTATATAATTCCTTAGTTTAATGGTTCGCCGTGGTAAAACTATTTTCCGATCTATGTATCTAATCAATATTTCCTAAGTACCTGTTTAATTACATTATAAAAATTCAGTTTGATATTTTTTTTTCAATTTCGGTTAAATTTTACAGGAGTTATGGCCCCTTTTCGACTTAAGTTTCGATAAAAACTATTTCCGATCAATAGCGAGAATTGTCTGCAAAATGAAATAAATTGCATATTTATAGTGAACTGGGAGATTGTACTAATTTTTATTGTTCATTATGAAAATGCAGTAGTTGCAATCTTGCCAAGATGCCAGTTTATGGTTAACTTCAGTTGTTTTCGGTTGTGTCGCATTAAATTCCGCGTCGAATCATTGAATTTAGCGTAGTTTTTGGTTGTTCTCCATTTTTATAGAAAATCCTATAGATATGCAGAATTTTACATTGAATGTCATGTATGTATTATCTATTGGGCCTGTGTTGCCCTTTTTATATTTGAATTGATGTGTAGACAGGGTAATGGAGTATTTTAACATGAAAATAGCTTGAATTGTTTGCTATTGTGGCTGCCATAATATTCTGATATTGAAATTTTATCTAAAGTAAGTTATGTTTAATAAGTTTTGCTTCACAATATCATTTTCGTAATCAAAATGTCTGTTTTCACATTTTCGTTTTACCATGTAGTTGTGAAAGTTTCAGACCTTTTCAGGCACAATTGGTCAAGTTATCATGAAACTTAGACTATATGGTTGTGAATTCTTGCTTTTTTTACACCAAAAAGCTGTATTTTGACTAAAACCATGTGTCACTAAAACTGATTTTAATTTCAGAACTAATTCAGATATATGGATGCATTTAGCTTTATTGAATTTGTATTAAGTACTTTTACATAAACGTAAATGTAGAATCTTAAAATTAAAAAAAAAAGTCCTCTTCTACTGACAATATAACTATTTCTTCATACAGTATTGTAGTCGACCATCTCCTGACAATATAACCATTACTTCATATAGTACAGTAGTCGACCATCTCCTGACAATATAACCATTACTTCATACAGTATAAAAGTCGACCATCTCCTGACAATATAACCATTACTTCATATAGTAAAGTAGTCGACCATCTCCTGACAATATAACCATTACTTCATACAGTATTGTAGTCGACCATTTCCTGACAATATAACCATTACTTCATACAGTATAGTAGTCGACCATCTCCTGACAATATAACCATTACTTCATATAGTAAAGTAGTCGACCATCTTGACCATATATAACCATTACTTCATACAGTATTGTAGTGGACCATCTCCTGACAATATAACCATTACTTCATACAGTATAGTAGTCGACCATCTCCTGACAATATTACGATTACTTCATACATTATAGTAGTCGACCATCTCCTGACAATATAACCATACTTCATACAGTATAGTAGTCGACCATTTCCTGACAATATAACGATTACTTCATATAGTACAGTAATCGACCATCTCCTGACAATATAACGATTACTTCATACAGTACAGTAGTCGACCATCTCCTGACAATATAAACATTTCTTCATACAGTACTGTAGTCGACCATCTCCTGACAATATAACCATTACTTCATACAGTATAGTAGCCGACCATCTCCTGACAATATAACCATTACTTCATACAGTATAGTAGTCGACCATCTCCTGACAATATAACCATTACTTCATACAGTACTGTAGTCTACCATCTCCTGACAATATAACCATTACTTCATATAGTACAGTAGTCAACCATCTCCTGACAATATAACCATTACTTCATATAGTACAGTAGTCGACCATCTCCTGGCAATATAACGATTACTTCATACAGTATTGTAGTCGACCATCTCCTGACAATATAACGATTACTTCATATAGTACAGTAGTCGACCATCTCCTGACAATATAACGGTTACTTCATATAGTACAGTAGTCGACCATCTCCTGACAATATAATGATTACTTCATACAGTATTGTAGTCGACCATCTCCTGACAATATAACAATTACTTCATATAGTACAGTAGTCGACCATCTCCTGACAATAAGATTACTTCATATAGTACAGTAGTCGACCATCTCCTGACAATATAACGATTACTTCATATGATAGTACTGTAGTCGACCATCTCCTGACAATATAACGATTACTTCATATAGTAAAGTAGTCGACCATCTCCTGACAATATAACCATTACTTACAAAATATTGTAGTCGACCATTTCCTGACAACAAATTATTTTTTCATATCATTATTCAATACTAGCATGTTGTAAGTAACGAATAAAAGGAAAATAAGGTACTTCATAACAGTAAAAGCCTTAAAACAACTAACTATACACATTCATATAGACGTATAGACGTATTTCATAATCGTTAAATGAATCATGACTGATCAAGTTTTCAGATATTATTGCGATTTTGTCTAATATACGCACGCACACACGCACAATATGTGTGCTGTTCATCGCATACACGGTGCTATACTGCATTTAATTGATATAAGTTGAACATTTTCATTAAATTGCCTTGTTTCATATTCGTTGTAATAATTAAGTACAAAACTACATTTTACAATTTTAAGGGTTTAATATTTGCGGGAGGCAAAGTTATAAAAATAAGCTGAAATTTAATTTTTAGCATTTACCTGAAGTTTTAACATATTGCATTGCTACAGACATGTTGAAATTAGGAAATTATAAATCCGAATTGCTTTATTTTCGTCATTTGGACAGCGTTTATATCGCCTATATATTTTATTTACAAACACAAATGTAGCACGACAACGAAACGCTTACTTCTCTGTGCAAATACTAGTGTGTTACCACTAAGTTGCGCTTACGCGCTGACCTGTGTCCAAACGCATGAACCTTGGGATTTGTTTTTGTTACAACTATAAGTACCATAATGATATCTTTCTGCTCTGAAAAAGGATTCAATTTGAGCTTATCTAAGTGGTTCGGTGAATGCAAGAGATACTGCTAGGCTTTCCCAACTCGGGCTAAGCGCCTAGTTTAGACTTAAATAGATCTCCCGCTTAAAATTGCAACATATTTTGTGACGTATTAAATAAGTCACGTGGTTAAATTTTGATTTCAATATGATCCGTTATACAGTTTTACATATAATACATTTTATTTCGTCTTAGAAAGTGTCCGAATGGCTATAACTAAGTGCTGTCTAATTTTAGAATGGGAATTTCGTTTCAAGTTTTGCACTTCAATATAAATAGCTTAGTGAATTTGACATAACAAACCATTTGGACTTAAATTATTTATGATAATGAGATAAATAGTTCATGCTTTCTAACCACTTCCCGCTATGATAACTAACAAAAATGGTTAGTGATGCGTCTTAGCACACAGATCAAACGGATCACGTGACGTTATCTGAGGAAACACATTGTTACATACAAGTATGACGTGTGCACCGTGTCACGTGGCTTATATATCTTATCAGACGATTAGTCGGTTAGTTCAGTATGTGTACAATCATATAGAGGAGGAGTAAAAAAACTCTGTATGTGACTAATACTCTGAGTTGTATAAATAGTTTCAAACAGACCAGATTTCCGGAAGTCCACTTTCTTTAGATTGTACGGATGGTCACGATAAGGAAGGAAAAACGTATTGTACGTAACGTAAGGCATGCGCCTTAAACAAAATGATAAAGCACCCCAGATGTAGGAGGGGTGTGTTATAAGTTCGTAGACTTCCTTTATAAAATATACAGTTGGTTTAACAGTGTTACATAATTACATAGATCCATTACTGAGCACCAGGCCTGTAGTCCAAAATCAGGACAGACTCATAAATTACTGTGAACTTCATGGGAAGGGGGTCATTACTGGCTGGATATGAAGTATTGAACATTGTATTGCATAATGCGTAATGCTGCGATACTCCTTTGAGCAGTGACATACTGTAGCACTTGCGTATACTCGAAGCTTGTTGGGGTCACAGTGACATGTTGGGGTCACATAAGGCGAAATGCTCCAAGCTCCGAAGCATGTTCACATGTTACAAGCTCTTGAGGTTACACGGAAGAAATGCTTCCAGCTCAGATTATATGATTTTTATTATTGGGGTCGTTGGGTTTTAGGTTGGCTTTTTACTAAGGTTTTTAGATTTGATATTTTGGATTTCGATTAGATAATGGCAGTCGAGTTGTTAGGTTTTTGGGATGGATGATTGGTCAGAGAAACAGGAGTTACTTTGTTTTAATTAAATATGAATCATAAAACCGTGTAAGAAAGTATGTTAAATAGTGAGGAACTTTCTTATTATGTTGTATATATTTTGTTAAAGTAGATTTAGACATTGAGTGTTATAATAAACAGTGTTTATTACAAACGATGGATTTTCTGATGTTTAATAATTAACCCCATAAATTTGTAAAACTGATGGCAATCGGTGGGATTTAGGATTTCTATAATTTCCACTAAATTTGTAAAAAAACTAATAAAATAAACAGCATTGAAAAGTACCATTCTTACCCTTCCAAATACGCCCAAACATATTTATTTACAGCAAATATTAACCAAATAAACAGTCTCCTAACACAAACCGGAGCATGCTGTGAATAAATTGACGTCAAACGTGACGTAGAATGTTACTGTTGACAAACGTTCATTCTTACTCCTTCTTCAGGTAACTGCCGTTCAGGCTAACTCATATAAGCGGCATTTAACCTATTTTCTAACAATGTTTGGTTGGATTATTAATCTGGTTTTATGTCGCTGATGCGGACGAATGAATCATTGCAAAACAACCACCTATTTCAGAATAGTTGATAACATCTTAACAAATGGTTTACATATGTAATAACCCTTCTACAACATATATATCACTGTATTATCATACTTGTAATACTTACTGACACCGTACTCCGAATATTGACGGAAATTGCTGAGTACGTACGGTTGACACAGTTTCATTCAGGAAGTAAAGTAGTTAAAGGTGTTTATTTTGTTTGCTGATAAACTGTCAGGTTTGTGAACATTTTTCAATACGCAGTTTTATAATTGGGCACTATAACTAGTCGCCAACGAGACAGATTAGATATTATCTTCTGATTTGTTCCGTGCCAGTTACAATTTGCCATTGGACTATTTGTAATTATATTCAATGTGGGTATGAATTTTATATATTATACAAATATATGTTGCTTTATTGCATATACTATGTGTTATAGAATGATAGTACCCGGATGTAACTTGTCAGTTGTTGAAAAGTTAGAATTGAAATATTCGTGAGAAATAACATACTATGTAATTCCTTTTCAGGTAAAGGGAGCATTTCACGTAAGACAAACCCCAGTTACAAGAATGGTACTAGTTACGGGTAGTATTGAGAAGTAAATCAACTTCACCAAGTACTCACAAAATAGAATATCAATCAAAATGGAAGTTCCTGGAAGAAAAGCGAAAGAAACTGAAGACCATAATAATGAACAATCCGAGGAGATATCGCAATTTTTGTGTCAGCCATGTGACGAGGAAGGACAACAGCTACCAGTCGCTGGATTTTGTGTAGATTGCTGCGAATACTTGTGTGAAGAATGTTTTAAGGTTCATCGCCGGGCAAGGCCATCTAGAAACCACATTCTACAAGATAAGGCAGCGATGTCAAGAAAGAAAACCCACAGGAAAGCATCGAATATGAATGGCGACATATGTAATGATCATAAAGATGAGGTTATCAAATTTCACTGTAGGTCACACAACCATTTTGGATGCACCACCTGTATTGCTCTTGACCATCAAAAGTGTGAGGGCGTCATCTATGTCGAAAAAGAATATGAAGAGTTATCCAAGAAACTTACCGATGTTAAAGAGCAAATTGTAGGTAATGAAATAAAAATAGAAGAAAATGTTAAACGTATTGAACAGTATTACTCTGATGCAATAGTAAACATAGGACAGTTTAGGAAAGAAATAAATGACTTACTGGACAAACTTGAATATGATATTACTGAAAAGGCAAAAACGATCAAAGACGAAGATCAAGCAATCATGACCTCATTATTGATCAAATTGGATGATAAGAGAAGTGAAATAAATTCTACTATCGCAGAAATCAATGCGTTACACCAGTTACAAAGAAATCGGAAAGTCTTTGGTGTTATCGATAAAACCGAAAATGAAATAACGATACTGTAGAACACATTGGCTCAAATGCAGAACGAGAATGCGAAGAGAAGATACGTATTTGAATCTAGCAAGCAATTAAAAGAGTTGTTGGACAATTTGAAGTCATTCGGGAACCTGTGCGTGATGAATCGATCCATTAATGACACAGGTACACCACCGATAACAGCAGGGGAATGCCAAACATCTCAGACACAGAAACAGCAACATCAGCAGCAAATCGGTACATCACAAACAGAGTCTGCCACAGACAGCAAATTGACACAAACAGAATACTCAGTGGATAGTAAATCAACACAAACACAAGCATGCCAGTATACAAGACCTGATAGGCTCCGAGTTGTGACACCTGCTTCTGAATTGAATGTTAAAACATCTCATGATAAAAGTAACTGTTTTATCATAGGAATGGCACTGCTGCCTGGCAACCAACTCGTCATTTTGGATTTCAATAACCGAAAAGTCAAACTCATAAACACGATACAAAACACGATAAGTGATGAAATACTACTATGGCATTCACCATGTGGCGTTACAATGATCAACGACAGTCAAGTTGCTGTGACTGTACCCAGTCAGTGCATTATAAAGTTACTGTCAGTGGAATCACATCATATGTTCGAATATCGGGATATAAAAGTAAACGGTATGTGTTATGGTATAACACATCATGATGGGACATTTATAGTGACATTTGTGTACCCGAGGAAAGTGAAAATAATCAACATGAATGGTGATGTGTTGAAGAGCGTAGTGAAGGACGCCAGTGGAACACTACTGTTTATTAGGCCGCATCACATAGCCATCAACCCAGAAAAGACGGCCGTGTATGTGTCTGACCAGGTCAAGAACTCAGTGACATGTATGTCATTAGATGGCAAGGTAAGGGCAGTTTATATGGATGATAATCTTAAACAACCCGAAGGTCTGGTTGCAGACAGGCATGGGACAGTGTATGTGTGTGGAGGCAAATTAAACAACATCCACCAGATTACTGCTGACTGTACCAAAATACAGATACTGCTGGGTCAGCAACATGGAATTTTAAACCCATACTCCATCACTTACTGTGACAAAGAGGACAAATTGTATGTAGCGTCAGAAAATGTGAAAACATTTCAGTTGAAATAAGATTTAACTGACATTGATACAAAACAATGTAGTGCTTGTAGAGTGCTATAGTTTATATCGTTATGGTATCACAAATATCGTCTTGTATAATCTAAAATGCCTTTACATATATATACTGTTAGGTTACAGTGAAGACATGAAAGAGTTAATAATGACAACAGTACCGCAAGTGGGTGCATTCGTTCGTATTTAAGTCCATTAAGTAGGTGAAAGTCAAGGTGGTCAGTTGACAAAATCAATACTATTATTTGAAAAAAAAACTAGATTTAAAAAAAAGTAAGAATTCAGACGCGAGCTGAACTAAAAAACATTAACCTCAAGTTAAAGAGGCTAACGTGTGGAAAATTAGGTAAGTTAGCTATATAAAATATTAGAATAACATATTATTTATGTATTTTTTTCGCAGATATAGAGATAAGACTGAGCTAAACATAAAACTTAAACCGGATAATGCAAGACTTAGTATTAACTAATTCCGTTCAGATGGTCAAGGTCAGTGATGTAATCTTTTTAACATGATATTTATGAAGTTATCAATACCTATAACTGAAAAACGCAATAGATTTAATGTTTTAAAATATATATTAAAAATCCAAAACCCGTGCTGAACAAAAAAGTCAACTTAAGGCTTTATTGCCCAAATTATGGACATTTAAGTAATTTAGCTATACACATTGTTTGTATAACATGAAATTAATTATTTATAAAGATTAGTCACTGTAACATAAGTCGTTTATCAAAAAACAGAGTAAAGGCTGAGATCAACAAAAAAACTTTAACTGGACAATAAGTATTAACTAGGTTCATTGTGTAGGTCAAGGTCAGTGATTTAAACAATTTCACCATTTCTTTATTGTACAGAATCAATACCTATTACCGTATTATTGACAAAGATATCAAAAGAAATCAACCCCGAGCTAAACAAAATATTTGGAGCCCAAAGTATGGATATTTAGGTAACTTTGCTATATGCATTGTTTGTATATTTAAACATGAAATGAATGTGTTTATGGAGTTTAGTCATTTTAACATAAGTACTATGTAGTTTGTTCTGAAACAGTGAAAAAGATGAGCTAAACATAAAACTTTAACCGAACGGTGACGTCGACAATGACAACAACGACGCCAACAACGAAGCCGACGATGAGATCATGGAAATAGCTCTTCAGTTGTTTTCCCCAAAAAGACTTGCTAATAATAATAATTTGAAATAATAATGGAACTACAAACAGTAATTGTGAATAAATATTAACATGATAAAAATAATACAAATGATTCAGGTAATAAATAATGCAAGTAAAACTAGTTGAACAAAAATAAAAAAGTAATATAAATGCTAATAAATTAATGATTACTATAATTATTTGTATCGCTATTAATAAAATGAAATGAAAAAACAACAAATATAATAGCTGATTCAATAAAAAACCCGAAGAAATAAGAATGGTATAAATTATGACGACAAAAGTATTTCTCTTTTGAAAAAAAAAAGTTGAGTTATATATTTATGACATTTATGAATTCTGGTTAGGGATTGTTATTTTTTACTATCCCCTTTACAAAAGCCACTAACTCCCGTTAAGAAAAACAACACAAAGCAAAACAGTGACCCCAACTGTTCAATTTACCAAACTGCAGAATAAACACAAAATGAACATAAAATGTAGATCAACAAAAAAATGTATGACACTTGTCAAAATATAAACTAAATTTACAATCTGGGACTATTAATTATGTTAACTTATATTGGAAATGATAATCCCAAACATTCTAACATATATATATATATGTCTCCCTCTCTCTCAAAAATTTATTTAAATACAGATCAAGTAAGCTATTATTTTCACGTTTAATAAGGACTCACACCACTAATATCTCCCTTGAGTACTCCGGACCTACAGATGAAGGAGGTAGAAATAGAACTTTAGTTCTCTTTTTCTTCTTTTTTCAGGGCTTTGTACTGCAGTGTTTTGTTTTTTGCTAGCATGAGTTAAATGGTTAGTATTTTAGAAATCACCACTGAAAATTTGATGCTGATACCAGCTTTCTGGACAATTCTGTGTCATTTCAGAATCGTTGGTTCGAACCGCATCTAGGGCAAATAGTTGACATATTATTACTCTGGAAATTGATAGGTCTCACAAAAGCATTGAATTAAAAAAAAAACCCAACCTGGTCAAGGTATACTTGAGCCCTGTATATGGAGCCCTGCGGGAAATGTAGTAGTGGTGTGAGATGATGAGGTGTTATGTTAAAGTATATTTCACAGTGATTTAAAGCGTAATGTTACAAGTTTGCTGTATTAAACCTTGTCCTAATATATACACAATTTTTTCTCACCAGTGTAAAACCAGTTGGGTTTTCATTATTTGTCAACGAAAATTCTCTGGTATTGAACATATTACTGGCCTTTTGATTTACCAAAATATCCCCCAGTATAGATGCCCATTTATCGAACAAGATATAGAAATACAAGCCACCTGGTTAGACAACACAAAGGTAATTTAACCCTTTGGCATGCTATAGTTTTCAGTTTTTAAGAATATTGGCAATACAAATGTTAATTTAATGAATTTAATAAAACAAAAAGCATTATCAGAGTGGCATATAATGCAAATTTCAGGTAAGACAGCTCAATACAAGCTCATTGTCATATTGATATTCAATTAAATTACATTGGCTCAGATGTTCAAAACTTGTCAACTTTTACAACATTGTCATGCTAACAATTGTTTACTTTCAAACCACTGTATCTTCTTTATTTATAAGCAACCAAGGATATAGTCAAGTTTGTTTATACAGAGAATGGTCTTGTCTGGAATGAATATCTCTGACTAACTATTTACCTTTATGCACAAAGACCATAGCAGATTGAATATTAACAAGTGTTAGCTTAACAGCAGTTAAAGTTAACAATTTTTGAACAACTGTGCCATTACTTCTTAAGCGCTTGCATGTGGTGTTTTAGTACAAGCGACTGCTGTGAATATATCTTTAGGTTACCACAATGCAACAAACAGATGACAAAACTAAAGGACATTGCGACCAATGTAGGTACAGACTACCATATGCATACGTGTATTTTAACTGTACTGCTCACTTTTGTCAGATTTCAAAATAGAGTGGATCCGATCAATATATGGGTGAGGTGTAACCCGACTGATAGGAGTAAGTAGAGTCAAATAATTCATCCAATGCACTCCAATGTATTTCTGTTTAAACTCGCCGATCCCAACCTTTCAATCTACGGCTTGGTATTGACTTCATTAAGTGCTGCAGTTTTGCCTTCACCATCAAAACTCTTCATGCTTATTTTACCCATGTTTATGAGGCTCTGAATAGATACTGATGTCGGGTATTGTCCCTGTTTTATCAATGTTTCGTAATGGCTTTTAAGCACAGAAATTTCTTCTGCTGTCCATCTTGAACGGCCTGAAAGTAGACATGCTATTCACAGTTAACACGTTAAATTTTTTTTCTGCTTCTAAAAACACAAAAAAAACAACAAACAAGAGGTGTCATTGAAAGTGAATTGCCCCTAAAGTGGGGCTTTAACCATCAAGTGTGACCTTGACCGTTGAGCAGAACACCAGATGGATGTGTGCTACACACCTTCCCATGGTGTTCTACAAATCTTCTAAGTTTGATAGAAATCCCAAAATAGAAACAAAGTTATGGCTGAGAAACGATCTGAATGGAGGGACAAACGAATGAATGAACAGACGAACCAACAGACTGTGCCTTCCTTCAGGGGCATAAGTAGACTGACACTTCATTTAAAAGCAGTTCTTCTTTACAATCCAGCATGTAACCGACCGTAATCTAGCAAAGTGATCCATAAGTCATTAAACACTTCGGGCCTTCACAATCCTTGATCAAGCTGTATATGTGACTGATTTCAAGATGATTTAATACTGTTTCTTTATTACACTGAATTGGTGGTCTAGTTGTAGATTGTCCACCTTGCATGCGGAAGGTCGTGGGTTTGATCTGCTGCCAGGTGTTACCAAAGAGTAAATCTTAATAATATCTACATGTGTGTATATATTAATTATCATGTGATCATGTTTTGTTTTTATACAAATTGTGTGTAAAATTTAGAAAATAAACTTTAACTTGGATCTTAAAAGGTCATATATACCTTTTGGTCAGATGACAATGTTAGGAATAGTTTCATTGTTATGAACAGGTAGGGTTGTTTTTTTGTGTGAAGACTACAATATTCAGTAATGATAAATAAGAGAATACGAAGTTATGTAAATGTGCATATTTGGTTTGTTGATTATTTCTACAAAAATATATAAAGGCTTTTAGAAATATTTTTTTAACAAGGAAGTTGTTGTAGTTCGTCAATTTTTTTACCAAACAATGTCTTTCTAATGTGCCTGGAGCATGCTTAAATTAAGGGCCGGATAAGTGGTCCAGTGGTTTAGGCCTTGGCTTGCGAACCCTGGGAACCAAATATCTAAAATGACTAATATTCTTTTGGAGGCATCGCCCATGTAGGAAACCAATGGCAACGATAAATAAAACCATTATCATCATGCAGCATGCACCCAATGTAGAAAGTGTGGGACATTGTGTGTAAAGTGCCAAGTTGAAAACACCATTGGACAGTTCTGGAATAAGGGACAAATATGAAATAGAATTATGCAATATTTGACATTGAAATTTGCTGTTATTGCAAGCTCTGCATCTTATCTGGATGTGGTGATCTTAAATGTGCATCTGTTAGTTCCTCAGTCATTCAAATATAAACAGCAGATATAAAAATGTGATGGCTGGATGGATTAACTGACCGAACACTGCCCAAAACATTTATCGGTTATTTTACATCAAACTTAAATAACTTGGCTTGAATTATTAGGTAATAGACATTGCTAAATCTGAAATTCACAACAAGGGCATTTCAAGGAACACAGTTGTCACCTGCTGGGAGTGTGATGGACATACGAATAAAAAGTGATCCTTAAGTGTATCCCTGCTTTGGACGACACACAAAAAAGAGGTCCCTATTCTTTTAAGATTACATAAAGACTGCATCATGTCTGGAGATATTTTAGCAAAAAAAAAAGAAAAAAAGAAAAGAAAAGAAGTTAAAAACATACTATTCCACTCAGAAGTTACATTATTTTAATATTCGAACTCTTACCATCAGGCTTCTTGGGATGTTTGACGAGCTCTGCTCTCTCATCCTCATCTGAAGAACTGTCAACCACTGAAAGTGATATTTCTTTGTTTTTGTAAATGTTATTTAATTTGGTAAATGTTGTTTTACACGAAACTTTTACACTATTTTGATATATATATATATACCACGTTCATGCAAGTATAACTATAATACAAAACGCTCATCTGTGACAGAGGAGAAAATGACAAAGTTGGCAATTTGTGATAATGCAAGGGCCATCTGAATTTGATGATTTTAGATATTATAGATAACTAATGTGTAATTTGGTGAATATCAAATGAAAACTTCAGGTGCTAGAGTGCACTCTGACATTAATTATCCAATTTGGCCAGTTCAAGAACCTGATTAAGATAATATGGTTATATAATAACTGTGTAAGTTTTATGAGGATCAAATGAAAAATGCAGGTGCTAGAGTGCACACAAGGTTAAATAATGCAATTTTTGATGATTCAAAGGCCTTAACATCAGCAAGAATTATCCGATTTTGCCAGTTCAAGAACATTTTTGAGATATTATGGTTATATAATAACTGTGTAAGTTTAGCGGGGATCAAATGAAAAATGCAGGTGCTAGAGTGCACACAATGTCAAATAGTGCAATTTTTATGATTCCAGGGCCATAACTCTTGCAATAATTATCCGATTTGGCTAGTTCAAGAATTTGTCCAAGATATAACAGTTAGACAACTTTTGTGGAAGTTTAGTGAGGATCGAAACAAACAAGAGCTGTTGGAGGGACAGCGCATTCGACTATTACGATGCTGTTCTAAAACAACAGCTATTTCAGGAAATAAGAACCAAATGGAAGACAATCGATATAAAATTCTAGCGTGGTAAAATTAAGCTTTATTTACAGCTTGTATGTTAAAAATAAATTAGCGAAATAATTCAACAACAATGTTTATTTTTATCAATTTTTTTTTTAAAACAACAAATTGAATGGATAGCTTATATTGCCTTAGTATTATTTTATTTAGCATTTAGTTTCATTTGTTGTTCAAACTTAAAAATTGCTTTATAAACTCATTTACCATTAATGACAAATCACCCGATAGGTGAACCAATACCTAACTTAAGGCACACCAAGTACGTATTATGACCCTAAATATTACAATTGCATGAATATAATAATATAAGTTGGTCAAGCATATCAAGAAATAATAATTAAACATTACCTGAACTAATTACAGTAAGAATTTAAAATATAATGAAAGCTATAATCTTCTGTTTCAAGAGAAGTTATTCATTGTTAATCATATGCAATATATGCACTACCTTCAAATCATATGGTAATTTACAATTTCTTGTAACTTGATCTATAGTCTTGTAACAGCACATTCTGTTTATAAATGCTGGACACCCTTCCACTTTCTAAGTTATTTCAGTATTTTACATATACAACATATGCACTATCTTCACACCATATGGCAATATATTGGTACCAGTCCATGAAAATGTATCTACATTAATAATCTTGTGCCAGCATGTACAGTTCATCACTCTTTCAAATTCTACATTGTTTCAATGTTTTCCATATACAATATATGCACTTATTTCACATCAAAGGGCAATTTATAATTACCAGCTTCTATAGTTGAAATAATCTTGTACCAGCATGCACAGTTTACCCCTTACCCCGTTCTATCCCAGCCAAAGTTTGCATCATATGCATAAAATAAATGTATATGCAACATTCAAACTATTTGCATTTTCTAGTATAAAAAGGGCAAGAATTTTTGGGTGAAATGCAGTCGAGAAATATAGTTCTTGTCTTGACAATGCTGCACACATATGTGAAGTTTGGTTCATATCCAATGCCAGGTTGATGAACTATCCAACCGCTCAAAAATTTAAACTTGCTATAAAACTTATCTGATAAAAAACTTTTAACCAAATTTACTAAGTCTAAAAGGGCCATAATTCTGCCAAAATGCAACCCACAGTTATGGATCTTATCTCTGTAAGTTTCCTAGATAATGCTGAACATACATATGAAGTTGCATTCATGTCCAATGAAAGGTTGATGACATAATTATTAACCATTTCAAAAACATTAACATGCTTAAAAAATCTGACAAAATTGTCTACGTATAAAAGGGCAATAATTATGTCAAAGGGCAATCAAGAGTTATGGTTCTTGACTCCATGAGTTTCCTAGATGATTTTGAACACAGATGTGAAGTTTTATTCATACCCAATGATAGGTTGTTGAAATATGTACTTACTCAAAAACTTTAACCTGCTAAAAAAACTTTAACCAAATTTTCAGTCCGAAAAGGGTCATGATTCTGCCAAAATGCAACCCAGAGTTATGGTTCTTGTCAGTGTTTGTTCCTTTGATGATGCTGAACACACATGTGAAGTTTCAATCATATCCAATGAGTGGTTGCATAGATATCTTACCTGAAAAATTTTAACCTGAAAAACCAGCAGATGCTAGGGTGAGTTCAATAGCCCCACTCATCTTGAGCTTTTAACTATATTTGTCTCAAAGAGAGGAATATCAACATATTTACAAATTCCTTCTACAGCCAAACTGAAATGTTTTTTGACCCTTTACATCATTATGTAAAACATGTTTTTATCATACAAAAGCCCTATTTATCTAGTTAAACCACTGAAACTGTGTAAATGAAGAGATTACACCACAACATAAATCGAAGGACTCGAGGTTCTGTGAGTTGCCATTTGTTTGTTTGAATTTTAATGCCATGGAGGGCACTTTTTCCGGAACCAAACACACCCATGTTCGCAATTAACTTATAACTTTCCCACTAGAATCAATGGTGAGGGACAAAGACAATTTGATGAAATGACATATAACAATCATTACTGGAGACTGTGGCCCTGTAGGGATTCTAACTCACATCTCTTGGATTGATAGTCAGACGTGCTACTGACTAAACATGCAGATTAACCACTAAGGTAGTAGACAAGCAACTATGATTCTTCTTTCTCTCTTCTGAATATCAAAATTGATTATTTTATCTATTATCTGGCAGATAAAGCCGGAAAATGTCAACATCCAATTATCTGTTATGTCCAAGCACCGGAAGTCGCGATATAAAATAATAGAAAGTTTAACTTAAGAAATTTGATGAAGTCTTAACATAGCTGTCATTCTCTAATTTTACCTTTGTGACAGCCACATTAACAAACAGTTTACAAAGAAAAGTTTGAAGATTCATCATTTTCGTGAAAACACATTACAATTCACTATACAGTTGTAGATCTATATATAACAAACCCAATGTCCGTTTCATTTGCTTTATGGTAAGTCATTTCAATAAAACTATATTAAAATGTGTTTATGTAAGAATTGATAAATTTACTTTAAAATTATGTTAAAGTGGCATTATGCCAATCTTACAGAAATCTATGTGTGTACAGATGAGTGTCATAATAAGCGCTACTTTCGCTCTGGTTGGTTGCTGTGCAATCAAAACTGTTATTGTCGCATAAAAACTTGAAGAAAGTGTATTAGAAATAGAGAAATATTAATAATAAAAAAATTCAGTAACGATTTCAAAAGACTTCGCCGTGATTCGAGCAGTTACATATACGCTCGCACGATCTAATTTGTATAATTTTTGTCCAAAGGAATGTTCTGGAGCTGAAGATACATTTTCAAAACAACTCTTTCGTTGGAAAGAGAGCAACAATTCCACTAAAAATTTAACAGAAATGGTATCAGTAGTATTTTTAGTTTATAAAAGTGACTGTCTTCTTCGTGAAAGAGTGTATGTAAACAAAAAACTATGTGAAACCGAGGGCCATTGTAACTCTCAGGAGGTTATCACCATGAGGCATTGCACCCATTAAAACCCTCTTTATTACACGTGTTAATAAATATTATGTGTTCAATACTTTTCTTCATATTTAAACTGACTTAAGAATTTAAAAAACAAAGAAGATGATATTGACGCGTCTTGAACACTCGACATTCAGATTGATAAAATGTGACATGTAGCTTAGCCTACTGTACTACGTAGGACTATTGACATTACTTTGAAATTTTAAGATATTTATTTCGTACGTAGGTGAAATGGCTGAGTGATGTTCTGATTGCCGTTTTCGGTTCATATCAGCAGTTAACGGAACATTCAGTTTCCTTATTTCACTGGGTCAGCCAAATAAGAAAAATGATATTTTGGAAGATAATTATTTCGAACTCGTTGCAGAAAAGAGTTGGGGATAATTGGTCGTTAGCCATTATTTAACACAACCTTAAGACCATAATGCTTTTTTCTGCTTAATTTTACAATGAAAAAGGGGGCATAACACCACTTTAAAATAACGAATTTAATAAATTACTTTTGTGTCCATGAGAACAGCAACTGAGAGGCTTTAACAATGTAATTCTTGATTGAAGATTGTAGCTAATTCTATTACAAACCACGGATACAAGATCTTCATCCTTTTCAAATTAATGATGTTACATTCCGATGAAATTATTGTTCATGAACAAATTTACTTAAATTTTTCTATTTTCGGCAAAAGGGAAAGAACCTTCCAGCCAGTTCAGATGAAATAGCAACAGAAGATCCAGGAGTTTATTACACAAAATCAGAAGAACCTTTCTCTATCGATGATTTACATTTCTTAATCGAATGTTAACTCTTTAACTCATGGTATTTAAACCACAGATTCAATTTTTGGCAACCAAACAAAATATATGCTATGAACTATTTTTACCATTGGTTATCTGTAAGGGCTAATTAGAATAAAAATCCCTACATTTCAACCTTTGATACGCTCCATGTAATAGCATTGTGGGCACATCAAATGTAAAAAATAAAGAATCATACTTTTGTATGTTATCAGTTTATTTTTTGTACACTGAATAGTAACATAAAAATCATGAACTACTTCCTTTTGAGTAGTTTGAAACAATGAGGAAGTAGTTAAATGGTGCATATAAAATGAGCTAAATCTTCAGTAACCAACTATATTCTAAGTTGGAAGGTTTCAAAAACTGTTAAAAAAGTTCACAACATGTTGTCACTGTATCCGCTTCCCCATTGAAAGTTAGTAATTTACCTTCCTTTATGATTTAGGAGGTTGGATATTTCACCTGAACAAAAGGTGGTAAACTTGATTTAATCACCAATTCTGTTGGTTACAGTCAAATTCAATTTCAGGTTTGGTCTTTAAAATCATGACTTGAAATGTACAATATGGGATTTCCACATGTATTTTTACTGTCAGACGAAACCTTTTCTTTTGAGTATACATGAATATACATTTATGATAACCACTTCAACTTTTCCACTATATTATTATTTTACAGAAGATTATACTGAGTATCAGGAGAGAATAAACTTAAAATGCATATTTGCTTTGAGTAAAAATTTAAAAAGAAACTTTTTTTTAACAAATTTAATTTATGTTGATTCTGAAACAAGTTCTTACAACTTAGACAAATCACGTACAAGGTCTTTCTGGGTAGAACCAGTACTAAGCGCAAACAGATAAAGTGTCTTGCCCAAGGACACCACATGTAGCCATGGGACACGTAGCCATTGGGGAGGATCAAACCCACTACCCTCTGATCATGGGACTGATGCTCTACCACTGGACCACACACTCCATAAAGAAGAAACCTTATGACGATACATGACTATTTCTTCTTTAAACAACAAGCAAGATTTATGTCAAACCTTTTGGTCGTTTTCTTTTTATAACATCATCTTCAGCCTCTGAACCTGGAATTTCTTTGACTACTTATTTATTCACCAGAGATATGTCAAGTAGATATAATACACAACATCAACATACATGTATAAACAAATAGCAAAGAATTTGGGAATGGAGAATCTCCACCTGTTGCTCGTTTCCAGACTGCTCAATACAAACTAGTCAAACCAATTATAACATCCATAATACATACAGTGAATCCCGCAATCTATCAAATACATAAATTATTGATAAAACCCATTCTCACATCATGAATAGTGTGTCATTAATTAGTGTCCGAATAATAATTTAATCATTGTTGGTCTCTTAAATCCATTTATAAATATTTTATTCATAAGTGATTTATCAATCAACTTACCTTCAGACTCCTTAGATGTTCCTTTAGTACTGTCTGCATCTAGCATCTGATTACTGACTGAAATTTGTCAAATACACGACTATTAAACTTATTCTATTCACCAAAAGCCTTAAAAGGAGCAAGAATGTAAGAATTTTGCAAAGTTAGGCAATAGTACCTAAACTAACAACCGCACGATATAATAATCAAACTATCTTCGTTTTTACCTTTATAAGAATCAATTGCATAATTAACATTAAATAAAACAAAATACTGATTTTGATAGCCAATTGTAATTAATTCCGTGCAAAGAATTTAGAGCAGTGGATTGATAGATTTGTTAATAGAATAAATGTGTAGTGGTCAAATCATACTCATATGGTAAAGGGACAGCTTGTCAGCAGTGTTATTTTATGCCAGGAGATGACAGAAAATGGTAGTACAGATTTGGATACATGAATCTAGCTATGTTAATATTGAATTAAACAGTTTATTTATTAGTCACTTAAAATAGGGGGACAAGATCTAGACACAAACGAGTTCATCATAATGAAGTTGGGACTGCATGTACATTGCAAGTTTGCCCTAACAATATAAGATTTAAGGATATTCCAATATGGCTGCCAATGTGACATTGACTGATTGCACTTTGTGACTTAATTTGTAAAAGGAAAGTCAAATAAAGTTTAAAAATATATTTTAATACCTATTTCACAACAATATGCATAAAGTGTAATCAATAGACAAACTTTATATAAAATGCACTTTTGAAATAAATAATAACTTACTTCAAACAATAGCAATCTTTGTAGCTCAACATGCACACTTTCCTCAAAGTAATAATAAAATAATTAATACTAATATGTTCTTAGTACTTTGTACTGTGGGAAATGTTTGTAGCTACTCGACTACGGTACAGACTACGATCACAAGGTGACATTTTAACATACCTAGACGGCGAACAAAACTAGCAGACAGATCAATGGCCGTTGTTGGTCCCAAATGGTGGAATAATCTACCGAGTTATCTTAAAAACATTCAATCTGAATCCAGTTTTAGATCAAAACTGAAAACACATTTGTATAGTCAGTTTAATGAACAATGAGTGTGCTCTTGTTAAATACAAAATACTTGTAGCAATATAAAACAGTATTGATATGTGTGTATATATGTATATATATATATATGTGTGTATTTATATGTGTATATATATATACATGTCTAAATCTAAGTTCTAGAATCCTGTTTATATATTGAATGTATATGTTTTAAATCTGTGTTATGTAATTGTGAAGCGCAATAGAATATTTTATAATTTTTGTGCTATATAAATGTCATGTATTTGTATTTGTATTTGTCCATGGGCAGTGGAATGTCAAAAATCCATTGTCACTCACAAACAAATGTTATCACTATCAATCTGTTGGCATGTAATCCAAATCAAACTGAAGTTTCCACATGTACAATCCTTCAAAAAAAGTAGTCCCTTCAAAACATTTGCCATTTCAGTAATATCAGGACAGTGTCTTATTCAGTTGGTACACAGGAGTTTGGCAGATACAGGATATGATACTCTATCAAATGACATTATACTGACACTGCGTCAACCAGACCCAGAACTACTCTCTGACCTATCACCAAGCAAGGAAGCTTCTAGCAACACTTTTTCAAAGTCTTTCAAAGTTTGGGATAACCTACACACAAATTAATCGCATGACCTTCCACATGCAAGACAAACATTCGTAACACTACACCACCACTACTTAAATTGATGCTTAATCTGTTTCTTTAGCTCTCCAACTTGCTAAACAGCATTGGAATAATGTTTAAACATATATGTATACATAAAATTCAATATGAAAGTGGAGCATGACTCATTGGTAAATAATTGGTTTCAAGTTAACAAGTTGTGTGTTCGATCCTTAGCCATGGCTATGTGTTTTGCTTGGGGAAAACACTTATCCACATATGGTTAGTACTGGTTCTACCAAAGAATATTTTTTAGGTGATTTGTTCAAGTTGTGAGAGGGTGTTTCACAATCAATGTAAAACAAATAAGTTAAGACTGATTACTGATATTTGTTTGAAAAAAACTGAATGTATGATTTTCTGAAATAAAAGTAAAGAAAAAGTTTTATGAAAATATTATAAGTTTTACCTATATGTCAATAAATTTCAAGTTCCCTGCCTTTACATCTGCTACCAGGCCCTCTACATCATAGGCTGAATCATCGTTATCATACAACACCTCATACACCGCATCTGGTTGTCCATGGTACCAATGCAATGACCCATCTGGTGGTTCCCATTTGTGAGCTATTCTACGACCAACCAGTTTAGGTTTTCTCTGCCGACGACACCTGAAGGAATATAGAGTATAAACATATATACAATGTACATAGTATTATCAAAAAATGATAGTCATGGAGTTTCACATCTAGTAACATGACCTGTGTACATCGACATGTTACCTGGTTAACCATGCACATGTATGGTGCAGAAAACAAATATTTTCCAGTACTTGTAAATAATACAAATAGTCATGTCAATCATAAATGTAATCAATGACTTACAAGCATATGGCTGAATAATAATACTTATTAAAGGCCGAAGAATACAGAAAAAACAAGTATTTTGCACCTGCAATCATTTAATGTTTGGAAGGAAATTTGCATCATTACCTCTACTTTCACTGTTTCAAATTTAAAGTGACTGCATAAAAAACTGGTTATGGGCACTGATGTTTGTTAAATAAAGAAGACACAAATAAACAATACCTGTACTGTGTTGAGTAGTCTTCGTCCTTTTCACTGCTTCCAAATGATAGGTTATCAATGTTGATACGTATTGCTGTGTATAACACAGAAGAAGTGGCTGGTACTGGCTTAAATTAGAAATTTAATTTTGTCTAAATATAAGGCAGACATTGGTTTTCATACAATTAATATATATATGTTACACAAAATGAAATATATAAATCATATAAATAAATGGAATACAAGGAAGTTGCTAACTGTAACTTTACTACTTGCAATTGTAGGTTCATGTATTTATGCAACTTTAACTGAAAATCATAACAGACACCGATTAAAACCAATTTTGAATGACGATGTTAAGGCTTACCAATTTCGTAAAAACTTAACTGATGCCAAGTTACAAGGTTTGAATGATAACAATATATGAACTAACATAGAAAACTATACATAAAACACATACCAATTTAAGTTTTCACAATTTTTCTATAACAATTAATAATAACAGCTTCAGTATTACCAGTTGCTAACACTGATATGAGGCTGTAAGTTTGGTAGTTAATTTATTTTACTACTATAATGACCAAAACACAATTCAAGTTTGTATTAAAAAAAATAAACATTTTAAACATACATCTTTTACCAAAACAGCAGTAATATTAATAATTTGATATATATATGTTTGTCATGATATCTTTCTAATTAAGTAACATTTATAAACTGACCCAAATTTCATAAATCGTGTCAAATTTAGTAAAGATTAGTTAAGTTTTAGTGTGTTTTTGTTTAATATGTAAAGACAATTATCAGATAGAGAAATTGAGAATTTTCAGTAGAGGAAAATCTCTGATTGAGATGTTTAGTAAAACCAGCCACTGGAAATAAATGTCCTCATTTTACAACAAATATTTACCTGTGTCGAGGCTAAAGAAGGTGTCAATTTAGTTGCATCCAGAAGACTTATTGGAAGTATGGGATGATCAGGGAAAGGGTTTGATGTGCAAGTGCTGGGAAAACTCTGTCCATGTATCTAAAAACTTTACAGAAACAACATTATGAGATGAAAACTTGAATTGAAATAAAATATCATATCTGAAAATACTTCAGACATGTACATATAATTTTTTTAATTTTCTAATCAATACACACATTTCCTATGGAATTGTTAATTTTTTTTATATTGTCTTGCATTACCTAAGGCAATAAATACACATTGAATACATTGACTTTTATAATTGTCATAAACAGAAATGCTTAATTAGCATTTAATGGATGATTTTAAAAGAAATATGCATTGTTACACATCTAGCAAGAACTAGGAAAAAGCACTATGGAAAAGTACACAGATTATTGAGGATGACATATAATACATGAAAAAAACATTGTGTAACAAACCATTTGTTTACTTTTTTAAACCGGGCCCGATTAGGGGGTTGTGAGTTCGAATCCCCCTCCCGGAAACAGTCTCGGTGATAATTGATATACGACATTGTGTCTCATTATCATTCGTCTCTCACCACTGATTCAAGTGGAAAAGTTATCAGTTACTTGCGGAGATGGGGTGTGCTCGAGTACTGGTTTATCCCAGGAAACAGTGGTTTGGTTAACTGATCGTCTGTTAGCCCTCAATGGCATAGAAATGATGCTAAATATTCAATCAATCAATTATTTTTTTTAGAAGTTAACATGTGAATGTGTTGAAATTTTACTTATTGGGCCACATACAATTATGGTTTTAATAAACATTTACATAATTTCCATTGGTAGGCCCTCAATTACAAACTGCACAACTCAGTGTTCCACTTCAGCATGTTGAGAAGTATGTCACGGTATTTACATGTTTCCATCGTTATCGGTCGTCTTCCTACACAAGGACGCCAGCATGATCTTCATACATGACAGTAAAATTCACCATTAGGGTTCTCTACATATTTTACATTAATTTATGCAATACTATTGTCTTCTTTACTGTGTGTAATGTAATACCTCATCCACTCTGTCACCAAATGAAGGATGTTCACCAACTGTCAACGTCCTTGTATCACCATAAAGATCCTTTTTCGCTCGTTTCTGTTCGATACATCGGCTTGTGGGAGGAGAATACTGAAAATGTATAGATAAATAAGTGTTACTTAATATAACATATTTTCATCTATTTATAACATATTAAACTTTATAATTGTGTCAATATTTTGATTTTATTTATAGCTAAATGACAATTGCTAAGCCTTATATATATATATTGTACTTTGGAACCTGAGGTCATAATACATTTTTTCAAATCATCTTTTATACCATATGCATGTTTTTAATTTTATGTAGCAAAGTACATGATACATATAATGTAATGTAAATGTATCAATACCCTTCTTACCCAAGGTATGACAGGTTTCTGTATTCCAGATGCATACTTGTATCTTGGTACAGCCAGTTTTGGCAGTATATGTGTGAAATAAAAGGCAGTCAGTTTTGGCATCATTGTTTTATTCCATAACTCACTGTCCTTATATATTCTTTCAATAAATATATCGTATGGGTTGGTTCGCCTGATAACAAAATCACACCAAGGTTTATTTAATATGTTCAACTGGCCTTGAACTTGATAATAGTACTTATGATTTCTTTTTAATACTATCTTTTCATTTTTCTGTACTTTTAAACAAAAAGCACTGTTACTTTTAGCAGCCTCCTTGATCATCGTTGTTTTATTTTGTAAAAGGTTCTTAATCTCTATGAGACCCTCTCTGTCTTCTTTCTCCAATACAAGTCCATCACTGCTGGCTCCTAAACAAGGATGTTCCTTTGAAATAGTCAATCCCATTGGTAATACACGAGTATTCTCAAGGCCAGGTTCTTTTATTTTTATATTTACATATTCTTTAAGAGTAAATGATTCCTGCTGTAAGCCTTTACTCGTGAACCTGTTTCCTCTAAAAGTGTTGTATAGAAGGCACTTGATAAGAGCAGGACTGTTGTTATTATGTGATCTTGACATAACTTCACCAAATGTAGAGCTAGTTATTCTCAGTTTCCTCTGCTCAATCCATTTTTCATTTTTGCTTTGATCTTTTGTTACATTTTCAATGTACATAATGTCTTTTTCTGTTAAAGCTACATTTTTTTGGTAGAATACCTCGCATGCTGATTTTAACAATGACTGAAATATCAGGAGAGTCATCTAGTACTTGTTTACCATAATGAAGCAAAGCTTTTTTAGAGTTACATGCTGATTGACTTTCTTGTTTTCTTCTTCTTTTCCTGTCTTTGTTTGAAGATTTTTTTGGGCTTTCATGCTCTTCACAAATTGTTTTGTTCGCTGTCGATATGTATTTAGAAATGCCTTTCCAGGCCTCTTACCGGTTGAAGTGGCATACACAATGGGTGATCATGCTGGTCCCTTTATTGATCGTAATGCACCGCCATAGCACCTGCCGTAAAAAGACCCTCAAAAGCATTTATTGGTCATCTTTCCACCATCAAACTTGCAGCGAACATGCATCCATGATTCTGCTAAGTTTGTGGTGAAATTTCCCAACAATCTATCTGCTTTCAGGGCAAGTTGATTTAGAAAGAAATATATATCTTTCATCATCTCTTCATTCCCTACTATATTACTTTCTTTTCCACCTCTCCTGAGGTCCATGGTATCCTCTGAACTTAAATCTGTTACACTTTCTTTCCAATACTGAAATTGTTGAATAACTGGATCTTATTCATCAATTGTTTCTTCAACCATATCTCTTTCCTCATGATTATCCTTATCAACCACATGTTTGCAGAAGTCAGTGGAACACTGGTCATGCAATCCCAAAACATGCCTCCCACTGTTGCGAATGTCCTGTTTTAATTGTTTTAAAGCGGATTTCTTGTCATTTTCTTTGCTTTGCATAATAATTGCACATCTTACCTCACAAACTATTCTAATAACATTCCTTTTAGTTAACTTCCCTTTTCCCTTGTAATAAGGCTTTTCGTTGAGAAGATTTTCCAAACTGTCTCTAAGACATTTGCATGCATGGTTAGCACACTCCAGTTTCTTCACAAAACATCCCCATACTGGCACCTTTTCTTGAATAGCAGAATAAACGGAACTATCCCCATCCCCAATAAGTCTCATATACATTACATTGTGCTTTTCCTCACTCTCCTTGAAGCCATCTACAATAATATCACTTTCCATGGACTGGGCACTTTCATTCCAAGTTTTATAACATAAGTGTAGCTTGACTGCATATTTAACAGAGTCTGTTTTTCACACCTAAATATAAAAGCTTCATTGTAAATGCACCGAATATCACACCAACCCCACCCATTGCATTATAAGTGTGTTTGTGGCTTCTCTTTGACCACCCACCATCACAAACAACAGTAATTGCAGGAACATCCTGAAAAAAATCTTCAGTGTCAATTGCATGCTGTCTTTCCTCCTCCCCAGCTTGTTTCATGTCTTCTTCTAACGTTTCTCGCCACCAATCCCCTATCTGCATTTCTATTTAGAATACATGTGTTCTGTCATACCTGGCACATCCATTGTCCCCATACACTCTGTCAAAGAAGAACATGCACCTTCTGTCACCATACTTCCCCATACAGTTCTCACGTTTATTTCTGACATTTTACCACATGGTGCATCTATGGTATCACTATTCTTCAGATGAAAAACCTTACCACAAACACATTTTGCCTGAATGATAGATGAAAAGTCTGCCTTATTTCATTTTTTAACACTACAGGTGCATTTGCTTTACTTGAAAAGTCTTTCGCAGTGTCGCAAAGTGCCACATGCAGTGTAATGTCACTCACACTTTCTTTCAGCATGTTCAAATCCATCAGCCTGGTTCCTTCTATTTCATCATCAAATCTATGCAGATATAGTTTGCAAGATGGGTCATTTTTCAAGTTTTTTATCACTCTGTAATTATTACAGTTTATCAAAGGTATTCTTTGAACAACAAATTTAACAACAGAATCTCCATTAACCGTATGCTCGACCCTTTTAAGCTGATATGGAGGTTTGCGTATTTTGCTCAACTTTTGCTTTAATTCATGTCCCCGTTTCAATTTTCCTTTTCTGTGCATTCCTTTTCGAACATTGAATTTCCGTGTTCGTTTTTTGTTTCGATTTTTCTTATCACCAATGGTTTATATATGAAATAGCATACGAGCATGTGCTCAATTTGTTGTAATAACAACAATCTGTTTTTAAATCCATAATCATCTCACAAAATATGTGTTGCTGCCATAAGAAAATGTTTTGTACACAACCGTTAATTATCCATTCAGATTTTAATAATGAAAATAATTATTATTTCTTATTTGTTAATTCAATAACTTGATTACGTTGAGGATTATTAACAAGCATGTGTCGCTGTTGTCTCTTCAATAACTTCACTTTGATACTTAATTTCATCCTATGCTGTAAGCACTCTATAAGATGCAAATAAATTTGGCACTAAACATGGCTGTACTAGCTACAAACAACACAATTGTTTTGAAGATATGAATTTATACATACTTCAATGAGGAACAACATAAGCATTGTTTGTATATCTGTTTACCTGCTAACTTACCTATCAATCTAATTTGTGGTTCATCTGTTATTACTTTTATAATCTTCCTCCTTCATAAATTATAACCAGAACTGACCACCGTACCAAAGAAATTTACCACAAAAGCACAAAACTGTGTGCTTCAGACCGTAACCAAATTATTAAATTTATGAATAAAAACAAGTGATAACTGTATGACATTTTATATTTCATATTGACATTCACATTATAAATATCAATTGGTGCCATGCAACACATGAATGACAAGAAGGAATGAAAATAATTTGAAAATATTCAACTTCCGGCATGTTTAAATTTATGGAACCTGGACAATCCGGCCCCACTCCAAAACGGCCATGGAGAATCCGGCCCCATTTAGCATGGTCAATCTGGTCCCACTTTTTATTTCTATTTTTATATAGCAATATCAGTGTTAATTATTATATTATTACATACATAACAATTATTATATACATAAAATATATGATGCAGTTATTAATCATTAAAATATTCATGAAATAAACATGGTAGCGTTAAACTTGATAATTTGTGTCGCACATTGTAATAACAAGTATACGGGTTTTTTAATGTTTAAACAATTAAGTTAACGGTTTTTAAAAATTAAAGGTAAACTTGATTACTCGGGTCATACATTGTGCAAACAATTACAACAATTATTTGAACAAGGAAAACAATTTGCGTTTGATTGAAAGCGTACCGTTTAAACGATTAAACCAAAGACGTAACAATGAAAATCAGTTTGTGTTTGATTACAAATATCTAAACGCCAATACAGACGTCGCACATTGTGCAAACAAATAAACATGTTTTTCTTACATACCAGTTATTAGAATAATGGAATCAATTTGCATTTGATTAAAAACTAATCTTGATTATTTACGTCGGACAATATGCAAACAAATAAATAGACACAATGTTGATACAATGTAAATCAATTTGCATTTAGTAAAACATCTCTTTTGATATTTAAAAACTGTAAATTAAAAACGTACCAGATCAAACACACTTTTCAGAGGGTCAGGAAGTCCGTACCAACTTCAAATGAGAAGGTTACTGCTTTGATGGTGTACATGGAGAGGTCGTGGATGATGTCTTGTTTGGTCACCAGCAGACTGGTCAGTGTACCGACAGTCAGTGAGAACAAACAATGACACAGAAGGTAATTAACACATATGTTTCTAATAGTATTAACATGAATATCGACTGACCTATAAAAGAGACATACTGGTATAAACATGTAATAGTCACAGGCTATAATGGTTTGGCTAATATTTTTTTTAAATATCATTATTATTACCGAATACATTGATTGATATTAACAAAGTAATCGATATTGATTACTGACTCGTTTGTGATTATGTATATCTCAGTACAGACTTATGTAATCGTTTAATATATATATTTCTTTTCAGGATGGCACCGTAAGCTGAACCATTCTGCCGGAAGGGCGAACCTCCAGTTTTACGTTCTGGTTCCGTGGTTGAGACGTCTGTCAGAGGAGGTACCAATGACGGTGAAGCTGGTCCGTGAAAAAGGATGAACAGGCACCAGAAATCGAAGTACCTTCGTGTCGTTGTCACAGAGCTTTGGGATGCATATACGATCACAGGGAATTACAGACGGGCGCATTCTTGGAAGCAGCAGGGAAGGTACAGAAGACGTTCAGAGAGAGAGAGAGAGAGAGAGAGAGAGAGAGAGAGAGAGAGAGAGAGAGAGAGAGAGAGAGAGAGAGAGAGAGAGAGAGAGAGAGAGAGAGAGAGAGAGAGAGAGAGAGAGAGAGAGAGAGAGAGAGAGAGAGAGAGAGAGAGAGAGAGAGAGAGGAGAGAGAGAGAGAGAGAGAGAGAGAGAGAGAGAGAGAGAGAGAGAGAGAGAGAGAGAGAGAGAGAGAGAGAGAGAGAGAGAGAGAGAGAGAGAGAGAGAGAGAGAGAGAGAGAGAGAGAGAGAGAGAGAGAGAGAGAGAGAGAGAGAGAGAGAGAGAGAGAGAGAGAGAGAGAGAGAGAGAGAGAGAGAGAGAGAGAGAGAGAGAGAGAGAGAGAGAGAGAGAGAGAGAGAGAGAGAGAGAGAGAGAGAGAGAGAGAGAGAGAGAGAGAGAGAGAGAGAGAGAGAGAGAGAGAGAGAGATATAATAACTATTCAGTATATTACTTTTTTAATTAGAAATACCAAAAATAAATGCTATAATTTATAAAATAAAAGTGGGGCCGGATTGACCATGCTAAATGGGGCCGGATTAACCAAGGATGTTTTGTGCGTGGGGCTGGATGTCCATAACTCAAATTTATGAAGAGTGAAAATTCATCTGCATTTTGTCAAAGTTAATTTTATATCTGTACGAGTAATCTAGCACAGATCGGAATGAAACACGGCCATAAACATACCATACAAACATTAATCATGTGGAATATGTTGATATATTTCCGTTTTTATAACTCAACATACCTGTTTTTACCCTTTTTGTGCGTAATAAACGTCATGTTCCATGAAATCGTCTCCATTTTCTTAGACAGGAAACAAAATATAAAACAAGGGAGATAATTTTGTTTGGTATCCAGCATAATATATTTTTCATAATATTCTTCGAGTACCATTATCACCGCATAGCCTTATTACACAAATTATTCATGCGCTAAACAATGTACATGTATTGAAAAACAAAACTTATATAATTACATTTTTAACTTATGTAAATCTGCAGGAATATAGTTTTGTATATATTAAATGAAATACGATACAAATATGTTGGTAAATAAAAAATAAATACCGATCTTTTGGAAATTAATCGGGATGGCGTATTAATATTGTCAAAAGTCGACAGTGAATCACCTGTTGTAAAATGATAAAATGTAAACATTGACAACGTAAAACTTGATACATTGAAAAATATAAATTATTGATCATAATCAAAAGATCAGATGATTGGTATGTTATCTATATATTTCTATGTATGCTATACAAATTCAAATGCAATTGATTGTTTATATATTATGACTTAAACATCTACATTAATAATCGTGATCACACCGTGTTCTATGCGAAAAATACCAAAATGGCCGTCCATACCTCATGGTGTGTGTATAAAATAGATACTATAGTTTAAAAACCAACACTTGTCATCATTTTTTATGCTCCACTGTCTATTTCTGTGCTATTTCTGTTCAAAAAAATATGTGTTGCAAGTAAACAATAATGGACCACTTGCGTGCAGTGACACAAAAAATACAATGTGAATTTGGTATTAATTTTGTAATTTATAAGTCTCTTAATTTCTTTTTTATATACACACTGTTTTATGTATTTTTTAACTACTTTTTCATCTGGGAATAAGTCATTTATGTTTACATAGCCTGTAGGAGTTATTTGAAAAATTATGAACTTCAGCATCAAATATGGCAAATGGTACTTTGGAATTAATTACCTTAATAAATGCAACCAACCTCGAGGTCTCTTTGACTTTTATGTAATATTGGACAAATAACCATCATCACTTTGGTTGCCATGTACTGAAAATTTAACATGATATCTTACATAAATTAGTGAAAAAGAACCACCTGTCAAGCTTTTATCAAATGAGCTTGAAACATATTAACAAGAAAATATCGGCAGAACCAATGGATGCTCCCCTTAGTGAGTGTTTGACTCTGTACTGTTTGGTAATAACATAAAAAAAGGGAAATAAACTGTGAGAGTTCTTAAGAAAAGTTGCAGAAAATGATACAGAAAAAGCAAGAGTTATGGTGCTTGCACTCTGTCATTTGTGTTTTTTTATTAACGTACCTGTAATAAATATAAGAGGTCGAGATAATAAAAAAAAAAAAAGTTCTAGTTTTGAATCTTGTTCACTGCACTCCGTCTCATGGTCCCGATCATTTGTGCAAAGTTTCTAAAAGTGTAAGAGCCTGTGTGCATTCTATATAAACTATATGTATAAAAAAATTAAAAGGGCCATAACTCATTAAAAAATCATCGAACCTGTACACAACAACAATATGCACATCTCCATTTGGTAGTGCAACATCCTAGCAAGTTATACAAAATTCCAGTCAGGTTGTAGAGAAATAGTATGGACAAGAATAGTGCATTTTTCAATATACATGTATACTGAATGCATAAAAATAAAAGGGTCGAAATACAAAGACAATATGCCCATCTCCACTTGGTAGTGATTCATCCTAGAGCAGGTTTCATAAAATTCGACTCAGAGGTTGTGGAGAAATAGCGCGGACAAGAATTTGGTCAGTTCGAATAAAAGACCATAACTCTGTGAAAAATCATTGAACCGGAACACAAAGACAATATTTGCATCCCACATGGTAGTAATGCATCCTAGCAAGTTTCATAAAATTCAAAAGTGAGGTTGTAGAGAAATAATGCGGACAAGAATTTGGTCACAGATAGAATCAAAGGGCCATAACTCTGTGAAAAATCATCGAACCGGAACACAAAGACAATATGTGCATCTCCACTTGGTAGTGATGCATCCTAGTGCTGATAAGAATTTGTGGACACACACACAGACAGCAAAGGGGCAACTATATGCTCCCCTACCTCCCCTTTTGGGGGGGAACATAAAAATTTTATTGGAAATGCCTTCGCTTTGCTTCCTATTTTTTGTACAACAATTAATGCTTCCAACTCAATGACTGCATCAGCCTGAAAACATTTTTCCGACGCATAACATGCCATACATGATAGCTTATGCTCTTTGGGTTAAATACTTTACATAAAAGGTTTCTAAAATATACACTGAAAACAAGGCATATCTGTAATGTTTTAGACTATGTCTCTCGTTACTCAGGTGTCTCAAGTACAACATCAAATTCCATCTGTTTAGAGTTTTAGTTATTATACTTCCTTATGTTTTAATCTTCTTTTTATAACTAGACAAGCGGTGTTTTGTTTCATGCCTTCTGAAACTCAAAGCTGGGACGGTATGGAATTATAAAAGCATCTGTTACTACATGTAACTAGTACTATTATTTTTGTCTACACTGACCCAAATTGAAAACTTTCCATCAACTTCACCAGTGCTTCTTTTACTGATAAATGCATATTCAGAGTAAAAAATTTTTTTTCATTGAAACTTTGAGATTTATCAATGTTTTTGTGTTATTTACTGGAAAAAATGAGACAATTGTAAACAAATGAAGGGTCAAAATGAATATTCCAGAAAAATGAAAATAACACAACATTTGAAAGACATAAAATGCTGACTGAGTGTAATAACTGATTTTCTTTTAAACAACTGAAGGCAGTGTGAATTGAATTGACGGTACGTTGAATGAGCGCATTTGGAATATATTGCTGAGGTTGTTTATGGTATCAATTTGATGGTTGGATCTCTGCGTCCAACCCAATTTATCCCGTATGTGTTTGATGGGGTTCAGGTATGGGGATACAGAGGGCCAGGGTAAGACATTGACTTTTTTTTTAGCAATGAATTGTGCAATTATGTACGCCGTGTAAGGCCTTGCATTGTCATGCTGGAAAGTGCCAGGTCTGTTAATTGAAGTTTTTTATCTGTGCTAAGAAACAAACGGTTAATTGTTAGTGTAAAACCTGTAAGTGAAAACAGGATGTTGCACCATACAAAGGAAAACTTTTTAAATCTGTAATTACCTCCTGGTAGCCAAGTACAACACATATCTGAACATGTATGATAACAAAAGAATATTCAAATATAGAAAGTGTGAAGATTTCATTTTTGGTCAGTGTACTTTTATACTTCAATATAACAACTCACCTTTAGATCTCTTTGAGTTTCTCGTCAAACTGACTGAAGATGCATCTTCATCAAATAGCTCATCATCATATTCATCCTCTAAAATTGAGAAGAACATTTTGATTTTTCATTTTAATTTATGAATCAAGTGCTGCATGCAAGATAATGTCTCATCACCGTGAATTTTTGTTATTTCGAAATCCTGCTATGAATAAGAAATTGGCAGACTTGACAAGATCTATTTTACAAATTTATGACCATTTACAACTAAATGTAACCTTGGCCTTGCGCACAATATGCCGACTCATCATCGTGAACATTTGCAACAAGTTATTTCAATATCCCTCAATGACAAACAAAGTTATGGTCTAGATAAGATCAGGTGGACGCATGCAGACACACACATACACTGAACCGCCATTGTGACAACTATGTCGAGCTGACAGTAACAATTACTAAATATGAAAGCACTAGACATCTGATCACTTAAGAAATGCAGCCGTTCTACAAATTTCACAAAAAAATTATAATACCCAATAATGACAACTTTCATTAGAATGAATGAATAAATGTTGTTTTAAAGCACATCAACACATAAATAGGTCATTTTGTGTGCACATCTCATTAGAATAAACCTTTGAAGTAAAATGTATATTATGTACTCACCACCTGCTAATTCTCTGTCTAAAGTATTGTCATCTGTGTCTGTCTCAACAATTTTGTCCTCTTCAAATTCACCGACTTCCAGCTCTTGAAAGATAAATCAAAACACATTAGTATCAGAAGTTAAGTTTTGTACATGACAAATGATATTTCAACATCACAGCCTATTGTTCGAAATACTAATTGCAATTAATTAACTTACTCTTAACATTAGCAGTATTTTTTTCCAAAGCAGTTAAAGGGGAACGCAACCCTGTGTATAAAACAGGATAATGTATATAGCTATGAGTTCAGCTTTCTATTAATAGTATCAATATGTATAAATTTGAGTCCAAAAAGATATATCAGCTTGTTTTGTAAAGGTCATTTGTGGGGGAAGTCGCAATTTTGGACACCTGCGTGATGTTACAACTGCACTTACGGTTTAACACAAAACTAATTTATACGCAACAGCAGATAGGGCCTATAGAAACGTACAATTATAGTCAATGGCAAAAGTACTCGCAAGAATAATAAAATGGATTTTAATAATGGAGAAGGACTTGTGGCAAACAACTTTGAATCAGAATTTTTGGAAGCAGAGTTAAATGAATTGGAAAACGAGAGAAAAAGTGAGACGGCACAGTCATTCACACATGTAGATACAATGTAGATAGACATGAAAAGTTTTATATGACACATGAGGCCACACTTAAAAATATCTCTGTTTCCCCTTGCCCGACCCTAGATTTTAGAACTGGGTAGGTAGGTAGGCTTTTTTTTTTTTTTTTTTTGAAATCCATAAAAAACATACATGTATTGATAAACAGAGAAACTCAACATCTTATTACCTGATATGGCTATTCCAATACAACAACATAATTCATATTACATGTATTTAATGTGCTCAATACTAACTGCATTGCTTGTAAAAGTGTAGGATTGAAAACTAAGAAAAACTGTAAAAATGAATAGTATTTGTATAACATTTATATATAATAAACTGTACTGTGTTTATTTTGATTGACAAATGAAACTGTATACAATATCACTAGTATTAGTAAATCGGACAGCAGTTACTTAAACTGTTTGCATTTAAAAATGCCTACAGAACTATATCAAAAAATGAAACTGTATATAGAATAATAAGTATTAATCTGTTGGCATTATTTAATATAGTTTATTGGCATTTTTAAATGCAACAGTTTTAGTAACTGCAGTCAAATTTTCTAGTATTAGTCATTCTATATAATAATACAGTTTCTGAACATTGTTTATCAAAATAAACTACCAGAAGTAGTACTAACTTGCCCTGATCAAAAATTCACTTGCCCAGATTTTTATTACCAATACACTTTGCGGTAAAATATAAAATAATTAAACATAAATAGACCTACATGTAAATGTATTAATATTTATGTAAGGTTAGCTCCCTATAACATTATGCATGTGTAAATCACAAGTTTTAGAGTTTGAACAAGACCGGGAGAAGTGAGAGAAATTCAGGGAAGCTGACTTTGTCTCTATAAGTATGACCAACTTATTAAGTTGTATTTTGTCTTTGTTCTTTATTGACTATCATATCTGTTCTGTCACTCTGTGGCAGTGTGGGAGCAGGTGTTAATTCGAATCAATATTTTAAATATCTTTCTCTTTTCTTACGATAACTAAATGTCATAACACACAATAATGGCAATGTCAAGCCTACAAAGCTATTCAATTGGTCCAAGAGAACTTGGCAGTCTATGATCTAGAAAAGTGCAACAAGTAAACTATATTTCAAATATTAAAAAGACAATTTATCTTAATTGTTTTTTTTCAATACTATATTTAAATCATGACATGACTGCCAAAGAAAATTATACACTGAAACCACACAACCAAAAAGCAATAAATGTATTACTATAATACCCCTACCACATTTTTCTTTACCGTATACTCGATTTAAATATCAACGTTCACATTTTCACAACAGGGGTCGGGAAAAGCTTTTAAAAGCACTCGTCTGTCAGGCAAGTGGACTGGTAAAAAGTACACTCCGTATGGAAAACTCACTTGTCCAAAAAAGTTATAGTAAATAGTGTCTATTCTGGAATCACAAAGAGTAAAATAGTGTTTATTTTGGAAGCACGTTGTGATAACCTTATCTTGCCTTAAATAGTTTTATTACTTCATTTACACTAAGTACACCACTAGCTTTAACCGTTATGATCATGCAATAAACATTAAGTTTGTTGATGTTTATATATCGCTTTTGTTCCGAATACAAACAGCTTGGGGTAAACATAAAAAGTAAATGCATTCAAGCCTCTGTAACATGTAAAACGCAAAAAGACTGTTAATATTCAGGAGACCGGGAAATATTCCGACGACTGAAAAGTCCGATTTTTAAACCGGTATTAAAAAGATGCGCATGCGCGTCTCGATACCTTATAAAAAATTATGCCGAATGGTTTCGTAAGAAAATGTCCTTGGTACTCGACAAGAAATTGCATGATAAAGTTATCGTTGATGATCGTTAAATGTTAAATTTACAAATTATATTTACAGCAATGAAATATAGAAAGAATTAATACCGTAACGACTTTGGATCATTACCTTTTTTACAGTTTTCAGATTGTTTATTTTTCGATCTCGGCCAAAAGGTTTACTCCTCCGACGGACTAGTTACTGGCAAAAATCACTCGTCTGCAGACAAAAACCAGTCGTTAGGACGAGTGCTTTTGCCGGCCCCTGGTCACAGAAGAAAGTTTACATACATGCAGTTCCAATTATTGTAAATCTACGAAATATTTATTAAAATACCAGAACTTAACGCTGTGTGTACCGTGGTCGTAGATATCCGACCAATCATAGCCGTTATTTAAAATAGATTAATTTATGTTCAAAGCTAACCCCCAATCACATTAGAGGAATAAAAATAAATAATTGACTATGCATGAGAGGTTTTCCGAAGTCGCAACATCGGGCATGGGGTAAACACAGCGGGGGTCAATTGTTTCTACTGATTAGTTATGGTCTATAAGCAAGTTTCACATGTGTTGTATAGAATAGAGATATTTGCAGACCTGTGTATTGTGAAAACTTGCTTGTCCGATTTTTAAGACAAGCCCAGAGCGGCCGAAAATTAAAAAAAAAAAACTCAGAAATTTTCCCGAATAAAATTTTTTCAGTCGGTGCTTTTTTCGTAGGCCTGATGAATGAAATATTTATACTTTTTTACATTTGTATCAATCACATTCTCATCATACAATCACATATTTGCAAAAATATATTATTCATATTGTAAATATATATGTGTTATTTGTTTCTACACTAAAAGATCAATATATTTGCTGTACATTTTGGTTCCTTTCTATTTTTCATCTATTATGGACTATATTGGAGTGGTAAACTTGAAATGAAATTCCCATTCTAAAAAGAGAGAGAAACAGTAGTACTGCTTAATCACCTTTACATCTTCATTTAGATTCTTTTTCTAAGATGTATCAGTATTTTTAATGGGTTCGAACACCATTTTCAACATGTAAGGTTATATATGTAGCATATCCAGTTTTATTGGTGGAGGATTTCAACATGTAAGGTTATATATGTAGCATATCCAGTTTTATTGGTAGCGGAAGACCTCAAATGAATCTGAGTAGAACCACCGTCCTTCTGCAAGTAACTGGAAAACTTTCTCACATAAAGTTTTTCGAGCAAGTGGGACTCGAACCTACAATCTTAGGAGGGAAGTTATCTTGAGATGACACCATAGACCATTCAAATACTGAGGACCCTCAATAATTATTTACAAACATTCTATATGTACGATACTTAACCAGTATGAAGGATGAAATCATGTGAGGCGGTCCCGAACAAATAAAATATTTGCCATGCTCAGTCAGTGTTGATGTAGATCCAGGCATGCCTGCACATTCATGCTGTACTATCAGGGTATATACTGTTTGCTACTCAGTCAATAAATTATCAAAAAACACCATTTAGGCCAGGAATAGAATTTAAGGGAAATGGTCTGTTACATATATTTATCTGTCTTAAGAGAGAATAAGAAATAATTTTATATCTTTTCTTATCGTATTTAGCTGGTGCGGCAATTGTTGCACACTGAGAAATGGCTAATAAATTTTGATTTCATACCCTTTTTAGTAAAATTAGATGAAGCATGGAGGAGGTTTTTAGTTGTTGTTGTTTTACATAACTGGCACTGTCTTTGGGTTATTCAAATTGTGTTACTACCAAATTTGATATATGATGATTATCTATTCTACCAGTTCACTAAACATATATGAATGTTTCTCCTTATAGGGAGTGTCATATGAAATATAATGTAAAATATATATAAAATTACAAATTAAATTTCATAAATCAGTTGAGCTATTAAGTGTTATTAGCACATTTCTTAAGAGCTTCCTACTGGATAATATACACTAAGTCTATATATATATATGTCATATATGGTAATCTTTGTCCTGAAATCATCAGAAATCATTTTCGCATTTAATTGTCTTCCTTAGATTTTCACTTATGCATTGTTTACGTAAATTAGTGTATATACATAAGAGTTTCAGTAGAGAACAGTCACTAACAACACAATCAAATTTGCACGAGAACTAGAACGGAAGTGCAGCTATGTCTTCACCGATTACCTCCAAAATAAAAGAGCTATAAAATGGCAGCGCCCATAATATTTAGGAAATGCTTGAAATCATATTCAATATCATTTTCTTATTTGATAAATTTCGTTCAATTAAAACTTGTTGATTTTTGTGTTATTTACATGTCTATTAAACGATTAATAGCCATTTATATTCTGACATGCGGTACCCTTTAAGCTATAAATATTTGTGCATTACACATAAATTCAAACATAGAGATCTGTATTATGGGTTTCTCGTGTTGGTGTTTTACAACATATTAACAGTTTTGCTGTTTGACACATGCTTCACAATTATGGCAGAGGGTCACCCAGTGACCATTCCTGTCAAATTTTTAAATTTTAAATTCCAGCAAATGTTTTCTATTTCCATACAGATTATATGAGAAACCAAGGAACAATATGATGTTTTTTGTTAAACTGGGTACACATTACTCTGGTCTAACTTGTCTGATATCAACCAGATCTGCTGATACTTGGTTGAAATGACATTATTATTAAATTTAAGTTCCTACCGTTCACACTTATATCTTCAAGGCTTTTCCTGTGATACTTGGCAATATCTCCATCATCTACAGCCATCAACAGTCTCGAAACCTTTGCCAATTCGATCAGCGAGTCATAAAGACGGTAAAAATTTCTGTGGATGTTTAGGATGATAACAACTCAGCCTCCACAGAACTTAGGTCTACTATCTGAAAAGCATAGAAAGTTGTCATGCCTATTAACATGAACGATATGAACAAAGGTGTTTGACCATTTGAAGTTTTGTTGGATAGGAGCGGAACAACAGGCCCAAGAGGACCTGAATCACTCTACTGGTGACAAATGAACATACTACTGTGCAAGTTTGGTTAAGATTCAAAGAAAATTGGTGGTTAATATCGCGTCTACACAAAACTTATCGTTTTCTCTATATGAATCTATGTAAAACAGTAACCCCTGTGGCAGCCCCAAATATTAACCAATTGGCCCAATTTCAACATATCTTTTAGGGGACCTCCATACAGCTACATGTAAAATATCTAAAGTGCAGGTCTCAAATTTTCAGAGAAAAAGTTTTTTTAAAGTTGAATTTAAAATGTGCTTATAAGCTCCTTGACAGCAGGCATTTGTGGTCGTATCTGAATGGTGCAAGAACTTGTCCGAGATTTCATGGTTATGCAACTGTTGTTTGGTAAAGATTCAATGAAAGCTTGGGGTGCTATCGGGTCTACAACATTTTCCCTATATAACTCTAAGTAAAAAAGTGACCCCCTGTTGCAGCCCAAAATTTGGCCTGAGGGACCCTGACTTCAACAAACCTTTAAGGGAACCTCCATGCAATGCTACATGTAAAATATCTAATGTATAGGCCATATACTTTGAGAGAAAATGTTTCCCTTAAAATGTGCTTATAAGCCCTGTGAAGGGGGGCATTTGTTGTCGAATCACGCTGGTTCTTGAACTTATTTGAGATCTCATGGTTATATAACTGCTGTGCAAGTTTAATGGGGGTGCTATCTCATCTACAAGAAAAAGGTTAACAGAAGGACGATGGACAATTTACCATGGCATAAGCACAGTACAGCTAAAACTTGTGTAGGTTGTGCCCTTTTGTATTTACTCTTCTTCCTACCAGAAGACATTTTTTGCCACGAATATATGTAATTTTAACAAATATAGTTCTCAAAAAATAACCTTGACCATCCTTCAACAATTAATTTGCCTCAATAAGAAACAACAGGCACTTAGTTCATGCATAAAGAGATTTAAGATTATTGTTGCATAGCAAAAAAGGGCTTGAAAAGGAAAGTCCCACTGGCTCCAAGATTAAGAGTTCAAAGGTAAAAGTTTTAATTAAAATTAACATGTCTGATAGAAATCATCTTATAAACTTCAAACTTGAATATAAACAAGAGCATCATACCCTTCCATTAAGTACTGGTCAAGATTAGTGACGTAAATTTTTTAAACATGATGGTAATCAGTTTACAGAATCTATACTACCATATATTCCCTTATTAATGCCCCCAGGGGCGTTACATTTTACAGGGTGGGGGCGTTTATTAAAGATTAAAAAAAGGAAATTTAACAACAGTTAAAAATACAATAAAGCCCTGGAAAAACCCTTAAATCCCCGAAAAAGTGGTTCAGAATTATTTGAGAGCGAATGAAATAATCGACATAGAATGAAAAAAAAGCTGAAAATCTGTATGAAACTACTAGTCCGCGTATTGGAATATCCGAATTAATGGTCAGTGTACTCTTCACTTAAAATCACTTGGACGCTTGCTCTTATCACCGTAGAACAATGAGCTTTCAGCGTACACAGACTAACCGCATCGGAAAGACTTTTGTAATGTTTCAATTGACAGACGGCATTTTTACTAGTTTTAAACGGCAATTATGGGGAAGTGTATATTCAACCAAAAGTGGTTAAGTGACCCAAGATATAAACAATGGGTTACAGAGTTCAAAGTTGATAAACACTCTGCTAATTGTTGTCGGTGTAACAAAATAATCGATCTGGGAAAGATGGGCGAATATGCACTCAACTCGCATATATGTTTTATTTTTTAATTTTCCAGAAAAATAGGTGGGGGCGTTTATTAAGGGGGATGGGGGGGGGGGGGGGGGGGGGGGGGCACGTTAACAAGGGAATATACGGTATTATTGAAAACAAAATAAAAAAAATCTCTTTCTGTTTCACAACATACATAAAAAAATATCAATTCTATAATTTTAAGTAAACATTAAAAATTAAAAATTTTTTTTTTCAATGGCTCTTAAAACGTCCCTTATAACCAAGGCGCTGACTTTTAGTAAGGGTTTCTCAATTTCTCATCATCCGTAAACAACGAACAAAATACTTGAAAAATAGTGTAAAAATAAAACATTTTAACTGGTGATTTTATACTAGCTTTGTTGAAAAATGATTCATAATTGTTTATGCGACCACCTCCATACAAAGAATAAAAAATAATGCATTATGTAACTCGGCATGACCACGTGACCGGAACTTCCCTGAAACATACCACATGACCTGTCAAAATAGTCAGCATTGTAAAAAATACTCTCTTTATTGATAGAAGGACGCAGCTTAACGATTGCATGTAAAAAAAATTCGCATAATTTGAATTTCTTATTTTTTATGGTTGTGTCATAGTGGACGCACTGAACAAAGTTGATTGCGTCAAATGAGATATATTTGCATCAAAAACACAAGAAATGCACTCTGGAGAAAACACTGCTCTTTTATTTTTTAAATATCTACCAAAATCGCATTGTATATCAACTATCACAGATATTAGGGAACTGTGTCTCAGAATTCTGATAAAAATCTTCGTTTAACAGGAGAAATTGTCTCCAAACAGATGCCCACTTTTCACTACAGGGCAGGAAATTTATTTCATAGTCTACTCGTCCTGTAAGACTAGTGGATTGGAAATCTTACTCGTCCTTAAAAAAATCTACTTGTCCTACAAAAAGAACAGGCTATATCATGATAGGTCTTTATTAACAGAACCAACATTGTACAGGGTTTCTCCCAGGGATTTCAGAAGTCATATTACAAAAAATGTGCTGGAGTGAGTATGGGAGGGGTTATAATAATCTTTTCAGGTTCAGAAACACCAAAAATGTCTCTTTATTCACACTCCAACTTAAGAAGACCTGAGCTATTTCAGATGAAAACCAATACCAAACATCACTAAATAATATATTGTAACATGTTTCAACTCAGTCTATCAAATCATACAAGTATATTTGATGGGTTTAAACAAATCAGACTTGAATCAAATTTTCAGGGTAAAAAATTACAATGTGTTTGATATCTGATATGTAGATGCACTAACCTTTTTATCAACTCCCTTTCTAGTGAGTTCAGAGATGAAAACAATTCTCTATTTACATTTTCACTCCAGTCAGGCTTTGTAAGGTAGGTTTGTAACAACAACCTTGAAACTTCCCCACCACAACGCTTGTTAAACAGAATGAGTCTGGTCATAACATACTGTGCAAGCTTTCGCCACACTTGATAACAAGGATTTGTCGTCGGTAACTATGTACAAAGATTTTTGATCTCACTCGTCAGAGCATCTTTCATCAATATCAAATCTTCAGTAGGGGCAGTAAACAGATTTCCTGGTCTTTTTTTCTCTTTAAACTGTTCAGTACATTTGATGAAATGGTGTCTGTCCACTCAGCTTTGTGTAAACCCTGAAGTCTTCACTTTCTATCTTTGCAACTTGATCCTTGCTTCTCAGTGCTACACCTAACTTAAAATCACTTACTCTATTAAGCAGATGTCCCAACCTCATAGCTAAAGACGGAATTTCAAATGTTTTTCTTCCATCTTTGGAAATGTACAGACCACAAAGCTCTTCTGCTGCATTCACTACATCATCAAAATGATCTGGAGAAATGTAATCACTAAGCTCTAATTCTCCTTTTTTTTACCTTTCATTTAATACCAAAAGAAGTCTTGCAAGCTGGCGCATTCTTTGGGTAATATCATGTCCTACTAGGTCCAAATTTCTTCAATAAAACAGTTCCAAAACACATTATAAGCTCATCTGAAACTAGTGTGTTATACACACACTGTCCACTCGTGCATTTTGCAGTACTTTCGATTTTAAATCTACGAATCTGCCACTGACTCCTTTACTTTTTAGAACAGCACTTTCCAAAAGCAGGTGACTAGAGGCTATTACTGACAAGTACTTATTTTTACCAGTCATACTTTCAGGTAAGTCTAAATACACTGGACACCTTAGAACACATCTCCAAAGTTCTTCAACTACATAAAACCCAAAACAATGTGGACAAGGTGTAAAATCTTCAGCAGCCCTCAGTTTTGTTGGTCTTTTAGAAACTATGATATTACAAGACGATTGATCTGACGAGAGAACTGACGTTGTGATTAAAATTACCCAAACATTTTAATTTGTCCAATTCTTTCAAGTATTTTGGGTTTTTTCTTTCTTTGAATGCTGAAATTTTTTGTATCTCTATCTCCCCTCGATGGCATACTTGTAGATGTCTTCCAATTTTTAGTACAGTTTTCAGGCAGTAAAAACAGGCCTGCAGCTTGTCCAATTTGTGTTTACCACTGAAGTTTTTTGTAGCCCTTGAAAAATACTGGTTTAGTGTACCCTCTGAAAACAGAATTTTTCAATAAGAAGGCATCTGACATAAACTGCATTCTGCAAAAAATCAAGTAGAATATTGGAAATAAAGATCTAATAAAATATTGCTAAATTCAGCTGCAAAGCCCTAGAATCTCAGTAAGCAAATGTGTATTTCATATTAGTTATTAAGTTTATTACGTTTTTATAGCAATTGAATAAAATATTATATGTATCAAAGTTCATAAACAGCACCTTGCTCTGTATTTATTAGCGGGTCAATAATGGTTCTTGGTAATATTGACCAAATTTGTCCCTGAGCAAAAATGTTCAGCTGTGTGCTGCCTAGACAATAATGACTAAAATAACTAACATTAGCAATAAAAATTTTGTTTATATACTCGTGTACCAAAAGGTTCTCATATATCAATATATGGCTACAGTTCATGATGATCCTTTGAAATATTGAGACTTTATTTTTCGTTTATAAACTTGAATAACAAAAGGTTCTCATACCATTTTAAACATATGGGTACATTACATTCATGACGAACCTTCGAAATAAAGGAAGATTTATTTTGGTTTATATACCCATGTTCCAAAATGTTCTCATATATCATTTTCAATATATGGGAACAGTTTGTTCCCATTTATACATATTCCAATATAATAATTTCTAACTACTTGTTAACCAAGGTTGTGTGTGTTCCCACATATTGTGTTAATATAGACGTTGAAATGTATGATCCCTTCAATCCCAATTTTAAATTAGAAACAAGCAATATATAACTATAAACAAATGACAAATAACGCTACTGGTGTACAGTAGTACCTACTGTAAATGAAGTATAAGTATAAATCGGTACAAGTTTTGATTAAAATATACAATCCCTCGTTTTATAAAAACACGCCCTATTTTTTTAACATACGGGCCAATTTCAACTATTTTTTAATTTCTAGAATAGACACTGGAACTATGTTTCTACTTTAAGACCAATTCCTAACATTTTTCATCCAACTCAAAGTGACAGATTGTGTGTAAACATAATAACATTATAAATGCTGAAAAAACAACTAGATTCATCATCACAGTTCAGTTAAAAAGGTAATTCTAACTTTAATCTGAGGCATAACAATAAAGCACCTTAAAAGTTCCACCCACCATTAATACGCTCATCTCCATATGCCTCCTTATCTTGGTATGCCTGCTGGTCGGGCGAACTGGACTGTCGAAGGGATGTGTGACTTGTGTCTTTGTCATGGTTTGTACCTTGTAGTGTACTTCCTAGATAATAATGGATAAATAATTAACATTAATATATATAAAATATAAATAAATATAAATATAAAATACACAAAAGTTGGGTATCAGTGAGCCAAAAATCAGACACATTAAATTTGTACATCATCGAAGATTGCAGTGAGTTAATCAAAGGAATCATGGACCGAAACTCCTTCCTGGGATGCTAGAAAGTTAACAAGTACTTGAGTACAAGTAACACATAACTTATCCACTTGAATCAGAAGTGAGAGACGCATGACATGAGAGGCAATGTCATATTTTATTACAATGTTTAAAACCCATTTTACAAACTCATATTGACCATTCATGCAGCAATTCTTGAAAGAAAATTGTAGCTAATTCAATTAAAAAACCATGGATACATAACAATGTTCCCCCATGACTTTCTGAAGGTGTTACAAGAAATGTGTGTGTGTGTGTGGGGGGGGGGGGGGGGGGGGATTGGGGATGGGGGGAGTGTGGGGGGAGGGGTCTATTCTATATTACATTAGTGTTGCCATAAGATATATATGGAGTATTATTAATTGACAGTTTGTCATGTTTCAAAGTTACAATTGATATGTTTGTATTTTTAATGTTTGTTTCTGCAATAAAGAAAATTATATTTTATATACATGTGTATTTCCAAATAATTACCAATTTTATAAAAGTAGACATTTCTTTTTTCCATGGCTCTCAAAACGTCCCTAATAAATGGGATCCAGTAGCCTAGGTGCCAACTTTTAGATCAGGTTTCTCAATTTCTCATCATCTGGGTACCATAAATTCCCTTATTAAGGCCCCTGGGAGTGGGGGGTTACATTTTACAAGGTGGGGGCTTTTTATTAAATATAAAAAAAGCAACTTTAACAACAGTTAAAAATACAAAAAAATCAATAAAGCCCTGGAAAAACCCTTAAATCGGGTTTAAATCCCCGAAAAAGTGGTTCAGAATTATTTGAGAGTGAATGAAATAATCGACAAAGAATGAAAAAAAACCCCGAAAATTTGTATGAAACTACTAGTCCGCGTACTGGAATATCCGAATTTATGGTCAGTGTACTCTTCACTTTAAATCACTTGGGACGCTTGCTCTTATCAACATAGAACAATGAGCTTTCAGCGTACAAACTAACCACATCGGAAAGACTTTTGTAATGTTTTAACCGACAGACGGTATTTTTACTTGTTTTAAATGGTAAAGATGGGGAAGTGTATCTTCAACCAAAAGTGGTTAAGTGACCCAAGATATAAACAATGGGTTAGAAAGTTCAAAGAGGATAAACACTCCATTAATTGTTGTCTGTGTAACAAAAAAATCGATATGGGAAAGATGGGCGAATACGCACTCAACTCGCATTTACATTTTATTTTTTAATTTTCCAGACAAAAAAGGTGAGGGGCATATATTAGAGGGGGGGCGTTCATACATGTGATAGATTTGCTGAATCGAAGATTTCAGATAAATAGATTTGGGATTAAAAATCAGTAGATTTGATAAAAATATCAGTAGATTTTTGTGTCAATATATTTTTGCAGTCTGTGTAGAAACTACAATAAAAAATGACTAAAATAACCTATTTCTATTCATGTTTTAGTCTATAATTATAGTGATATTCACTGTTGAGCTTGCAGCTATCAAAAGGCACTCAAATATATAAAAGTCTTCTTATCTAGATTTTTCCTAGCATCTTACTTGGATACTTCTTAGCAGGGAGTTTAACTGAATCATGATATGACTTGATTTAGAAAATGATACTCTGAATTTAACACTCAATACCTTATCCCCACCCACTATTTTCAACATATAGTCGACGTAAATATGATTGATATTTGCACTTTTACAAAAAATATTTACATACATTCAGTTCCAATTATTTTTAATGTATAAAATAATTATAAAATTACCAAATTCTAGCGCTGACATTATACATGAATCAATCTATCTTTAACTTTTTACAGATATATATTTGGATGTTCCAATTTGGTGCCATCTTTATCGAAGAGAGATTTTTAAACATTTGGGAACCTGCTATTTTTAGATTAAGTGACCTGAGGTAAAATGCAGCATGGTGCTGACTAATCCGATAATTGCTTTAATTGTTTATTGGGGCAAGGGAGAATGAATGAATGAATAGGGTTTTACGATATACCAACACATTATAGGTTATTCGACGCCAACAGGAAGAAAGATTCTAGGTTCACTCTACATGTACAAAAACAACAAATTACCATACAGATTTAAAAAAAATTCACCAACAAATGAATATGCAGAATAAACCTAGAAACTTGATACCTGCAGACTTGCAGAGTTTCAGCAAATTCTATTGTATTACTTAAATTGTCGCTTCTTACAACATGCATGTGCCACAGTGGTCCTATTCTTGCCATCACTTATATGGCTCCCTGAAACCACACAGGGGTTCATAATTTAACCACAATAGTGAACATGACAAAAAATGATAAAATGAACATGACACCCATTTGGAGGATTCCTACCCCTCTGCTGAGATCGGCAGTGGTTCTATTCTTAGCTGGAACCACATGGGCTGGCAAAGGAGAAAGTGACAGGGATAAGCCAATATAACACAGCTGGAGACGAGATTTATGACCTTTGTATGTGCATATTTTGCAAATTTCAAAGTGGTAAACTTTTACCTAAAACGGTAGAGCAGTAGATGGGGTTAAAAAGCGGTAGATTTTACCTACCAGCAGTAGGATCACATGTATGGGCGTTAATAAGGGAATATACGGTATTTCTGTATCATCACAAATGTTCCACTCACCATTAATACACTCAGCTCTATATATATAGGCCTCATCGTCTTGGTTTGCCATCTGGTCAGGGGAACTGGACTGTCGAAGGATTGTGTCTTTGTCATGGGTTGTGTTTTTCTGTGAATCTTGCTGTGTACTTCCTGGACAATAATAATGGCTAAATAATTAACATAAGCAATAAAATACACAAATGCTTGGCATCAGTGGGTAAAAAATCAGACATTTTGGTTAAATTTGTACATCATTGTAGATTGATGTAATAATTGTCCTTGGCAAATGGGGACTCTCTGAAACAGAAAGGATTATCGGGAAAACACAAGTTTGTATCAGCAGCAAAGTATAAGCAAGTTTATGCTAGATATTTACAAGCATGAAGCTGTATAGTATGTGCTTGATCGATCTTTAACCCTTTGCTTTGTAATGGACACCTCTAATAAAGAAGGCTTTTAAAAACAGTGCAGGACCTGTTTTGATTGCTTGTTACGAGCAATCAGAATAGGTGCTGCACTGTTTTCTGCTCTATCAGAATAAATAGGTAAAATGTACCTTTTCATGGAAATTGACTATGTTTGGCTTTGAGTTTGGAAGTCCACTTAAAATGCATATTGAGTAAAGGGTTAAACAAAATCAACATATATGTGTGCAATTTTGTGACTTTTTCATCCAGCTTAAAAGAAAGATTGTGTAAATATAACTGCATTATAAGTATTAAACAAGAGCTGTCAATAAGACAGCGTGCTCAACTATTATATATACTGTAACAAAAGCAAAAACTTTGATCGAGACTGACAAACAATCCAAGTAAACAAGAGTTATCCAACTTGATAAATTGAGTAGGTATTATATTTGCGATACCTTGTATTAAGTTTCAATCCAATACATGCTGTGGCTGCTGAGATATATATTTTAACCAAAATTTCAAAGTCAAACAAGGGTCATAAGTTGCATTATATTCATGTTAGAGTTATCTAACTTAGTTTGGAAGGTCTGATGACTGGGAAGTCTTGTGTGAAATTTCAATCAAATACATTGAGTGGTTGGTGAACTATGGACTTGGTGGTACTTGCAAGCAAAACTTTAACCCAGAATTCATGTATTTAAGTCAACCAAGAGCCATAATTTGCATTATATTCATGCCAGAGTTATTGAAGTAAGTTTGATTACTGGAAAGTCATGTGTGAAGATTCAATCCAATACATGCAATGGTTACTGAGATAGTAACTTGCAAGCAAAACTTTAACCAAGATATGATGCTGACACCAGGGTGAGTAATATAGTTCTCTTTATTCTTCGAAAAGGTAATTCTAACTTTACTCTGAGGCATTACAATAAAGCACCTTAAAAGTTCCACTCACCATTAATATGCTCAGCTCTATATTATATATAGGCCTTGTCATCTTGGTATGCCTGCTGGTCAGGGGAACCTGACCGTAGAAGGGTTGTGTCATGCTGTGTATTTCCTAGACAATAATAATGGCTAAATAATGTTTATGTTACAATTTACAAAAAGGCAGTCTTGGAGACGGCTATACGCGTTGCAAAATTGGTGAGAGTTTTGGGATTTGACTATTAATTAAAAGATGACGTTTTAAGACTTAAACCACCGACTTCAACTAGTACATGACAGGTCCTGAGCCAGCGGGTAGGTTTCTATTCGAAAGTAAGCTCCGCCCATAAATTATGAGATGTGTTAGTCAATGAAAGTTGATGCCATTGTCACCCTCTGCTTTCAGGGAGTTTGACACGTTTGCAAAAGTAGGTCAAGCAATTTGTACTATTACGCGATTTTTGTCACAATCACTCTCTTACTTTCATTACAATTAAGCTTCTGAAGTTCTTACTAGTAGAGTTGTTTTTTCTGTTTGTTGCAAAGTCATTATCTATCCGTTATGTGTACATAAAATGTCAACAATTCATTGAATACTGGTAATTGACAGGTTGTGTCAAAAGTGTGTGGGTGTAAAAAAACCCTCAAGACATGACATAAATAGGTCAGTGAAACATCACTTGTTGATCAAGACTAATCATGAAATCGGAAACTCTCAATTTTGAAGGGCGTTGCATCCCCCCACCACTTCAAATGTTTCTGACAGACAGATTGACCAACACACACACGTACGGACAAAGATCAATCCGTAGTCCCTCCCTGATCGCAGCAGTGGATTTAAATTGAGAAGGTATGGGCCGGGCATGAAATGAAGGCTCAAACATTTGACCCCATTTTGTGCATACAGGTTGTAATGTAGGTTCTGCACATCAGCTTGATGAGATTAACATTTGACCCAAGTTTCATTAAAATCCCCCAAAGGGGTTTGGAAAATATGTATGGACACAATATGAAGTCTCAAACTTATGACCTCACTTTGTGACCTTGCATAGCTGAAACATTGGTTCTGCACATCGTCTTGATGAAGTTAAGTTTTCACTTGAATTTCATGAAAATACTCACATGGGGATTAGGAGATATAGACAAGACTCACTAAATGGAGACTCAAACCTTTGACTTCACCTTGTGACCTTGAACCAGCACGGCTGGAACATGGATTAAGCACATTATCTCAGTGAGGTAATCATTTGACTGAAGTTTCATGAGAATCTCATAAGAGGTTTAGGACATATGGACCGGATATGAAACGAAAGTTCAGAACATTTGACCTTACATTGTGACGGCAGGGCTGTAACATTATCTCAATGTGGTTAAGGTGAATGTTGTGTCACACCCAGCTTAGAATTCAGTTTTCTTAAAATTGCAATATCTTGATTTTTTGGTTGTAGAAAATGATCAAACTTGGTCATGTATGCTATATTGATGCAGTTCAAGTGTAGAAGTAATTACAAGCCTGCATATTTAGTAATATGTCTTGTTTTAAAAGGAAAAAAATGTTGAAGGTTATGCCGAAAGGCTATTGAAACGAGTACTCTGATTGGTTTAAATAAAAATAGCTAAAAAAAGCGATTTTGGAAATACAGTCATTCTAGAAGACAGGTTTGAATAGCTCGTCGTCAGATCTTACATTTAGGACGATCGTGTACTTTAGTCAGATTGGTGTGTAAATATAACTACATTATCAGTGCTGAAAAAATTACTAGATTCATAATCACATTTCAGTAAAGTTAATTCTAACTTTAATCTGAGGCATAACAATAAAGCACCTTAAAAGTTCCACTCACCATTAATACGCTCATCTCCATCTGCCTCCTTATCTTGGTATGCCTGCTGGTGAGGGGAACTGGACTGTTGAAGGGTTGTGTCTTTCTGTGCAATTCCTAGACAAAAATCAAACATTTATTAAATTTGAACATCATTGAGGATTACAGTGATCTTGAAGACAGCTATCTTCCCCACCACTTTGAACACAAAATTGAGGCTGAAACATTTTACCTCACCCTGTGACGCTAACCCAGCGAGGCTGAAACATGGCTTCTGCAAATCATCTTGATGAGGTAAAGTTTTCACTTAAATTCCATAAAAAATTTAACATTTATTCAAGTTGATTAAGTTTAAAACTAGTCAACTGATGACCTCAAGAATTTGAAAATGACCCCCAGATTTTTTGTCAGTGGGTCATTAATGACCAAGCAATGTCACTGTTAAGTGTTGCATGCCCCCCAAATGGTCTGTGAAAAATAACAATATATGATATAAAAGGTAGCGATGTATCCATGAATATCAAGAGTAATGGACTGATGTTTCAGACTAGACACTGACTGTGTAGTTTTTATTTACCCTCGCACACTGAACTGGTAATTTTCGCGAGCATCACAGATGATTAAAAATAAATTGATGAATATGAATGACATATGAAGGATGAGTAATGATATATGACGATTATATACATGTTTGCTATTTTACATATTTATTAATTACATATGGTAATCAACCTTTCTTTTTATTATGTTTATTTATATTTATTGACATATTTATTACAAAACTGTGATGATTATTTATTCTCCCTATAAATTTTATAAATAATTTTACTTTGATATTCTTTGTGCAAGATATATTGAATACAGTAGAGTATATCCTCCTTTTATATATTAATATTTTATTGATTAAATTTTGTAATTAGTTTAATATATTGTTAGTCTTGCATTACTCTATATTGAATGCTGATGACACTAATAACGTCATATGACATTCCCGATCACCATTATGCAGTCAGACTAAACATGCAATTTCATGCTTTTTTACATTAAATCATGACCTTGACCTTTGTGTAACCTTGACCTTGACATCTGATGTAATGGTCTGGATATTTCAACAGTTAAATGCAGGTGAAACATTATTATGACATGCTGATCACTTGTGTCAAGCTTTTTTAAAATCCCTAAATGTAAGACACAGATCAATTGTTGATCAATTGATTAACTGAGCCAAGTGTTTTTGAAATCTATCCATGTATGATAAAGTTAAAGGACGGACTTGAAATCTCAAACAGATTCAAAGTGTTGTCATACATACTCAAAGTGTGACCTTGACCGTACGGGTCTAGGTCTTACTAATGACACGTCGTCATGTCATCCTAATAAATTGAGCCAAGTTAAAGACAAAGTCACAGACCAATATTCAAACAAATTGAAAGTGTGACCTTGAACTTTGAGGAAAGGTTCTGGGTCTTACATGCGACACTTAATTATGTCATGTTGATCAACTGAGACAAGTGTTTTTAAAATTTATCCATAGATGACGAAGTTAGAGACCGGACAAGAAATCTCACAAAGACTGAAAGTGTTGTCAAACAAACTCAAAGTCTGACCTTGACCGTTGAGGTATCCATGTGTGTCTTGAACGTGACAAGTTGTAATGACATGCTGATGAACTGAGCCAAGAGTTTTTGAAATTTATCCATAGGTGTCAAAGTTTCAGACCGGACACGAAATCTCAATCAGACTGAAAGTGTCATCAAACAAAAATAAATTGTGACCTTGACCTTTCAAGTGGGATTCTGGGTGTAACACTCAACAAATCATCATGTTATGTTGATCATTTGTATCTAGTATTAACAAAATCCATTTATGCATAACAAAGTTACAGGCTGGACACGAAATACCGGACGGATGCTGTGATTACTATATGCCACCCAAATATTATTCAAAATATGGAAAGATTTTATTTTTCAATTATATACTTCTGTACTTAAATGTTCTCATTTATCACTTTCAATATATGGGCAGTTCTGAACGTACATTTTTCATATATTTCTTATCGCCTGTATACCATGGTTAATATATATGTTCCCACATATCCTGTTGGTATAGACATTAAAAATGTATGATCTGACACTTCTGTCCCAATTTTAACTCAGAAAAGCCTTTGTATGTTATTCAATCAACACCTTGTAAGTTCTTCAAAATCATGAAAACTTCAAGAGAGAGGACGGCAGGAACTATGTTACACAGGTGGTATCTGAGAACTATGACTTCCGAGTAAGACATCCAAAAAATGTGAAAGTTTATGTTAGATTTAACTTGAAATGCATCCACGGGACACAAATGCCCCTGCTTTATAACTACATTGTAGATATCAATAAAGCCAAATATCAAGTTTCATCAAAATCGGTCCATCAATTTTAGAGGCCGGAATTCATCAGCAAATCAGAGCCCACAACATCTAATTAATATGCAGGGATTTGACGGAAATCGAACTTGAGCTGTATTTTATCACCATACATCTTTCCACCAAATATGAATCAAATCCATCTAATCCTATTAGAGATATCGAGCGGAAACCCAATTTCTTGACATTTGTCCAAAAAGGGGCATAACTCCATCAGAAATCATCAGACTGCAACGAAATACGAGCTTGACCTGTATTGCCTAAATGTGAAGTCACACACCAAATTTGGTTTAAATCTTTTCATTAAAACTAAAGTCGGAAACCATTTTCAGGTACGTACGGACAGCAGTGAATACTATATGCCCCACCCCCTTGAAAATGGCGGGGACATAAAAAAACCTAAGGCTGCAAAGTTATGATTGATAGATATTAAGCAATCTCAACTTATGTGTGCAATTTTGTGACATTTTTCATCCAGCTTAAAGAAACAGATTGTGTGTAAACATAAGCATTACATGTGTTGAAAAAATTAATCGTCACATAACAATTAAGCACCAAAAAGTTCCACTCACCATTAATGCACTCATCTTCATATGCCTGGACTGCTGAAGGGTTGTGTCTTGCTGTAGCAATAATAATGGCCAAATAATTAACATTAGTAATAAAATACACAAATGCTAGGCATCAGTGGGTCAAAATTGGACATATAATTAAAATTGAACATCATTGAATAATGAGGTGACAAAAAATCGGTCCTTGGCAAGGAGGACCCCTTAAGGATTATTGGGAAAAAAACAAATTTGTGTGAACTTGTGTCAGCTGTCAAGTGTGAGCAATTTTATGTTAAGATTTTTACAAACATGAAGCTGTGTAGTGTGTGATTGATCCGTCTTAAAACAATATCAACACGTGTGTGTAATTATGCGACTTTTTTCATCCAACTTAAAGAGACAGACTTTGTGTAAACATAATAGCATTTTCAGTGATCAACAATAACCACATGTAGCTTCATCATCGCATTTCAGTTAAAGGTAATTCTAACTTTACTCAGATACATTGCAATGAAGCACCTTAAAAGTTCCACTCACCATTAATATGCTCATCTATATGTGTCTCCTTATCTCGGTATGCCTGCTGGTCAGGGGAACTGGACTGTCTAAGGGTTACTTCTTACTGTGTACTTCCTAGACAAAAATCAGACATTCATTAAATTGAAACATCATTGAAGATTACAGTGATCTTGAAGACAGCAATCTTCCCAGCCACTTTGGACACAAAATTGAGGTTCAAACCTTTGACCTCACCTTGTGGCACTAACCCAGTGAGGCTGAAACATGAGTTCTGCACATCTTGCAATTAAAAATCTAAAACAGCCTAAGCTTAACTCTCAATATAATGCAAGATTATCACTAAATGTCAAAGACAAGAAAATATCGGTGGAACTCAGGGCTAGAATTTAACTTTTTTGTGCACTGGCAATTTTGGCCAGTGCCTAAAATTTCAACTGGCCAAATTTGAAACCAACTAGCCAAACCAATTTTCGCAGAAACTTGTAGTCCTAAATGTCTAAATAAACCCAAAATTAATTGTTTCAAAGCCTGCGTGTTATTTAATATGCATTATTAGCTTTTTTTATTTATAGACAATGGTATCAAGGTTATTATATATGTAAGGTACAATTCAAAGCAGTACTTTACAAAACAAAATATTTAAAAAAATAAAATTGTCTTTGTTATTTATTATGTTACCATAAATAAATGCATACAATGATATATCATAAATAAACACCTTTAACTAAACCAAAATATGAATCATGGATTCAACAATAACAAGTGTACAGAGAGGCTGAGATTGAGACATACACACATTTCTATTTATAGAATTAATATAGCCAATGGCCTTTTGTTTTAAAATAAGATCTAGATCTAGCCAAGGACGATTGTTTAACATGTGTAAATGTTGTGATATCATAGTAATATAGTTTAATTATTATGGATGATCTGTCGATCGCGGTGGTTTCTACAATTGACACACCATTTTGTCATTGTCAAGTTTATAGCTCTGTGTGATATTGAGCTGTCGCTCCCATTTCATTACAGTATTAACGGAAGGATTATTTCTCTTTTTTCTTGTTGGGACTCACTTTCATTCGTCGGTTCAATGGAGGAAAAGATGTTATTTTTTTCTGCCACTTTAACAGCTGACAAAATATGTAAACAATAAATTTGACGGGTTTCAACTTTACTTTTATTTTATAGAGTGAGTGCGCGATCGATCAATCTAGACACAGTCTACTCATTATGTTGTTGATGGGTTTTAACTTTACTTCCTTTTTGCAGAACGAACTTGAGATCAAAAACAATTGGACGCAGTCTACACACATATAACTATTTAATTCATGTCATTGACAATCGTGCTGCTAGGGGGTAATTTGGCGCGAGAAGCAAAAGAAATTTGGTAAAATTGACAAGAACTCGTTATTTTTACCAGGATAATACTTGTTTTTTTCAAAAATCAATAAAATGAATAAAATAAGTAATTTTCTCAACTTGAAATCCACTCGCAAAAAAATGCCAGCTTAAGTAATTTCAACTCGCATTTTCAAAATACGGCTCGCATTTTGCGAGTGGCGAGTGCTTAAATTCGAGCCCTGGAACTGATGGATGCTCCCCAAGTGAGTGTTTGGGTCTGTACCGGCTACTTGGTTGAAAAATACCAAACTACATAGCAGGTAATGATGCATCCTAGCATGTTCACAAAATTCCAACATGGGTTTGTAGAGAATTAGCGTGGGCAATAATTTGGTCACAGACTCAATCAAAGGGTCATAACTCTGTGAAAAAACATCGAACCAGAACACATAGACAATATGCGCATCTGCACCTGGTAATGATGCATCCTAGCATGTTTCATAAAATTCCATCATGGGGTGGTAGACAAATAGCGCAACCAATAATTTGGTCAGACAGAATGAAAGGGCCATAACTCTGTGAAAAAACACCAAACCGAACACAAAGACAATATGCACATCTGCATTTGGTAATGATGCATCCTAGCAAGTTTCACAAAATTCAAACATGGGGTTGTAGAGAAATAGTGTGGACAATAATTTAGTCACAGACTCAATCAAAGGGCCGTAACTCCGTGAAAAAACATCGAACCGGTACACATAGGCAATATGCGCATCTGCACTTGGTAATGATGCATCCTAGCATGTTTCACAAAATTCCAACATGGGGTTGTAGAGAAATAGCGCAGACAATAATTTGGTCACAGACTCAATCAAAGGGCCATAACTCCATGAAAAGTCACTGAACCGGAACACATAGACAATATGCGCATCTGCACTTGGTAATGATGCATCCTAGCAAATTCATAAAATTCCAACATGGGGTTGCAGAGAAATAGCGTGGACAATAACTTGGTCACATATAGAATCAAAGGGCCATAACTCCATGAAAAAACATCAAACCGAAACACAAAGACAAAATGTGCATCTGCACTTGGTAATGATGCATCCTAGCAAGTTTCACAAAATTCAAACATGGTGTTGTAGAGAAATAATGCGGACAAGAATTTGGTCACAAATAGAATCAAAGGGCCATAACTCCATGATAAATCATCAAACCGCAACACAAAGACAATATGCCCATCTGCACTTGGTACTGATGCATCTTAACAAGTTTCACAAAATTCCAACATGGGGTTGTAGAGAAATAGCATGGACAATAATTTGGTCAGACTCAATCAAAGAGCCATAACTCCGTTAAAAATCAACGAACCGGAACACAATGACAATATGCGCATCTGCACTTGGTAATTACACATCCTAGCAAGTTTCATAAAATTCCAACATGGGATTGTAGAGAAATAGCGCAGACAAGAGTTTGGTCACAAATAGAATCAAAGGGCCATAACTCCTTAAAAAATCATTGAACCTGAATACAAAGACAGCATGTGCATCTGCACTTGGTAATGATGCATCCTAGCAAGTTTCATAAAATTCCAACCAGAGGTTGTAGTAAAATAGCCAAGACAAGAATTTGGTAAAACAGAATCAAAAGGCCATAACTCCTTGAAAAATCATCGAACCGGAAAACAGACAATATGCTCATCTGCACTTGGTAATGATGCATCCTAGCAAGTTTCATAAAATTCCAACCAGAGGTTGTAGAGAAATAGCCAGGACAAAAACTAGGGGATGCACGGACGGACACACACAGGCACGAAGCGGCGACTATAACCCCCCCCCCCCCCCCCCCCCCCCCCACTTTGGGAAAGCATAAAAATTAAAGAGTTCAGTAATATTTATATTTCTTGTCTGTGCAGACAGTCCTGCAAACTATTTGTTGGAGACAATAACCCACAAAAATGTCATGGATATGATAGATTGCACTCTCATAATCGCATTTTAAGTGTTCATAAATAACCACATGTAGATGAGGGTTAATTTGATCTTTGTCCAAATCAGGGCAATTGATTTGACTTTGTAATTATGGGTTTCTCAAAATGAATTAAATATAATAATGTATAACATGTTTTTTATAATTAATAGAAGAGAAAAAATATGATAAAAAAAATAATAACTGAATTAAACAGTTATTGAGAAAATTAATTTTCACAAGTGAACTGCACAAATTCTTAGACGAAATTTGTGACATCGAGAAGGGGGCAAAGACAATAGCAGAATTAAAAATAAATAAACCCATCCAATGTTAGTATTTTGGTACAAAATATGGAAAATATATTATATTTCATATACAGTATTGTTTAATTATCGATTCATCAACTGTTTAATGCAAATAAATCAAACTTAATTAATGTGTTTCCTTCGCATCTTGTTGTGTCCAGTTCTTCAATATTTTTGGAAGTTTTACGCCATATTGTGTTAATAATAACTCCATTTAATCATAGTGGACACGTAAAAGGCGTAAAAACTGTATTGTAATGTAAAGCAATCGTCTCGATTGCAATTAAAATCGGTTTATAAATAAAGAAGCAAAATGTCGTCCACTCTGTCATGAATGTACACTGCTGCTGAAATTACACAAATCTTAATTTCTAGTATGTAAATTTGGACCAATAGATAGCGCTGCATTGTAATTTTTCCCCACTGATAGACCTTAAAACGCATGTGCATAGTGTGATATGCAAATCAATAACATCCTGTCCTCGTGTCAGCAAGCTGTCGGTCCCTACACGAACATAACAAGTACCATGAAACTTAAATATGGATTTTTATAGATATACAAACTTATTAAAGACATTGTGTAATATGACAACAAAGAATAATAGTTAAACTATTGTTTTGTATTTAAATTTCGATGCGACATGCTCTAGAATGATGTGGAGGTCGAATCTTTTTTTTAATGCCTGATCGAACTACCTTTGTGACCCAGTTTCCAGTGTTACGAACAACACTCTACAATAGCTGTTCTCAAAGAAAAAAACTCAATTAGTTAATTCAAAGTAGCATTTATTATCAGAAAATGTTTGTTTGTCTGTTCCATGTCCAATTATAACTCCATTTTTTGCATTATCTACTTTGTTGATAAACTGTTGTGTTCATAGCAATGGACAAAATATTTACTGTCTCGTCGTTACAAACAAAACAAATTGCGTTTTTTTCATGACATGTTACTGTCAGCTAAATGCTTTGGTGTTTATTCTAAAAAATATTCATAGTTTATATGATGTCTTGTATGAATATCTCATAGCAAGCTCAACACAATTCGTCTCGTTAGTATCAATGGACACTTTAATTTTACAAATACTATGTGTCTTTTGTTACAAACGAAACATAATAACACCATACCCTGTACAACATTACAACTCGCATATCATTTTGAAATGCTTAATTTATAAGAATGTAAGGTATCTTCATTGCTATTTTAAAGCCAACTTGTTCAATTCTTTTTGCAGTAATTAATTTATAGTTTCGTTCATAACAGCAGATAACCATTTCATGTGTCTTATGTGTGAACATTACAAAATAAACAGAATATGGCTTTTAAACCTTCCTGAAGATTTATTAAACTCATTTCAAATAATCTAGTGTTTTATTTGTTTTTGTACACCACTATCTAAAAACATAAATAGCAAGATGTGTTTATATCTAAGATTTGTTTCGTTCATAAGTAGAGACGTCACACATAATCAAAGAGTATGTGTCTCTTGTCATGAACAAAACATAAATACACATTGAATACTTATTTATTATCATTTGATCCAATGAACAGATGTTTCAATTTCTTGCAATATAAGATATCATGCATGCTTGTTTAAAGTATGATTTTACAATGATTTCTAATAGTTCTTAATATTCTGTTTTGTTCATTACGACAGACAACAATTTTATGTGTATATTTTGTCTTTGTGTTATGAACATAACTATTTCCTTTTAAAGCAATTTCTAGATATACCTGTGACATTAATTGAAGCTATTTTGAATAACTTGAAAACTATTCATTGTTTAGTTATTACTATCCTAAAACTGAAATATCAAAATACTGTTTATTTAAATATTTTTTGTTCATAACAATAGACAATATCATGAACAATTATTTTGTGTCTTTTGTTACCAACCACACATAAGGGAACCATAACCGCAGTGAGGCTTATTATTTCAACCATTTTCCTGTAATATTAATTTCTAAAGAATGTCAATCATTGTTCATACTTTATTTATGGTTATTTAAGTTTATATTTTCTCAAATTTTGAATCTTGCATTGATCCAAACAGGAGACAGTAATCATATTTTTGTCTAATGTTGCAGGGCCTATTTAGCTCAGTTAGTTATGTGTCTGACTATCAATCCAGGGGTCGTGAGTTTGAATCCCTGCCCGGCAACAATCACTGTTATGATTGATATACGACATTGTGTTTCAATATCATTTGTCTCTCATCGCTGATTCAAGTGGGAAAGTTATCAGTTACTTATGGAGAGACCGCACAGCAGTGTAGAGTGTCCACCTTGCATGCGGAAGGTCGTGGATTCAATCCCCAACCAGGTCATACCAAAAATGGTACTAGAAGTTTCTTTGCTTGATGCTCAGCATTTAAAGAAGAGTTCTTGGTCTGGTCGGCCGGATGTCAATATTATGTGATTGGGTGGGGTATCATATCAAGTGTCTGCAGCATGATATGAAAATGGGCATTACTCACAAAATTTAATGTTTTTTGCTATATCTGATTAGTTGTTTCAGTCCAAAGATAATTGTTGGCATTTTATTACAAAAATATTATTGTATCGCGAATTTAAATCATAGAATATTTCTTTCTTCATATTATAAATTAATGGCATTTACTACACTTAAAAGAAATATGTGATTTTGAAAAATTATCTGTGTGATATTTTGATTGAAGAAATATATTGTTGCTGGAACTGTGTTGAATCCCGCTAACACAGGGATGGATCCTTTGGCTGGCAAATCAACGGAAATTTCAAGCATGGTGGGAGCCATTACCACAAACATTAGCGCTGGAGGCCGTCTCAAGGATCAGCCCTAACCGAAGTTCTATTTCAGAACAAGACCAAAGCAGCCATCCAAATCATTAGCCTTCACCAAGACCCCAAATCCAGTACCAGAAATCGCTGAGGCCCCACCTGACAAGGCTTTAATGTAAGTTGATACCACTGGCTGTCTCCTTAAGCTTTGTATAGATCTATATTATAACAACATTATATTCTGCACAAAGTTATTTTTGTATAATCATTATTATTGAATGTAATTATCAGATATGCCACGGGAACATACATTGCTGTGAAACATGGACTAGCAATATATCCTGCGGTTGTAAGTGAGATGTTCAGTGTTCTTTGTTATGGTTATGAATGGAAGTTACATGTTTGAGCTCTTTCTTATCCCTTTACTCCATATCCATATTTACAGTGGAGACATCAAAATTCAAGGTCAAAATAAATTCACTTATTTGGTTAATGGTACATTTTCTTTACTTTTTGATAATATGAAAGAAGTACAGGAACTTTTCTGATTATGAGCAATATGAGTTTTCAAACTCCCAACCCCTGAATTGGTTGTCAGGCACACTACCTACTGAGCTAAGCAAGCCTGGCTTGATGTGGGAAATGGCATTTCTGTGGAGTAAAGCTTTACCTGTTTTTCAGTTATTATGTAGCTAAGAATTTAACTCTTGACAAATTGTGTTCCTGGTGAATATTCATATTATATTAGAAAATTATATCTGTCACATCAATCTGGCAACAGTTTAGTTATACTTTTGTTTGATTTGCAGTAACTGTTGACAGTCTTATAAAAGTGTAGGTCAAAATTTAATAAGGAATACAATATGAAAATTGTGTTAACAAAGTATTGTGTATAAATTTAAAATAATTTAATCACTAATTTTTTATACTTCTTATTATCTGAAAATACAATAAAAGATAACAAGTATTCATTGGTATAGAACCCAAACCCAAAACTTAATTGACAGCACCTTTTAAAAGTAATGTTCTTCTTTCAGGTTGAGAAATGGCCCTAATAATATACACTTTTTTCGTTTACACAAACAGAACAAGACACTCACACTTTGGGTAGAGAATATGGTACAGCACACGATTTTTGCATCCGATATCTTAATTGAAATGGACATACCTAATATCCATATGATTGGATCTTGGATCCTGTACTCATTTCCAAGTGTGAAAATATTCCTTTTTGGTTTGATTATATTAAACATGAAAACAAAATTGATATACTGATGAATGCAGAAGATTTGGTGATATATTGTTTTTGTTCTGTCTGTCACAAAAGTTTGCGGTGCAACTCCCTCTGCATTTTTAATCAGATCATTCTTAACTATGCATTCATGCTGATTGCTCTATGTAGATGAGCATGTCATCACAGCAGTTTGATAGAAATATTCTTGAGCAAGTTATTAATATTCATAAGTTTGAATTTTTCATCATGTTCTTGATTGATTGATGGAATACTTAGCATAATTTTGTTGCCATTGAGAGCTAACAGACAATCAGTTAACCAAATGGCTGTTTCCTTGGATCCTAAAAGGTTAACCAGTACTTGAGCACACCCCATCTCTGCAAGTAACTGGTAACTTTTCCACTTGAATCAGCGGTGAGAAAAGAATGATAATGATACACAATGTCATATATCCATCATCACAGAAACTGTTACCGGGCGGGATTTGATCTCATGACCCCGGGATTGATAATCAGACATGCAACTACTGAGGACTGAGCCAATCAGGCCTGACTTCATCACTTCTTATGAGCACATCTTTTTCTACATTTCAAAATCTTTTCTTCTGTGAAAGGAAACATTGTTTTTGTTTTAAAAACAATCTTTAATTATAAATGTTTTTACAATACTTTCATTTTACCATAAACTGACTGTTATTGATGAACCAGTGAATTACCAGGTTTCCTTTCTTACATTTTTCAGATCTGCCTGAAAGTGGAAAGAAATAGCTGTTCAACTTCTGCCTATGTCATCCGTTTATTGTTATTAGCTGTCAATTGATCATGTTCCATTATTATTTTATTAAAGTTGTCTTCTGTTAATTGATTGAGTTGTTATGTTATTTCTATGAAAAACTAGAGCTATCACTGAAGGTAATGAATACCCCCGAACGCCGCCATGACAGAAAATGGTTAACCATTGTATGAAGTTTTATTAAATTATACCCAATAGTTTTAAAGTTATGCTCCAGACAAAAAAAAATCTTAATAAAAGAGAATGTTATGGATTAAGTTTTTTGTATTGTTAATTTTTTTATGTTTTTGTTAAAATTAAAAACGGTCTTTTTAATTATTGTGCAGTGTACAAGCTTTCATGGCAATCAATAAATGTTATACTTTTTCGAGTTATGTTGAGGGACAACAATTTTATGGATAAGAAACAAACAAGAGCACTAGGAATACAATAACGAACCTGCTTTGCTCAAACTCCATGTATTCATCAACTTGGTTCTTTCATGAACTATATTAAACTGTTATCACTGATTGCTTTAAAAGTACTTTAAAAGTACTGCACCAGACAAGGGAAATAAATCAAAGGGCAATAACTCTGTAATTAGCAAGAATAGAGTTAGGTTTCTTGTACAATGCACTTCCTGTCATTATATTCTACCATTGTATGAAGTTTGATGAAATTCCATCCAGTACTTTAAAAGTAATGCTCCGGACAAGGGAAATATATCAAAGGGCAATAACTCTGTAATTAGCAAGAATAGAGTTATGTTTCCTGTACACTGCACTTCCTGTCATTATATTCTACCACTGTATGAAGTTTGATGAAATTCCATCCAGTACTTTAAAAGTAATGCTCTGGACAAGGGAAATATATCAAAGGGCAATTACTCTGTAATTAGCAATAATAGAGTTATGTTTCTTGTACACTGCACTTCCTCTCATTATATTCTACCATTGTATGAAGTTTGATGAAATTCCATCCGGTACTTTTGAAGTTATGCTCCAGACAAGAAAAAATATCAAAGGGCAATAACTCTGTAATTAGCAAGAATAGAGTTATGTTTCTTGTACACTGCACTTCCTCTCATTATATTCTACCATTGTATGACGTTTGATGAAATTCCATCCAGTACTTTTCAAGTGATGCTATATTGCTATATAAGCCGGACCCGATTAACTCAGTCGGTTACGCGTCTGACTATCAATCCAGGGGTCATGAGTTCGAATCCCCCGCCCGGCAACAGTCTCCGTGATGATTGATATACGACATTGTGTCTCATTATCATTCGTCTCTCACCAATGATTCAAGTGGGAAAGTTATCAGTTACTTGTGGAGACGGGGTGTGCTCGAGTACTGGTTAATCCCAGGAAACAGTGGTTAGGTTAACTGATCGTCTGTTAGCCCTCGATGGCATAAGAATGACGCTAAATATTCAATCAATCAAATCAAGTGATGCTCCGGACAAGGAAAATTGCAAATTTATTAGTTAATTGGTGTCCATGTTACATACGCAACAAAATTGCATCATTTTAAGGTTAATATGGTATTTATTTCCGAACTTCTTTTAAACTTGTTGAAAGTACTGTATTCTTTAACTATTAAACAAATGTATGTTCCAGTTAAAGGGTAGAAAATAGTTTTAAAAAAATAAAATGGGTTTCATATGTTCATCACAACGGTGTCCACTTTTGTTTCTCCATAATTTTGTTCTCATTTTATTTCATAGTCCCCTGATTCAAATGACATTAATATTAACTACATTATGAAACATTCCAGGCATAAGAAATTGTGCAGAAGGATTTAATTTTCCAAAATTATAGAGTCGATGGACACCGCGTTATGAACACAACAATACAGGGTGGCTATTTTCGACCCCCATTTTCTTGAAAACTCCTCTTGCAGTTCTTCTCCATATAATTTTATGAGAGGGCATATGCTACTCTTTAGAATACACTGCAAACAACAGAGAAAAACTATATTTAAAATTTTAGTGTAGATGTCACACTTTTGGAACCAAGATCAAATTACCCCTCAGATACATCATCACAATTCAGTTAAAGGTAATTCTAATTTTACTCAGAGGCATTGCAATGAAGCATCTTAAAAGTTCCACTCACCATCAATATGCTCATCTATATCTGCCTCCTTATCTTGGTATGCCTGCTGGTTGTGGGAACTGGACTGTCTAAGGGTTACTTCTTGCTGTGTAATTTCTAGACAAAAATCAGACATTCATTAAGTCTTCCCCGTCACTTTGGACACAAAATGGAGGCTCAAACCTTTGACCTCACCTTGTGACACTAACCCAGCGAGGGGTTTAGGATATATGGACAGGACATGAAATGGAGACTCAAACCTTTGACCTCACCTTGTGACACTAACCCAGCATGGGGTTTAGGATATATGGACAGGACATGAAATGGAGACTCAAACATTTGACCTCGCCTTGTGACCTTGAGCCAGCATGACTGGAACATGGATTCTGTGCATCGTCTCAAAGAGGGTATCATTTGGCGCAAGTTTCAAGATAATCCCATAAGGGGTTATTGAGATATGGACAGAACACAAAATGTTATGGACAGACGGACGCACCAACAAAACAGACCATTCAATCGCATTATAAGTGTTCATAAATGACTAGAAGTTCAGTAAAAAGTAAATATAATTTTGTTCTAAGGCATTACAATATAGCACCTTAAAAGTTACGCACTCTACCCTCGAAATATAGAAAGATTTTATTATTTGTTTATATATATATATGGGTACAGTTCACATCAAACCCTTGCAATATAGAAGATTTTATTTATTCGCGTATATTCTCATGTACCAAAAGGATTCCATATATTAATTTCAATTTATGGGTACAGTTTATCCCAAGAAAGATATTATTTTTTGATAATATACTAGTGTAACCAAATGATTCTCATATATCATGTTCAATATATTGGTACAGTTCAAGCCGAACCCTTGAAATAAGAAAGAGTTTATCTTTTGTTTATATACTGGTGTACCAAAATGTTCCCATATATCATTTTCAATATATGGGTAAAGTTCATACATATCAAAACCTAAAAATATAGAAAGATTTTATTTTTCATTTATATTCAGTTTGTGTACCAAAATGTTCTGATATATCATTTTTTCAAATATTTCTTATTGCTTGTATACAATGGTAAATATATATGTTCTCACATATCCTGCTGGTATAGACATTGAAAATGTATAATATGACACTTCTGTCCCAGTTTTAACTTGGAAAAGCCTTTGTACCGGTATGTTATTCAATCAACACCTTTTAAGTGCTTCAAAATCATGAAAACTCCAAAATAGATGACAGCAGGAACTATGTTACACAGGTGGTATCTTGGAACTTATGCGTTAGACATTCAAAAAATGTGAACATGTTTATGTTAGTTTTAAAAAAGCATTAGTCTGTAAAGTTATGTAATTGATTGATTAAACAATATCAACTGATGTGTGCAATTTTGTGGCCTTTTTCATCCAGCTTAATGAGACAGATTGTGTGCAAACATAATTGCATTATAAGTGTTGAAAAAATGACTAGATTCATAATCACAGTTCAGTTAAAGGTATACTGTCTTGACTCATGTATTAGGCGTGGGTTTTTTCATACTTTTAAGATCTTCGAGAAGGGATGTGCATAATATGCAAGTACTGAAAATTTTACTTTTTTCCCCCAACTGTAATTTTTCAAAGATTTATTGATTCAGACATGTTTCTTGGAGACCAGTATATCAGATGTTATTTACAGGACAATTTATTTATGGGAGGTTGATTATAGATGATCATTTACCTAAATATAGCAGACTGGTTTGACAGAAATGTGAGGTTTATTGATGAATGTGGAATAAATGCAATACTGTTCAGTGTTGACATCATAACAATAAAGCACCTTAAAAGTTCCACTCACCATTAATACGCTCATTACCATCAGCCTCCTTATCTTGGTATGCCTGCTGGTGAGGGGATCTGGACTGTCTAAGGGTTGTGTCTTGGTCAATTGTCACCTCCTGTAATTAAAATGTGTTTATCCTAGATTAACTTATCACAGTTTTTGATGACCTGTCTATCATGATCATTTATACCTGATTCAGAACTCGCAATATCTAAGATGACATCATGTCTAAAATTCTTGATTGAAACATGTCTAAAATTCTTGATTGAAATTTTAGATGGGGTTATAAAATGTCATTAGCTGCCAAAGTAAGATGGTAACATTTTGATTTTCCTTTATTTCTGAAATATGGTCCAGGAATAAAATTTAGGTTTTTATTTCAATCTCGTTAAAATCAGATCATCTTTTAGCTTCCATACTCAATGCACAGTAGATCTGAAGGCGACGTATAGAAGGTGACCTCAGACTGACCTTTCCGTCAGTCAATCAGACCATTGCTATCAAGGTTTTAAAAGTAGAAGTCTATTTTAACCGAAGAAAATATTGATATTTAGCTGGGATCCCAATATCATGTGTGATTATCACACGTTTATAATGGTTATGAAGAAAACATCATGGCTAAGCCCATGTTAATTGGAGAGCATTTTTCAGAAATTCTGGAAATCAGGGATGATACCGGGCCTTTTTTTTTATACACCAAAATAGGAAAATCACTATTGCTGAAACCACGCCCAGGAAACAGCACTTTGTAATAATGTATCAATCGGCTGCTATGTTGTAAATCTCTAGAACTGCGAATGTAATGATTGATCTGATTGGCTGAATTGTTACAAATATTAATTACATTAAAAGTTGGTCGATCTGAGGTGACCTTTAATGCAATGCTGTCAGATCTACTGTGAGTAGAGTATGGAAACTTAAAACTGATCTGATTTAAATGATTTTTTTTTTCATTTAGGCCATGCTATAAATTATCTGCTGTATCACATTTTGTATAGGAATTACTTTAAATAAGATTTTGGAATTAAAGTTAATAAGAGCTGTTACTGTAAGAGGTAAGAGACATAAGGATTTGAAACCCAAATGTGACCTTGACCTTTGAGTTGGGAATCAGATTGTTTTGTGACACACCCTTCAGATGGTGCTCTACAATTCTGTGAAGTTTGAATGGAATCCGATAAACAATAACAAAGTTATTACTGAGATATGATTTGACCCTAAACAAGGGAATTTGACCTCAAAGTGTGACATTGACCTTTGGGATGGGGAACTGAGTGCTGCTCTACAATTCTGTGAAGTTTGATTGGATTCTGATAAGTAAGTAATTATAACTTTCTTGTCAATTTTTCACACTTTTTTCTGTTTATGAAATTATTATCGAAAAGGCAATTCAGAAATGTACATGTATTATGATAAAGATTTTATAAAGTAGGAGTTATGTAAATGTTTTAATATCTATTCTTGTCCTTCCATTTAAAGCAACGGTGGGAATATGATATATGCAGAATATATTAGGCAAACACAAGAATGAAAATGTTTTAAGAATTGTGAAAGAATTCAGAAATGGATGCTCTTTAAGAAAATAATAGGATTTAGTATGATGGGTTGGTTACCTTAATACAGGATCATTTCATTATGAATTACAAGTATCTATGGAGATGGCTTCAAATTTTATTAAATATAAAGCCTTCCCTGCTCTTTCCAACCATGTAGTTTGATGAATCTTTTGATTTTGCACAAATTTGCAAGGTCTCTATAATCATGTTAAAATTGAACATTTGGACTTTTTAAACAATAATTCATGTCAAGATCCCCGCCCGGCCAGTCTCCGTGATGATTGACATATGACATTGCGTCTCATTGCCATTTGTCTCTCAACGCAGATATTATCAGTTACTTGCGGAGATGGAGTGTGCTTGAGGTTAACCTTCCAGGATCACAGGAAAGAGTGGTTAGGTTAACTGTCATCTGTTAGCACTCGATGGTATAAAAATGACGCTAAATATTCAAACAAACAAACAAGATATATTTAAGATTCAGTACTTTGATTGATGCCCATTGTAGGATCATCTCAGCCAAATTTCATCTTCTGGCCCACTGATTTCAGAGATGTACAAAGTACAAAAGAAACAGTATCCTAACAAGAAATGTCACTGGTAAGTGGTCTGTGAAAATAATGATAGATTTAATAACAGGTAGGGATTGAATATAGAGTTATGGAATTATGTTTCAGATTAGACGCTCGCAATTTCATGTCCCCCCCACCCCCCCCTCCCATTAAAGTGTGAATTTGACCTTTGTGTGACCTTGACAGTGACATCTGATGTTTAGGTCTGGGTATTGCAGGTGACACATCATCATTACTTTAAAATCCCTCTATGTAAGACAAAGTTACAGACCAGACATGAAGTACAATGTATCAAACAAACTGAAAACTACACAGTTCTTGTGTGACCTTGACCTTTGAGGTAAGGTTCTGGGTATTTCATATGACATGTTGTCAGGTCGTGTTGATTAATTGACCAAAGTGTAATTTCATGTCCCCCCCACCCCCCTCCCATTAAAGTGTGAACATGACCTTTGTGTGAACTTGACAGTGACATCTGATGTGCAGGTCTGGGTATTGCAGGTGACACATCATCATTACTTTAAAATCCCTCCATGTAAGACAAAGTTACAGACCAGACATGAAATACAATGTATCAAACAAACTGAAAACTACACAGTTCTTGCATGACCTTGACCTTTGAGGTAAGGTTCTGGGTATTACATATGACATGTTGTCAGGTCGTGTTGATCAATTGACCAAAGTGTAATTAAAATCCAACCATGTATGAAAAGTTAAGTTACAGACCGGACACGAAATCTCACACAGACTCAGTGTTGCCAAACAAACTCAAACTGTGACCTTGAACTTTGAGGTATGGGTTTGGGTCTTATGATTGACACATTGTCATGTCATGTTGATCAATTGAGCCAATATATTTTTAAATCCATCCAAGTAAGACAAAATTACAGACCAACCACGAAATATCAAACAAATTGAAAGTGTGACCTTGACCTTTGAGGTATGGTTCTGGGTCTCATACCAACAACTCAACATGTCATGTTGATCAACTGAGCCAGTGTTTTTGAAATCCATTCATGTATAACAAAATTACAGACCCGACACGAAATCTCACACTCAAAAGTGTTTTCAAACAAACTCAAAGTGTGACCTTGACTAGTTGACCTTTGAGGTATGGGTCTTGGTCTTGCACGCGAAATGTCATCATGGCATGTTGATCATTTGTGCCAATTTCTTTTTGAAAATCCATGCATGTATGACAAAGTTACAGACCAGACACGAAAACTCAGACAGAAGGACACTGCGATTACTATATTGCATACACATTCATCCTGTTTTAAGGAGCTGAAAAGAATGCCTATATTTTAATTATAGGTAATTGTTTAAAATTGTATGGTAAAAAGTTATTTTAAATATTCTTTTTATATTTTTTTTATGTAGGATAATCTTTCAACTTCACTTATTTCAACTTCACTTATTTTAACAAGACATAAGTATTATTGCTCTTCATTTTAAAAATTCAGTTCTGATCAACTTTGTTTTAGCAATTTTGGTAAAAAGGAACTACAGTCCAGACTGTCTTAAGTGACCATCAAAGGGAATCGGGTAAAAAGGTCACATAAGACAGGGAGTTGTTATGTTCAAGGACTTTTCAAGGATAGTTTTGAAAATTCAAGGACCAAAACAGCAACTGTATTGTGAAGCTTGTCATAGCTAGGCTCTAACAAAAAGCATTTTTACATGACAAACATTTTCATAATTATACAACTATTCACTGTTGTCATACATGATTGTTTGTTTTAAATGCCTTTCTCATTTATTTGGTTTCTATTTGGAAAATAAACTGGAACTATTTCTTCAAACAAACACGTATAACAAATTTCCTTTTAAAAGGAACGGCTTGCCTTCTTGAGCAGCTTGGTGAATAGTAAGAATATCATTATATATTTTTAAAACATTTTCACAACTTAATATGCAATAGCATAGATAACATCTCTGGCAATAGCTGTCAAATTCAAGTTACTGTCCTGCATCAATATAATTATATTTCTAATCACCAAATCCATTCTTATACAATCACTTATATTGATTTACAATATTATCACTACATCCAGGTGTAAAAATATATATTGAGATGTGTGTGTGTGTGTATTTTTCACAGTAACTGTACAGATTTCGTGAACGCTCGATGGAAGCATAAAGTTGAAATCATGCAATGAAAGTATAACGAGAAATCAGTGATTAAGTTCAGTTTAATCATATTTTATTTCATTATTTACATGAAATGGGGCGACTTAATTTGTATATATGTCTCTGGAGAAATGTCTTCCCCAATTGTCAGAAAATACAGTGGTTTATGCAAATCAAGTGAACACTTCAGGCAATTATCGCAAATTGGTGATCTGAAAATTCTTTGTGTTGTCTCAGTGTTTTTTTTCGGTCATTTTTATAGCCGTTATTGGGTCATATTCCCAATGGCAAACAGTATCTTTTTTTCCCAATTGAATGGTAAAAATTCCCAATTGAAAGCTTCAAAAATGTAAATTGAAACTTGCCATACTTCCTTGATAAAATAAAGAAAGTTTTCCCCATTCTGAATTTAGTATGACATTGATTATTTAATTAAATGGCCTGATAAGCAAGTGTACACTTTTTATAAATATATAAATATATTTAATGCAAACAAATTTCCCAATGTTAATGAAAATGTCGCTAAAATTCCCAATTCCAAGGGTATGGGTCATCTTCCCAAAATGGTGAAAAAAAACACTGTGTCTGTTTATCAGTCAGGTATCACAATTCGCCGCTAATTATGGCAGTTTTGAAACTTGACAGTTATGCCGGTAATCATATCAATTATTTATTCAATCAATTTAACTTTTAATTAATTCACACTAGCCAATCATGCCGATAGTCAGCAATATATAACAACCAGTCGGCAAGAACGTGACCTCTAATTGGTAACCACACCTAGCTCCACCTGCTTAAATTATATACATGCTGTGGTTGGCTGACCTATTTACCCAATGTTAAATATAGTAAACAACTGAGCTTTTGCCAGAGACGACTAAAAGGTGTTGTTTTAGTCTAAATTAATATGTGTCAAAAATACACATCGAGGTAAATATGCCACCCGTAAAAAATGGTTGAAGATGCTTCAGCCTAAATTGTACGGGTAAAAAATATGCATCAGCCATAATTACAGGCGTCAAAAACGAGACAACAAGAAATCCCACGGGTCAAAACCTGAGGGTACACATCTATTGAAAACCCTTAAAAATAATAAACCTCTATCATGTATGTATATATACAGAAAACAACATGTATTTGAATAAACAGTACCGGTGGTCAATTAGATAACGAGGTCCAAGAGGGCCTGTAGACGCTCTACTGGTAAATAGTGAGTGTTGTTTTATGCAACAAATTCAACAAATCAGTTCTTCAGAAAAATGGTTTTGAAATTTCACAATTTTTTCACAACCCTTTTGGGGTAAATCGAGGCTCCATATGGAATTTCAATCCTTTTTATTGAACAAAAAATAATTTTCTAATTCAGCACAATGCTTTAAATCTCAAATTCAAAATTATTTTTGTACAAATGGTTGAGAAAATGAAAATTTTTCATCCTCCCATAGTATTCCTATGTAAAACTCAAAGTCCCCATGCAAAGCTCCTATCCATTCTAGCCCCTTGATTTGTACAAACTTCAAACCCCTATCCATAAGGGTTATTCGTATAAAATTTGAACTAATTTGACTGACCATTTGTAGAAGAAACATTTTGAAATTTTAACGCTCTTTGACCCCACCTGACCCCTTATGAAAATGAAATTCTGTTTATTGAATCAAATATTATTTGCTATGACTAGATGATGCTTCAGAACTCAAACTGAATAATATTTTCACACAAATAGGTGAAAAAATGATTATTTTCCGTTTTCCCAAAGAATTCCTATGTAAAACTCAAAGTCCCCTATAAATATTAACCCCTTGATTTGTACAAATTTCAAACTCATACTCATAGGGATGATACTATAACAAATATGAACTAATTTGACTGACCAGTTATAGAGAAGAAGATTTTTTTAAAATTTTCAATTTTTACCCTTTTGTGGCCCCACCTGGCCCCTTATGGAAATTTAATCCTGCTTACTGAACCAAGTCTTATTTGCTATGACTAGATGATGTTTCAGAACTCAAACTGAATAATATTTTTGGACAAATAGGTGAAAAATTGAGAATTTTCCATTTTCCCATAGAACTCCTATGTAAAATTCAAAGTCCCCTAACAGTACCCCTATAAATACTAGCCCCTTGATTTGAACAAACTTCAAACCCCTACTCATAGGGATAATTTATATCAAATATGAACTAATTTGACTGACCGGTTGTAGAGAAGATTTGTTAATTTTTTTTAATTTTAACCATTTTGTAACCCGACCTGGCCCCTCATGGAAATTTATTCCTGCTTATTGAACCAAATCTGCTATAACTAAATGATGCTTCATAACTCCAACTGATAAATAATTTTGCACAAATGTGTGAAAACATGAGCATTTTCCCTTTTCAAATAGTATCCCTTTGTAAAATTCAGTCCCCTTATGGGGCCCCTATATATACTTCCCCTTGATTCTTATTTTGATTCAAACCCCTATTTATAGAGATGATATAAGCCGAATACGAACAAATCTGACTGACCGGTTCTCAAGAAATAGGTTCTTGAAATTCACAATTTTACACTTTTTGGGCCCTTCCTGACCCCTTCAGACTGGAATCCGGTCATTTTAATAAATATGAATCTCATTGACCAAACAATGCTTCTGTGAAAATATAAACAAAATTAGTTTCATTTTAAATTTTTTTTTATTAATGCGTATTATAATCACACGTGTCCCCTAATTGAACCATTGGGGCGTGGTAACTTTTAACCCTTAGGGACACTTTAGTTCATGACTACATAAATATTTTCACAATCAGTTTGGCTGTTTATGATAAGATTTTTTAATTTTTTTTCAACTATTTTAAGTAATGATGGCCATCTTGAATTTAAAAAAAAAAAAATCTGTATAGTCTCCTATTCATGAGACACATCCATGTAAAGTTTGAGTTTTTCTGGCCTAGTAGTTTCGGAGAGAAAGTGCTGCTAATGGACGACAGACAATGCGCCATCACATAAGCTTTTCTGAACTTTGTCCAGCTAAAAAACTGTGAATTCTAAAGTATATCTAAACAATGAATCTGTGAGCATAAAAAATGTTCATTCCCTAGAACTTTCTGGAGTATAAAATAATAAATACCTCTCCCATATAAACTTCCAGCTGACACTGAACTTGGTTCACACCTTTTTGGGACACAATGATATCACAATCTCTTGAACTGAAAATAGAATTGGGTTAATCTAGTAATAAAACAAGAGAAATACCTGTCAAAACATTAAAGTGGCATTATGCTCATCTTACAGCATTCTATGTGTTTACTTGTGAATGTCATAATAAGAGCTAATTTCGCTCTGTTCGGTTGCTGTAAATTTAAAATTGTTATTGTCGCATAACACCTTGAAGTGTATTAGGAATAGAGAAATACGAACAATGAAAAATCATTCCAGTTTCAATTTCAAAAGATTTCGCCGTGATTCGGGCAGTTGGGTAAACGCTCGTACAATCTAATTTGCTTCAAGCAATGTTCCGGAAGATACATTTTCAAAACTCTACACAAAAAAGGAACAGAAACGGCATCTGTAGTATATTTAGTTATAAAAGTGACCGTTTTCTTCGTGAAAAAGTGTATGTAAATGAAAAACAATGGAAAACCGTTGGCCGAGTGTCATTGTCACTCTTTGGGACTGTTACTCACCCATTTAATAACCTCTTGATTACACGTGTTACTAAATATTATGTGTACAATACTTTTCCCAATATCGAAATCTTTCTAGAATTAAAAAAAGAATTAAAAGAGGAGTAAAACAAGAGCTGTCAGAAGACAACAAAGCTCGTCGATTGGATAAAACTCACCACCCATGCAAAGATTGAGATTTAGGGCAAACACCAAAACTAAATGCAAAAGTTTAACCTGGGTGTCTACAGGCGATAATTTAAGTCCAAAAGAGCCATAATTCTGCCAAAATACAACCCCTGAGTAATGGTTCTTGTCTCTGTGTGTTCCATCGATTATGGTGAACACACATGCAAAGTTTCATTTATATCCAATGAGTGGTTGCATAGATATCTTAAACTTAAATAACTCTGCCAAAATGCAACCCAGACTCTGTGTGTTTCAATGATGATAGTGTACACACATTTTCATTCAAGTTTCATTCATATCCAATGAGTTGCTGCATAGATATCTTAAGCTAAAACGCAAAAGTTTAACCTGGGTGTCTACATACAAAATAATAAGTCCAAAAGGGCCATAACTGTGCCGAAAAGCAATCAAAATGTGAATGAAATTTCACGTGTGTTCACCATCATCAATGGAACACACGTGAAATTTCATTCACATCCAATGAGTGGTTGCATAGATATCTTAAACTTAAACGCAACTAAACTCAAAGTTTAACCTTGGTGTCTAAGTCCAAAAAGGATCATAACTGTGCCAGAATGCAATCCAGAGTTATGGTTCTTGTCTCTGTGTGTTCCATTGATGGTGGTGAACACACATGAGAAGTTTCATTCACATCCAATGAGTGGTTGCATAGATATCTTGAACTTAAACGCAACTAAACGCAAAGTTTAACCTTGGTGTCTAAGTCCAAAAAGGGCCATAACTGTGCCAAAATGTAATCCACAGTTATGGAACTTGCCTCTGTGTGTTCCATTGGTGATGGTGAACACACATGTGAAGTTTCATTCACATCCAATGAGTGGTTGCATAGATATCTTTAACTTAAATGCAACTAAACGCAAAGTTTAACCTTGGTTTCTTAGTCCAAAAAGGGCCATAACTGTGCCAAAATGCAATCCAGAGTTATGGTTCTTATCTCTGTGCGTTCCATCGATGATGGTTAACATACATGCAAAGTTTCATTGACATTCAATGAGTGGTTGCATAGATAAGTGAAACTTAAAACGCAAAAGTTTAACCTTGGTGTCTACAGACGACACCGGGGTCATGGCAATAGCTCTCCTTGGATATTGACATGTCTTGAACGCACGACATTTGGATTGATGAAATGTATAATACAAATTAGCACACCACGCGACAGGGAATTGTTGACATTTGAAGGGTATTTTAAGATATTTAGTTTGTACCTAGGTGGACATGGCCGAGCGATGTTCCGATTGGCATCTTCGGTTCCCGTTGGCAGTTAACGGATCCTTCGTTTTTCTTATTTGACTTGGTCAGTCATACAAGAAAAATGATATTTTGGAAAATTATTATTTCAAACTAGTGGCAGGTAGAGTAAGGGATAATGGCTTGTTAGCCATTATTTACCACAGCCTTTAGACTTATGCTTTTTTCTGCTTAATTACAGTGAAAAATGGGCATTACACCACTTTAATATACCCCAATTTTTAGCCTGGTAATAGTAGATTGGCCAAAAAGGGCCACAACTGTGCCAAAATGCAATTCAGAGTTATGGTTCTTATCTCTGTGTGTTCCATTGATGATGGTAAACACACATGCAAAGTTTCATCCCTATCCAATGAGTAGTTGCATAGATATCTGAAACTTGTACGCAAAAGTTTAACCTGGGTGTCTACAGATGACGACGACGTCATGACAATAGCTCCCCTTGGACTTCATCCCAGTGAGCTAAAAAGTAGCTTGAAAATGAAAAGCAACAAGAAAAGAATAAATGATGAGAAAATGTAGACTAAATTACCTTCCTATTAAACAAATCTGTTCACCATGGGGAAACTTTTCAACTCAGTTCCAGCTATTGAAATGGCTACAACAACAGGTATAGCATTCAGAAATTCTGAAAAAAATATATATATAGTATTAATAAATTTATCTTTAAGACCCACAACAGTAATGTTCTCACCAAGAATGCTATGATGCTTCTAGTTGTTACTTGTATTCATGAATATCACCTTCATTTTATCATTTGTGACAGGCCAATTTTATTCTTGTTTACAATTTTGCAACATCTGATTGAAAAATGTTCATGAGGTAAACAGTGTTTTCTCCAGCTCCACTTTTTTGAGGTTCATAGATGACCCACTGGCTAAAAATCTGGGTGTCATTTACAGTTTACTAAAACTAAATGAAAAAATTAAAGGTATAGAGCAGTTATGCCATATTTTACAAAAACAAATTTACTTTCTGTTTCACAACATATATCAAATATTATTTTAATAAAAGTAAACATTAACAGTTAAAATCATTTTTTCAATGGCTCTTTAAAACATCCCTAATAAACGGGACCACAGAAACCAACATGCTGACCTTTGAAGGTGCCAAGTTTTAGACCGGGTTTCTCATCATTAGTAAACAATGAACAAAATAATGTAAAAAATAAATGTGTTAAGTGGTGATTTTATACATGATTAATTGAAAAACGCTGCTTAAAAAACCATAATTACGATTTTTATGTTTACTTGCAAAATGCAGTCAATAATTCACTATGCCATTATTTTGTTTTTTGTTCCATTTTGCTTCGTGGAAAATTACATATTGATCATAATCATCTATGTGACCGCATCCATACAGAGTATAACATAACAATGTGTTTATGAAACTTAGCATACTATGTGACCAGAACTTCCTTGAAACATACCATGTGACCTGCCAAAACAGCCAGCATTGTAAAAAAAATACTGTTTTTATTGATAGAAGGAAGCAGCTTGATGATTGCAAGTCAACAAATCTGCGTTATTTAAATTTCTGTATTTTTTAAGATTGCATCATAGTGGACGCACCAAACAAAGTTGATTGCATCAAATGAGATTTCTTTGTGCCAAAAACGCAAGAAGAGCGCTCTGGAGAAAACACTGTGTATAGATATTAAAATGAACAAGTGAATGATGTATTGCTATGCAATACAAAAGTCCTCTACAGAATGATAACAATAAATGATGGACTGTGTATACATTTTGGGTATGATAGCAATACCTAATTTTGAAACTGGCCACTACAAAAATGCATTTATACCGAATCATTGTGGTGAGCGTAGAGTTCACTGCATGCCCAGCTCAACAAATAAAAAATTTTCTTAAGTTAACACCTGAACCTTTTATTTTTTTAGAAATACATGAGTACATTTCCTGAGGTATGATCAATATAGCTACATTCTGATGTTCCCAAAATATACAAACTTTGCAATTTAGTCTAAGTCTCATCAGTTATCAGCTTATTTTGTCTTTTGGGAACTTGAACCTTACCCTTGGAATTGGGAATATCTTTACCTTACTTTTCCTTAAAAGGACATTTAAAATAGTATTCTGCTGTAAATACAAAGTTGCCATAGTCATGTTAGCCCTTTTTAATGAAAGTAATTTAAAAATTTATGAAAAAGAAAAAAAATTGTTTGCACTCATAATTATAATATCATTTCATTATCTGAAAAACAGCATAATAAAGGTTTCATGACTTTTATTTAACTAAATCTGCTTTTCTGGCTTTAAAGCAACACATCCACGTTTTAACTTTTTTAAAAATATTTTCAATGGAGTTAAATATATGGTCAGTGAGCTGTATATGTGCTAACAAACACTATCCAGAACGCTTTAGAATTATAAAAAAAGATGTCCAAATTATAAAGCGTGACAAATGCTTTATAAATTATTTTTAAATTGCCGAGGATTCCAACTTGGCTTCAAATTGAATTATGCGAGTCGTATTAAAAAACTTCACGTTTTAGTGTGTAGTGTACTTTACCTGCCTTGAAAGTCATTTTGACAATTTTTTTTGACTCGGGTGAGTTACATGCTTGTTTTATAAAGTGTTAGTCACGCATTATAATTTGGGCATCATTTTGTTCGGGATTGTGTTTATATGCTCATATACAGCTAATTGATCATATGTTTGTATGGGAAATGTGCTCATAACTCAATTAAATTTTTTTTTTAAAAAAGTTCAAACGTGGATGTGTTGCTTTAAAGGGCCAGTATTAACAGCAAACTAAAAACCGAAAACAAAACAAGACAAATAATAACACTGAACTGTCAACTAATTTTTTAATTTTCTAGGGGCGTAATTGCGCCAACTCTTCAAAAGGAAATTTTCTTGCTCTCTTTAAAAATATTTTTGAGCAGGTTTGTACAGTGTTATTGAGGTGACATGACATGTGAGAATTTTTTCATTGTGGTAACTTGTGGCCACTACTATGTATATCCTTGTGACCTCTACTTAGTACAATGTATCTCGTAGCCACAACTTAGTAACTAGAGGCCACAACTTAGAATCACATGGCCACAAAATACTAAAAAAAGTTGTGGCCATGAGATAACAAGTCAAGGCAACAAGTTACCACAATGAAATAAGATTTCTTGCATGTCAACTCTATGCCATCGTAGGTTTGATCAACTTAACTTTTGTTCAAGCATAGCAAATTTAGATTAAAAGGGCAGAAATCCTCTGAAAGGAAGAAAAATCACACACTCAAGTGACTTCTTGTGATTGGGTACCTGGTTCTGGGAAATTTTCTTTTTTCTCTGCATTCTTGTTACAGTAATACAACAATTTAAAACATTATACAGTGGCCTTGTTTTGATCAATTGTACATATTCAATAAAAATACTTTGCTTAATAACAAAATACACAAAACAACAAATATGGAAATTCCTAAAAACAAACAACAAAATATTAGATTGACTCGTGGACTGTATACCATTACAGAATATTTATCTGTACTGTAAACGACTATTATAATTATGTGTTGCCGATTTCCTTAACCATAGCTCAAGGGGCCGAAAACCATGAAAATGTTTTTCAATGTACTTGAGTTTGTTCATGAAAATAGAACAAGAGCTGTCACTGTGGCATATGACCCCAAAGTGGGGTTTTGACCAAGTTTGACCTTTACCTTTAAACTGAGGAGCTAAGTGTTTTGCTCTATATTTCTTTTAGGTTTGATTGGAATCCCATAAACACATGCAGTACCAAAATTATGGCTCTGACACAATCGAAACAATCTGGCTTTGACTATCAAGTGCAACCTTAACCTTTGAGCCGAAGACAAGAGTGGTGTGTGTGTGCCTTCCCATGCAGCTCTACAATTCTGTGAAGTTTGATTGAAATCCCATGAAACATAATCACAATGGACGAATGAACAGATTGCGGTTGTTACTATATGCCTCCTTTCAATAGCATATAGATGTTATACAAGCAGCAACTTTTAAATTTTTGCTAAAAATTTAAACATGAAGAGTTTACAGGCACAAAATAAATTAAACCAGAGTTTAAAATTGCAATCTAAACCACATCAGACATAATCCTCTTTGTTAAAACTATTGAAAACACACCATTTATCTATGTTTTTTTTAGTTTCACAAATCTTTACCTCCTTATTCGTAGTCCGCAGCCTTAACACTGAACCAACCAATATAAACAACATATAGGCCAAAGTTAATTTCCATCAACCCTATTTTACTAGAGATATTGACCGGATATGTATCTCCTATTCTTATTAACAGTGACCTTGAAAATGCAATACAAAGCAATATTTCCATACAAGCTATCTTTTCACTCAGTTTCAATTCAATATGTCGATCCTATGTAAAGTAACCATCGGTAAATACAAGGATATATATGACGCCTGCCAGATGTTGTAAAAAATTTCCTAAGGCACTCAACTTCAAATTCTACTCGCTTTACTGCAATTTCTCTTACCCTTACAGTGTTTTCTCCAGCCCCAATTTTTTGGGGGTCATTGATGACCCACTGACTAAAAATCTGGGGGTCATTTTCAAAATCTGGAGGTCATCAGTTGACTAGTTTTAAACTAAATCAACTTGAATAAATGGTGGTAAAAATACATATTTTACAAAAACAGTTTAACTTTCTGTTTCACACAAACTTATTATTCAAAGCTGCAATTTAAGTTAATAACTTCAAAACAATTTAACTTCAAACGGATGTTTCACTTTTGGCAACAAGTTACAACAACTAGAAACTAGTTGATTTTATGTTCGTGGCCACAGGGCCATGAACTTTCGGAACGTCATGGCCTCAGCTCGATCACCATGGCCCTAACTATTTAAAATGAAATACACTAAAATTATTTCAACATCTTATATTTCAGCTGAGCTTCATGTTTACCATTACTATGCATTATACTCTTTGGAAAACAAAACTTTGTTGTTTTCTTTTTCTCAAAACCATTTCTCTTCTGGTGCATAGCTAGACTCATTTTAGAGTAATGTTACCTTAATATTATAACATATTAATGGTAACTTAACAAAAATAAGTTAAATTTCTGAAATTATAATTTTCTAAAAGTTTATTTTCCTTTTTCCATTACCTTTTAAGCGTACGTTAAAGAAACATAAACCGCGCCAGGAATACCACCGTTAAAACATGGACCGGCCTATGTTTAAACTGGTATTAAAATGTTGCGCATGCACGTTTCGATACCTTATAGAAAACAAAATAAAAAAGGTTTTCATACAGAGTAACGTCCATTCATGCGTTTGTTTTCACAGATGTTGCCTTAAAACTATAATATTGTTTCGCGGAAAATTATGTATGTGATCATAATCCTCTATGCGATTGCATCAACACAGCGTTAAGAACCAATTAGAGCATTTACGTAACTTAGTAGAACTGTGTGACCGGGATTTCCCTGAATCAGACCATGTGATCTGCCAACAGCTTGCATTGTAAAACTAACTCTGAAACCAGCTTGCCGAAACAATATGCGTAATTTGAATTTCTGTAATTTACGGTTGCGTCCTAGTGGACACACTGAACAAACTTGATTGCGTCAAAAACACAAGAAACGCACTCTGGAGAAAACACTGCCCTTACCAGATTTTGATTGTTTAACAGAATGGGCATAAACATTGCTCAAATTCATCATCTGATGTCTGTTAAGACATAATAAATTTAACATACCTGGAATTTGGAAAGTGTGATAGGTTTACAACAGAGAAAAGTACATAAACCTGACGGAATTCCCCATTTTTACACTTGTCTTCAGTAAATCATTTTCTAGTAGTCTACGAGCATAACTATAAGTAGTCACATTTACTTGCTGATCTGGGTCATTGATAGGATTTGTAGTACGTCTAGAAATCCTGATAAGTTCACTTTTGATATGATAAAAAAACGGTTTCAGATGCTGGTATTTTTATTTTTCATTTTGAGATTGCATTTCTAAAATAATCTCCTTGTCCTGTCAGATCGGCATGTGTTAATTTTCTCTTGTCTGAGACTGATTTTAACTCATCAATAGAAGTGATGAGCAAAATATTTCACTCCTGACATACCAATTATAATCACTTTATTTTTTTAAAACAAAATTCTGATTAAAATATTTTTTATAAAAGGTACCTATGATGTCATATAACGTTGTGCTTAGGTAAGATACGAAGGCAAACTTCAGACTGCTGTATCTATGTACCCTAATAGTATAAGCTACAGTTAAAGCAACTTACCTTTCTCCATGGAACACTTCCATCTCCATTATCAAACCCAAGTTCAGTCCCGATTCCCAAGTCCTTTATGACAAATATTCCTAGAATTGGATTGTTGCCAACACATTTTGGGGGCAACATTTTCACACGGCAATTTGGTCGCCTATGATCATCATTTATCATTCATCCAACTCTTTTGGACTGAGTAGCATCAATGCTGAAAAGTAATGTAAAGCTAAAATGTCATAGTGCTCGTATGCCATTGTCCATCAATTTCATTTTATGCAAAGAGTCAACATATCAAAACTATTCTGTATATAACAAGACAAAAAACGGCAATCTCCATTATCAACAACAGCAACTAGAACTATCAATGAATGTGATGCATACCCTTGCTACACTTGCTTATCCCAGTCAGGATGGCAATCATTTATAGCAGTAATAGACACAACATACAAATATATACTATCTGTCTGACCTTGACCTTGGGAGAGGGGTCAGGTCATAGTTATGTCACAGCATCTCATATTGATCAGTTCATCCTCACAACAGCGTGCTATAGAATTCCATAACTGAATGAAACAGAATTGTCAGTATAATGATACGTTAAATAATATGCCCAATTTTGATCTTTAGGAAGGGCCTTAGCTGAGTCTTTATACAAAGGCAAATGAACCATCATTATAATATATAAGACGTGAAACTGGCTCTTCAATATGCAATTAAACTTCATTCAAATCCAGCTAATCCTCCTTTTTAATCTATATATTTAACTAATTTTTAAATGGAACCTGAAGTGATTCGAACATTTGGTCTTCAGATCAAACCAAAACTTTCAGAAGTCAATATTGACCTTAATTTAATTAAAAAGAATGTCTCACAAATTTCACCATGGACTTGAAATCTGGCGACTCAAAAATATGAAACTAACTGCTCAATTTTTCAAAGTAAAGTTAATGAAATCAAATCATCTTACAGTAACTATTATAAATACATACAGATAGTTCTAAATATGGAGATAACGTAGCTGCAGCTGTTGTTACAACAGGGCAGCACACCTCAAAGTGCCGACTACCTGACAAAGCCTCCATCATTACATTGAATGTGATAAGGAAAAATAATCTTGAATTCTAATTTTTTAAAGTATAACGTACAACGTGTGACTTTCAATAATGTTTATCGCACAATGACATACGCATTAATTAAAGTATTGTGTACATTAGGAAACCAAGTTTGAGCGGAGCATGAATTTATTAAAGTATAATTTGACGAGGAGTCATAAAGTCAACCTTTTATTTTGAACAAGATTAGCTAAAACGGATAATATCATAATTTTTGTGAGGATTTTGAGTCACAGCTTGGATTTATGTTTTTAGAGATAAAGAGAAGATATGTGTGTTATAAAAATAATTTTCTACCAACTGATATATTTTTGGGAGTGGTTGGACTGCTAAAAATTTTTTTATGTGGTTTCAAATGAGTACATGTGAAAATTTGGAAGTTTCCCTTTTATTATATGTAACTATAATGACTTTTTTTCAATTTTCTGTGCGCTGTGTACATATCATGTTGACATAGACTTGAAAATGTATGATCACATCAGTCCCAGTTCCAACTCAGAAAGCCCTTTGTATGTTATTCAATCAACATGTGAAAGTGCTTCAAAATCATGAAATCAAGATAGAGTAAGGCGGGAACTATGTTACAAAATTGTTTTCTGGAAACTACAACTGCTACGTTAAACATCAACTCATTTTAGTGTTTAATATTTTATTCAGAGTTCAGAACTTCAGAGTCTAAATAAAGAAAGATTCTACTTTCTGTTTATAAACTCGTGTACCAATAGGTTCCCATATATCAGTTTCAATATAATGGCTATAGCTCACACTGAACCTTCGAAATATAGAAAGATTCTATTTTCGGTTTATTTACATGTACCAAAAGGTTCCCATATACCATTTCCAATATACAATTTTTGGTATGGTTACTGTTCTTGCTGAACCTTCAAATTATAGAAAAATGTTATTTTTCGTTTATATTTACTGGTGTACCAAAATGTTCCTATATATCATTTTTTCTATATTAGTACAGTTCACACCGAACCCTTGAAATAAAAAAGAGTTTATTTTTTGTTTATATACTGGTGTACCAAAACGTTCTCATATATCATTTTCAATATGGGCAGTTCCAGGCATATGTTCTCATAGCCACATGTTTAATATTTCTTATCACTTGTATACCATTGTTAATATATATGTTCCCACATATAGTTTTGATATAGACATTGGAAATGTACGATCACTAACTCAGAAAGCCCTTTGTATGTTACTCAATCAACACGATGTAAGAGTGCTTCAAATTCATTAACAATCCAAGATAGAGAAAGACGGGAATTATGTTACAAAGGAGGGTTTCCGGGAACTTAGCCAGACTCATTTTAATGTTTTAATAATATTTAATTCAGGGTTCAGAGTCTCTAAATAAAGAAAGAGTCCATTTGCTGTTTATATATGTGTACCAAAAGACTCCCATAGATCATTTCCAATATATGGGTACTGTTCACTCAAACCTTCAAAATATAGAATGATTTTATTTTCCGTTTATATACGTGTACCAAAAAGCTCCCACATACCATTTCCAATATATGGGTACTGTTCATCCAAACCTTCAAAATATAGAATGATTTTATTTTTCATGAATATACTTTGTTAATACCAAAAGGTTCTCATATATCATTTTCAATATATAGGTACAGTTCCGGCAGTTTCAGATGCACACTGCATATTGTGCAAGGCACACCATCATGGTATGGGGAACTGTGTGTGAAGTAATATCAAAATCACAATTAACACTAAATATCTTCCTGTGACGCTTCTTGACACTAATAGGTAAATATCATTTGCATTAAACAAAATTAGCAGATCCTCTTGTCGGTATCGTAATGGGGATATAAAGTTTAATTATGACCTTTATAAACATGAAATTTAAAATTCTTGAAATGGATATATGTTTATATAGGTATTAATATAGTATAGTATCATGATGTGAAATTTAATGTCTACATTATCTAGTTTCTAGACCAATAATAGGAGTTTAAAATCTTCAGAAATTAGTGCCTATAGGGGGTATCGGTATAGGGCAAAACAAGAAGGTACTCATCCCCCCTCCCCCTAAGTTATTTTTAACATGTACGATACAGACTGAAAAAAAAAAAAAAATGTTAGTTCATTCTATTTGATCTGTTTTACTATCCTATTTGCCTGTTTACTGGTCTGAATGTCCAGTGCCCTGAAAAGTGTGTTGCAAAGACCGATACATCTCTCTGTAACGCTGTTCATATGCTTTATTGAAATATTTTATCTGATGAGGAAAGAGGGGCGGGTGAAAAAATTATAGCCATTATATTTTCATCCACTCATCCCATTTTTCCCAACTTCAGTTCTAAATAATTACATTCAATAGTATGACTTATATGCTTTATCATACAAAAAAAATATTTGCTTTATTGAAATATTTTATCTGATGAGGAAAGAGGGGCGGGTGAAAAAATTATAGCCATTATATTTTCACCCACTCATCCCATTTTTCCCAACTTCAGTTCTAAATAATTACATTCAATAGTATGACTTATATGCTTTATCATACAAAAAAATATATTTGCTTAATTAAAATATTTCATCTGATGAGGAAAGAGGGGCGGGTGAAACTATTATAGCCAGTATGTCTTCACCCACCACCTCCATATATATTTTATTTAAAAGTGAACACTTCTTATTATGATTAAGAAAGCATTACAGTTGGTCTTATGATGAAACAAACTTAAAAGAAAAAAACAACAGAGAGGGGTGAAGATATTATAGCTATTATATTTTCACCCAGGCGAAAATATTATGGCCATTATATCCCCCCCCCCCCCACCCCCCCAATTGTATTTTTTAAAAAATGAACCCACATACTTATTATGATAAAGAAAGCATAACACTTAAAACTGAAAAAAACAACAGAGGGGGGGGGGGGGGGGGGGGGGGGGGGGGGGAATATTATAGCCATTATATTTTCACCCGCTCCCACTCATCCCATTTTTCTCAACTTCAGTTTTAAATGATTTATACATTTAATAGTATGAATTATATGCTTTATCAGACAAAAAAATAATTTTGCTTTATTGAAATAATTTATCTGATGAGGAAAGAGGGGTGGGTGAAAATATTATAGCCAGTATATTTTCACCCACCACCCCCTTATATGTTGTTCAAAAATATTATGGCCATTATATTCCCCCCCCCCCCCCCCCCCCCCCCATTATATTTTTGTAAAAAATGAACACACAACTATTTATTATGATGAAGAAAGCATAAAACTTGCATTTATGACGAAGCAAACTTTAAAGAAAAAAGACAATTGGTTCTGAAATTTAGAGTGGTCTTAATATTGGTTAATTATTGAACCCGGTTTTGTATTGTATTGGCCATAAAACAAAAACCTTAAACATAATAGTACATAATAGTATTCTCATGTTTTAGGCAACTTGTAAACATCACCAAATACACCGAAAGTCTGTGTCATATGTGACAGCCAGACAGATGCACAAACGACAGATAAGTGATTTTCAGGTCATTATTGTTTGATGTGTTACTAATTCAACATTTGATTTCTTTGCTGGGACAATGAAAAGGGACTTAATGTTTTAGCAAAGAAGAACAATTACCTTTTTCACTATATTGCAAAGAGAATGCTATTGATACATTAAAAATTTCATTTGATAACAGGGATAGTCCATGCCACTCAGAAACGTCTATACATACTGGGTAATGTGCTTTCCAACCAGGATTTACAAAATTCAATTTAAAGGTCATTTTGGCTTGTTTTGTACTAGCGAATTTCGCACCTAGACACTTCGTTTGAGTCCATGGCACATTTTAATGCCACCTGATCAATTTATTTTGCGCCAAGGGCTCAAAAACGAAGTCACAGCAGATCACTGAGTGCACAATAGAAAACTTGGTCAGCTGTTTTTAAAGGTCAAATTGAGGTAACTCTAAACAGGAGCCTGGAGGTTGTGAACCACATACATTTATATTATTATAGTGAATATCGTAACATTAGTACAGTTCAAAAGAAAACTTAACCAAGAATTGTTGCAAATATTGAAGTTCTAACCATATGAAAGTGTTAAACCCTTACCAATATATTTGTCTATAAATCTAATAGACAACAGACTTCTGTCTTCAGCACTTGGAGGAGCCATGCTAATATACTCTCTTTTTTTACGAACTGGTTTCATTTCTTTGGAATAATTGATGCAATGTGTGGCTTAGATTCTTTTTGTTCCTATAGTACTGTAACACTGCACCTCACTTCCATATATATACACTTATATGCATGTACATTATCTCCTGCAAAGATTTGTTAAATGTGTAGTATGGTTGGAAACTGAGTTCAAACATTAATTACATGTACCGGTATTTTAAACATACAATGTTCAGATGATTTAATTTTTATGTTTTAAACTATAACTTTGTGGATAGTTTTATGAAGCAAACAATTAATTCATTGCTTGCCTTTTCAAGAACATTCAATCTACTTGCACTGTAATTATTTCAATTGCATTACTGTAAATAAACAAAATATGTAGTGTTTTGGATGAAAAATTAGAAAATGTAAAAGCCAAACAAATTTGTTCAGCTGCTTGCTCTTTATCACAGCTAGGAACTGTGTTTTACTGCACATATGTAGTAAATAACAAACAAAATTTAATGAAAAAAATTTTGTTGCATATAACCAGCGCCACTATACGATATATAATGTATTAGGATAAATATGTATTGCCATAAAAGCAACCAGAAGAAAAATAAATAAAAAAAACAAAACAATAATCAACATTAGTAAATACATGTTTAGATTACAAGTTAATTGGTTTCATAACCCTTCGTCCTGCAGATTTATTTTAATTTTCTATATTTATATAGAGTGAATTCAAATTGACTGATTTTATGAAGGCCAATACTTTCACGGCCTCTTCAAAAGAAAACAAATACACTCTAAATTTTCCACTTTCATCGTCATAATTTGGTCCGTAATCAAAATGTTCCTGGTTGCAGTAGGCAGTAATTAGGTCATAAGCACTAAATTGCTTTGTTAAAATAAAACCAACACCTTTTTTAGAGGTCATCCTTGAAACTCGAATCTTAAAAGTTTCGTCAATAAATTTAAAACTTATGTCAGCACACGTGACACGCTACCATGTCATGTCTAATCAATATCAAGTATTGGAGCAAATATAAACTCTATATAAAAAGTAGAAAAAAGAATATATAGGAACAGCTTTGTTAAGACTCACCGACCACATGTATCGTCTGCATGTGTAGTCGCTTCCTGTGACATAGATCTGACAAGCGTCTGAAGACACTCGGCTATATCCGGGTAAAATCGATAGACTGGTACCTTGTCGACTTGCAACCGCAGAACAGTAGAGAACCAGTTTATAAAATCAGGCGATAATCGAAGGGAGACAACCTAAACACGGACTGTACGGGATTCGGTAACGTTGTTATTTCCCGTATACCGAATTCTTTCAAAAAATTGGTAACCTGGTTTTTGGGACCTAACAATGTTCCAAGATATCAAAGTGCGTTCCAACATCTAAGGTCTAGAAACTACTATGAGTTCCATGATACCAGGTTATGGGAGAGTATATATATAGGATTTCAGCAATCGCCTTCTAGAAAATAGACTGACTCCAACGAACGATACAATGCAGACATTCACATTACTGAGAGAGGAACCGGATATGGATTCCAGAATTAGAAGAATGCATTGCTTGGTTGTTCACTGTTTATGTGTATATGTAACGGCCGAATCAGCAAACGGTAGATCTATCGTTCAACCTTTTATTGACTTCGCCATGAATCCACAGTTGTATCAGGTAATTTAGGGCCGAAGGGCCCGTATTATTATGATATTTTTATATCAGTCAGAGAAGTAGCCGTATAATTTCGCACTGTTTTGAAGGAAATAGGATTTTAATGCATCATCAAAGAAACAACAGTCAGTGGCAACTAAACATGTACACAGGAGTGTCGCATATCCAGTTAACATAGTATACTGGTCATACCTAATACCGCGAGTCAATTTTTTTTCAACCATGTCAAGAATGGCGTCAATAATAAATAGTAATAAGGTTACTCAAGTATGCTGAGTAATAAACAGTTGCCGATACGAAATGCAAACAAATGCCAACTCTAACGGAAGTTTGAGCTTTGCGCATGTCTTCCCAGATTGTTTTTATACGGGCATTCGCGGTAATAGGTATATCGCGATATTAGGTATACTGTATATACTATTGTGTTTGTCTTGTTTGAAAAATATAATTAAACCAATAGTATTATATATCATTTAAATTTCATCAGGTTATAAGTCACTTCAGAACATGTTGAACATCTTAAAGCAGCTCATGTACATGATTAAAAATGAAGACTCATTATGCAGAATGTAACTATGAACACAATGCAAATTTAATTAATCATCAATATATGTATATGAATTTACTCATTACGGGGCAATTGTGTAGTAGACAGAGTGTCGGCCGATCACGTCAGAGGTTGCAGATTTGACCTCTAGGTCCACCCGATGCCTCTGAAACAACATCTAGTACTAGTTTTATAGAGCAAGAGGACTCGAGAACGATTCATATACGCTTTGAGCTTTTCGTTGCAATCGAGCAGACATAAGATAGTTTTAACGCTTTACCCGATAGCATTATTGTACAAAATAGATAAATTAAAACTTAACTCGTGAATAAGAAATAATTCCAAAAACACATATGAATGGTAATTAAAATCAAGAAACCCATACTGTAACAATATATATTATAAAGAATCATACACAGAATCACACAATGCTTTTTGGCCTTGCTGAAATTGTGGAATACTGGTAGGTTTAAGATTCGTTTTTGTCATGTTACAATACGCAAGTTGCGTACCAGGCATGCATGAGGGAACAACTTTTGAGGAATTACAAGATATAGTACGTATTCTCAACAGCAGCAAGGAAGGAGTAAATAACCAGACATATCGTGAGTACAAGAAAATCGTGAACACACGGAGATATTGTGTCTAACATAAAATTAATATGTATACCTTTACATATTGGACGTATGAACAAACTGCTGTAATCTATAACTGAGCAAATGCAATTTATAATGTTTGATATATTAGATACTTCTCCTGCAAGTCCTTTTAATTACATTTCAATACGATTTGTGATGCTTAACACATTCTATGTGAGGCTTTGAGTTCTACTACATGTATACCCATATACACTTTTTGTGATAAGTTAATAAAATGATTATAAATTTATTAATAACATCATTTATTTCAGTTTGTCCGAATTGCCACACATACATAATTATCGGAAATGTAAGCATAGCTAGCAATTTGATATGCAAATCTGTATGGTTTAATTTAATATTTAACTTAATGTATATATTTGCCTGACGACACGTATGTATTCGCTTTGGTGACTAAGGTAAAAGTTCCTGTGTTTCATGTATGCAAATATAGGTTGTAGCTGTTGTAGCTTATTACTTCCGCTTGTTGTCAATTACATCGAATATGCACGAGAGACGGAGCACAAGTTCGATCTTATTCTTACATAGTCAAATAATAATGTTTTCATTCTCAAAGAAAGTTGCCTATTTTGGCGAGGCGTTTTATCAGCATTTGATTAGTACTGAAAGACGTAAAAAATAAATGGCATTCATTGTACTATTTTAGAAGCAATTCAAACACATCACACGCACGGTGTCTTCCGTGTAATATCAAATTATAGTTTAAAATAAAAACTTTCTTTTGCCAATGTAATGTGCACATGTTAAGTAATAGTTAAACGTACATATAATAGGATGCAATATGTTTACTTGTACAGTATTAAATATTTTACTTACACAATTATTTACAATAAAAAGTGCGGAGAAGCGTATACAAAATCCAAATGCAATGAATGTGGCGAAGACATTGGAGGATTTAGTCATCGCCTGACTTCCCGAAATAAGAAAGTACCAGATCATACTTCCTGGTAAGAATAATGTTAAACAATACAACTTGTTTTACACCAGCCCACAAACTCGGAATTCGATGTATCCAATATTACCGAATTCCTGGACACGTTTATATTTTTTATGGAAATCAATGAATCTAAATCTATAGCCATGTATTTTTGCGTCTCTGTTCTCTGGAGGCTCGTAGCCTTCTGTTGAAGCCATGTTGTTTAGCCCAGATGTTTACCAGATACTTACAAAAGGTCGGCAGTTAAACACAGGTTTATTGAACCAAACATTTCGCCGAAACGAATTCTTCACATCTGTAAGGAATTCGTGCGAATTCTTCACACCTGTAAGGAATTCGTGCGAATTCTTCACACCTGTAAGGAATTCGTGCGAATCATTCACACTTTTATTACAAATACGTGCGAATATGTAAAAAATCGGACATTTGAATTATACGTTTGACTTTTTTTTCGCTTTTTGGTACGAATGGATTTTTTTACAGTCAGCAGAATACAGTTTATCGCTTATATTAATGGTTTGTTACAGTCTAGCGGCCACATGTTTTAAGCATCACTGACCAGAGTTATAATCCTTAATTAAGCAAAAACACTCATATACTTCTATAATAGAATCAATTATAAATCATTTTGAGTCATATTTAGAAATAATGTGAATGTTTTTAAAATACTGGCCAAGTTGGAGTTTTGGTCAGATCAACTTCGTAACACCAGCATTATTTCCCTTGATTTTGCAAGAAACTGTATTTGTTTGATCTTTTTAAAACTCTAGTGGCTTTATTTCAATACCAATATTGATACTATTCGGATAGAATATGTAACACTATACAAGATCGATTATGTTGGTATTGTCTTAAATTTAGCAAACGTCATAATGCATTTGGTAAAGTTAAACTTTTGCTTAAATCGAGTCATTATAAGCAGAGTTATGTTCCCCTGATTAAGCAATACTCGTATGTTAGGTCGGGGCAAAATCATTTAACCCAAAACACGCATAATTTTATTCTGTTTTAAGATAAAGTAATGGTCTGACATATCCGGGATAATGTTCAATGGTATTTATGTAATAGTAAGTGTTCATTAAGTAAATATTCAACAATGCAGAAACCCAAAGGAAGCGACAGCAGGCTGAACTGGCTTAGTTTTAAACGTAATTTCACTAACAGTTGATGTAATTCTTAGCAGAGCTACGATGAAAGCTGAGATGATTGATGTTGGAAAGCCGTCCGTTGCTAAGGCCGTTTCTAAGCATAGCTCTCGCGGGCTTTGTAGTTTGTACATGACTCGTTCAGAATAGAATCAAGGCAAAGATTGTGCAATGTCATTCCCTTATGCTCAGTGATGACGAACTTCTTAATTATTAAAAACAAAATTAATAATTTAATTCTTTTGTAGGCTGGTTTAACAAATAAAAGCGACAAACTTTTGAAAATTGAAGCGATTCTATTGGTTGTTAAATTACGTTAAACACGCTTCGTATGTAACAAAAAACCCTACTTTGATCGGTACGTCGGCGTTTTCATATAAAGAACCGCCTTTAATCGGTACGTCAGCAGCGTTTTTTGAACTTTTTTGAATTTGAATGGCTCTTTTTGATGATTGTTTGAGAAAACAACTTGATGTTTCGCCGTGCGCTTGAAGAAAACATCAAACGGCGGTGCCTGAAAAAAAACCTGTTGTCATTCCATCACGTGACCTTTAAGCCAGGAAACATCATTTTAGAGAGCTGCGTTGTGTGGTAAGGAACGAAGAAGCTGTGCAAATTTCGGTTGGGCCAAGTATGTGTTTTCTATCGTTTATTTTTACTATTTGATTGTTTAAAATGATATTAACACGTCTACGCTTTGGTTACTATTTGTAGAAGGAGACGTAATACTTCGAGATATATATATATTTGTTTTATTTAAGGAATCATATGCATTTGTGAATAAAATGGTTATTTGTTCTGGCTATCAACCACAAATTATTCCCTATATTTCTATTCCCTATTGAATGGCTTGACTGAAATATTCATTTTTACGACAACGCCTTTTTGAACCGCGTTTATAAATCACACTTGGCTTGGGAATGTCAGATGATCACAAATAGTATCTGATTTGATACTCTTGGGCTATTTGAAGGATTTGAAATAGCTATCGTATCTTGTCATAGATATTCACAATATCAAAACGTATGTGACAGATAGTGTCGGTACGACATCTAGCGTTGTAGCTTATTATTGTATATAACAATACGGCGGGTCACGCAAGAGACCCAGGTCAGAGACTCATAGACCAAGGACACACTAAGAGGTTAAAAGGTACTTTTATGAATGCTCGGGCTGTACCTCTGTGATGCTTCTAGAGGCATTTAAATACGTTAATTAGAAAAGTTTTGCTCACAAAACCTAGGTCTGAGTATCAATGTATCGCTTGTCTTAAATGAGATTATGATACACTGTTGTATATTTCATTTTCAAATAATTTGGCAAAATGAAAAGAAGAGATACGATGTAATAGTGAAAGAGTGAATTCAAAGTTTTATTTAAAGCTATTGAGGAAAAGGAATGACGTTTTCATAGGTGAAAACAGACGTCTTTTTTGTCATGGTAAAATAGTTATTGTCAAAGAAGAATTGCCAGGTATGTTGAAAAGATATTCAAGGAAAGTCATGGCTATTGATTGCGAGATTAAAAGAGCAATATACAGGATTCAGTGAGCAGAACATTATCGATATACTTCATCGAAGTAAATACTTCCACAAACAATATCCATGATTTACAAATAAGCCTTTACCAAATACTTCAATGTCTCACTTAAGAATTACCTCCCTTACATGACGGTAGCAAAAAAAAAAATAGAGCTGTGTAAAGCGGTTTGGCATATTATTTGTTAAAAAAGCATGAAATGTCATATTTCGTTGTGCATATGGGAACATTGGAACATTTTCATGAGTTCTGCCAAGTTTGGATGATATTGGAAACTGTTTGATGAATCTATAACAGTTTAAAGATGCGTAGTGATACACTGCAACAAATGGGCAGAATTGTCAAAAATGAATGGGTACCATCAAACCATCGAAATTGTGAAAAAGAAACCTGGTCAACCTGAATAACCACTCCATTTTACATAAGCCCGTTTTTTTTTTGTAATCACACCACAACACCATTTCTATTCTAAATATTTCTTGATTCGTCCTAGCTAGTTCTCGTTCATAGAATGGTTTAACAGTATTTTCAATGTTTAAATCGTTTAGAAGAGATGTAATGTGTTTTGTTTTTCGAATATCCTGAACAACAAATATTTCTGCCGTCCAATTAGTGGGGTAACCCTTTTCAAATTGTTTGTTTCGTATTTACTTATTCTAACTCTATCACCAATTTTGAACGAAGGTGTACGACGTAAAGATATCATAGAACGTTTGGACTTAGAAAAATATAAATTATGCAGGACCTTTTCTTTATTCATTTTCATTCTCCCTTATTTAGGAGTCATACCAAATACTGCTATGTTTAAGCTTATTATATTTTGAGGTTATTTTAGATAGGACATCAATATCATTATCTGTATTATTTGCAGTGAAGTGCTTCCACATCTTCATGGTCCTGTTGAATTTTTGGATATATAAAAAACATAATATATATATATTTATACCCCCGACAAACGAAGTTTTGAGGGGGTATATTGGAGTCACTTCAGTGATAGGTCTAGTTATACTGAACTATTAATAGCAAACATTATTACGAACATTTGTTTTGGCGGGAACGAGGCTATGCCGGGTTCTCGCGAATTTTTTTTTACAAACCTGGCTACTATAATTTTTTCTACATTGATTCTCATCTACCACTCTCTGATAATAATACAATTATCGATGCGAATCATCACTTTGTACATAGGGCAAAATGGTTTTAATAAAGTTTCAACGTACAACAGATAAAAGTAATTGTATAACCGACGAATGGTTTAGCCCAAAGTGTCCCTAGCATTGTAATTGTACATACATTTTTCCTATCTGACAAGGTTAACTTACATACAACCCCTTTTGTTTATTTACTTTCCTGCCTATTTGTATTGTCTGGTTTACTTAAAACAGGAGGGAAGTTCTATAAGCACTTTGGTTCCGTGTTTTAAACCAACAATCTCGTTTTAGATGTAGATATCAGTTTACGCTGAACCATTAAACACAAAGAGTATTATGATCATTTTAAAGATTTGTTTAATGTGAATAAAGCAAAGTTAAATCAATGAATAATGATAACTTAATATTTAACGATCTCAGTTAAGATGTGGAGAACAGTTTACAAGAATTTTCGGAAACAATAACAAAAGCTGTAGTCAAACTTTATGGTGAAAATCATCTTTCTACATAATCTCTACATTTCTATTCAAATTATATAACAATAGTGAATATCCAGGAAAAAGGGCCTTAGCATTATTATACATGTCCACAAAAAAGGGATATAAAGCTAAACTATCTATATAACTATTACTTCTATAAATTTGTTTTGAATGGTTTTAACGCTATTAAACACATTTCAGTTTATACATGATATATCACAGAATAAATCTTAGTATAATCACCGTACTTCCGCAAACTTTCTCACATTTTTGGAATGAATGGGATTCGAACCTACAACCCATGCGTTTAAAGGTAAGTGGTCTTGAGACGGTTTGAGAAAAGTTCCACTATTTTGTCTAGTATCATAGCAGATTTGTATATAGAAAGTGAACGACTTGCACAGGAATTTTCGTGCTTTCAGTGTGTCAAAAACAGAATGACGCAGTTTCGCAGTTTTTGCATATTGGATTTATACATATTAATCATATTAGATTTATACATATTAATTATTATGTTATTACAACAAAAGTTAATAGGTAAAATTAAAGTTATTAAAACTTATTCCTTCCGAAATTGATTAATCCATTAACTGTTCTACCACCTCTCTCCAAATAAAAATAAAACAAATCAAATATATGTTTAACTTCATTTCAAAATCCGACAAAAAAAAGAAACATACTTACAAAAGATTACCAAAATGTTGGTTTAAAATGATTGATATTAATAAGTTTATTTTATCTATATAATCAATTTGGATACAACGATTACTTGATGGTTCTAACGTGGGTTTATGGAAACAAATTTATTTATCTAAAATTAATACATATGGAGACAAATTAATTTTGAAAAATGAATTAACAGAAAATAATATCAAGATAATACTTAAAAAGACACATTCCTGCCAAAGATCCTAGTAGCTGGGTTAAAAATATATAAAAAAAATATCAATATAATATAAACATTTATTTGGACAGACTCAGACATTTAAATCAATAAAAAAACATTCATCATAAAACTTGATATGATAAAGGAATCAAGCTGATTGAACAATTATATGATTATAGGCAAAATATTTCAACACATTCAATTGGAATTGGAATTTAGTGAGGTTTACCAAATACCTAGTAATGATTCCATGGAATATGATATATTTGATGTGTTCCAAAATTAATCTGACCCCCCCCCCCCTCCACCCTACCCCCCCCCCCCCCAAACCCCTCCCCCCCAAAAAAAAAACAAAAACAAAAAAACAAAACCAAAAAGCAAACAACAACACAACAGAAATGTAACATTCTAAAAGATATTTTGACATAAAACAAATATGTCTTATACAACTTTCAATTAAAACGAGAACTAAGCCTAAAGTCCACCAACAACTGAAATGGGAAACAACTTTCTCTATTAACGATTTGAAACTGAATACAATATACAATATGGCCTTCAGATCAACAACCGACTAAACAATAAGGAATTTTCAGTACAGATACATTTTTAGAATAGTACCAACAAACAAATCACTGATGAAATTTCTTTGCATTTCTTTTGCAGTATGAATATCGAAACAATAAATCTCTTTTTTTAGGAATGTAAACATGCTTTCAAGAATGAACTGACAACATAATTATAAGACAAATGAATATAAAAATAAATATTCTTTCGGTTCGATAAACGGGACGGAAGCAGTCAATTACAAAATTGTCTGTGCAAAATATTTCATTTTCACCAATAAGTGTCGAAATATCACACCAACAATTTCCCTTTTAAACAATATTTACAAAACGAGTATCAATCTCGAGAATAGAATTAATACGCGATGGACTTGTCAAACATAAAAATAACTTGAGATTTCTTCTCCAATAAAAATGTGATATACTACTTTTCGGAAAGGTTACATATCATTATTTTCCTTTCTTTTCATTTTACTTCTTCATGTATACATATCTTGAGTAAAATAAAAAAGATGGATAAGCACAGCAGAACTAATAGAATAAATTGTATGAAATGTTAACAAAACACATTTCTTGTTGCTAAAACTATGATTTTATTTACAAATGTTATAAAACATATTTTATTAAGGTGAACACACTCATAAATTGAAAAAATTGTTCATTTAATGCATATTTAGTTTTATTATGATATGTTTTACCTACATCTATGCTTTATACCAAAAACGTGATCTAATATTAAGATTTATTTTTATTTTCTATGACAATCGAATTTGTTTATCATGGCAACCAGGCTATTGTTTTTATTTTCTGACGTAAAACATTCTATAATATTTTTGTTGACTTTCCGAGGTGTCGTCCAAATGACCTGATTTAACTTATGACTGAGGACTCGAAGAGGTCCGGCAGACCGCACCAACTAAGCAGAACAAAACCGATTCACCGACAACCAATCATTACTAAGATCGATGAACCATTTAGCTCTGGCTGAGAGCACTTGCTCACCGTTGGTCATCATTCCAAGTCAACCATTGCTATAAAAATTGACTGTTAAAAGAAAATATTCATTACCTGTCAAAGTTAGACAACTTAAGATATAAGAAAAATAGCTTGCACATTCTCAGACTCTCTAACAACACTAGCATCAACAAATATTGCAGAAAACTACCAAATAGTGGGTTTTACTTATACATACTTGTAAATTAACTGTCTAAAATAGATTTCAGGTTTATAAACCTTTCAGTACGTTTTTTTTTATGTTAGCATTAAGCATGCCTGCTTAAATTTTTTATAGCTGTTAAATAATTATAGTTATTCGCATTGACTGATTTGCACCGTTCTCACAAATTACATAACACTGTTATTATTATCATGCATTTTACATAATCAAAAATTTACATTTATAATTACACTATTCAGGAGTAAGCACTTCATTTTCGTTTCCTTTTAAATTTCATCTAGGTCAATGCAATATGATACAACACTACTTTTTTAATATTAAACATATGATGCGTATGATAAAAAAATCAATTAAGTGTTATATTAATATCAGTTATTAGTAATTAATACAAAAGTAATTAATCTATTTCTTAAGTTTAGCTTTTTAGCGCTATTGTTTGAACCGTCTAGATTTTTTTTCTGTTGGTCATGAATATATTACATTTTTAACTATTGCTGTTTATGAACTGTTTTATCGACTTTTTCGACTCACTCAGTCAAACACTACTTTTCAAATGCTTCAGTCATATCTTGTGTCAAATTTCACATTTCGGTTTGTGGAAACGACTGTATCTATTTGTGATACTTTCGGAAGTCAGATTTCATCCATGGGTATGTGTTGATTGGGCGTTCCATTTGGTTGCTGATAGTTGAACCTTTTAAGGCTCAAATTATAACCGAAAACGTCCAGAACGTCTTTAATAGGAGTAACGAAACAGACACACCCATCACTTTTTCCACCCGTAAGAATTCCAACAGCGCGTAGATCGTTTTGATTCCCTTCATACGCAGCGAAAACCAGTGCACTTGAATCACCTGGTACAGCAAATGGACGATGTGCCTGACCTGTTACTTGAAGTTGATTATACAATCGTACGCTGATATCTTTGACGAAAACCATATTCCTGCATACTAATGGACCAGATAGATCAAACTGTCCGTTTGTTATGTCTGTTTCACTGCCATATTTTATCAGCGTCATTCTACGAACCTCATATGGATCGGGGCATATTTTTCCAGATATAAACTTCATTGGATCTTGTTCATCAAAGCCTGTGAAAGCATAAAGTGAAGTTATGGATAATCTGAATACGTTATTTTTTTAATACATATATATCGTGTTCATGTTTATCTTGTGGCTTGTATAGCGTCATGAAGTATACAAATGTTTTAGATGTTACTGATCACAATAATACAATAAAGTGATTGTGAAATATGTCTATACCGATTGTATAAAATTCGATATAGGTGTATAGGTGATAGCTTATATATGTGTGTTGAAACATTATTTTATCGCCAAAAAATAGGTCAATTTTGACATTTAAGTTCATATATTTACAGTGAGCATTAAACATTTTTAACAACAGAAAATTTATGTCCGTTGTAATAAATTACGTAGATTTACGTTATATATATTTCGTTTAATAATGATAACACTATTGTTATTTAAAACTAACAGAAAACGTTTTATTTGCATATACCTGCTGTCCTAAAATCTCCATCTGGAAACAATCCCGTATCTGGAGTTCTACCTGTGTCTTCAATCTCGATTAAGACAACTTCCAAACCAGCCACTCCGTTACCCCCGGGTCTATAGGCGCCTTGTGATATACGCCCGAACGGGTTTAACCTATTATTACTACTAACTTGAGGCTGATAGGCCAGCAGATTGATTCTTTGGAGTGTCCCATTTTTTCTGAGGAGGCAATGCCAGTATTCTGACAAAACGACGTGAGCTGATACTATTAATCCCGCCCTATTATTAGGCAAATCTACAATAGGACCTAGTGTTCCACTTTTGGGCCACTCTCCTGATATCTGCGACCCCATTCTTATACGTGGATGATATAATTTTGCGGTTGGGCCATACAATTGAAATGTTCCTTCACGCACATCGGTAGGGAGAGTGTTGAATGTGTCCGGAAACGGATCCTCTTTTATTGGTATCAGTCCCTTCACATGGACATAAAAAACAACACACGTCTCTTTTAATATTGTTTGTGAATTCTTTCCATAGTTTTTCGATTTCACAGAACAAGCTTTTATTATCGAAAGATGTTTGTGTTTATCTAAAAGTTCTTCTGACCTTTCAAAGAAATTATCATTTAAGTTATTCAACTCGTTAAGTGTTAGCTGTTTATTAATTCTTGCTTCACTGAATGTTATTTCTGTATCTTCCTGGCTGCTGGCATTAACGTCTATGTATTCTATGTCTAGTGTAGTGAGAGGAGACGGTAATATCACTCCTTTTGCATCATAAATGTTTGTACATTCTATGACAAATACAATATCATTTTCAAATTTGTGTCTGTATGCGGCCCACACCCTTTTAAATATTGTCCTGTCACATTCCTGTAGTGCTTTACTCATTCGATCGCATAAAACGGATACTTTCTTTGATTTCCGTCCGTGCAGCTTGCACAATGTGTTGAGATCATCTTTGTTAATACACATGTCTTCTTTATGTTCATCTAGCGGCATTGGTGCATCTGTTTAATAAATAGAGAAATGTGCTTATTTTGTTAGCATATGCATACATGCTCTAGTTCTTTGTTGCTACTTTGAAAGTCCGAAAAAATGTTAAATGCATTCAAGATTATGCTAACGCAAACTGTTGTACATCATATAAGCATAACAATCACTAACACTAACTAAATGTACAATAAAGAAAAAAAATTATTACTATTTACTTTTAAATTCTCTAATTGTTTTATACACTATTTCAGGACATTTATCAATATTAATTCGTTTAAAATGTTTAATTGACAAGCAGAAATTTTAAAAGCTCAAGTCACATAATCCTTACGATATACATTTAAAATCATTTAAATATATAATTAACGCCTTGGAAAACGCGAGATTTAGAAAATTGAAATATATTCTAAACCAAGAGCTGTAATCATTTTCATCGGTTCATATATATATTAAAAAACAATTGTTGTTAAATTTGTGTTTTAAAGTGATGCAGTTGTTTGAATAAATTGAAAAACAAATAAAGAGAGTTTTGGTTTAGTTGATCATTCATGTCATACTTATTTGTTACAATACAAGTCGTTAAGTATATATATTCATATAAATTTAAAGAAAGCTTCCGAGCAACTCTGCAATAAAATAGACTGATGTTTTTCATCACCCGATACAAATTTTGGTGTAATTTTGATATGTAAAATGTAATCTATACCAGAACCTGATATCTCCCAAATCAGGTATATTAACAACCCCCAATGAAAAAGAAGGGAATTCTATGCCTGTCCCACAATTCATAGAAATTGAACGCTTAATAAACTGTGACGTCATTAAAACTTTGAGTTGACGCAACTGACCGATCAGCGTGCTTAAATAGGACTTTCCCGTTCTCGCCGAATTCGTGTTTTTATTTCAACCCAATTCGTGCTTTTTATTGTAACTGTCTGAACGACAGTTGCAATAAAGAAACACGAAATCGGCGTTTTGACGTTAAACTTTAACTTAACGCCAACTAAATCCCGTGACAACATGACGTTGCACAAGCAAAACTTAATTATGAGCTACAAAATGCATACGGGTATGACTCCACCCAGATGCAAATGATTTTGATCAGGAAGTTTAATCCCGTGTGTAATTATTAAGTTTCAGTATACTCATATTTATATGCAATGATTCAGTTTCTGTTTGAAGTGACCACGGCGTGGTCTAGTGGTAGAGCGTCCACCTCGCATGCGGAAGGTCGTGGGTTCAATCCCCGGCCGGGTCATACCAAAGACTTTAAAAATGGTACTAGAAGCTTCCTCGCTTGACGCTCAGCATTAAGAGGAGAGTTCTAGGTCTGGTCGGCCCGGTGTCAGTATAATGTGACTGGGTGGGGTATCATACCACGTGTCTGCGGCATGATACTCCAGTGTGACAGTGCTTAGAATACTGTCTCAAGTAGACACCGTCGCGATATGACTGAAAAATTGTTGAAAGCGACGCTAAACACCATACAACAACAACAACAACAACAACTGTTTGAAGTGATAAAGTATTTCACTAATAAAGAATGCAAGAATTTAACATAATTATATAAAGCAATATTATTTTTTTTCTGATTTCTACTCAATGATCAATGACTTTGACCATTGAAGGACTATCCCACCAGTCGGGACATATCTCGATTTGAAATTTTAGTAATATCTGCACACCGGCTTATAATAAATCTTTTACCAGTACTGGGCTGCGTTCAGCACCGTTAAAAATGAAACACGTTTAACATCTGGTTCCCTAAAATTATCTCTTACTAATATGATGATGAACCAGTGGCCATGAAAATATATGAGCTAACATTATCAAACGTTTAACTGGACTGAACGCAGCCCTGTATACAATAGTATAGACGTTGACTGACACAATCAGAAAAACAGACTCACACACGGGCCATCTGATGTTTCAGACAGTTTTGGTCCCTATGATATGGATGCTAAAGGTGAATATCTGATCGTGCTATTCCTATATGTCGGTGCAATAACATTCGTAACGGAATAGAAGTTCAATGAAATAACCAGTGTATTATTATTATTACACCAAATTTAAATAGCAAGTTTTTCATACAAAAGTGCTTTACAGAATACAATATACATGTATACATGCAATCTTATATAACTCCGAATGCTGAAGTGTTGGTGTATCACAGAACCTGGCTGCATTCAGTTCGGTTAAACGTTCGATAACGTAAGCCAACATATTTCCTTGTTTTAACACATCAACGAATTTGACGAAATACCCTATCCAGACACTTCACAGAGCTCGAGGTAATGCTCTCTTTAAATTGTGAATTCTATGAGTTGTGTATAACATTTAACGGTTAAGAAGGACTCACATTTGCTTTCATTATTTTAACTCATGGATTCTTTGGGATATGCAAAACAACTAATGAATAAGCAGGATTCTCATCCTTATTTCATTAATTTTTCCTACGGATTCTCTGCGATGTGTACAACATTTAACGATTAAGTGGAACTTCTACGTTTATTTCATTATTTTAACTTGTGGACTATCTGTGATTTGCATAAATTCGTCGGTTAAACAGGATTGTCATTATACATCAATAAGATTACGGTTAAGGATGACCTAATTCCACTACCTTGTCTTGTGAATTATTTAAGATCTGCCATCTTACTATCATAATACTTTAATTGAAAGATAAGATAAACAAATCTACAATAATTTGCTACATGGTTACACCCTGCTTCTATGAATGTGGTTTAAATTAACATGCAAACGATTTGATAAGATTTCTTATAATTAAAATAAAATTTATGAATATATTGACCTGAACTTATAAATGTGGAGTCTGATAAACTAATACTACAGCTGTTTTCGTCATCAGAAATGGCGATATATAAACCAAATTGTTCCGATATTGGCTCATTGACAACATCGTCATCTAAAACAATATTGTTTAAAGGTCATATAATTAAATAAAACAAAGTATTGCGCCATTATTGTTCCAAAATACAAACTGCATACACGTTAACATTCTTTACTAGATCTATCGAGGTTTAGGCAAGTGTACATCTTTGCTTATATGGTTGGACCAATTTTATCAGAATGATTCCATACGAATTTTTTTTATGCAGAGGAAGCATTGTAGAGTCTGATTAAGACACCGCCAGCATACATAATAAATGGTAATGATAAACCCATGGAGCGATATTTGACCAAAACGTTATTAAATACTGTAAGAAAAAACCTCTTTGATATCAAACTGTATCTGACAGTATCCATGTGTTTATAGTATAACGCACCTGTGATCAGCAAATAAATATACTTTTTAAATAACTGATTTGACACGCAGATGTACTGAACGAATAATATAGTTCAAAACTCAATTCTAAAATGCAATACGGAGGCTATTGGCATTAACTGAATTTGTTTTTAACACAAACTGCTTAATATATTTTAATTGTCTACAAGTTTTTAATGAGATAAATGTTAAATGTAAAATATGTAGTATTTGTATGTCTGGGAACTAACTTAACGTTTTCCCTTGTATGTAACACATACCCTAGAATCCACACAAAATCTTAATAAATTAAGTTGTATATATATTCACAATTGAATAGATATAGAATCAGAATCACCTTGTAGTTTTAAAATCCAACACGCCCGACAAGTATTCCAAAATGCGCATACGTTTGATACGTCAATGATTTCGTCGGCTAATAATGCATTTGTTTCTATTTTCGTTTGTTCGTGAAACAAATCGTCTCCTTCATATTTTTTGCGTGAAATGACGTCTATACCTGCAATTGAAGAATTTGTTAATTGCCAAGTCTCGTCTCATAGACAATCATCAGACAACTATGCCGACTTTTCTGTTTTACATGTTAGTTTGTAGTGCATATTTTAAAATAGTTGCCCAGTTATAATTGAAAAACATTAAATTTGTTGGATATTCTGTTACCTAATGTCAAATGAGTGTTTATACCAATGAAAACAAATGAAGACTTTTCTTTCACTTTCAATTGATTGTTCTCTGCAGTGCAGGTTACTGCTGTATTTCACCCCTTTTCCTTCAACAGGCGATGCCTATTAAAACTCTTGCAATGATTAAGATGAAATAACTATGTTATAAAAAATAAAATTCATAAATAATACAAATTGGTCATATTTTGTATTATGACACGTGCCCGAAAAGCATCCCGAAATAACTGTTCGTTTGATGCACCCATGATTTCGGCAGATAATAATACCTTTGTTTTCTTTCTCGGTTATAGGTAAGGTATTGTTTTCTTTGCCTGTAATAAGTTATTTGATTATGAAAATTCGAAGAAGAACAAATGCAATAATAATGTAATACAGGAACTTTACCTTGTACCATGTACTGTTTATATTCATATCAATATGAAACTGAAACCTCTGGTGGTATTTCTGCTTCAAACCAGTAAGCATATTCATAGAAATACTCTAAGATTAGTGTGATGTTCTGTTTCCAAGAATGTAAACCCATCTATTGGTTTTTAGGTCTTATAATACGATGTACATTTATGTGTTTTACCTTTAAGAAAATTATCAAATACATATTTATTAATTATCAAGTATTATTTTAACAAATAGAACGTCAAATGTGAATTGTGTATTTGTTTTTTAAAAAGATTATATTAGTCGACACACTACATAATTGTGTTATCAAATTCTTTTTTAGTGTATATAAATGTATATTTACGCTAGTTATTCAAGGTGAAATGTGTTGGGAAAAAGCACATATAAGACGTAAACTGAAAATACCCAAATGATATAAATTATCAAAATAAGCTAATTATATAAAAGAATATCAAACTTAAAAATGAGTGAAAATTATCTGTTAAGATGAACTTTAAGAACCATTTAAGATCATGTATTACACAACTACGCTCCGGTACGTTTCCCATTGCAATCGAGTTATATCGAGTCGGTATATTGGTGTACTGAGAAACCAGATACCAAAAATTTTGTAGTTGTGTTGATGATGTTATTGTTGTTTCTTAAATAATGTCAGGTAAGTTTCTTTATATTTGTTTTAAAGTAATTATAATTTTGATAAAATTAGTAAGCGTTATTAGACTAGGTATTTCTTAACATTTATTAAGTTTTTTGCTAATTTTGTAAATCTAACATTATAGTACCTGACACTTTAATATATAAATACTATATAATACATTATTTAAACACTGTTGGGGTAAGCAATAATATTAATGTTTCAATATTGATATATTAACTGTACCTTCTTTAATCATCGTCATTTCAACCGTATCCGGACTAGTCTCCACATTCGTTTGCTGAAACTATATAACAGCCATAAGTTTGTTTTTAAGACATTTGTTGCTTACAAACATAGGTAAAAAACCGGACACTGAAATCAAAATATTAAAATTACTTTTCACAAAATTAACAAGCGGCACCGAAATAAATAGAGGTGAAACAGACACAAATATGCAATCATGATTTAAAATAACATGCCTCGAAGACGATGAATTAATTTATATACCATTCGTATTATTATTCATCAACTGTGTGCTTATTTGTAGAAATTATTTAGAACTAGCACATGTAATTAATTTCATATCTAAACTTACAAACCAGCTGAAATGTATGTACATTTGACAATTTTTGTTTTGGTCATGAGAACATATTTTTTGAATTCTGAAGCTATTCTGTTTTTGGCACAATTACGACATTAAATAAGGAACACGCAAGCATAGAACCAGACCAAAAATAGGAAATACACCCCCCTACCCCCCCCCCCCCCCAAAAAAAAAAAAGAAAAAAAAAAGAGAAGAGTTATTCTTGATCAGTTATATTCTTGCGGAATATGCAATTCCTCAGACAAAGTATGTTAACTAAGTTTTGTAAAGATAATTTTTTTTTCTTATAGATTCTTGTATAACTTACATTTCTATGTGACGCAGTCGCTGTATTCTCATCCGCGTCTTCTACGGTTGTACAGCTATCGAAACTGTAAGGTTCAATTAGACGTTCCTCGCAAATTATTCGCGTTTGACTAGGTAATTCCTGGAACGGTGCACTATCTGGATATTCTTTATATAATGTATTTCTTTCGAAATATGTAAAAGATTGATCAGTCACACATTTGGGACGAGGGCAATGTGTTAACCTTGCCGATTCTTTTACTTTATCAGTGTCAGTATTTACATTCAGTGAGGCATGTTCCTCATCATGTTTTATGACATGTAAAGTTTCATCATTGGCCCCTTTCAACTCTGTTATCTGCAAAATATAACACATTGAATTAACATTTATTGAATTTTTAACCATGAATTACCTTAATATTTTAAATAAAAATTATATTAGATATTATTTAATATTCTTAACTACTACCGAAAAATAACCGGTATGTACTACCTCCTGGATCCATGAGAACTTCATCAAAGTCAATACGTATATAAACAGACGTTATTATATGAATGTATAAGAATTCTTCAGTACATAAATGTTGTTGACCTTTAAAAAAATCAATTTCAGATTTAATTTACCAACTTTAAATAAACGAAACACTACATTATTGGATTTGAAATAATTCCAAATAATATTTACAACAGACAATTTCAAGCTAAACACGTTCGATATAGTATGTGAATATAACATTTATGAGTCTGTAGAATATAGTTATGAGTTAACCTGATTGATACACAGACAGTATACTATTATCTGATCATGTTCTTTTGTATAAAGCCAAACCCGGCTGGCTCAGTAGGTAACGTGTTAATTCCCCGCCCTGCCACATTCGCTGTAATAATCTCACACTCGAATATGATGTGTGTTGAATTAGTCAATGACTTTCACAGGTAACTTGTTATACACATTCATTTTAGCACGATTTAGTAGAAAGCTGCGAGCTTAATATGTAAACCAATAATCCAGTCCGTTTTCTGGGTAGAATCAGTAGTTAGTGATGTTTTATTTGAGAGACCGAACCCGCGACATCTGACACAAATGGCCAACACTCAATCATCCACAGCATTACCACACATCACAGGTAAAGCGTGTTTAGTAATGGTGAACCACCCAGCGGATAGCATTTTTAAAAAACTGGAAACTACTGAAACTACTTAATCTCATACCATTTTTTTTAAATAACAATTCACCTATTTTCATCCTAGTGGAGGCAAACTATACTGTATTTGACTAACATTGATAAACTTTAAGGATGTTGTTCCTATTTTAGGCACATCACTTTCTTCGAAGGCTATATATTCGGCATTGCGTTTTCGAGAAATGCCATGTTCATTCAAAGAATCTGTCTTATGTTGATACTTTGTTGATACTTTCTTTTTTCGAGTATTTGTTTCTTCCGAAACAACATGTGTGGTGCGTACGGTTTCATCTGTTTCGTCGATGAGTTTTTCCATCTGGTAGAGAAGAATTTAACGTGAAGCTTATTTACATTGTTTGGTTAATGGGCACTGAGAAGCAATGGTAATTGCTGGTTATTAGTAGTATCTGGAAATATGTCCGAATACTTTAATTTTTTGTTCTTAATCACTTGTTAAAACAAAAATTGTATGCATCTTCAAAATTGGACTCGTTTTATACAAGTATGCGGTTCCTCCAATTTGAAATCCTATGTACCCAATAGGAATGTGTATCTATAAATTAACTTGATAGAGTAATCTTGAAAGTATAATGCAAAGTGTCTGAACGACATTCTTTACAACAATATTGTTTTAATTTAACATTTTTTTCATTCCAATGTAATCAATATGTAATGAATCAGTTAATCTATCAATTCATCTAATAGTACAAGTTCGGGCATACGAATGAATGAAGATATTTTCTCATGCAGGCTTATTTATTCTTTGCGACTGATTTAAATACATTCCGCAGCCCGTTTCCTTTCCTCCAAAATGGTTTCATTATGCCGAGCACGGCTTCTTTTAATTTTCATTATAATCATATTTTGTCTAAATATTTATAGTGTTATAACTCATTATTAACGAAGGGTACGATGTGTTTGATAGAATGTGACTTTTCTTAAGAAGAAGTAATAAGATTACTAAGAAAAACTAATTTTTTATCTTTTTGAGAAAATCTGTGCATATCATTTATAAGTCTGTCTGTCTGTCTGTCTGTCTGTCTGTCTGTCTGTCTGTCTGTCTGTCTGTCTGTCTGTCTGTCTGTCTGTCTGCTAAACATGGTTATGCAATTCAGTTTCGGATATAATATATTTTTTAGGTAATAACGATTTAATATATAATTATATAATTTTATTTATTTATGTACTTATTTATTAATTTATGTGTTTTAAATTGACAACAATCACACAACGGAATATCATACATAGGGCCAAACAAAGTTTTATAAGACTGTATATTGACATCAAATTAAGTGCAATAAGTTTTAAATAAGATTCAGTTACGAAATATATTAATTAAATATTAAGAATTCGAACACGCCGTTTTGGTTTATAAAGAATATAAAATAGTGCAAAAGTATTTCAAGAATGTGTTTATAATTAATCTGAAGCTAAATTTCGCGTTGGTGTTAAATGTGTAATATAAAAGCAATACAACAACCCGAAAATTTTCTAACGAAGTTTTAAGACAACTATATATATAATTATTAGCGTCTTCAAATAAAGATGGAAGCCAGTCATTTCTGAAGCCTTAATGATCAATTTTAAGCAATATTTATGAATATTGATATGGATATGTACGTGATGTACACAGTAACTGGTGATCCTGCAACTATTTTTGTTAGATGTCAAATAGTACACGTATCTTAAAGTCATTTTTAAAACGAACTAAATCATGTTTAAAACGACGGACGAAACTATGTTTAAAGCGATATTACTAAATGGTGTCTGTCTGCATTAGTAAACATTATATAGCAAAGACAACGATGCTTTATATATCAATCTTTTTATTTTAATTTAACATGTAATTGCTTTGTTAATCTTTCGAATTTTGAAAGCAAGTAGGACTAATATTGTTTACAGTACAGTTTAAGTACGAGAGTGTTATGATTGATGTTTAATATAACTTTTATTATTACAATTGATTGCCTTTTTTGGACTGTTCCTTAACTTTCATATGTTCGCAAACAGTTATTATGACATTGATAAGCGATGTATTTGTATTTAAAGCGAGCTTAAGTACTTGCCTTTGGTATGTCATCTACAGCTAACTTGAAACCTGAAATCACAATTTAACAAAATAAATTGTTTTCGAGTAATAGACAAATGCATTTTCTTGATAAAAAAACAGTATAACTATTAAAATCGTTTAGATTTGCAAACAAAAAATATTACAATTACCATATATTTATTACATATATAGTTTTAGAGTTAATGGTTTTATTGTTTCGCTAAAATTTCCTGTTAGTCTTAAAATAGTGTTGATAATTAAATTTTTATTTAATAATTTGAAAATTTTAATTATATATTATTTAAATTACCAAGCTTAGGCAGTATGTACTTGTATTATAATATCTAAATTGATACATCTTCATTTTTCAATGATTGCTTTACTAACAACATTTTGTAACTATAATATTGGTGTACCAAAATGCGTCACATTATTAAAATATTTGTCGCGTATAGTTGACTATTTGCCGACATATTGAAAATGAGTAAGGTCACAATATCGTACAATGTGCGTGTACATACATACATATACACGTATATATATATATATATATATATATATAATATGTATATTATTATATTGCCAATTATCAATGAGACGTTTAATGTATTTCTTTCAAAAAGTTTTTAAGAATGTTGAGAATGTCGACAGTGGTATAATGTAACGATATTTACAAACAAAACCTTATCATTATAATAGAAACATGTAAAATGTAGCTAAATTGAAACTGTATTATATAATAAACAATATTCATTATTTCATTCAGTTGCACATTATAAGTAATTAACAGCTACCATTATCTATAGTGATACACATCGTAATAAATAACAATGAACAATTCATAAGATATTGATGACCAATTTATTCATAACATTTCATAGTGACAGGTTTTCTGCTCATAGTTCGAACTAAGCAATTTGGAATGTTGACATTGCAATATAATTTGTTTTTCCATAGAACATTTTTTTTGTATTACTAGATAATCATACACGCGATGAAAACTAAAAATAACACAAAGCGGTGGACTAGGGTTAGAGCGGTGGCCGGGTCATACGGAATACTTGAAAATGGTACTAGAAGCTTATTCGCTTGGTGCTCAGCAGTAAGAGGAAAGTTCTGGTCTGCCCGGTGTCAGTATGATGTGACTCGGTGGTGTATCATATAATGTGTCTGCGGCATGATACTCCAATGTGGCGGCGCTCAAAATACTTTCTCACACATTAACTGTCGCGATATTACTGATAACTGTTGAAAGTGACGCTAAACACCATACAACAAAAATAACAATAAAACTATCAAAATGACAAAAATAGATGATATGCTTTATTCAATTAAGAAATAACTATACTAAAATGTCAATCTGATAAATCATATAGTAGGCTTTATGGTCTTAAATGTCGTTTTATTAACGACGATGCGAAGTTAAGAAATATTTCATAAATATAATAATTGAACACGGGGCGGTAATGCAGTCGGCCGCTCACGTTTGAGGTTGCATGTTCGATACATATCTCGATCCGATGTCGTTTTAAAATCAACACTCAGTACTAGTTCCACCAAAGAAAAGCGGATTTGAGAGTGATTAATAGAAGCGCTTATTTTGCATTCGAACTAAAATAAATTAGTATCAACTTAATATGTTATTAAAAGTTTAAGTAAAACCTATACAAGTATTGCGAAACAAAATTTATTTCCTGACACAATCTAGACTATTTTCGTCACTGCCAGACGATTCTGGTTAACTTGCAAGTTTGTTTATACATGTTTCCTGAGTCAAAAGTGTTGCAACAGTATCAGATTCATTTTCAGGCGACTTCGGGCTTTTGTCATAGTTAAAAGGTCGTCGTTTTCGTTGAGTATGGTTGGGAGTAGCTAATGTATTCTTGTTGGCTGAACTATTAACGTAACAGCCATTGAATATCGTGAAATGGCCATAGATAACTATATCTTGGTTATCTGAAGAAAAATTGAGACGAGGCAATAAAAACGTCTCCACGAAAAGATTAAAAAATGAAAAAGTTCACAAAAATGGACCTATAGTTGAAATAATCTTGTACCAGCATGCACAGTTTATCACAGCTAGATAACCGTTCAAAAAAATAAAGAAAAAACACAATAGAAAATTAAACATAATAAAACATAATAAAAAAAAATAAAACCTGAAAAACTGACCCCATTTGTCAAACATCTAAGCTCAACGTATTGTACTACAAACATTAAACTGCTAAAAACAAAATGTCTAAAAAAGGGTCATGAAGTTTCATTCGTATTTAATAATAAGTTGATGAAATATGTACCTGCTCAAAAACTTTAACCAAATTTTCTATGTCTAAATGGCAATAATTCTACCAAAATGCAATCCAGAGTTATGGTTCTTATTTCTGTACGTTCCATTGATGATGCTGAACACACATTTGATGTTTCATTCATATCGAATGAGTGGTTGAATAGATATCTAACCTGATAAAAAACTTTATCTTGAAAAATTAAGTCCAGAAAGGGCCGTAACTGTGCCAAAATGCAACCCAGAGTTATGATTATTGTCTCTGTGTGTTTCATTGATAATGCTGAACACACATGTGAAGTTTCATTCATACCCAATAAATGGTTGCATAGATATTTTATGTGATAAAAAACAACACCGACTCCGACGCCGGGGCGAGTACGAATAGTCGAGCTAAAAAAGGAATAATGGTGCTTACTTTCAATCGTAAAATTGATATGATGCTTGTATATGCGATATGAAATAATAAACTGGATGACTTGGTTAATTTATGAACTAATATAAATTAGTAAAAGAAGAGATCAATTCTCGATATGATTTATTGATAAAGGTTTTTATAAAAGATATTGAAAATATATAACTGATATCCCTAATGTAATTACATTGCAAATGTGTGGATCTATGATACCATTGTAACATTGCAAAGTTTCATGTATGTACAAGTATAAGGCGCATTAAAGAACTTTCCGCGCCCGAGTGGTCTAAGTAATGGATTTTAAATATCAGTCAGAATGACTACAACATTTATTAATTGTACAATATACATTCTTCTTTCCTTGAACGAACCGTTTATAACAGTATATGGTGCTAGATTTTATATGATTCCTTAGAATGCAAAGGGAAAGTTGAAAATATAAATAATAAGTAAAGAAAACATTTTATCCTGCAAGTCATCGATGATGTTATAGAAATGAATAATTGGATATATGTTAAGAATATTTCTCGTATTCACTTTCAGCCCAGTTAATGAATACATACATACCAGTTTGTTTTGTACTTGAGTGAGGTTCGATGTCATTTCTATTACTTTCGCTAGGTTCGTTGCCTTGTTTCTGTTCGATAGAGACAGGAGCTTCTTCGAAAGCCAAATCTGCAACGTACAATGAATTAGATCATTGGAATACCAATATATTTATTACAAGAAAAGTTGTTTTAAAACATTATGACTTCAATCAGTATTTACTATGGAATTCTACATGTATTCTTTTCGGAAACACTTTTGATTCTTTTTACGGTTATAATCACTTACCGAGCTTATCATAATACAAATGTATACTAGAGAATAAAGATGAATATTTTGAAAACCATGCGATTTTTTGCTTTGTTTATGTTTGGTATTGCTAAATAAGATAATGTAGACTATAGTTACCAATGTTAGTTTGTTTAATATTGAACTATTGACTTGACATCATTAAATTAATATAACGCGTTATTTACTAATTATTTGCATGGTTCATATTAGTCGTCAACAGTTAAAAATAAAACCAACGTGAATTCTCGAAATGATCGATTTATAAATGAATATTACAAAACATGTTATAAAGCCTGGAAAGATATAGCTAGTATGCTTATTGCAGCGACGAATAGACATGATAAGGATACGTTCCACTTGTCATGAGTTTGTCCACTCATTTTCAAAGCTACATAAAATGCTTGAAATATGAACGCAGTAAGAAGTTATTACTTCACAGCTAATCGGTCTTAGGAATTCTCATTGCACTGAACACACTACACTGAGCGAGAAAATAAATGATGCCTCCAAATTTTATGTTATCAATATTGATCGGTTCGTCAATCAATGTAGTCGTGTTGCACTGCATGTCTTAACTAACATAGTATGTATATTTTACAGATAACATATCAGCGTAATGCATTGTTAGAGAAATAATAAACTTGCCACTTGTTTTGGATGGGAAAAATACATATTATACATACTATGGAATGGAAAAAAACTATTTTTATTTTACATATACAATGATTGTGCTATAATACATATGTGATAACAATATATTATAATTTAAGTAGCATCTGCTATACATAACTAGTTAAATAACTTATAAGATTATGACAAGTTTATAATTTAATGAAAACATTTCCCTTGCAAATGAAAGGACATTTATCCGCCATTGTATAACCCACCCAAAGACTATCTGACAATCAAAATATTGATATATGCGACGTAATTAACTTTCAAACAAAAAATACGAAATCATATCCTAATTAAATCCTGTTAAACATTAGCTCAATAAACACAGTACAATAAAAAACAAAGCTCTATCTGTCCGCTCTTTGTCTCATCCTTTATTATCACATATCAACTCAAAATACAAATTAATACATAACCAATTAAACATCAAATAAAACAACAACAACAACAACAAAGTATTTGATTTTAATATTGATGGATTCCCAAATGGTGTCTCAGTCTTCCGCATTTATCTTCCAATCATCATATAAAATGCAAACACCAATAAACAGTGCCAACCACACACATGACATCAGGAAATGTGCTACGTGCATTAAAATTTCATTTTTAATCTTACCGCACATCTCCAATATAAAACAGTAACATCGAGAAATCGTATTTGTTTATCAAAGTTAAATATGTTTAGGTGCAAAGTTCGTTCAACTGATATATAAAGAATATGAATAGTAATGCACTACTACTTCTTGGGACAAGTTTTATTCTGATTTCGTCACGCAAAGCGTATAATTTGTTCTTTATCTACAATTCAGAAGTTATTAACAAGGTACGCATACTACCGATGTACAGTGTTTCGAAAAAGTAAATATGGAAACGCGAGGTAATATATATATATATATATATACACACACACATACGCATCAAAACTTCATCTCTACATTTTCAGAACCACATCGTGAGAATATGTCATCTGAACTGCTGCCGTAGGAGCACCGCAATACGGAACGAGTGTTTATTGTATTTATATACAATCAATAGAAAGAAACAAATAATGTAAGAGAAATTGGTATCATCAGGTAATTTGAAAAGGCGACATTCCAGGTGCAAATACATTTATACATATTGATACATAGTTGGAACTGGACTCAAGTCGGGTTTTTGAAAGTGTGCGATGGAAGCTCAAAGTTTATATAAACCTTTCTCGAGTCCGCTTCCTGGGTAGAACCAGTACTGAGTGTTGTTTTATGAAAGGCATCGGGTCGAGCTGGGGATCGAACTTGCAACCTCTGGCTTGAGCGGCCAAAACTCTATTCGTTACACTACCAACCCGTCTAAGTATTTGCAGCACAATTATAAAGATTTACTAATCATACAATGATAAAAAGTTATATAGATTAACATTCTACTAATATGCTAGCCTTTCTTTGAATATAGCACATGTAAGTAATTTTGTAAAGGTATAAGTACCATCCAACATAATTTTCAATTTTAACATGTGTTTTCTTTATATATATATATATATATATATAAGGTTTTCTTATATAAAATAATAATTTATACAAATTTAGAAACCATTTTTTAATAAATATCACTATATTAACCAACTTGATTCCAAAGAGAAATATAAGGAGAGAATGCATGACTTTCGCATTATCTCTGTTCTACAGTATGGAGTAGTATAGTTATCTCTATTTCTAAGTGGGTATTCAGTTGTTGCACCAACCAGAGGCAGGAACATATCATTTATATAACTTGGAATATTTAAATGATATATATTATACAAAAGGTAATACTTTTGAATTTCTCTTCTCTTTTTAAGTGGTTCCCATCCACATTCATTATACAGTTTTTTTAATAGATACTGATTGGGTAAGTCCTGTGACAATTCGTGATGCTTCGTTTTGTAGTTTTTCGATTGAGTCTATGAGGTGCACTGTGTAACCATCCCAGACCAATGACGAATACTCTAGGATTGGACGCACATACGATATATAAATTTGATTGTGTGCATTTCTCCTACTGCTGAATTTTAAACGTCTCATAATGTGTATTGTCTTGGAAACAGAAAGAAAGATTCCTTTAATAAGTGTTGACCAATAACCATCATGGCTTAAAGTAACATCAAGATGTTTATGAGAATTAACAAATTGTAAAAAAGTATTTTCAAATATAATATTAGGTAGTCTATCAGGTTTTCTTAAAGAAAAGAACATAGCTTCAGTTTTGTTCGGATTAAAATTCACCATCCATTGTTTAGACCATTTAGATATAATATCAAGATCATAGTTTATGATACTTTCAAGATCCTGGGTAGAAGTTGCAGAATAATATAAGGAACTATCGTCTGCATACAGCCTAGATAAACTTAATAGTAAATCAGCGATATCGTTAACATATATTAGAAATAATAAAGGTCCAAGAACAAACCCTTGGGGAACATCTGTATTTATATACTTAAGAATGGATTCTGATGATTGTATAACAATACGTTGAGATCTGTGTTTCAGATAACTTGATAACAAATTTAGTAGTGTTCCAATTATGCCAATTTCTTTGAGTTTGAATAAGAGCCCCTGATGCCAGACACGATCAAAAGCCTTCGATATGTTACAGAATACCATGCAAGAGAATTGTTTGCTATCATAGGTTTTGCAGATATGATGATAGATGTCTTTTAACTGAAATGTTGTTGAATGGTTTGGTAGCTTGGTTCAACCGCTAATCATTATATACACATTTGTATGCATGAAAAGTTGTAACAAACATGTGCTTACCTAAAACGGTACTACACATGTCTGAAAGAATTGTATTGTTTTTGCCTCCACCAGTCATAGATGTATTTGAAATAGATTTCACGGATAAAGTTTCGTCATCGTGATCGATAACATCAACGTCATTAAAAATTTATTCGTAGTATTCAAGTATAGGTAGTGAAATGTATTAAACTTTAAGTTTTATAGCTGGAATGCAAGGAGGACATTTCTTACACAAGAGAAAAAATGGCATTTAAAACTGAAATTAGAAATATTTACTAAATCAAAATTGAAGGAAATCAAAATATTTAGTTTATACTAATTTATTAAAGCTCGGTTGCGATAGAAGCTCAAAGCATATATAAACCACTCTTGAGTCCGCTTCCAGAGTAAAACCAGTACTAAGTGTTGTTTTATGAGAGCCATCGAGTAGAACTGGGGATCGAGCCCCGTCTAAGTATTTGCAGCAATTATACAATGCTAAAATGTTATATAGATTAACATTCTACTAATGTGTTAGCCTTTCTATATAGCACAGGTTATAAATATTCTTAAAGTATACGAAACATCCCACATAATTTCTCATCATTTTAACATGTTATCTTAATATATATAAGCTTTTTCTTATATAAAATAATATTCTAAACCCATTTCGAAACCATTTTTTTTTGTAAATATCACTATATTATATCGACATTGAAATTGGTTCAATCATTAATCATAATATACACTTTTGTATGCATGAAAAGTGAAAACATCAACATCTATAAAAAGTTATTCGAAATATTCAAGTATTGATAAGTAAATGCATTAAACTTTAAGGTTTATAGCTGGAAAGCAAAGAGGACATTTTTTACACATGAGAAAAAAGGCATTTAAAACTGAAATTAGAAATATTTACTAAAACAAAATTGAAGGAAAGCAAAAGTGAACCAGTACTGAGTGTTGTTTTATGAGAGGCATCGGGTCGGGCTTTGGATCGAACCCGTAACCTCTGGCGTGAGCGGCTAACACTCTCTCCATTTGCAGGACAATTATAAAGATTCACTGATTATACAATGATAATATGTTTCATAGATTACTTTGCTAGCCTTTCTTTGAATATAGCACATGTAAGAAATTATTATAAAGGCATACAAACATATCTCATCCCACATAATTTTTCATTATTTTAAAATGTTTATTCTATATATATATATATATATATATATATATATATATATATATAAGTTAACATTATCTAAAATAATATTCTAAACAAATTTCGAAACCATTTCTTATAAAATATTTATTTTGGTATAAATAAAGATAACAATTCTGTTCTCTGAAATTTCTTGCTCTTGTCCTTTATCAAATGTAATACTCAAATTATTATTAACAGCTACAGAAACTGCTGATCGTATTTCTTCTTCAAACCAGTTATTTGTTTATTCATAATATTTAGAATTTTAGCATATTCACAGCAGTTTTCTAAGATTATTGTGCTTCCAGAAAGTAGTTCCATCTACTTTTATGTGTTTTGTCATAAAGCAACACATTTAATACATTTTCGTTTAAGGGATTATATTGACATAATACCGCCAGTTCCCTGTCCTAAATACACATGCCCAGCATGAAGATACACTTATAACTTAGAGATATACGCGTCTAAAGTGTCTAATTGCCTAACCTCTTTATTACAAACATCGGTTTTCTGAAGCCTCGGTTTTGTTTTTGTTACATTCCCCATTTTCAACGAACCGCTTTTGGGTTTCCGATCAATCATCGGATAACATCGTGAAGACTTGTCCCCGATCTCGTTTTCGATGTTTAATGTTAACATTGCGCAACACTTTATTGCGGGACGTATTAAAGTTTTGGCCAATATTCAATTACTGTTAATTTGATAACTTTCAAGTAAATAAAGGTCACACGTCAATACATAAGCATTATTTTGTGCACACTGCATACAGAAAAAGTCTGGATTAACAGCGTGTTTGTGTTACTTGCCAATATAATCCCTTTAATATCTAGATATTGTTTTATCTCAGAGAACGTCGGATATTATTTTCGTATGTGTTTTAGATAAGATTATATCAGGTTAAACACTATTTTTATTGGAGTAGGCAGTACTTTGAATGTGTGGTTAGTGACATACCTGTACCTTTTTCAATCACCGTCATTTCAACAATATTCTTTGCAGTCGTCCTAATCTTTTGCTGAAACAAAGTAACAATTATAAGTTTATTTTAAGAGATGTGTTTTTACAAACATAGATAAAAATCTCGGATACTAAATCAAAATATTAAAACAACTTGTCACATTTAACAAGCAACTCCGATATAAATAGATGCGAAAACAGTCATATATATTTATTATTTCAAAATAGTACTACAGTAAGCCTCGAAGACAATAATGTATATATCACTCGAATATTATTAATCAACTATGTGCTCATTTAGATTTATCACACATAATTTATTTTGATAATTAAACGTGCAAACCATCTGAATTGTATGTACATTCGACAATATTAAATTTTGTTTCAGTAATGAGAACCGATTTTTAAAATTCTGAAACTGTTCTGTTTTTAGCACAATTACGACATAAAATAAGGAACATAAAATGTATGGTTAACTGTGATATTCAGTAAAATGTGACATACTGGTATATAAAAATGCATTCAAAGCATAGCATCTAACTAAATAAAGTTATTTTAATCAATAATATGCACGCGAAATATGCAATTCTTCAGACGTAGTATTACAGCTAAGTTGTGTAAAGATAAACCCAGTTTTCTTTTACATTCTCGTAACACTTACACTTCTTTGTGACGTAGTCTCTGTATTCTCATCAGCGTATGCTTTGGTTGTAAAACTATCAGATCGTTGTGGAGTGTGTTTACCTAGTTTTAAGTCGCTTTGTAACTTTGGACTGTAAGGTTCAATTAAACGTTCCCTGCAAATCATTCGCATTTGACCTGATAATTCAAGGAACGGTTCACTATCTGGATGATCTTTACATAATGTTTTACTTTCTAAATTTGTAACGGATTGATCAGTCACTTCTTTGGGACATGGGCAAATTGTTACCCTTGCCGACTTTTTCACTTTACCAGTGTCATGTTCCTTGTCTTGTTGTATGACATGTAACGTTTCATCACTGGCGCTTTGCAGGTTTGTTGTCTGCAAAATAGAACACATTTAATTAACCTTTATTGCATTTCTAACCATGACTTACCTTAATATCTAAAATAAAGAATTCAATTGCATTAGTAAATATGTTTCACTTCTCGGAGTTAAATTTTACAAGTATTTACTAGCTACTGGATCCGTGCGGACGTCATTAAGGCAAATACGTATATAAACAGACGTTGTTATATAAATTGTAAAGAAAGGTTTAGTGCATACGTGTTGTCGACGTTAAAAAGTTGTCTGTCAATTTCAGATTTAATTTATAATCTTTGAATAAACTAAACTATTAAATTTGGGAGCATTCCAAATAATATTTGCAACAGACAAATTCAAGTTTAACGCGATCGATATTATACTTGTTGGATGTTAAACTGAGAATCAGTACTCTAATGATCGCTTACATGTATATACAATGACACGCAAATCGGATATCAAGAGACGATTTTGTTTTAAAATATTACATTCATGATTCCGTAGAATAAAATTTGATTTAACCCGATGGATACACAGGCAACATATTATTATCTAATAATGTTCTTTTGTATAAAGTCAAACCCGGCTGGCTCGGTAGCTAACGTGTTAAATTCCCGCCCTGCCATACTGGTCTAAGATTTGGACTAAGGCTATGCAAATCTTACATTCTAATGTGGTGTATTGAATTGATCACTTTCATTGGTAACTTGTAATGAGATGTTAAACACATTTAATTTAGCACAATTGAGAAGTAAGTTGAGAGCTTAAATGAACCAATCAGTCAGTTTTCTGAGTAAGATCAGAAGGAAGAGATGTTTACTTGAGAGAAAGAATATGCAACATATGGCATCAATGGATAACATTCTGTTACCAATAGCACTACCGCCCCGCACAGGTAAAGTGTGTCTAGTACTGGTTTACCTGCCCAGCTGATACAATTTTTAAATACTATACAATTGAAACGACTTAAACACATACATTTTTTTATAACAATCCATCTGTTTTCATCCTAGTGAAGACAAACTATATTATATCCCACTTACGAAGGCTATGCTTTCTGGATTGCGTTTTGAAGAAATGCCATCAGCAATCGAGGAACCTGTCTTATCTTCATATGTTGATTCTTTCTTTTTACAAATGTTTGTTTCTTCAGAAACATCATCAAACTTTGTGGTGCGTACGGTTTCATCTGTTTCTTCAATGAGTTTTTCCATCTGGTAGAGAAGAATTAAACGTTAAGCTTATTTACGTTGTTTTGTAAATGAGCACTTATAACATCTCACACAACAATTAATTTTGTCTGTTCTACATATAGAGACATGCATTTCTGGAACACTGGAAACATTACCAATGGTTCCCAAAGTGCCGTATTCCGATAGAAAGTCCTCTGTTGGTCCAATTATGTAGAAAAAACATTGGGTTGACCAAGTTGCTTTTTCACAGTTTCGATGGTTTGATGGCACCCCTTCATTTTTGACAATTCTGCTCATTTGTTACAGTGTATCATTACGCATCTTTAAACTGTTAAAGCATCATCAAACAGTTGCCAATGTCACCCAAACTTTGTAGAAATCATGAAAAATTTCCAATATTCCCTTATGCACAAAGAAATTTGAAATTTTATGCATTTTTAACAAAAAAAAATTCCCAAATGCAGCTCTTATTTCTTTGGCATAAGCATCTTGCTACCGTCATGTAAGGTTAGGTCATTCTTCAGTGAGACCTAATTAGCATTGGTTATTGCTGATTGTTGGCGGTACCTAGAAATGAGTCTCACTAGTTTGATTGTTTTGTCCAAAACCACATGTTAAAACAATATTTGTATCTATGCTATTCATCATCCAAATTGGACTCGTATGCGGTCCCTCAAACTAGAAATCCTATCTATATGTACCCAATGGATCTATTAATTTATCTTTAACTTAATTTGACAGAGTAATCTTGAAAACTATAATGCAAAGTGTCCGAACGACATTCTTTAGAAGAATATTTATTAATTTACGATTTTTTTCATTTCAATGTAATAAATATTAAATGAATAATTTAATCTATGAATTTATCCAATAGTACAAGTTCGGGCATACAATTGAATGACGATTTTTCCTTATTAAACATATTATTATTGAAATTATATAATTTGTTAAGCCTGTCTGTCTGTTAATTTGTTTAGCCTGCCTGTCTGTCTGTTGACCTGTTTGTACTGCTACACACTGTCTCGATTATTATTATGAGCAGTCTCGTTTTTAAAGACTAAGGTTTTAGGGCAGTTTCCTCACTGATTAAGTAAAAAATCGTTTCTACTTTTTACGTTCACATTGTATATGCCTCTCTGTACACAACACGGGACTTACAGGTTTACATTTCATCCGAAGAATGTCATGCTTTTAAAGTTTCTTAACAAAATAAGTCACTGTTGGGGTGTGTTTAAAAACAAGGATAGGATATAAATGGGAATTGAATAAGAACCCTCTTGGACATAATTTTGAAAATAGTACACCATCATATAACAATATGTGTTACATGTTGCAGATGATATCGGTATTGTTTATAAGAAAAAATATTTAAAACTAATAGTTTCTTACTTAAAAATTTCTAAAAATATAAATGGCTAATATCGGAAAATCACTCCATAGTTAAGCTTTTTGAAATAAGAAATGCCAATAATTGTGTAACATATGATAGTGACCAATACTTACATGTATGAATTCTGTTAGCTGTCTATCAAACATGATTACCATGCAATTCAATTTCGTTCATTTTATATATTCTGGACGATATATATTTGTATAATTATATTTATTTATTTCTGTTTTAAATTGAAAACAATCAGACAAATAACTGAACATCATACTAGAGCCAAATAAAGTTTTATTAGACTGTATATTGACATCAAATTAAGTGTCATAAGTTTTAAATATGGTTCAGTTACGAAATATGTTAATATAATATTAATAATACGAAAACGCCGCTATGGTTTATAAATAGTATAAAGTAATGTAAGAGTATTTGTTTATAATAAATCTGAAGAAAAACTAAGCGTTGCTATCAAATGTGTTGCATAATAGCAATACAATAACCAGAATATTTTCTGAAGAAGTTTTAAGGCAAATATATATCATTATTCGATTCTCCAAACAAAGATGGAAGTAAACTATTTCTGAAGAGTTTACGATCAATTTTGATATTTATGTATATTGAAATGGACATGTACGTGATGTACACTTGTGACCCTGTTACTTGATTGTTACATGTAGATGTCAATTAATACATGTATCTTTAAACCGTGTTTAAAACAAACTAAACCATGTTAAAAACGAACTTATCATATGTTTTTTATTCAAATTTATATCATTTTGATAAATAAAAAACAGTTTTTTAAACTTTCAAGTTTTGAAAGCAAGTAATACTAATATTATACACATGTACGATTTTATAATACAATTTAAGTGCGAGCGTGTTATGATTAATGTTTAATACAACTTTTATAATTACAATTGATTGCTTTTTTCGGACTACTCCTTAACTTTCGTATGTTGGCAAACAGTTATTATGCCATTGATAAGCAAACTATATGTTTTTAATGCAACCTTAAGTACTTGCCTTTGGTAAGTCATATACAGCTAACTTGAAACCTGTAATCACAATTTAACAAATTAATTGTTTTTCATTTAATACACAAATGCGTTTTATTGATCAAAAACAGTATTAATTTAGAAAATATTTAGAACCAAAAAATTACCATAAATTACCAAATATTTATTTTATAGATAAAGTACACGATAAAGTACACGAGTTTTAGAGTTTACGCTTCTATTGTTTGGCTAAAATTGCCTGTTTGCCCTTAAATAATTTTTATAATTAAATACTTTTTTTTATCAATTTACTATTCTAAACTTTAAATTATTAAGCCTTACCAAGCTTAGATAATATGAAATATAATATTCAAATGAATACTTCTAATATTTTACATTGAATTTTTGTCAACCACATTTTGTAACTTTAATATTGGTGTTTTAATATGTGATACATTATCAAAATATGTATCGCGTATAATTGACCATTTGCTTACATAATGAAAATAAAGAAAGGTCATGATTATATTGTATGATGTGCGTGTACAAATAGGTTCGAACGATTATTTTTTTAGACGATATATATATATTATATATTGATATAATGCTATGTGGTAATGATATTTACAAACAAAACCTTCTCATTATAATAGGAACATGTAAAATATACCTGAATTGAACCTGTATATATAATAAACAATACTGATTATTATAAGTATCTAACAGCTACCGTTATAAATCGTTATGCATATATATGTAAATAACAAAGAACAATGTATCAAATATTGATGACCGAGTGTTACAGGCGACTTATTCGTAACGATTCACAGTGGCAAGTTTTCTGCTCATAGTTTGAACTAAGCAATTTGGAATGTTGCCATTGATAATAGTTATACTATTTGTTTTGTCATAAAACGTTTTTTTCTGTAATATTAGATAATCATACAAGCGATTTAAAATACACAGCGAAGGTAAACGCCATATAACAAAAAAAACAAACAACTATTAAAAGGCTAAATATAGATGATATGTTTAATTCAATTAAGAAATATAATCTGGTAAACTAATATCAAGGTGGCTTTATGGTCTTAAACGTCGTTTTATTAACGACAATGCGAAGTATTACATGAATATAACAATTGAACACGGATCATGCTTGTTCGATACATATCTCGATCCGATGGCCTTTAAAAACTAACACTCAGTACTAGTTATACCAAGAAAGCTGATTCGGAAGTGAATTCAAACTAAAATAAATAAGTATAAACTTGATAGATTGTCAATAGTTTTGAAACGTATACAAGTAATGCGAAACACATTTGAATTCCTGACACAGTCTTGACTATTTTCGTCACTACCAGAAACATCTGGCTGACTAGCAATTTTTTTTTATACCTGTTTTCTCAGTCAAAATTGTTGTAATATTATCAAATTCAGCATGCATCTTCGGGCTTTTGTCATTGCTATAATGTCGTCGTTTTTGTTCAGTACGGTTGGAAGCAACTTATGTACTCTTGTACCCAGATTGACACGATTGGATCTAAATACCAACACTCATTGCTAGTTCTACTCAGGAAGCGGACCCGTGAGCGGTTCATAAAAGTGATAAGCTTTTATTTTGTAATCGAGCTGCTATATTATTTTAGTAACTACGACTAAATAGAGTGTTAGGAGTTCTGACACCGCTATACAAGTAGCTTGAAACATAATACCCGGTGATAAAAAATATAATAAGATCGTAGTTTTCTTGTTTTATCAATATTGGCATTAACACTACATGTAAGTATGTACTAAGATCATTACTTTTGCTTATCGTCTTCTTCACTCTAGTTATACCAGAATCGCTAAATAAGGTTGTAAAATTGCCACCGCAATTTAATGTCGTTACGTTGGTTTTTTTAACAGCCACATTGTCACAAATATGCTACTAAGAAGACGATGGATTATTGCAATTAGCGTTTGTAAGGAACAATATTGATAAAAGTGTTTGATTGAAGTCTACATATACATATAAAAATCGAGAAAAAATAATGCGTTAACAAATGTATTTCACACAAACTACCGATGCATGAATAAAAATGAACTGGTCACGATAAAAAGAAAGGGAACAATCCAATATTCTTATTTTACTAGTAAAGCTAACGTTAGTTGTCTCTCTTTATTTCCAGTATAAATTATTTTCAGTTTTAGTTTGCAATCAAACAATAACCATAAACTTAATACCATAATAATCCAATTAAAACAATACAATGCCAATCTGGTAAGTTATATACGTGGTTTTATGTTTTTTAATGTCGTGTTATGACGACGCAAACTTAAGGAGTAATAAATAGATATTAATATATAATACATTAATTTAAGACGGAACAAAAGTAGAAAGAGTGGTGGCCGCTCACGCTGGGGGTTGCTAGAAATTGAGGTTCGATCTCCAGCTCGACTCGATTGCATATAAATACATACACGCAGTACTGATTCTATCCAGGTGGCGGATCCGAGAGCTTGTTTTCGTAATCGAGCTTAAATAAATTAGTAAAAACTAATTATGACTAAATTGATTGTTAAGAATTCTGAAACCTTTATACAAGTAGCGTGAAATACAATGCCTAACGATAAAGAACAATGTAAGATCGTAGATCTCTGGTTTAAATTATATCCTACTTTACTTGACTAAATAAGTAATTATATCTACACTAAGAACATTACCTTCGGTTTTCATCTTCCTTAAGTCTATTGTAACGGACTTGCTAGATTTTTCACTGCCATCATCTTCTGTTTCAGAAGTATCGAGACTTGCAATTAAAACGTTACTTTTTATTGATAGTTTCAAACCTGGACCGTTTGGTACTTCAGCTGCAGAGAATGTGTCATCAAGTTGTTCTGCTTGGTTATCCACGGGCGCTGGGTAACTAGGAACTATCTGCGTGCCATTTGTAAAACGAGGTCTTGGAGGAATTTGGACAACTCCTTTCTTTATATCAACCACAAAACTATGGTCGCCGGTGGTCGATAGGGTTTGGTCATCCACATCAATTAATTTTTGTAGTGTTTCATCGTTTACGTCAACATTGACAGAATAGGAAGAGTGTCTTTCAGTTGGATCACCTTTAGGAACTGTTTCATTCCTAAGGGTTTTGTTCATATTTTTCTTACACAGGCAGAAACATACCGTAACGAAGACAAGTGTTTCTACTAATAGGATTGACACGGTAACATAGAACAATCTATTCCAACTCACGCCTGCATCTGCAAAAATAATGATGTTTGAATGAGTATTTTGTATGTTTTGTAAACAATAAACAATTGATCAAAATTTAATGTTTATATTTTGCCTTCAAACTTAGAGTAAATACTTAACTTTCAGATAACATGACTTATAATTGTTGAAACTTGATAAACTAGTAACATAACTATGATTGTTAAATTGTATTAAACCAATAGTTATTAACTTTATTTATTTATCTGATAACAATATGTTCATGTTTTCACTATACTATTGTAATATTTTTGTTTGATATAATCACGCAAGGGCTGTTTTGTGCTTAATAAAATATCGGATATCAGTTAATTAAAACATAAAAGTACCTATCAAAATACACGTGTAAATGCCTATTTGCAGTACGTGTAATTCCCATTAATTATAAAGTACACGGACTTGTTTGGTTCACTCTGTTTGTATAAAAACACGCATTGAAACACATTTATCATACATGTAATTATTTTTTGTTATTTGGAAAGTGTCTTATGATGCACTTATTCGCCTGCAAAACGTTAATAAGATTCAGCAACTACATGGTGTCCGAAAAAAGTGGACCTAGGAAAAGTTGCATAACCTATTTTTGTTGACGAAATCCAATCGGTTTGGATCAAATACTACACAAGCCTATTCTATATAGAATATAGTAGTTAAAGTTTAAATGCATTATTGTATAACCATCATATCCGCCTTTGTTAATTATCGCGATTTTTAGCCTTTCTGGCATGCTATGTATAGAGTTTCTCAGATTCTCAATACTGTAGTAGTGAAATTCTTAACCAAAAACAACGTATATATAGTCTATGTGCCTTATTAAACAAAGTTATAATTGAAAAAGAAGAAAACAAGTGGGATATAAAAGTAAGATCAATATCATCACCATTATACACGTACAATTATTTCATATTTATTGAGCATGTAAACCACATGTAATGCAATGCCAAACAAAAGGAACTTTTAAAACAAGAAAATATCGGTGATTGTTTGCCTCTGTACAGGCTACTTGGTTGAAGAATACCAAACTGTATAGTAGGAACAATATGTGGCTCTGCACATCACAAAACTAATTCACAAATCATTTAACCGGAACAAAATGACAATATCATCGAACCGAAACACAAACATAGCAGGTTTCCAACGTGAAGTTGTAGAGAAAAAGCGCGGACAAGTATTTGGTCACAGACTCAATGAAAGGGCAATAACTCAATGAAAAATCATCGAACCGAAACACAGACAATATGCGCATCTGCACTTGGTAATGATGCATCCTAGCAAGTTTCATAAAATTCCAACTTGAGGTTGTAAAGAAATAGCAGACAATAATTTGGTCACAAATAGAATCAAAGGGTCATTACTCCGTGAAAAATCATTAAACCGGAACACAAAAACAGAATGCGCATCTGTACTTGGCAATAATGCATCCTAGCAAGTTTCATAAATTTTCAACCAGAGATTGTAGAGAAATAGTCCGGACGAGAATTTGGTCACAAACAGAAACAAAGGGCCATAACTCCGTGAAAAATCATCAATCAGGAACACAAAGACAATATGCACATCTGCACTTGGTAATAATGCATCCTTTCAAGTTTCATAAAATTCCAACCTGAGGTTGTAGAGAAATAACCCGGACAAGAATTTGGTCACAAATAGAATCAAAGGGTCATAACTCCTTGAAAAATCATTGAAACGAAACACAAAGACAGTATGAGCATCTGCACTTGGTAATGATGCATCCTAGCAAGTTTCATAAAATTCCAACCAGAGGTTGTAGAGAAATAGCACAGACACGAATTTGGTCACAAACAGAATCAAAGGGCCATTACTCCTTGAAAAATCATCGAACCGGAACACAAAGGCAATATGCGAATCTGCACTTTGTAATGATGCATCCTAGCAAGTTTATAAAATTTCAACCAGGGCCCAGTTGTTCAAAGCTTGGTTAGTTTAACCCGGGGTTAAGTGAAATTTTGTAACTTCAATATTTTCTATAGTTAATGATTGTACGGCAATTAAAATGCATTTTTAGAAACAATATGGCATATTTTCATAGTGTTCAATAAAGTAATCACCTAAAAAGATGTAAATCTAAAAATATTGTGATTTGAAAATTTCGTTTAACCAAGGGTTAAGCTAACCGAGCTTTGAACAACTGGGCCCAGAGGTTTTAGAGAAATAGCCCGGACAAGAATGGTGACACACGGACGGACGGACGCACGCACGAAGCGTCGACTATATGCTTCCCCCCTTCGGGCGAGCATAAAAATGTATGAAAATCAAATGTTTATTTAAGTAATGTAAACAAAATGTAAACATAAAATTGAATTTAAATCTATTTACAACAGAATGCAATATAAAATGGATGGAAAGTGCCCATGACATGTACTTAAGCCTCCAGTTGTGGGTTGGCTGCTATGTCATGACCTTTGAACGAGTTGTCTTTGGTTTGATACATATATTTTTACATTCTGTAGTAAACCTTAACTTTAGATGAAATTAATATATTGCTCCAACGTCCACATTCATTATAGATGGTTCAGCCATTCCAAGTGTTTTATGATTGCAGGTTGAACCGACGATGCACTTTAAAATGTACTCTATGTCGAACTGTACCTTTACATGATGGTAAGTCATGACTCCATCTTCCAAATTCATTACAGGTAGTTGTCCCAGCACTGGTAGGTTCAAACCCATCATTGCAGGTTATACCATCATCTCCATATAGATAAATGTTTGATCCGCTACCATTCTCTATCTTGCCCTAAATAGGACATGATTTCTTTAACAAAAAATATATAACTTACCTCGTAACGCTTTAACCTTCATGTCCACGAGAAAATCTATAAAAAGAAAGTTATAAATCTCCAGACTATTTTATCATGATTGTATATTTAGGTGGTAAACTTCTCTTTTTAAAATCTAGATAAATGAAGAATCATTAAGCTCACAGTTATTTTGTGTGTGATAATTTCTCATTTTTAACCCTTTTGGTTCTTCATATGTCTACATTTTGTATGACATTTGTATGATGTGTTGTAGAAATGTTTTGTTAAAACAAGTACACTACCTTTATTGTTAAAAAATTAATAATTAGTAAAATATTCAACATTTTTCGTTTTCAACGCGTGACAACGAAAATTCAAAAGATATGTATTTATTTAATTGATAGTTGGAAACAGCCAACACTTTGATCAGCTTTACTCTGGTACCAAACTTATCAACTTCAGACAAAGACTCAAAGAGATATTTGAAAACTACTAAAGATGCCACCCGAGTGTTTAGCCATGTATGTTATTATTGATATAAGCTTAAGTCACTGGTAGAATACAGTTTCAAAAATACAGTATGCCTTATTCTCGTCGATACGCTCCTTTCCATTGATTCGTCCCCTAGAGAATCTAGTGTATTCCATGCTCGCTTAACCATTTGTTGTGTACGGATAGTGTACACGTTTATGCCGATTGTTTATCATCAACTATACCATGGAAAAATGTGTAATAATAGATGCATATTTTCATAATATTACAACTGTTAAAATGTTGTTACTTTTTATAGAGAACACTAAGAAAACTCAGCCCATCATCGGTAAGAGCTACACACATTATTGTAGGCGGAGCTTATCAGAAGCAGCAGACAAGATTACAACGTCGTTTGATAATACTCATTTCCTATTATACTCACTACCAGTATATAAATAGAGAATATTACCTGTTGCAAGCAAATATTTAGTACAGTTGTTATCAGTGTGATTTAGGTTATAGTAGTACATGTAAGCAAAATATTTATTTATATATATTGGGGTCGGGGGATATAATAAATGATTTTTCCAGTCTATTCAATATATCAATATATTTACTACAGCAAACTCAAATATTACAATAGCCATATCTAGGGCTTGGTGAGGAACAGATGTATCTCAATATTCCTAACTTGTTCAGGAAAGATAAAAAAGCTTGTTCATTCGTTTATTATTTGTTCATGGTTATTGTCTTAAGACTATCATTTTCAATTTTGATGAACATCAAGTCATAACCCTTTTGCACCAAAATTCTGCAAAATTTTAAATCATTTCTTGGTGCGAAATGGTTGTATCTGGATTTTTGTTCCCAATTCATGCAAATATAAAGGACTTAATTAAATATCTCATGTGTTTATTATCAATATTTTTCTTTTATTTATTGAATTTTAAAATCATTTAACTAGAATAAAAAAATGTTTGTTTTTCGTATTTTATAACAAAACGTGCGAAGTATTCAATTTTATATTCTAATAGGTATAAATGAACTTTTTGTAACAAATTTATGTCCCTATTAAATACAAGTTATTTAGGACTAAATATTTCTTATACATATATATATTCAATAAACTGATTATTTAATCATGAATACAAACAATAACAAATAAATGAGCTGCTGCATAAGAAAAGAGCCCTTAATGCAAGTTTCTTTGATAAAATAGGAAACGGATATGGCTCCAAATCAGATAGAGATGGAGTTCAGGCTCAAATCTTCGACTAAGCTGGTTAAAATGCAAAACTGTCCTTTAAGCTACAAATTTAAAACCACAGAATGCTATTGTATACTGGTAATTTCATTTTGTATGTACTGTCTTAATCTGCCGTAAAATAACAATTATAGAGAGGTAAATGTCACAAACTCATTCTATTCGAGTTTGATTGTGATTTGGACATAGCTTATATTCATAACACTTAGTGCTGGTTCTACCCAGGAAATATATTTCTGAAAAACTTCTTTCACATTCAGAACGTAACATGATTTATAGTAAAACATTTTTAATTACAAATGAAAATAATCTTGACGTGAAAGTAAATATATTTTTTGTCTTTTATTCTTCTTTATCCATTCCGTCAGCAATATTGTTCAAATACTTGTTATAACAACTCATTATTAAATTCATATTGGTAGCATGAAGCAAACATATCTAGATCTAATCCGTAAATTTAATATTATGATGTCATTTATTATGTCATAAACTAAAACAACCTGATCAAACATCCCTTAGCTTATGTTAAATAAAGGGATGCAAATTTATGATTAAAGGACAAAAATAGAAATGTTAGTTTATAACATACATATAAAATAGCTTCTTAACATATTCACGTTACATTTTAGGATTTGGACATAAGATATGTTTTTGATTTTCATTGTCAAAGGGTTGTAACTCAAGTATCTGACTGTTTGAGATACAACCTTAGGAAAAATACACATTTTGTGTTTTGGGGAGGGGGTTAAAAATTTAGTACCATTTTTTAAAAGATGTGCATAAACACAAACCAAGCTGAAAATTACAAGAAAGTCATTTATGATGAAAATATGAGGTACAACCGATTCGCACCAAACCCTTGATCTTATATGTTTGCCATGATAAAACATTGCTAATTAAGTTTATCCAGTGCTGGGATCTCTGGTCATGATCAAAGAGATAATGTGTGAAAGCTATTAAGGGCTAGTTCCATGGATTAATACATTATTTACTCAGAGAATGATTATCTTTAAAATACATACTTATAGTAAACAAACACGCATACATGTCGTTTTAAATTATAATCGGAGTACTTATCACAAGAAAATTTCATAGAGATTTTTTATTTGTTTAGCGTGTGTTGGTTTTTTTGTAATTGTTTACCGTTTTCTAAAAACTCTTTCATACTACTGACCTTATAGTACTTTGCTCACATACCAAGTCCACACAGTCAATCCGTGTGTAATTAAGAGTAAGAGGTGCAAAACAGCATATACACTTTTGAACAAGTTCATGTTTTAAAATTCATGAATAGCTAAGACAACTTCTTCTCGACGAATAATCCTATTGCTTGGAAGCCATTCCCAAAGTTTTGGTTTAATATAATTGTCTTATTACGTATGTCATAATCCCATGATGACTGCCATGAACTAAAAATATATCTATTAATAATAGATTAAGAATATGTATAAAGACGTTTAAAATTGGAAATGTTCAATCCTAAGGCCGCATTCACAGCCTTATCAGCTATGTTGTTTCAACGAATCATTGTATGACCAGGAAACCAGCAGAAAACAAGAAAATTAAATTCATTGAATTCATATCCTCCTCTCAAAAGGGCCATGGACTGAGCAAAATAAACATTGCCTGTAGATATGAGTACTGGAACACTGCATTATAATGCTGAGATGTAGAAATATTGTAATATAAAAAATGTAGTTTGTGGGTGGAGACATGAGTAGATTGAAATACAATCAAGGCTATGGTTAATCAAACAGATGAGCAAGAAATTTGACAGAGTGTTGGGTTAGGATGGTGTGCTTGAACATAAGAAATAAGAGGACCATATCATGAAGATATTTCATAACTTCTAAATAGTACAATAGGCTTTCTCTAAGACGAAACAGAAAAAAAATGGTATATGTCTTCAAACGCAGGCGTTTGGAACTATTTAATTATGTAAAAAGGGAAACGAAGATAGACTGATTTAAAACAAAATCCAACGTAATTTACAAAAGGAAATAATTGCGTATTAAAGGAGTGTAAATGGATCAATGATGTTAATGGTCAAGTATTCCTTATTCGAATCCAAATATACAATATGAATGTCTGTATATGAGATTATCCTTAATATATAATCATTTGTTTACAGATATAAATGACAGGTGCATATCAGACGATGGATGGCTACTCACGAGTGAGTTTTACACTTCTTCAGGCGAATGTGTATGTTAATATCACATGACAAGTGTCAACTGTCATTTAGATTTCAAATATTTAGCATTGTTTTAGGAACTATTATTACTTTGTTTTAGTGAGTTTATGTGAATGGGCATTTTTGTACAGTTTGTTCAAACGTATCCCCACAATTGCCCATTTATTTTGAAAATCTTTGTTACAAAGTTAGAAAGTGCCTCCAATTGATATAAGTTCCCTTTCTTTTTATGGAAAAGCTTGGAGTTTAAAACATAATACAAAACAGTTGGTTGGCCAAAATACATTTAATACATAGGGAACTATCTATACCTTTGCCGAACAGCATAATACTGCCATGAGATTAGTTTACATGCGGCGGCTATCACCCAATAAAAGGGCTGTATTTGATGATCGATATCACACACAAAATGTAGTTAGCTGTATTTTAAATCAGAACATTAATTACATGTTTCAAGTTGTAGTTATCTAACAGAGTCAATTTCACCATAGTGTTTTCATGTATTTACAATTTATTCATTCATACAATATCTATACTTTGATTTGATGAAGCATGCGGCGCCATTTTACCTCCGTTTGAAAACACACTTTGGTTACGGACTATATGTGCGAGGCTATAACACATTATATACGTAATCTATGAAAAGTGAAAACATATCTTAAAACAAATTTACCTGTACAAAATCGTGTACAATTGATTGGCTGAGTATAGTTTCCACATTCATGAACAATGTCTTTGCAGTCTCTGCAACGGCCATACTCCTCACTGCAGAACTGGTAATTTCCATCCCTAAAATAACCACAGCTCGATCAAATAACTGTTTTTGTGAATGCTATCATTATTATTGTTATAATTATTGTAATTTAGCTTTACAATTATCATACGCTTTTGCATCTTTTATTTGCAATGATTGTTGTTTTTTTTCAAAATGTTGCATAGCTTACAAAACAACAAAATTCCTTTGATTAAAATATAAAATTTTAAGATCATTTTTATATGTTGGTTTACCAAATATACCGTTGTTTTGAATCGGCAAATTTCCGTGCCAAAAATAATCCCACAAGCATTGAAACATAAGGATGAACACGAAAAAAAACAAGAAAATATCAAAATTCTGTTTCTGTTTATTTATTTGTAATTAAATTATTTTTATTACTTCACAAAATGTTCTGAGTTTTCTTTTTGTTTTCGGTCATCAATCCATCAGTATTTGGTGAAACTTTACGTGTATACAAACCGTAATGATCGTCAAAAAGTAATAGAACTGGAACATGCATTACAAATGTGCTCTGGACAATGATACCATACTGAGGTATTTTATATTAAAGTTATACTGTATAAAAATGTGCCCTTATCTCTGTTTGGTAAGTGTGTCGACACGACACTCACAATGATTATTCAAGATGCAGATAGCATATATAAAACGCATGCACGTCATGTTATCATCTGTTATGTACCTTGACTACATTTATGAAAGAAGACGCTGTGTTATACATCTATCGAAATTATCAAAGTTTTACCAAATTACCATCGATTATCGAAATTGCGATATTTTGATGATCAGTATTTCCGAAATTTGAAACAAGAACGGCGTCATATTTTGACATTTTGTAAAGAATCAAGAACAATATACACCACTTTCTTGGTATAACTAAGAATGACTTGAAAGATATGTAATACAGGAAGTTGAGAATTGTGTGCATAACGTGCTGAAGATGGAGGAAACTCACCCTTTACACAGAATGCATTGAGACAGGAGGGGAAATCAGGCAAACAATGGACATCACTCGATGCCAAGATAGCTGGAGTTCAGCAACGTAAATTGACAGGGTGATTGGTATTCAGAGATATAGTAAAAGTCATTCTACAGACATCTTTCAAAGGTCAACCAATTTACCAACCTGGGTTTTGACAGAAGAAACAAATTGTAAATTTTTCGAAACTTTGCATAACTACAGTGGCAGACGAAAGATACTGGTGGCGCCATGGCAAAATGTTGGGAGAAATTGCCTCAGTCCACGACGTTGTCTACAAGTAGGCAACATACACATTCAGTCATAAAAGGTTCTACAATGTTCCGGAGATACTACATCACTTTCCTGGAATGATGAAATCTCTAGCCACAGAGCTCTAAAGACTGACCGTATGGCTGAAATACACCAAGGAGTTGGTTAAAACAACAAAAAGACCAGATATCAACTTTTGGTCAGCCAACACGCACCAAGTCGTAATGATGGAGTTGTCAGTACCCTAACCGAGGAGATATTCGGCATAATGCAGATCAAGAACCAACAACTCCAAGAGGAATACTAAAAATAAAAGTCTTCTCAAAGATTTGAGTACATGGTGTTTCCTAGTAAACGTAGGCTGTCATCTTGACTTTCTAGCAGAAGAGTCACGTCGTAAACATTTGGTATAACAAGATAGACCCACAGAAAGCCATTTCAACCATCGGAAGAGAGACAGAAGCTGTCCCACAGTGAATATGGAAAAATCGAGGCGAGCCTTTGAAATATCACAAGTCGTAGGCCATTTACGATGCACCAGAACCTCGTCAATTGTTAGACATTATACTATGAAGCTTCCCAGTTCCAGGCGGTTTGGACGTAATCACTTCAGTCAGCGCACCTCTGGAAGACGTTGTTGGAAGCACAAAAACGTCTGAAGAAGGAGGCACCCACCTGACGATGGAACTGGTTATAGTGCCAATCACGATATTCTACACATGTTATTTTAAAGTCATCAAATACTTATTTTAAAATCAAGATGCCATCAACTTGCACAGTTATTGTTTTACTTTAGATGAAATATTTGTTCGTACAGTAAATCAAGTACTGCATATGTATACTAGAAGGTTACAGCTTGTTAACATTTTGCTTAATACATAAATACCTTGATTTTCAGTATGTAAATAGCAAAAATCACTACTTCGACACACATACCAGATAATGTGATGAATCAATAACAAAGAATCTCATCTTTTAAACAGAGTTGCAGTCACTTTTTTTACTAGAGAAATTAAAAAAAAACAACAGTTGCATCAAAACTTTGCGAACAGCCATCGTATTGATTTACCTGTTACAAACGTCGTTCTTGCACATAAAGGGGTCAGCAGACAAGGCATCATGTATACAGCTTGCAAAGTGCAATATAGATAATTTCCAAATAATAAGCGGAACTGAAACAAAAAATAATCACAATAACATTCGTTGTAAAAAATCTTATGGCTAAAATATTTTAAGTCATAGGCTTAAACATGTTATTCCCACTGGCTTATATACTGAGTTTGAGAAGACATTAATTTGACTTTTTATTCATTAAATGTAAGAATATGTTTCACATTCGAAGATATTTGTAATTCTTTAATAGATCATTACTGTCATATGCACTACGACGAGTGTATGTGTCCAGGTCTTTAAATGACAAAAACCTACTTGTGACGGGAGCAACTTAAAGTATGCCTAAAGTATGCTTAAGGTCAAAAGTCTTGTCCTGTGAACTTAAACATGAATATATGAACATGAACTATAAAGAAATAGTCAATATATTTAGATTTTGTATTACTGGAAACAACAATTCAAAGCAGTAAACGTGTTTTATTTTAAAATAATGATTGGAGAGTGATATAAAAAAATGTTTTGATAAATAGTAGAAATAAAATTTAGTATCTGGTGTGTCTAACGTGACCATTGCTTAATGCAGTACATCGTCTGCTCGAAAGTCTTGGAATCCTGTGCGAAATTGAGTTGAGAACAGAATCATCGGCCAATTTTCGTACATTGTACAGGCATTGAGCAACACTCAGAGTGTACACACCCAATACCAAATTTAGCATGCCAGTTGCTGGTGCTACTTATTAGAACATAACTGTGTAACTTTAAAAACACAGTCAGCTATGTATTGTCCTTGAATTGTTCTTTCTAACGATACCGAATTTGTATATATCTATTTTAATTAGTTATCCATGATTAAGTTCACCTGACAATACTTTTACCTTTTAGCATATGTTAACAAATAAAAACATTGTCTTTATACATAAACAGCCAGTAGAATAATTTTATAGTGATTAATATGAGTAAATATATTCACGCAGTTTTTTCAATAAGATTACATTTTTTGAATAATGCGTTTTAGTAATCGATGATTATATTATTTTATTAGTATTTGTCAATACTTAAAGACATTTAAAGAAATTCAAATATATGTGTCTTTCAAGTTATCTAACTATTGAAAATGTGTAATAATTTGATTAAATTCACTATCAAGATCATCATCTTATTTTCAAAATAAAGTATTTAAATAAACAAATGATTATTTTGTATGTAATCTGTCATGTGAATGATTGTGATACGTGTATTCTGTTTGTATTTAGTAACGAAAAACTGCAACCGTTTAAATTAATAAAATCTTCTTGTTCTTCATGTTCGAAGAATGACAACTCTTGTGATACTGTTTGTGCCTATAAAAACAGTCGTCTACCATTATTAGCTATTAATTTTCCAACAAATAACCTGCCTTTTCATTGGATGACAGCGGTCACATGGTGAATCCCTATTTTCTATAGACGGTCAGTTCATTTCGATGCAGAGTAAGCAAAACAAAACGTCGTTAAACATCATTTTTTACTATTAAAAGAATCGTATACTATACTCCACAAACCTGAAATACATATATATGGTTCGCCCCTTTGATAATGCGTATGACTATTATTCCATTTATAAATTATATCTAAAAATTGAAATTGGGTCTCACATTAAATTTGACCTGTTTACTACTTTACTACGTGCAAGTTCCAATACGTAACGATATAGTGAATTATTTTAGCGTTGTTTTCACTTGTTTATATATTTGTTTGTTATAGTTTCAATTTATATTTATATGTTATAATTTGGTTATGAAAATGGAGGTAAAAAGTAGAAGTAAGAAGAATGAAAGTATAAAAAGATGCACAAGCCTGTTATATTCATGAGATTGTTATTCATTTCTCCAATTCATTTCATGTTTTCATATTTATTTAAGTATTAAGCGCTGATATTCTCTTTATGTTTTCAACGTGTTTAATATACTTTATAAGAATTGTGAAATCATTTCTGTATATTTATTCTTAAATATAAATTGCAATTTATCATTTCAGCATTATTATTTAGCTATTCCGATTGATATGGTAGCAATAATTGAATTAATTTGTTTGTTTTTCCTAGTGTAAATAAGTCCACAGACCACCCGTAAATTGACATTCCCAAAACAAATGTTTATTCGTTTCTACATGCATATTACTAAAAATCGCACATGTATACATTTATGTGGAAAATCGTTATTTGGCCATATTCTCATTATACTTACTTACTTAAGCTCGATTGCAATGAAAGCTCAAAGTTTATATGAACTGCTCCCGAGTCCGCTTCCAGGGTAGAACCAGTACTGAATGTTGTTTTATGAAAGACATCGGGTCGAGCTGGGGATCGAATCCGCAACCTCTGGCGTGAGCGGCCAACACTCTATCTATTAAACTACCGCCCCGCTTTAAATTGAAAAGCCCGAAGTATTGATTCAATTGTACAGTGTATTGGAATTGTATTAATTTCCATTTTATGTTATTTATTTCTTCTTTTCTATTGTATATGAATCTGATAATCGGATCATTATTATTATTATTTAAGAGCCTGTTATTTAAAAATGTGTTTCCATTTTTAGTTTTGCTGATTTGCTGTATTAAATCTATTTCATTGTGGTAATTGGTTAAATATTCTCTTTAAAGTATATTTTTTTATTTAGTTTGAACATTATTTATTCGTTTTCAACACATTATATTTACATATATTCAAATATACAGCGAAACATAACAAAAGAATTGAGAAAAAAACTATTTCTAGCTAATACAAAGTCTCTCTTCTGAATATCTTGCAAGGACTATACAATGGTGTTACAAATGCAAAGAAAACAGATTAATTACTACACAAACGGATTATAAGCAGCGCTTGAGATGAAAATAATAAATATGTGCAAGTAACTTGATCGTTGGGAATACAAATGTAGCTGATTGGGTATGTATATAGGCTGCGGCGTATGTGACACTTCAATTACTGACAGTTGTGTATACTAGCATTGATCAATACTTGCCGTATATAACTTAAATTATTTTTTTAATAAATTATAATATATGTGAGTAGAAATTAAGTGGAAAGGGGTATATAAAGTAAATAGACAGAAACAGAAAAGGAGAGGTGTGATCACAGGATGCCTATTGAGGTGTTGTGGGTCACTCTTATGGCAATAAAGATTAGTTCAATCAATGAATAAAACGCTTGGTCTTCGAAATGTATGTTTGGACATGGTGAAATATTTTACGATTGAAATCATCAGAAAAAGTGTCGTTGCCAAACAATAGTGTGTTTAGGTCTAGACGAGTAATAATAGGACAAAGGATGTCATGGAGAAGAGTTCTTTGGCGTTGATATAAAGGTTATATGAAGAAAAAGTGATACGTATCCTCAATTTCTGCACAGACACAGGTAGGGCTTTCTACAATGTTTTTGGAAAACAGATGCTATTTCCAGGAACTGCAGTGCATCCGTAACCGCGCATGCTGAATTAACGAATCTCTCCTACCATCGTAGTAAAATTTTGAAACAGTCTTCCTGTTAAAATTCAGAGCGTGCTTGAAAAACAAGACTGAAGCAGTAGACTGGGTGGCAGGAGGTAGTTTGTTCCATTCTGATATAGTGGAGGGGTGGAAAGATGCAGAAAAGTGTTGGGTAATGAAAGAAACGTTCCTAATGTGGTCAGAATTGTGTAGGCCGTAGGGTGCAACATTACCTACTGTCATGGGGATCATATTGGATAAGTAGGAAGTGGTAGAGGGACTGCTGAAGATTTTGTAGAAGTGGATCAATTCGTGTTTATGTCTGCGGGACTTCAAGGGCTCAAGAGCGGATTCTTTGTATACGTTATTAAGTGATACCAGGCTTGTTGCTCCTGTAATGATTCTAGCTGCTTCGATTTGGATTTTTCGAGGTCTTCTTCTTCAGCTTTGGTTTTATTATCCAAAACGACGTCAGAGTATTCGAGTGTAGTATTCGAATGAAAGATGTGTAGATAGTTTCAAGTGACATACGATCTAGAGTGAATTTGAGAGAGCACAGAATGTTGACTCGGTTCCAAGCTTTTTTGGTGATGTCTTCAATGTGCCATGTGCAATCGTTAGATAGAGTGATTCCGAGGTGTTTGTGAGTGTCAGCGTCCTGTATTTGAATAGAGTTTATGAATATGGGCGGGTGCTGGGGTTTGACGTGTTTGTGAGAAATAAGTAAAGATTCAGCTTTAGCAGGATTGAATGTTACTAGCCAGGTTGAAGCCCAGTCATTGATCTTTTGTAGGTCAGAATTTAAATGGAGAGCAGCATGTTGAGGATTATCGACAATAACATAAGGGGTTGTGTTGTGTCGTCAGCAAAGAGGCAAATCGCAGAGCCTATTTCAGAAACAATATCATTGATATAAACAAGAAATAATAATGGACCAAGAATTGAGCCTTGAGGAACACCAGCCGATATTGGAACCGTGTCAGATGTGGACCTGGAAAGGACTACACATTGTGTTTTGCCAGATAAATAATCCTTAAACCAAAGAAGAAGAGAGGCAGAGATACCACTGGGTTCAAGTTTGAATAAAAGTCCATTATGTCACACGCGGTCGAAAGCTTTAAATATATCACAAAAAAAACAGCTCGAACCTCTTTACCATCATCTAGAGCCATGCAAAAGGTATGGTAAATATATGTAAGCTGATTGACAGAAGAGTCCTTAGGAATGAAGCCAGACTGAAAAGAAGAGATGAAGTTGTTGCCATGGAAGAAGCTAAATACATGTTTGTGGATAATCCTTTCGTGTACTTTACTGATTGCACTGAGTCGGGAGATGGGCCTGTAGTTGCTAAGACCGTGAGGGTCTTTTTCTTGTAGATTGCACAGACGTGGGCTAGTATCCATTGACGGGGAACTTTGGATAGACGTAGGAAGTAGTTAAAGAGATCACAGAGGGGTCGGGATAGTTCGTTTGAAAGTTCTTTGAGAACTATGTTATTGATGGTATCGGGACCGGTGGCTTTCCCTGATTTAAGAATTTTAAGGGCGTCAGTAACCTCTTTAGGTTGGATGTTAATGTTGGTGAGTTTAGGACTGTGATCGGTTATGGGAAGGTTTGGGAGGCCTTTATTCGTGTCATCTAGGAGTGTTTGTGCTTGAAAAAATGTGTTGAGTATGTCTGCTTTTTCTGTGTTTGTTTCGTATGTGTTGTTGTTGTTGTGATCAAGTGATGGGATGCTTGTTGTAGAGGAATTGGGATTAATGAAGCCTTTTAGAAGTTTCCAGTAGTCGGACGAGTTGTGTTGTGACAGATGGTGATTTAGTATTTCGGCCATTTTGGTGTAGTGTGCCTGTTTGGCATTGCGTACGAGTGAGTTTGTTTTGTTGCGTATGGTGTTGTATGTATTCCAATGGTTTGGGTTGTTTGTTTTGCGTGCTCTGATATATTTCCATTTGCTTGATATGCTTTGTGTATACTATCTCAAAAGTTCGGAGAGTTTTAACCTGTGACTGTGTTTTAGACGTTCAAATGTGTAAAAACATCTTGAATTTAGAGTCAAATAACTGTTCAATTTTATTAATGCCTAATTCAGACCATCTTTTGTAAAATATAGTTTTAGTATTTGTTATAATGTTTTAAAATAAATTGTTCCAAAACATTTGTTTTGTTTTGTAATAGTTGAAACGCCATCATTAAAATGTACATGTGCCAAACATGTAATTATTTCAGATAAAACAGGAGTTTCGATAGATGATTATATTATCCTCCACTTTAAATAGTGTTACATCTAAATAACGTTAGTCACTCATTTATTTCGAGTTCCCCCTTATAAATATTTTTTCCAATTTCCCTGAATGTCATTATCTGTTAGTCTTTTTACCCAGCTCGCATTTATCGAAGCCATGGCCAAGTCTATAATTTTAAGCCCCCCTTTTGTAGTGTTTTGATATTGTTTTTTCTACTTATTTTATCTGGTTTCCCATCACACGATTCTTTTTAATTATATCTAAATACTCTATAAGCGGATTTTCTCAAACTGTCAGAGGATATATTACATTTGGTAATACGAATGTTTTTATCACAGGAGAGTGTACTCTGTGGCCGAGTAGTCTAAGGCGCCGTCTCAAGATCGCTTACCTCTCATCGCTAAGGTTGTAGGTTCGAGTCCCGCTCGCTAACTTTATGTGAGAAAGTTTCCAGTTACTTGTTGAAGGACGGCGGTTCTACTCAGTCTGACTGTTTGACTCAGTCTCTCCACCAAAAAAACTGGATATGCCATATATAACCTGAAATGTGTTGAAAATGGCGTTAAACCTCAATCAAAAAAAAATCTCAAAAAGTTTAAATAGTAAATAGGTTATACCTTTTGCATATGTTCAAACAATTTCAAAATTATTTTATTTTTGGTTCTTCAATTAACTCGTGATATTTTGATTAATCTTTTGCAAAGACATTGCCAGATGTCCAAATGAATTGGCTATCACAACCATATATTCCATTTGAATGTTTCAAAGACTACACGAATAGAAAATTTATTTTTATTTGTTTTAAGGCCTTATATTTGGCTAAAAGTATCTATGTTGTTTATTAGACTTTCAGTTTACTTCTTCTTCATTTAAAGTAGATAATAAATGTTTGAAGGCGTGTCATTCATAGAGACACCCAAATGAAATAAATGAAACATTTTACTGTTTGTCAACCTCTGCACTACAAAAATATGTTGAGAAAAGTAGGGGTCATGTGTCATATAAGATATTTTTTCTGCTCAGTGTGTACATTGCTAACAAAGTGAAACTAGACTTCCGAAATCATGTATTTTTCTAAATTCACAATTCAAACATGGCAATGCTTTCAAAATGTTCAAAATGCATCGATAATGCCATTCAAATAAAAGAGCGAGCATTGAAATAAGGAAACTGCATTTTTAAAGAAGAAAAAACAAGGATTATTTATAACCACCATTATAAGACTACCCCACGGAAGCACTTCCTTTTTCCAATGGTGGTACTATGCCTGAAATTCACCTGTGGTATATGGTTATGTTTGTATATATAAATGTATGAATATCATAATCTTCTGTCAGTTAGCAAAATGCCATCAGACGGAAACGTTGTGATAGGATGGATCCAGCGTTATTACTTGACCAAAACATACGGTATCTGAGTGAGCACTTTTTATATTACGTTTCCTATAGTTAAGTGATTTAAATGCCCGATAGCTATATTTCGACATAATAAATATTTTTTGTATAAATTGTTTATACATATTCAGACTAGAATGTGTATCCGAAGTAATGAAAATTGTTTATTAGAGTATAGGCCGAGGGTTCTGTGTACGTATTTTGAGCTATTCATATTGTGTTTATGAGGAGGTATTGAAAAGTAAATTAATACTTTTATATATACAAATAAAATGCTGAAGTTCTAAAATTTGATGTGATACAAGCAAAATGAAATTCGGATAATTTGAAGACAAATAGTACAAATGGGCTACTTTAGGGGATTTTCTGTCTAGGAACAGAATTTGAAAACTCAATACAGCTTGGAATGGAGTTTTGAAAAATGTCTAGTCTACTTCTCCACCAAGTCATCAGCAGCCCCAGGCTTTCAACGCTCACAGCGCTTTGATTTTCGAAGCGCAGTGGCGTAGCTGCCTTTACGCCACAACGCCCGGGCTTGCACATATTTTCGAGAATGCATCATTATATCTCATGGAAATGCCCTCAAAATGCAGGAAATGCATCCTGAAAGTCTTTTTTTCTGAGGGGGAGGGGTCTGGGGAACATAGCCCACTAGAACCCGATGGGCTTGCATATCATTTTAGGGTCAGCTACGCCACTGAAGCGGGCTGTTTTATTCTTGTACCTGTAAAAAGCTTTTATTTAACGCTCTATTTATAACATATGCATAACATATCAACTATCTTTTTGTTATTATGTTGCATCAATATATTAATGTTTCTCTAAAAAACATTTTATTTGCTTCTTTTCATTGATTCATTTTATCGAGAAGATATTGCTTGAATTCAAAGCGGAGTATACTATTGAAGTCCTATGAGCATCTGAATTTTAGAAAAGTACATTCTTGCTTTTGAATGCTATTTTTTTATTTTTTAAGTATCGATTCAAAAACAAATATTACGGTCAATAGAAATAAGCAACTGTGAAAACAGCGCTAGAATATTGCAGTATGTATTTACGAATAATATGCTCTTAGAAAAATAGTAAACAGATAAATTTTATTCTGAGGCTCGTTTCCAGTTTTTAAATAAAAATGGAATAAATGGAATAATAGTCATACGTATTATCAACGTATGGAAGTTTTCTGTTATGTGGAGTTTACTATACAATTTTATTAAAAGGCACACATGCTGTTTAACGACAATTTGTTTTGCCTGCCTTCCATGAAAAACTACTGATCGTCTTTGGAAAAATAGAGATCACCATGTGGCCGCCCCCATCCAATGAAAATGCAGGATACTTATTGGAAGGGAAATAACTAGCATTTGTAAATATATTTTAGAAATCATGTTTCTATATAATATATATTCTCGCGTCTTAAAGGGAAAATATCGAAATAAAACGATAAAAATGTCTTAAAAATAAAATAATTATCAAAATCGATATGTATATTGGAGTGGTAACCTTGAAACGAAATCCCCATTCTAAAAATAGACAACACTTTCTATTTAGTAATATTGTCATATAGGTATTGAAGAGTATGTCACCACGCTTTGTCTTCGTAAAAATATACCTATACGCTTTATCTTCGTGAAAGAAACGATTTGTGTATCTAAATATATGCATCGATCGGAGGAAAACCCCATAAACTATTACTATTTATATACGCACCATATAAAGTACAAGTAAAAAAATCGTAAATAACTAAATGACTTTGGGAAAAGTTTTATTAAAACTGTTCCATATTGAAAAAGTATTTCATATCGAATTAATAATAATTTCTATTCGAAACACTTATCTTAAAACGAATACTTTTGCGAATCTATTCACAGTATTAACCTTCTCTGTTTAATTCTCTGTTAAATTCTAGATTATTGTCAAAATATACTCCATTGTCATTATATTGTGTCTGTACTACACTACTTAGCTACTGTTTCTACTTTATGTGTTACAAAACTTGAGATATATTGTAGATATTACCTTTATCCATGATTATTCTCATATCCTAAAATCGGATGGTCTTTTTATACCTCTGAGTTCATATCTGATCAAAGTCCAGAATAGGTGGAAATGACGTATTAACAGACAAGTTCGACAAAAGAAACATATCTGTTCTATAATAATAGCGAAAAATTTCGCAACCAATCTAAGTGTACTCGTATGCAATGCGATCCTTATGTGAACAGATTTTATTTATGGTTAACTATGTCGCATGTTAAATTCTAGTGAGCATATAATGAACAACACAATCGTTATAACCAAAGTATTTAAGATCAGAGAGGTATATAGAGCACTTTGTGTTGGAATCAATACATTTGTTTGAATGTACGTCTTTCATGTGTGTATCTATTGTATTTGTTCAGATCTATATCATATTATGCTTAAGATCACAATACCAAATATTATATCAATACAAAACCTCCAGTAGTTACACAATTACACATAGTTTAATACGTGTTAAAGGATTCGTCTTTTTCAATCAATAACAGCATTGCACAAGAAAACTTAATCTATTGCTTCGTTTGGTTAAATAAAAAAATATATTAGAGAGTATTTCTCAAAGATACATACTGAACTGTATACAAATTTCTTCATCAAATCTGCCACGGATGATAGCAATAGGCACTATGGGAATAATGATTCAAAAATAAGAAAAGGTATCACTATTGGGATTCAGTAATAGCATTCAAAATGTCCGTTCTCATTACGAACACAATTTCTAATCTTAAACCGATAGACTGTAACATTTGCCGTTTGAAAAAATAAATCCCAGTATCCCCACCAGTTTCCCCTACCACATCACCCACTAGATCCATCCACTACATCATCTCCGCCTGATCCCCCTATCACATCATCCCCACCAGATCTTCCACCTGATCCGCCTACCACATCATCCCCACCAGATCCACCTACCAGATCATCCCCACCAGATCCCATATCAGATCCCCACTACCTAACCACCTCACCAGATCCTTCCAACACATCATCCCCACCAGATCCCACCAGATCCTTTCAACACATCATCCCCACCAGATCCCCTACCACATCATCCCCACCAGATCTCCTTACGACACCATCCCCACCAGATCCCCTTTTCACATCATCCCAACCAGATCCCTTACTACACCATCCCAATCAGATCCCCTACAACATCATCCCCACCAGATCCCAATACAACATCATCCCCGCCAGATCCTCCACCAGATCCCCCTACCAAATCATCCCCAACAGATCCCCCACCATATCCCCCTACCACATCATCCCCACCAGATCCCCTACTACATCATCCCCACCAGACCCCCTACTACACCATCCCCACCAGATCCCCTACAACATCATCCCAACCAGATCCCCCTACTACACCATCCCCACCAGATCCCCTTTCCACATCATCCCCACCAGATTCTCCTCTTACTTTATCCCTCACACTTAATTACGTTTTGCGTATTTTTAAAAGGGGTCCAGCTACTTATGAAACAGAAGGTAAACGCGTGTTAAATTCCTGTTTGTGTTCTCATTTCTGACTTATGTATAAATACTATATAGTAGTTGGAACAGTAAGGGTAAAGACTAATTGGTAATTGGTATAATGTTCTTAAAAAAAAGTTTGAGCTACAGATCAAGAAAATAATGATTAAAATGTAGAGATTCTTCTTAGTTTACTGTATATTTATTAATTATATCATATTCGATTCATTTGATGCAATGTTGTACATTTCTTTAAAAATAATTAGTATCATTTCCTTTAAGTTTTCAGCAGGAGAAAATATATATTCTGTTGTTTTTTGTGCGGATGGAAATTCCATCTTTCGGGATACCTGTTTTGGTGATAACTCGGCAGAGCCTTGTGACCGCAACAACAGTAATCCTTCAGGATAGAATTTTTCACCCGCGCATAAAACCTACGAAAGTTACTTATATCCTTACTTCTTGGCTTGCAGTAGATCTACATGTGTACTTGGAGTGAAACTCGATTGAGGTTAATATTTAATACATCTTAGTTAAGCCTAAGTTTCATGTGTGCGCGTGTGTGATTCTTTAATAAAAGCGTTTTAAGTTCATATATCACACCCAAAATCACTCAGGAATGCTTGATGTGATGTCCTCCCAACAAATTCTTCCCTGTGTCTCGGCTTGCATGGCATGATGCACTATGTTTAGTGATCATCCCTGGTTTCCCCTAGTCTGATCAGCTGTGACGCTCGCTTTCGTCGCAGATAATCGACAATCGTACATACTCGGCCAATTCCGTCCGTCATCCTTCGGTATTAGGATAATTGGCGAGGTGGTCCGAATGAAATAATCGATTCACCTTCGCGGAAGATATGGTAAGCGGAAAAGGGGAATCGGTAGAGCCCCCTACGTCATCAGCTCATTTAAATATATGTAAATGAAGTTATAAAGCTATCACGAACAAAACGTTAATAATATAGCGTTGTCGTCTCTCTGTACTGTTTTATGATGTAGCACGGCATCGTTCGATTATAAAATGCACGACTCAGTACGGTTGTATAGTATTTAATTTTGAAAATAGAGACATTATTATTTTACACAGGTTTAAACATATCTCCATGCAACTTTTGCATGCTACAAAAATAGCAGCTCCTCTCTGTACACCAAATGACAGCATATAGATAAAATCTTAGTCTTCTATTCCTTTAACTACAAATATACGAGTACTTCTTACATATACATACGTTGCACCACCTTCATTACAACTGATGTCAGATTACTGAGCACTGGTCAACCCTTCAGGGCCCCAGGAAAGAGTGGCTTAGTTAACTGATATCTGCCTGCTCTCTAAGGGATAAAACCACACCGCAAACATGGTAGGATACACGTTTCTAACAAAAGGCATACCAGACTTTCTAATAAATTCCATGTGAATCTAGTTTGTCCTGTATCATTTTACATTTATAACATACAACAGGGTATTACCCCATAACCTTCCTTATTAAAGGAGGACGAACTATCTCAAGAACACCACTGCGGTATACCATTATAACATTGCATATTTCTAAGTGTTTGTATATGGCAAAAGGAAAGAAACATATATAATTTACGAGACGGTATAGTTTTTTAGTAAGAATATAATTATGTATATGTCTACAGCAAATGTATTGTGTTTTTTATTCAAATGTAATAATGATAAATCGGGGCATATCTGGTGAATAAATAACAACATGCTAGAATTGCATTTTATCAAATACATTTAACTTTTTCAACATGTTGATGGTATGAAAGGTGACAATCATCAAATCACAATTCAGTAATACATGTAAATAACAATTGAAAAGTTCCAATACTTTCTCTCTAAATTTAATTCTGTATTGGGGTAATTTTAAATTAGCAAACAAATTACAACATGGTTTAAATATATTCATATAAACTATTATACAAGTTTCTACTGATTCCCCTCAACACTGATAAGTATATGTTATGGTAACATACACAAAGGTGGTTTTACTGATTCCACTCAACACAGATAAGTATATGTTATGGTAACATACACAAAGGTGGTTCTACAGATTCCCATCAACACAGTTATGTATATGTTATGGTAACATACACAAATGGGGTTCTACTGATTCCCCTCAACACAGTTATATACATGTTATGGTAATATACACAAAATTGGTTCTACAGATTCCCCTCAACACAGTTATGTATATGTTATGGTAACAAACACAAAGGTGGTTCTACAGATTCCCCTCAACACAGTTATGTATATGTTATGGTAACATACATAAAGGGGGTTCTACTGATTCCCCTGGTACCTCTACGGATTCCCCTCAACACAGATAAGTGTATGTTATGGTTACATACACAAAGGTGGTTCTACAGATTCCCTTCAACACAGTTATGTATATGTTATTGTAACATACACAAAGAGGGTTCTACTGATTCCCCTGGTACCTCTACAGATTCCGCGCAACACAGATAAGTATATGTTATGGTAACATACACAAAGGGGGTTCTACAGATTCCCCTCAACACAGTTATGTACAAGTTATGGTAAGATGCACAAAGTTGGTTCTACAGATTCCACTCAACATAGATAAGTGTATGTTATGGTTACATACACAAAAGTGGTTCTACAGATTCCCTTCAACACAGTTATGTTTATGTTATTGTAACATACACAAAGGGGGTTCTACTGATTCCCCTGGTACCTCTACAGATTCCCCTCAACACAGATAAGTATATGTTATGGTAACATACACAAAGGGGGTTCTACAGATTCCCCTCAACACATTTATGTACAAGTTATGGTAACATGCACAAAGTTGGTTCTACAGATTCCCCTCGACACATTTATGTTTATGTTATGGTAACATACACAAAGGGGGTTCTACTGATTCCCCTGGTACCTCTACAGATTCCCCTCAACACAGATAAGTATATGTAATGGAAACATACACAAAGGGGGTTCTACAGATTCCCCTCAACACAGGTAAGTATATGTTATGATTACTTACACTAAGGTGGTTCTACAGATTGATTGATAGTCAGACGCGTAACCGACTGAGCTTATCAGGCCCGGCTTTGAGTTTGAGGAAGTTTGCCAGTTACTTGTGAAAGAACGATGAATCTATGGCTCATTTTGAGGTCTTCATCCACCATTTAAACTAGATATGTCATATAATCTGCCACGTGCTGATAAAAATGGTATTATATTATACTCATGGTAACTTATAATGCGTAAGTATACATCCTTTTCTTATAATCCATTTAGAAAAAGATGGAAATGTAATGAAAGATATTTTCAACATTTGGTTTTACATAAAATATTAAAAATGAAATATTTAAACAACAGTTCAAATCAAATAATACTTTAAACTGCAATTAATGTTTTATGTATAAAGACAAAAATTGCAATTAAACAGAGCAAACCTCGAATTCATAAAATATAGCAAGAGTAAAAAAAGACAATATTTATACAACACATGTCTTTAATATTAGATTTAGTGTTATATATCTGATATTTTACAAAAAAACACACAAACAAACCAGTAACAAAATATTTTAAATATTTTTAAGTCTACCGGGAGGAGCAATATTCATCTGAAAAGATGGTGATAGAACGGTTGATATCGACAAATTCCAAGCTACAAAGCGACTTACAACAACTGATGTCTCGCAGAGATTGGCAATCGTTACAAAAAACCATTGAGCCTTATATAGAGAAAATACATTCAGATTACATAACAGTCGAGTCGTTGGTGAAGGATGTCCATAAAAACAGCGATCAGGTGGGTTGACAAAGTGAATAACTGAGAAAGTTGTAGTTGTTGTTGTTGTTATTGTTGTTGTATGGGGTTTAGCATTTTCTGTTATATCGCAACGGTGTCTACTTGATACAGTATTCTGAGTGCTGCAACACTGGACTATCATGCCGCAAACACATGGTATGACACTCCACCGATTCACAAAATAATAACACCGGGCTAGTTATATATAGAACTACGCTTTAAATGCTAAGCGAACCATTTTCAAGTCTTTGCTATAATCTGGCCGGGGACCGAACCAACGATCTTCCGTATGTGAGGCGGGCGCTCTACCCCTAGATCACCGCTGCCGTGCATAACTGAGAGAGAACATTAAGTTATCGCTCAATCTGTTGTACGGACCAAGCCCTCCCGATTGGATCCGTTAAATAGCAATGTTGGGAAAGCCACATTTGAGCACGTTGATTGGTCAGTTGCTTAAACTGAAAATTTGAATGACGTCACTATTTAGTATGCGTTCAATTGCTATGAATTCCCTACTTTTTCATTGGGGTTAATATACCTGATTCGGAAGATATTCGGTTCTGGGATAGACTAGTTATCGCTTAATATGTTTAACAGAAACCCCGCAAACAAAACACAATCGTCTAACTTTGTGTCTGAAATTTACATATCATATAAAAGTACATTACCCTTGTATGTATGCAGACCCTTAGTTTCGTTTATATTTTGGAAAGGTCGCAACTATTGTCAATGGTTCAAAGGCATACAATTTGGCTTATTCGTGGTCACATATGATAAAAAAGTGTAATATACATTTTATTTTCATCGGTTCGGTTGATAAATTAAAAAATAATATCAATCTGTATTTCTAATATTTTCTATTCATTTTATCAAATTTAGCATAACTTCATTTGTTTTATAAAAACTGTTAATAATTTCTTAAATAATTATGATGTTCCAAATAGTATAACACGAAGATTCGTATGTCCATATTGATATACGTTCAAGGGCATTGAGATGATTTGATAACTGAACAACTGAATATATCACACCTGTCAATTGAATATGATAGGATAATGTGTATAAATATATAATGCGAATGTGGATCAGAATCCTTTTGGCAAGCCTAATCAATACTTTTGAAAGAAAACAAATACAATGGGAAATATAAATTTTAAAATATAGGTTAAATCTACATCAAAGGGTTTATGTTAATGCGCAAAAGCACACACACACAGAATGATCAGAGACTGTATTTTGGTGTTCAATTTACATAATAATTGTCTGATAAACAAATACGGTACATTGAAAATGTTTGTAAACACGATTAAGAGCACGTTCGTAAAGTAAATTGATATAGAGCAATAATACTGTCCCTTGTGGCTTATGGTGTATTGTTAGAAACGGATGGAGCGCTGGTTAGTTTATTTTAAGTGTTAATGCCAACAAAAACAGTATATATAGTATATATTGACCGCCAAATACTTCCTTCCGCGCTCTTCTTTTAATGTTGCATCAACAGTCCGGTTTTTAATAGGATCAAATGAGAGTGAAAATGAATAGCATTTCTGAAACTTTACTTTAGGGATTAGATTAACGTGTGGAAAAGATGTCTAGCATTAACATATTTGTGAATGATCTTGTCTAGCATTTCTGAAACTTTACTTTAGGGATTAGATAAACGTGTGGAAAAGATGTCTAGCATTAACATATTTGTGAATGATCTTGTCTAGCATTAACATATTTGTGAATGATCTTGTCTAGCATTAACAAGCATTAACATATTTGTGAATGATCTTGTCTAGCATTAACATATTTGTGAATGATCTTGTCTAGCATTAACAAGCATTAACATATTTGTGAATGATCTTGTCTAGCATTAATATATTTGTGAATGATCTTGTCTAGCATTAACAAGCATTAACATATTTGTGAATGATCTTGTCTAGCATTAATATATTTGTGAATGATCTTGTCTAGCATTAACAAGCATTAACATATTTGTGAATGATCTTGTCTAGCATATATATATTTGTGAATTATCTTGTCTAGCATTTACAAGCATAAATATATTTGTGAATGATCTTGTCTAGCATTTACAAGCATTAATATATTTGTGAATGATTTTGTCTAGCATTAACATATTTGTGAATGATCTTGTCTAGCATTAACATATTTGTGAATGATCTTGTCTAGCATTAACAAGCATTAACATATTTGTGAATGATCTTGTCTAGCATTAACATATGTGTGAATGATCTTGTCTAGCATTAACAAGCATTAACATATTTGTGAATGATCTTGTCTAGCATTAACATATTTGTGAATGATCTTGTCTAGCATTAACATATTTGTGAATGATTTTGTCTAGCATTAATATATTTGTGAATGATCTTGTCTAGCATTAACAAGCATTAACATTTTTGTGAATGATCTTGAAACAATGAATCTGAAAACGGATCGCTGGATTCGGGGGAAAAAATGAATTTCACAGGATTGCCAAGACTTATGTACTGACTAGCGCTGTGTTTAAATATTACATTTAAATGACATTAGCAATATTATACAATGCTTTAAGTATATGCTGCCACTATACCACTATTCATATCTGTAAATTTGTAAGTGCAGTGGAACGTCGAGCTGATGGCATTTGGTGATATCATGAATTTTGCGTTGTCAAAAAGAAAACTGATGTGACAAATGTACTGCATAATATGAATTGGCTATAATAACTATGCAAAAAATCGGCTAGAGAAGTGTCGATCGGTCAATCGGAGCTAATAAACGTCATCCTTGGAACTCAATGATGTGCCATGTTCATAGATTTAATTGCGATTTGAGAAAATATAATGTTATATTGATGCTAAAATATATCTTATTTTTTAAAAAAGGGAAAATAATCTATTTTCAGAGTTAACGTCACTTTAAAGCAATTGTACTGTCTATTGCAAAGTAGAAAACAGTATTACATTTTCAACTCGTAACAGGTTATTGATGGCATATCTAGTAGGTAGAGGAAGACCTCAAAATGAATTCGAGTAGAACCACCGCAATTTGTATCTGGCAAATCATTTTCACATAATGTTTTATAAACGAGCTAGGCTCGAACCCACGACCGACGGGGTGAGAGGTAAGTGACCACTTGGTGACATCGTCTTAGACCACTCTGTCACGGAAGACGCTGGGCTCGAACCCACGACCGACGGGGTGAGAGGTAAGTGATCACAAGGTGACATCGTCTTAGACCACTCTGTCACGGAAGACGCTGGGCTCGAACCCACGACCGACGGGGTGAGAGGTAAGTGATCACTAGGTGACATCGTCTTAGACCACTCTGTCACGGAAGACGCTGGGTTCGAACCCACGACCGACGGGGTGAGAGGTAAGTGACCACTAGGTTACATCGTCTTAGACCACTCTGTCACGGAAGACGCTGGGTTCGAACCCACGACCGACGGGGTGAGAGGTAAGTGATCACTAGGTGACATCGTCTTAGACCACTCTGTCACGGAAGACGCTGGGTTCGAACCCACGACCGACGGGGTGAGAGGTTAGTGATCACTAGGTGACATCGTCTTAGACCACTCTGTCACGGAAGACGCTGGGTTCGAACCCACGACCAACGGGGTGAGAGGTTAGTGATCACTAGGTGACATCGTCTTAGACCACTCTGTCACGGAAGACGCTGGGTTCGAACCCACGACCGACGGGGTGAGAGGTTAGTGATCACTAGGTGACATCGTCTTAGACCACTCTGTCACGGAAGACGCTGGGATGGGGTTTAATATTGATTAGTTTGGTTATGTGATATTTTATAAAATTATGAATTTCAGAAGAAGTTGACATCGGCTAATATCATCGCTGATGAAGAAAAGGAAATATCACCGATAGTTAAAGAACCCAGTCGCCGAAAAGCCAGAGGCAGAAATTGGAGAAAAGTTAGAGATGACAAAGGCAAAAATAAGTGACCACAGCAAAAACTTAGAACAATGATTGTGGTTAAGTTTCTTTAACTTAATTCGACGTTTATAATAACAAAACGTGGCGAATTGGCATGGAACTGAATAATCATCGTTTACAATTTTTACAATTCAAAAATTATATTATGATGCGGACAAATAAGTATATAGAGACAAACCTGTGTGTAACACGAGTGAAATACTGCTTGCTGATATAAGAATTATAGCAAATTTGGAGAAAATCATGTGTAAATAATGTATATTTGAAGTTAACTAATTAAAACGTGTAATTTGCTTTATAGAAATTAGCAAACTGACAAAATGTTAGGTGTATTAGAATATGATGTGAAGAAAATGCCTATTTCCGACTATCTAATGCTTGACACGATGTGGAGAAACTGATAAATTTAGGATGAGTAACATATAACATGACGTGAAGAAATTGGCTAACTTAGACTAAGTCAAGGGTTACATGATGTGAAGAAATTGGCTAACTTAGACTAAGTAAAGGGTTACATGATGTGAAAAATTGGCTAACTTACACTAAGTAAAGGGTTACATGATGTGAAGAAATTGGCTAACTTAGACTAAGTAAAGTGTTACATGATGTGAAGAAATTGGCTAACTTAGACTAAGTCAAGGGTTACATGATGTGAAGAAATTGGCTAACTTAGACTAAGTAAAGGGTTATATGATGTAAAGAAATTGGCTTACTTAGACTAAGTAAAGGGTTATATGATGTAAAGAAATTGGCTAACTTAGACTAAGTAAAGGGTTACATGATGTGAAGAAAATTGCTAGCTTAGACTAAGTAAAGGGTTACATGATGTGAAGAAATTGGCTAACTTAGACTAAGTCAAGGGTTACATGATGTGAAGAAATTGGCTAACTTAGACTAAGTAAAGGGTTATATGATGTAAAGAAATTGGCTAGCTTAGACTAAGTCAAGGGTTACATGATGTGAAGAAATTGGCTTATTTCGACTAGCTAATGCATTGCACGATGTGGAGAAATTGGCAAAGTTAAGTTATGTGATTTGTTACATTATGTGGAGAAATTGAGAGATTTCGATTAAGTAAAGTATAACATAATGTGACAAAATTTTAGGAATTTCAGAAGAAGTTATTTATTTACATTCAATTCTGTGTGACGTGGTATGGAGCAATGAGCTAATAGTTGAAATTAGATAAAGTTACATGTGTAATGCTGTTGAAACATGGACGAACTTAGATAGAAATTATGTAATTTGTGACAATTTTTTGAGGAATTGCCGAATTAAGAATATGTATCACTTGGTGAGTGGAAATAGAACAATTTAAATTAAATAATGTGCAGCGTGAAGTCAAATTTAGATAGTACATGCTGTCAAGTTATGGAGCAAGTTAGATTATGTAATATGTGACACGACATGAGAATTGGGCGAAATAAGAGTAGGTAATGTGTCGCATAATGTTCAGAAATGGAGCAAGTTAAATAAAATAATATGTGACACGATATGAGAAATGGACGAAATTAGAGTAGGTAATGTGTAACATGATGTTGAGAAATGGAACAAGTTACATTAAATAAGATGTGACATGATATGTAGAAATAGACAAAATTAAAGTATGTGATGTATCAAATGAGGTTGATAAATGGAACAACTTAAATGAGAAAATATGTGACACGATATGGAGAAATGGATGGAATAAGAGTATAACTTATGTCACATAATGTTGAGATATGGAGCAAGTTGAATTAGTTAATATGTGACATAATATAGAAATAGACAAAATTTGAAAAGATTATGTATCTTGTGATATTAAGCAATGGAGCAAGTTCAGTAAGTTGATATGTGACATAATATGTAAAAAAAGACAAAATTAGAGTAGATTATGTATCTTGTGATGTTGAGCAATGGTAAGTGAAATTAGGTTATATGTGACATAATATGTAGAAATAGATAAAATTAGAGTAGATTATGTATCTTCTGATGTTGAACAATGGAGCAGGTTAAATTAGGTAATATGTGACATTAAATGTAGAAATAGATAAAATTAGAGTAGATTATGTATCTTGTGATGTTGAGCAATGGAGCAAGTTCAATTAGGTAATATGTGACATGATATGTAGAAATAGATAAAATTAGAGTAGATTATGTATCTTCTGATGTTGAACAATGGAGCAGGTTAAATTAGGTAATATGTGACATTAAATGTAGAAATAGATAAAATTAAAGTAGATTATGTATCTTGTGATGTTGAGCAATGGAGCAAGTTCAATTAGGTAATATGTGACATAACATGCAGAAATAGATAAAATTAGAACAGATTATTTACTTTGTGATGTTGAGCAATAGAGCAAGTTCAATTAGGTAATATGTGACATAATATGTAGAAATAGACAAAATTTGAATAGATTATGTATCTTGTAATGTTGAGCAATGGAACAAGTTCAATTAGGTAATATATGACATAATATGTAGAAACAGATAAAATTAGAGTAGATTATGTATCATATGATGTTGAACAATGGAGCAAGTTCAATTAGGTAATATGTGACATAATATGTAGAAATAGACAAAATTTGAATAGATTATGTATCTTGTAATGTTGAGCAATGGAGCAAGTTCAATTAGGCAATATATGACATAATATGTAGAAACAGATAAAATTAGAGTAGATTATGTGTCTTGTGATGTTGAGCAATGGAGCAAGTTCAATTGGTAATATATGACATAATATGTAGAAATAGACAAAATTAGAGTAGATTATGTGTCTTGTGATGTTGAGCAATGGACCAAGTTCAATTAGGTAATATGTGACATAATATGTAGAAATAGATACAATTAGAGTAGATTATGCATCTTGTGATGTTGAGCAATGGAGCAGGTTAAATTAGGTAATATGTGACATAATATGTAGAAATAGATACAATTAGAGTAGATTATGCATCTTGTGATGTTGAGCAATGGAGCAGGTTAAATTAGGTAATATGTGACGTAATATGTAGAAATAGACAAGTTCAATTAGGTAATATGTGACATAATATGTAGAAATAGACAAAATCAATTAGGTAAAATGTGACATAATATGTAGAAATAGACAAAATAAGAGTAGATTATGTATCTTGTGATGTTGAGCAATGGGGCAAGTTCAATTAGGTTATATGTGATATAATATGTAGAAATAGATAAAATTAGAGTAGTTGATTATCACATGATGTTGAGCAATGGAGCAAGTTCAGTTAGGTTATATGTGACATAATATGTAGAAATAGACAAAATTAGAGTAGATTATGTATCTTGTGATGTTAAGCAATGGAACAAGTTCAATCAGGTAATATGTGACATAATATGTAGAAATAGACAAAATTAGAGTTGATTATGTATCTTGTGATGTTGAACAATGGAGCAAGTTCAATTAGGTAATATGTGACATGATATGTAGAAATAGACAGAATTAGAGTAGATTATGTATCTTGTGATGTTAAGCAATGGAACAAGTTCAATCAGGTAATATGTGACATAATATATAGAAATAGATACAATTAGAGTAGATTATGTAACTTGTGATGTTGAGCAATGGAGCAGGTTAAATTAGGTAATATGTGACGTAATATGTAGAAATAGACAAGTTCAATTAGGTAATATGTGACATAATATGTAGAAATAGATAAAATAAGAGTAGATGATTATCACATGATGTTGAGCAATGGAGCAGGTTCAATAAGGTAATATGTGACATAATATGTAGAAACAGATAAAATTAAGTAGATTATGTATCTTGTGATGTTGAGCAATGGAGCAAGTTCAATTAGGTAATATGTGTCATGATATGTAGAAATAGATAAAATTAGAGTAGATTATGTATCTTGTGATGTTGAGCAAGGGAGCAAGTTCAGTTAGGTTATATGAGACATAAAATGGAGAAATAGACAAAATTAGAGTAGATTATGTATCTTGTGATGTTGAGCAATGGAGCAATTTCAATAAAGTGATATGTGACATAGTATGTTGAAATAGATAAAATTAGAGTAGATTATGTATCTTGTGATGTTGAGCAATGGAGCAAGTTCAATTAGGTAATATGTGACATAGTATGTAGAAATAGATAAAATTAGAGTAGATTATGTATCTTAAGATGTTGAGCAATGGTGCAAGTTCAATTAGGTAATATGTGACATAATATGTAGAAAGAGACAAAATTAGAATAGATTATGTATCTTGTGATGTTGAGCAATGGAGCAGGTTCAATTAGGTAATATGTGACATAATATGTAAGTTCAATTAGGTTATATGTGACATAATATGAAGTAATAGATAAAATTAGAGTAGATTATGTATATTGTGATGTTGAGCAATGGTGCAAGTTCAATTAGGTAATATGTGACATAATATGTAGAAAGAGACAAAATTAGAGTAAATTATGTATCTTGTGATGTTGAGCAATGAAGCAAGTTCAATTAGGTAATATGTGACATAATATGTAGAAATAGATAAAATAAGAATAGATTATGTATCTTGTGATGTTGAGCAATGGAGCAAGTTCAATTAGGTAATATGTGACATAATATGTAGAAATAGATAAAATTAGAGTAGATGATTATCACATTATGTTGAGCAACGGAGCAGGTTCAATTAGGTAATATGTGACATAATACGTAGAAATAGATAAAATTAGAGTAGATTATGTGTCTTGTGATGTTGAGCAATGGAGCAAGTGAAATTAGGTAATATGTGACATTATATGTAGAAATAGATAAAATTAGAGTAGATTATATATCTTGTGATGTTGAGCAATGGAGCAAGTTCCATAAGGTAATATGTGACATAGTATGTAGAAATAGATAAAATTAGAGTAGATGATTATCACATGATGTTGAGAAATGGAGCAAGTTAAATTAGGTAATATGTGACATAATATGAAAATGTGTCACATGATGTTGTGAATTGGAGCAAGTAAAATGTGACATAATATTAAAATGTGTCACATGATGTTGTGAATTGGAGCAAGTAAAATTAGGTAATATGTGACATGATATGAAAATGTGTCACATGATGTTGTGAATTGGAGCAAGTAAAATTAGGTAATATGTGACATGATATGAAAATGTGTCACATGATGTTGTGAATTGGAGCAAGTAAAATTAGGTAATATGTGACATGATATGAAAATGTGTCACATGATGTTGTGAATTGGAGCAAGTAAAATTAGGTTATATGTGACATGATATGAAAATGTGTCACATGATGCTGTGAATTGGAGCAAGTGAAATTAGGTAATATGTGGCACAATATGTAGAAATAGATAAAATTAGAGTAGATTATATATCTTGTGATGTTGAGCAATGAAGCAAGTTCAATAAGGTAATATGTGACATAGTATGTAGAAATAGAAAAAATTATAGTAGATGATTATCACATGATGTTGAGAAATGGAGCAAGTTAAATTAGGTAATATGTGACATAATATGAAAATGTGTCACATGATGTTGTGAATTGGAGCAAGTAAAATGTGACATAATATTAAAATGTGTCACATGATGTTGTGAATTGGAGCAAGTAAAATTAGGTAATATGTGACATGATATGAAAATGTGTCACATGATGTTGTGAATTGGAGCAAGTAAAATTAGGTAATATGTGACATGATATTGAAAAATTGGACGAAATTAGAGCATTACTCCTGTCACATAATATTGAGAAAGGGAGGAAGTTAAATTAAGTAATATGTGACATCATATGGAGAAATGGACGAAATTAGATGATGGCTTACGTCACATGATATGTGTTAAGATATTTAGAAGCAGACAAACTTAGACTATGTAATGAATAACACAATGTGGAGAAATATGTGAATTTAGAAGTTATGTGTTAAGTGTTATTGTTGTGTTATTATTGTTTTAGCGAATATAGGTAAAGGTATCGGAAACATATGTGGAGAAATTGGAAAAATTAATTACAAGATACAAGATACAAGATGTTTTATTGAGTAAATAAAGGCCTCCGGCCCAAAATACAACAGTAATTATTGATCATTGATGTTTACAAAGTTGTGTTACAATATATTAAATATACATTTGAAGTGTCTGAAAACTGGTACAGTATATAATGTGGAACTATGTTTTATCTATAATTTCAAACAGTTTTGTTATAAAAAGAGCAATTTTTCTAATAGTCTCTGGATTCTCGCTTTGAAGCAATCGATAAAAATCTGCATGTTCTGAATGCCCTATATACCAATTATACAGATGTGTTTCTCTAACATGAGTATACTTAGAACAATTAAAAAATACATGGTATTCGTTTTCTATCACCATTATATTGGAATTTAAGAAACAAAATAAACATATTCTATTTTCTCTTTCAATGTTAAAATGTCGACCAATTTCAATATTTAGTCTGTGAGAGGAGCATCTAAAACGTGCAAATGATCGTTTGAGACTGAACGAAAGGTCAATGTTTAAATATCTTTCAGGATTTAATAAGGATTTAATATTTTTATATGTATCACTCCTGGGTGAGTTGATTATATCATCATGCCAAGTTTGAGTCATACAATCTGAGATCCTTCGTTTAAATGTTAAGACAAATAGGTTAATGTCACCAACATCTTGTGCTAGCCACACATACCCAAACCCATACCTATACAATAATGTTTTAACGTTTGTGGCCCAAGTTTTTCTACCAATATCGTCTAGAGATTTCAACATTTTGTAACAGTTCTTAGGAAAGCGATTGTTGGACATTTGAAGCAATTTACACCAGTATTTTATGCACTTGGTATAATATATTACACATAGTGGAAGTCTCCCGCACTCTCCAAGAGCTACAGAATTATTAACAGTAGAATTAATACCTAGAAAATATTTACAAAATTGCACTTGTATTTGTTCTATCTTGTCGGCGTATTCATATCCCCAGATTTCCGAACCAAATGTGAGTATTGGCACTACCATCGAATCAAATAATTTAAATATATCTTTATGCATAAAACTTCCAAATGTCCTCTGATATCCTTTAATAGAAAATATTGTCTTCCTAGCCTGTGCAGCCAATTTACACTTAGCAGATGTCCATGAGAGTTTAGGTGTAAAAAGTAATCCCATATATTTATATACAGATGTCGTGTTTACATTATTTCCATTAAAGGACCAATTTTCATAATTTCGCAGTGGACCGCCATTTCTAAATACTATTATTTCAGTTTTCTTGATGTTAACCTGCATGCCCGTGTTATCACAAAATTCAGAAATTGCGTTGAGCTGTATTTGTAAGTTCCTTGCTGTGTCCGCACAGTTAGCTACGTCGTCCGCAAAAAGTAAGCAAAGAATATCTGGTATATCATTAGTAATAAATATTCCATTATGACATTTCTCTCTGAGGTGGGTACAAAGGTCATTTATGTAAAGACTAAAAATTATCGGCGAATTTAAATCACCTTGTCTCGCTCCAATATTGCATTTAAATGGCTTAGTAAACATGTCTCCAACCCTAACATATGACTGGATGTTCGAATACATAGATATTAACACATGCACAAGCTTACCGTTGATGCCTTTCTTCAGAAGGCTTGAAAATAGTTTAAAGTGAACTAGAGAATCAAATGCTTTCTGAAAATCTACGTATAGTACATAGAACCTACCACCTGGTTTCGAAATATATTTCTGGACCATACTTTGCAAATTGAACATGTTATCTATAACCGAGTAACCCGCCCTAAACCCCGCCTGGGCTTCATCGATAATTTCAAACTGCTCCGACCATTTAGTAATTCTGTCATTAATTATGCTTGAGAAGATCTTATACATTATATTAATCAAAGATATCCCCCTGCAATTTGATGGATCGTCCCTCGAACCCGATTTGAAAATAGGAACTATAATGCTATCGCACCATATGGCTGGAAATTCACCAGAGTCTAATATTTTATTGAATAATATGTGCAGTATGGGCACTATGAAATCGCAAGTGTGTTTATAAAACTGTGTTCCTATCCCATCATTTCCGAAGGATTTCCCTGTTTTAAGTTTAGCTATGCTTCGGTTTATTTCCTCGTTTGAAATCGGTGCATTCAATAAAATATCCATATCATCATTATTTTGAAAATCATGCAAGTTTATATCTGAAGCAGGCGGCTGACCTTCTTTAAATAAAAGACTTTTAAAGTACGTTAACCAATCTTCTACATGTATCCGCCCAGTTCCCGTTATTGCCGTATTATTCAAGTTTTGTAATTTAATTAATTTCCAGAAACTTTTCGGATCGTTTCGTGCATTAATGAGGCTTTGCCGCCGATCAAATTGTAGCTTTAACTTTTTTGTCGTACAAATATACTTAAATGTATTACGAGCAGCTTTATAGTTGTTAAAATCCGTTGCACTATTTGTCCAGCGAAATCGTCTTAGCAATGAATATTTATAATGTTTTGCTTCGTTGCACTCACTATCCCACCATAAAGGTTGTATATTTGTAGCAGACGATGCTTTCGGTAACGAACGCATAGTTCTGGCCGACTGTTTATAGAGGTCAAGTATGATTAATACCGCATCGTTTACATTCACACCGATTAAAGCAGTAATTTCATTATACTTTAATTCCAAATTTATTCTAAACGACCGAATAAAATCTTCACGTAGACTATCTCTCCATTTATATTGCTCGAAGAATTCGAATTCTTGCGAGCGATTTTCTCCGTCGCATTCGACCTGTTCTGTTTGATTGCATTTTAACGTAAGTTGGGCATATACTGGGAAATGATCGGAATTATCACGTTCTTCAATATTAAAATCTGAAATAATCGGGAATAATTCCGAAGAAGCGATATGGTAGTCGACAACACTATGGCCATCATTTGCAATACACGTAAAGTTCCCAGATGTATCCCCATGTAGCCGGCCATTTATAATATGCACACTATGAGTGCAACAAAGCTCTACAAGTGATTTACCGATTAGATTGTTCCTATCTGTATCCTTATTATTTCGCGGCAAGTCGAACGTGTCTGTGTCATAGTCAACCGAAAATGTATACATATGATCTAAAGTATCATCAGGAATGAAATCAAGCAAATTCAAAGTTCGGGCGTTCATGTCCCCAGAAATATATAAATAGCATTCTGGATATACATTTTTTAACAATGAAATATTATTTTCTAACAAAACTATACCATTTTTCTCATTCGCATTATAAGTGGGTGATCCTTCGGGTGAGACATAAGCAATGTATAATAAAATATCCTTCATGAAATGAAAAACGCTAGATTTAATATATAAAACAATGCAATTTGAAAACTCTGGGAATATTTGCCTAATTAAACCAGATTTAGTTAAAGTATTTTTTACAAATACACTAACCCCACCACTGTTTCGAATTGCATTACCAAGTTTCTGTCTTATACAATCAAAATGAGTGAACTGCTGTAAAAACAAATCATATTCGCCTTTAAAGCTACTCCACGTTTCAACAAGTCCTACAATATCATATGTTTGTAAATATTGTTTAAATAACAAATCGTCCACATATTTTCTAAGTCCACTAATATTCCAGGTTAAAATGTTCAATTGTTCATAACTAGGTACATAATGTGTGACCAATGGGCCTTTATAGTTTAAGTAATGTGTTAAAAGATTGGCGAATTTAATAAAAGGCACATAAAGCATATGTTGAGGCACTGACAAGTTGAAACAAAGATGTATGCAACGTTATGTTGAGTGTGGAGAAATGGGATAACTCTGTGATGTATATAAGCCAATTATGCATATTTTAATCTGAAAGGGTACACTGCAGTCTCAACAATTTATTTTAACATAAGCATGAGTTCATTACTTTTATGACACTTAAAATATCCATAGCATCTGTCTTTACAAATGATAATGGGATCAATGATCTCTAGGAGATGTTACTTCCTTTCATGAATCCATAGATGTTCTATGTGGGACTATTTCAGAAATTTCACTGGCTTATCGAGAGAAGCTACACCCCTTGATATCGGCGGTTTTATCACTAACCTGGCTAAACCGTGATATTTGGTTTACATAGAAACATATAGGAGAAATTTAATTTTATCGTTATAACTGTTTCATTATTAAATATGTTTACGTCTTCTTGCTTCCTTTGTTAATTTTATAACAGCATATATGCTCCTCATATGTTCTATATAAAAATTACTCAAAACACGTTTTCGGTCACTTTTAAGGTCTCATAAACCTTAGTTGTGATGTTTTGCCAACCTATTACAACATATACGTTTATTGCAAATACAATTCTCGATGATATTAAGATATAAAAAATATGATAACTGCATCTTGCTTCCATTTTGATTTAAAAATGAGATGAAATGTAATTCTGATTTATTTTCTGTGTACCCAGTACAGCGTACTACTGTACCCAATACTGCGTATTATTGTACCCGATTAAATAAAGCATATATGTCACTATGTCAGCCGTCAATATGCAGATGTTGGTCAGTCCGAAATGTTTATAAACACATAGTGATATTGCAAGTTATATGTAGTTTAAAGTGTTTTTTTATTTATGTATTTTATATTATTAACTTTATATTTTAACTAAAGAACCTTCAAAAAACTTCAAATTCAAGTGCATTTCTTTTATAATTCAAAACATTATTTAATGGTTTAATTTCTCGCACAAATTTATGTTTTAATGTCTTTGATTTGAAATAAGTGTCATAGAAAGAAAATTTATTAAAGAGTATGTATAATTGGAATAATCAATTTATATAACTTGAAAGACCAAAACCAGTGACTAAATAACAATAATGCTTTACGCGAGGTACATTAGTTGAGCAAAGAGATTTAATAATGTAATATTATGGTTGATAATTATATCAATATTGAATACTTAGAATATCATTGTTTTGAATTACTCAATTTAAAAACTTATCATTACATATACGAAAATATTGCTAATCAGTTCTCAATTGATCTGATCAAAGGAGATAATAGTTTTTTTTAAAGATATTTTTAAATATGCGCAATAGTGCTCTTTTCTTCTTCTTCAGCTTTTAAATTCAAAACTCGGTTTATTGCTGATTTTAGTAGAGCTTTATCATGTCAAATAATTGTGCTTTGTATTGATATGCATAATTTATGTTTTAAAATGTATCTTATAATTCTTTTAGAATGGTTATGTACAAGTTTAAACGTTGATGTATATGTTTTGTTATATGGTGTGTACATAGATGGGACGAAAATAAAGATAATAAAATGAATGGTTTGCGGCACGAAAATAAAATCATTTAATTATTTTATGAACTATAATGTAACTGAGATTACTAAAGTTTGATTATTCATTCTGAAATAAATATTTTAGCTGCACACATGTTTCATTTATTTTGTGTATTTTTATGTTCGTTTTATAGTCATCGCATTGGTATCGTATATTTAACTTAGTACAAGTTAGTTATGATAGACCATTATCATATGTTAATAAGTATTACAGCATATTGAATTTAAACCTTTTCCTAAGATCAGTAAAATAATATGCAAATCTAATAATCCTACTACCCCTGTCCCGGAGGCAAAACCTGTAATTTTATTGGGAGTAATAATATAATCTGCTAGAATTTAATAATATTTCAACACAAGTTTGTTGTTCATTTTTAGCTATTTGATTTAACATCGATATTCAGATAAATTGATAACAAATTCAAATTTTATGAACAGATAATAGAGCGGAGAAAAAAAGAAATATTAGCGGGTTTCTACAAATCTGTGTTTTTCTTAATTAAGCGATTGCTTTTTTAATTAAATGTGTTGGTAATAATTCTTTAAACAACTTATATTATTTGTTTTAACTAACGTTCAGTTTTAAGTTTAATTTTAAAAACATAGATCCTCTCGTATATTAAAATGGTATGCGAAAAATATTAATCTGTTGTAACAACATAATCTTAAAATATTGTAACACGAAGTACTTAAAATAAGTTGTTAAAAATGAATTATGGTCAAATACTGTTTTAGGCTTTATTAGAAACACATGCGCTAATATAAAGATGTCTGATTCAAACAAAATTTTATATAATTATATAACCGTAATAATTTTATTTAAAACAACAGCATTTTATTTAAAATATCATTTGAATATCAGTGCACTTGTCTCGTTAACTCAGACAGTAATGTGTCCGACTATCAACCCTCGGGTCGTGAATTCGATTCCCCGTCCGGCATCAGTCTCTATGTTGATTAATTTACGACATAATGTCTCATTGCCATTCTGTCGCTTTCAAACATAAGTTTATATAACCGTTTGCCAACAACTGTTATAATTGTATTTCTTTATAGTAACACAAAATAATCAATTTTTATCTGTTGATTGATGATAAAATGAATTATATCAAAGTATATTAAAATTTGTAATCAAAATCATTTATCATGTTATATTTTTACACATTAAATTTGATCAAATGATTTTAGCGTTTTAATAAAATTCATTTTTTTTTTTTTTATACTACACATTAAAAAAACGCCAAAACGTGCTTATCAAAACCAAGGACTTATATAACAACAATAACAACAACAACAACAACAACAACAACAACAACAACAACAACAACAACAACAACAACAACAACAACAACAACAACAACAACAACAACAACTTTTATTCAGCATAAAGCCAAATTACAGTGGAAGTCCTTGTCAAAAATCGAATAGATATATTATACCCGAGGGCATATATTATACGTCACGCCTGCTTAATATATGTGTCAGAGCGGAACGGTACCTGTATGTTTTATCAAGGTCTAAGGGAAGTAATTTGATTCATCTCCAATATCGCCAAACTTTTGAGAAATGTCTGAAATAGTCCAGTATGCATTTGATGTGTGAACCTTAGTAAATTTTATTTACAACTATGTTATGTCCCTCTGAATACAACTTTTCAATCCCTGGGATCGGGTGTTGTTAATGAATGAATGAATATTTAGCGTCATTTTTATGCCATCGAGGGCTAACAGACGATCAGTTAACCTAAACACTGTTTCCTGGGATTATCCAGTACTCGAGCACACCCCATCTCCGCAAGTAACTGATAACTTTCCCACTTGAATCAGTGGTGAGAGACGAATGATAATGAGACACAATGTCGTATATCAATCATCACGGAGACTGTTGCCGGGCAGGGGATTCGAACTCACGACTCCTGGATTGATAGTCAGACGCGTAACCGACTGAGCTAATCGGGCCCGGCAGCTCTCTACAAGCACTACATTGTTTTATATCAATGTCAGTTAAGTCTTATTTCAACTGAAATGTTTTCACATTTTCTAACGCTACATACAATTTGTCCTCCTTGTCTCACAGTAAGTGATGGAGTATGGGTGTAAATTTCAATGTTGCTGACCCAGCAGTATGTGAGGATGTGTGTATATTTGATAGACAACAATAACATGTTTAATAAGAACTTGCACAAACAATTTGTAAAATAATGCAATAATTGTTTTTTACATTTCAACTGATACAGGAATGTTGACCTTAAGATCAGTATTCCATATAAGTGGCGACATGGTCTTATTTATTAGCTGGTAATAACTATATGTTATTAACACTATTAACTGATTTGGTGAAATAGTTAACTGATATCAAAGTAGTAATTTACATGAGCATGTGTCTATATTTTAAACACAATTCAAGCATTATGCTTAATATCTCTATATTTAAGTTAGTTTGACCAATTTTTTACCATATCTTCGAGGGAAATTAAATAACATAGATCCGAATATTAAGAAATTCAATGTAAATATATGCTAAGCTATTGTTGTCAATATTAGTGACGGAAAACAGGATTTGCAATTAGACTGTCTTTAAAATTTATACTTGGGTTTTATAGGCATAGTACCACCATTGGAAACAGGAAGTGATTCCATGGTGTTCTTTAAAAATACATTTTTCTTATTTTAATACTCACTTTTTTATTTGAATGACATTATTGATGTATTTTGAACATTTTGACAACATTGTCATGTTTGAATTGTGAAATTAGAAAAAAAATGGTGCTTGGAAATGCGGGTATGAATACATTATTTCGGAAGTCTACTTTCACTTTGTCAACAGTGTACACACTGAGTAGGAAAAAAACACTCTTATATGACACATGACCCCTACTTTTCTCATCATATTTTGATAGTGCAGAGGTTGACAAACAGTAAAATGTAAGTTTCACTTCTTTCATTTGGGTCTTTCTATGAATGACAAGTCTTCAAACTTTTATTATTTACTATATAATTAAGAACAAAAATCAATGGTGGGTTTACACCTTATAGAGAAAAAATCCAATAATTACCAATCCTCTGTTGAATATAAAAATGTACGTAATGTTAGTATTAATTATTGTTAAATATGTCTTTTTTTAGAAAAAAAACATCAAATCACCACTTGGATAAAACTCAGAAATTGATATTATAGGAACTGTTCTAATAACGGCTGAAATTATTTTTGGAGCGCATGGTCAAAGGTAGAGCATGGAACCCAGGATTCGAGGGGGGTGGGGGTGGGGGAGGGTCCGTTGGTTCAATCCGGACCCAAGGCTACGTTAGTGGCCTTGGGCAAGACACTTTTCTGCATATGCTTATAACTGGTTCTACACTGGTTCTACACAGGAAGAGCATGATTAGTTAAAGATGTAATGACTTGTTTCACAATAAAAGCGTTTAAATTACATGTAATTGATTAATGTTTTCTGTACATGGACAATTTGATATGGTTAAGGACAATGTCAATGCTGCATTTCAAAAACAAAACAACAGGAAAAAAATCATTAAAGAATGGTTCATGTCATAACAGTGTAATGCATGGAATGAGAGAAAAACACTTCACTAATCAATAAAATAGTTTTACATTTATGACATTCTTAGTGAAAACAATATATATATATATATGTATAAATCTTACTTTGTATCAGTTCTGTCCTTATAAAAAATAATCATTCATGTTACAAAATAACTAATAATCATTTCTTTTAAATATAAAAGAGGAAAAAGGATATTCTTGCATTAAATATGGTGGTATGGATGCAGTTGTGGTTAAAATAGATAAAGTTTTAAACACGAAATCATCTAAAAGTTTGATTAGTCATGCATAACTTGTACTTTGCATTTAACAACTATATCTTCACTTTGTTCTTATTTATCACAAGTATCTATCTCTTCGACATGCGTCCATACAAAGTATCATATTTTACTTACATGGATTATTCAATAAACGTTTGTCATCAAAAAGCAGAAATGATATTAGAACTTTTGCAGTGCATTTATATTATGCCATGAAAGAGCGTTAAACCTTTGAATGAATTATTTTTTCAACATATGTTTATATTTTTGCATGTATGTTGTGATGCAATGTTTTGTATTTATTGCACTGTGACATCATTTATCTATGCTGCAACTGTATTAATATGTATATTGTGAACAGCACTGTTCTAACTGGTACCTGTTAATAAATGTGTATGGGAGGGATACCATTATCACGAATAAACTGAATACATATACGCCTTTAAATAATTGTTTCCTGATTATTCTAATTAAACAAGCAACCCATACTGCATATTGTCCTGGTTTCAATTATATAATGTGATTTGGTAAGGTATCATGTCATGTGTCGTCTGCAGCATGATACATCAAAGTTAAAAAAAATAGTTTTTTTCAATACTGTGTCGGTAGGATTGAATAGTTATTGAAAGCGATAGAAAAATCAACAAACAATATAATTTAGAATTAAAAATTGTGTTTATTATATAACATTATATTTTTATGAAAAAAAAACAATGGCAAACAAACTTACAGGTTGAAAAGTATTTTATTTAATTGCATACATTAATAATTACAGGAGCAATTGTCAATTAGCGCTGTTATATATTTCATTGACAAGGCAATGCGCATTTATTGTGTGTTTCGCTCATGCATTTGTATAATGAGTAGCTGTACATGCTTAAGTCGAAATAAAATATATATTCAGTACTGTTCTGTTTGTTAGTAAAAAATATACATGTATGGCCAGTGATTAACTATTTTGTTATAAGTCCTGTCCGAGTTTGAAAACTTATGACATTTGTTTTGAAAAAGGGGTCGGGAGGGGTTGTTGGCGGAGTGGTTGGTTTGTTTCATTATGATAATGTTGTTTTAAAAACCGGTATAGTTCCAGCTAGATTTTTTCATTTGAAAAAAAATATGTTAAACTCACTCAAAATAATTGATTATTTTTACATTACAACTTTTAGCCCAGTTAGATCTCTCGGTAGCTCGTCTGACTATAAATTCAGGGGTCGTGAGTCCGGATCCCCGCCCAGCTACAATCTCTGTGATAATTCATATATGTAAATAAAAACGGTGATGTAGTATCTACAAATACATATATGTATAACTGAATAAGGAAGTTTCTGTATCTGAACGCAATTTTTCAACATGATTACGTTATCGTTCAAACCCTTATATGGTTAGGTTTATCTAAATGAATGACGTAAGATTAATGGATGAATGACGCAGTGACAAATCATAAAGTACCACATAGACAAGACAATGAGTTGTATTGTTTAGGATACCTCTATGGTTGTCGGCTACTTAACGGGCTAGGTCTTATAACTTAAGTCTAATGCTATTTTATTTAATTTTGATTATAGGAGTAAGTTCGTAGTATTAAAATGCATTTTATCAAACTATTGCTATCCCCCATTTTTTAAAATTTACTATATTTACTAAATTTAGTATATTTGAATGACGTTTGAAAAAAATGCCATTTTCAACATATTACATGTTATATATGGTATCAAGTTTTATCGGCAGGGAAGGACTTCAAATTGAATATGTGCAGAATCATAGTATTTGCACAATAAAACTAAAATACGTTCTCAACGTATATAAAGTGTTTGGTCTGAATTAGATTTAAACTCATCGTCTTAGCGGTAAGATGTAAGAAATCTTGAGACAGCTGTTTTGTCAGCATGTTTTTGTTTGCCACCATGTACGTGTGGAAGCTGCCGTATTTGAATTCTGACGGGTGTACTTTCATTAACATCGTCTTGTTTTATGATTGATGACAAGTGTAAGCGAGGTTGCGTGTTCCCTTAAATCTAAATAAAGCTCGAAAAGTGGCGGTGTTAATTAATTGCATTGCTTGTTGAGAACTTAGACAGACTTCGATATCACTAAATAATTATAACAATCGTACATTCTGTCGCCTCTTATAACATTTCCCCCGGTGTTATTCGTGCATTATCCGGACATCGTGTTTTTTTAACCATAATGATCAAAATAAAATATAAAGATCTAAGATGAGCATAAATTTGCAGTAAGTTCATGCACCGATCGTTTTCTTATCCGGAGACACAGAAGATGAGATTCAACACATTCTCCACCAGTGTTTCAGGTTTTTATATCAGTTTAGCGGTTAGATGTATATTTGAAATTGGATGGTGATAGGTTTGAACTTCAGGAGAGAACCGTGGCATTGTCGTGTAATAAATATTGATGTGAATGGTGTGTCCTAGTAGTAGAGATCATAGGATTGTGGGTTCAGTCCTCCGTCACGACTATGTGTCGTGTCCTTGAGCAAGACACTATATCTGTATAGGCTTAGTACTGGTTCTACCGAGATAGAATCGAGCGTGATTTGTCACAGTTTTTTTCACAATTGATGTAAAATAGATAAGCTTAATACTCTTAAACACTTTCACATACTACGAATTTACAATACGAATGTAAGAGATACAATGTAAATATATAAATATGGAATCTAAATAAAAAAAGTATACAGTACAAATCATTTTTTAGATACAAATAAGACGTATAGAATACAAATGAAACAATATAGAATGTTAACAAAAACACACAAAACAAATGAGCAAATACAGAATACAAATGTAACAATATACAATATAATTGTATGAAAAATATTAAGTATTGTAACGTTTGACATGCCATATCCACACAAAACATGCGTAATCGGTTATTTCCATTAGAAGGTGAAAATGCCTGAGCGATATTCCGATCACCTGCGTCGCTTTACGTTATAAGATAAGCTGTATCAGAAAATTAGAATTTTCGGATAAAGTTTCTGGATTCTGGGTTCATTTTATTTATTTCAGTCTGTATATAAATGCGTAGTCTTAATAAGCTCGTCCAGCCATGCTGACCTATTTTTTCGTGTCTACGTGCTGTACTGATATAAAGCTAACATATATAACGTAAACACATACCACGCACACTTTTGAACTACTACGTATTTCAGTCCATATATAAGCTCCTCGAGTTTTATTTGTTCATTATACTGAACGTCACTGAATAAGAATACACTATAGAGAATTATAATACAAACATAGTAAGCGGGGAAGATTATCATAATGTATTTTCACAAGAAGACTACCGTGTATGCTTTAGTGCTATCGTATTTATGTGTATGTAATAAACGGAGTGTGTTAAATGCATTATACTGCAACACGGAAGACAAATCTTGTTTGTCATTTATTCAACAACTGATTACATTGCCCAAGTCTGGTAAACCTGTCGTAAACCAGATATATGAGGTATAGTATAACATTTTTTATGTTTGAAGCCATTTAAACATATAACAGAATATAAATGACAGTCAGTTTTAATAAGGGGACGGAATGTTCTGAATGAGAGTGAGTTAAACAACTGTTCTCTTGTAAGCACTGCTTAAATTTCTCACATACAGAATTTACAAGATGGGCTTATAGCGTTCATAGCTATTTTACAATGAAATGAATGTTTGTTTGAATAATGCAGTGTGGTGCAGGTAGATCGTCTACCTGTGGAATGTCGTGGGTTTGCCCCGAACGGGTCATTACAATGACTTGAAAAATGGTAATAGAAGCTTGGCGCTCAGCATTTAGAGGATAGTTCTAGGTCTAGTTGGCCCGGTGTCAGTATAATGTGACTGGTTGGGGTATCATACCACATATATGCGGCATGATACTCCAGTATGACAGCGCTCAGAATACTGTCTTAAGCAGACACCGTTGCGATATGACTGAAAAAGTATTGAAAGCGATGCTAAACACCATTTAACAACTGTTTGTTTGATTTAATGCAAAATAATTAAGTCGTACAGTTTATAATCCTACCGATTCCTCACTGTTGTTCCATTTTTACATTCATAATGTTTGACCTACTTAAGGATGCATTATGTCTTCAATTTACACAACATAATAGAAAAATGGGAAAAAGAACATAAAAACATAGAATGCTATCGATATTGGCGTGATAATCATTGCAACGAAATTTTACAGAAAATAACAATCTGTATATAACAGTAACACTAAATAACGCATTCTACCTCATTTTTATTAGGTTGACCTTGTAGACAACCTTGCTATGAGATGGAATGATTCTGGAGTTGCGTTAAGAAGCTTAACACTGGATAACTACAAATACGAGATATATACAAAGTATGACGATCAGCCAAATGTATGGAATAGGGATTTACATACGTTAGATTCTTTATTATTGAACTGTCTTATTTTTGTTCTTATTGCAGCCTTTGATATCATATACGGAATATGTTTTGCTAAAAATATTTCCTTTAAAATAAAAATTGACAAAAAATCGGAAACATTGTCTTTTCATAAACATAAGCTATCAATTAGTAAAGACGTGTGGGGCATCATAGGTTCGTTATTAACATACGTATTAAAATATATATTTAATGAAAATTGGAAAGAAAATCATATGCATGAATTTGACGGTTTATATAAAAGAACATTTGCTAAAAACATACGTAGCAAGAATGGAAGTTACTTTCATATATTTGGATTAAGTGGACTTAGAAATATATCAATGTGTGTTTATCCGACGTCTATGGATAGGTATTTTGATGACATTGCTAAAGATAATGCTACAAAACGTGACTTAATGAAATACGAGTGGGCTCGGTACGAATCATTTCGAAACTTCCCAAAGACGTCTGTGATGATGCCAATGCGGCTGGCTCAGGCAGGCTTCTTTTATAATGGACTTGGAGAGGAAGTAACGTGCTTTTGTTGCGGAGTCAGAAATAGGACTTGGAATTCAGACGAAACGGCTCTGCAAGTGCATGAACGCATTTCGCAAAAATGTAGGTTTATTCGAGGTGATGAGAACAATAACGTTTCTATACACGATTCAAATGAATTAAAGCACATGTCTGGAAATAACTATTCTTATAAGACAAGATATACTGACACATGTCCAGGAGGGGCTTGTGGTGGTCCAGCTGATGACCAGTGTACTAAAAACTATAAAACAAATTTTGAAGTAAGACAATGCACAGAAACAGAAAAGTCGGCGGCATGTACTCAACAATCAAATGTTACCAGTAGTAGAATTCAGCATCCGTCTAACGAATATACTCAACAAGAATCAGAATTGCAAAATGCATCTGAAAGACCAAATGGAACTTATTCAACACCTGCTAATAACAATCTAACTCCGAATCAAATAAATGATTTACCCGGTATTAACTATGATCGTGCTAAACATCCGGACTATGCAGTGAAATCAGTTAGGATGTCTTCGTATGTGGGTTGGTCCGTACATTATATACAAAAACCTAAAGAACTTTCAGAGGCTGGATTTTATTATGCCGGTAGGCACAAACGTTCCTTTATAACATCAGTTATTAATAAACAGTATTTATTTGCAATAATAGTGATTCTGCCACTTGTTGAAATTTATATAATCGATGAAGCTAATATTAGTGAAACAAGCAATGTTTTATTTAAAAATAATGTGTGATATACATAAGCATCGAATGCCGATGCACTGAACTATTTACATACAGACGCGTTAACAAATCCTTGTGGTTGTTAAGAATTCAAAACGATACCCATTGCTACTACTGGAAAGAGTTTGTCGCAATTAATACGCGCGTGCCAATATACTGAACTAAGACGTATCCGCGATGCTCGGTGTGATTGATAATAAATCGGAATAAAGTATTATCCGTTGTTACTAAAAGATAAAACGTTTACTTCTACTACAATAAAAAGTAGTTCATGTTTAATACTATTGAAAAAGGTAGTTCATGTTTACTACTAATGAAAAAAGTAAGACATGTTTACGACTACCAAAATATGTAGTTCATGTTTAATACTACTGAAAAAAGTAGTTCATGTTTACTACTAACGAAAAAAGTAAGACATGTTTACGACTACCAAAATATGTAGTTCATGTTTAATACTACTGAAAAAAAGTAGTTCATGTTTACTACTAACGAAAAAAGTAAGACATGTTTACGACTACCAAAATATGTAGTTCATGATTAATACTACTGAAAAAAGTAGCTCATTTTTACAACTAACGAAAAAAGTAAGACATGTTTACGACTACCAAAATATGTAGTTCATGATTAATACTACTGAAAAACGTAGTTCATGTTTACTGCTTACGAAAAATGTAAGACATGTTTACGACTACCAAAATATGTAGTTCATGATTAATACTACTGAAAAAAGTAGTCCATGTTTACTTCTAACGAAAAAAGTAAGACATGTTTACGATTACCAAAATATGTAGTTCATGTTAAATACTACTGAAAAAAGTAGTTCATGTTTACTACTAATGAAAAAAGTCAGATTTACTTACGACTACCAAAATATGTAGTTAATGTATAATACTACTAAAAAAACTAGATCTTGTTTTCTATTTCTAAAATAATAATATGTATAATGCTACTGAAAAAAGTAGTTACATATTTACTACTACTGAAAAAATAGTTCATAGTTAACAATTTACTGACAAATGTTATGTTATATTGAATAATCTCTTCACTACTTTGTAAAATGGTATGGAATATGTCAATAAAGCTGAAATAATACAATATACGAATATAGTTACTTTACTGTTATGTTTCTAACAACCATATATTTGTATATATACTATTTTTATTTGGTCCAGGTTTCCAAGATTGTGTACGTTGTTTTTTCTGTGGTGGGGGTCTTAAGAATTGGGTGTATGGTGACAGCCCCTGGATAGAACATGCACGTTGGTACCCCAATTGTGATTATGTTAGGCATTTCAAAGGAGAAGAGTTTGTACAAATGTACAGAGACGATAAATCTGTAAACAAAGAAACGGAGGAAGTTGCAAAGAGTCAGAAAAACACAACTGGAAACGTAAATATTATTGATATATTATAAATAGTATCTTGGAATGTTAACATTGAAATGAGAGAGAGAATAGAATACCTTATTTAAAAATTCGCTCGAATAAAAAACGAATCAAAATCGTAGAATACTTATCTTATATATATATATATACTGCATATTTTATCAGATCTAGACAAGTATATTCAGTATGATAATTAATAACTCGTTAACAAAGACTATTTACGTAGTGTGATGATTAAAATGCATACAAATTAAGACAGTTGTGCATATGTAAACACATGATGAATTGAATAAAACAAATATCGAAACAGTATTATTTTTCACCAAAAACATTAATTGTATTATTAAAGTATAAACACAAACATGACATGTTTTTAGAATGGTGCTACTGCAGGAAATGGAAAGAAAGCTGAAACGACAAATAAATCAAATGGCAAAACACATCACACAGTTGATGAAGATATGAACAGCGTTGCTGCTGAAACAATTATGGAAATGGGATTTGTCAGAGCAGTTGTTCATGGTGCAATACAACAGTACAAAAATAGAAATGGTACGAATGTATAAATGTATTAAAAATTCGAAACTAGCTACTATTAATGTTTTAATCACGTTGTTATTATGGAATATTGACATTCAAACTCAACGCGAGTCCAAAAATGGAATTGTTGGTATAAGCAGAATATACAGGCAGATTAACATTGTCACGGAATTTCTAATTTTGTTCTTAAAAGAAATTAAAGGCAATTTTCGGATAAAAACAGCATGGCACGTGTCTGTTTTGCATTACATTTGTTAAACTAAGTCTGAGTTCAAACAGAAACACGCGTGTAAAAGTGAAGATACAATATATACATGCACACGTAAGTAATGTCTTTAATCCTATTATTCTATCCATATTAATCATTTCAGGAAACAAGGCTCTAACCGCAGCTGCACTGATGGAGATCATACTTGAAGACAATCAAGCCACTGCGAGTACTGGTAATACAGAACAGGCATGCCCACCTGTGTCACCTGCCACTCAATCCAACAATACTGCTATCCAGACAAATTCGTCATCTGGAATTACATCAGAGAACAATACAACAAGTAGACCATGCATAGCTACTGCTAAAATACCATTACCAGGAGACACCACGTCTCAGGCAGCTAAGCGATCAGCTAACTCATCTATTGGAGGTGGCATAAACGTTTTTTGTTTTCGCTTATTGTTATAATTGTTTAACTGTAACCACCACACTAGCCATAAATAGCATTCTTAAAATTAATTTATCACTTTGTGTTTAAAGGAAAATTGTATACATAAATATACAGACATAATGATTAACTAATATATGTCAATTATAGCATTTTAACAACTTCTATCGCTTATTATATTAAACTTACATGTTTTAAATATTCCACGGAATCCATTCTTATTATTCCAGAAAACATACATCACAGAGTGCGTTGCCTATGTATTAAAATCCAAAATATTTTATTCATTCGAAATAAATCAAGTGAACAGATGAAACGCTGGATAACCCGATCAGAAAAATAATCCTCTGGAAGAACGCAACAAAACACAGAAAATGGCGGACTCTCTTTCACCGAGTTTGTTTGTTAATGAGAGTTCACAGTCAACCCCTTGCAAAGCTTATTTATGGTGGTTATATTCATTATGCAGTCAGTCATTTTCTAAATAAAATTTATAAATCTATCTTTTTATATGGTAGATGCAAAATCTCTCGTTGAAGAAAACAGAAGTCTAAGAGAACAGATGATGTGTAAAATATGCATGGACAATGACGCGTGCATCGTGTTTCTACCGTGTGGTCACATGGTTGCCTGTCCAGAATGTGCCCCGTTTCTGAGGAAATGTGCCATTTGTAGACAATTGATTAAGGGAACTATAAGGGCGTTTCCCTCATAAAACAGAAATACACGTGCCATGTGAATGAACTAAAAACTGAAATTAATAAAATCATTAAGTGATTGTGTTAATTGAAATCACCTCCATTTTGTTATGCGTATAAGATTTGATATTATACAATTTTTTAGTAATATATATTGAATAGTACAACAACAAACACGTATTAGCAAGATATGCTATTCTAAAAAGAATTACAAGAGGACTGGCCACTGAAGAAGTATTGTTGATGCAAGTATTAAAGCGATAACGTTGTATTTCCTTTTAAGTAATCGCTTGGCTATTATTAATTAGAATAATTTGAGGCAAAAGGTTATTTCTAATCACGTGGACAAGTACATGTATATATCATATACATCTCCAAAGACCCGAACACAAAGGTAAGTACCTTGTTAATACGTGTTTTTCTAGCTACTGGCGGGAAATATGGACATTTGTTATTTTTATAAGGTTATTATTAAATGTATAATGTTTTGTTTTATTTTCGTTAGACTTTGTGACAAGTTATTGTTGTCGATTTAAGATTGTTTTACTCTGTATATACTCTGTACACTCTGTGTGTAATTAATTACAAATTAAAACAAATCAAAATGAGATTATGTAAATTACTCGTTTAAAATGTTAAAATAAAATGTTAATTGCAAACTAAAGTTGTTTTTATGTGTTCTAGAAAAATAAACATGTTTATGCATAATCCCTGTGTTGTACTAAAATACACACGTTCACAAACATGTAGAACTTATGTTGATATCATATGGAAAACAAAGAACGAGACATGACACAATGCTGCCCTAGCATAAACAAGTAAATATTTAATAAACTCTTATCATGTCTCGTATGCACAAACCATTCTTGAGAACATTCGTAGACTTGAAATTGAAAATCTAGATTTCGACCTTAGATATCTAGTTGACCATGAATAATTGTTAGAGTTTATTTGACTATGTATTAGGTGTCCGTACATGCTTGCACATTTTGGTCTCAAAAATGGTCTCTAAGTGTATTATTCAAAATTCATTCTTGAGTAGTTCAAGCCTAACAATATGTTTTAATGATGGTTGGTGGTTACCACACCTGGAGACACAATACTGCCACCATAGCAGCACAAACATAATTGTGCATACAAATTAATTTGGAATTCTGACCTCCGTCACTACATACAACAAGAGAAAGAGCTGACATGGCTCATACAGCAATACTATGGTTCTGAAAATAGTGACATTTGGTGGACTATAACAGGCGGGTGTGCATGTATTTAGAGCAGATGAGTAAATGAATGAATGAATGAATGAATGAATGAATGAATGAATGAATGAACACGTTGTAAATTATTCGACGCCAACAAGAACAATGAATCCTGGTTCACTTTACATGCACATAAACAACAAACTAACATACAGTTTCAAAATATCACATCAACAAATGAATATGCAGAATGAACCTAGAACTTTGATACCTGCAGAACTGCAGAGTTTCGGCAAATTCTATCCTATTACTCAAGGTGTCGCTTCTAACGACATACATGAGCCAAAATGGTCCTATTCTTACCATCACTCATATGGCTCTCCAGAACCACATAGGTGTTGGTAATTTAACCACAATAATAAACATGACAAAAATGATAAAATGAGCATGACACCCATTCGGAATATTCCTACCCCACTGCACAGACTGACAGTGTGGTTCCGGAATAGAGATGATGAGGACTGTTTAAAATAATGAAATCAATAACCAGCATATTCATGCCAGATGGTATCGCTAACCGTATCAAGTTTAATGTTTTTTTAATGTAGTTTAACGTCTTTTTAAACACATTTCATGTTATACATGGCATTTCTAGTTTTATTGGTGGAGGAAAACCTCAGAATGAATCCGAGTAGAACCATCTTCATGCCGCAAGTAACTGGCAAATATTCTCACATAAAGTTTTTTGGAGCGAGCGGGACTCGAACCTACGACCTTAGCGATGACAGCCTACTAAAAACTACTAAAATATAGACAACCGACTTGATAAAACTGTAACTGGTAGAGGCTTTTCTTAGCAGAAACTATATTCTGTACCGTAGTTATGAATAAAGGTTAACACTAGATATTGACTATAACAGTAAAACAACACACACACACCTGCATTCATGCATGTACTTAAATACGATTTCCTGCACAATCGCACGTGTACACTCATGCACAGTACTTGTTTATTCAATACAAGAGAGCATTACAGCCAACTACAACACCGCAAGGGTCATCTGTGGTCGAGTGGTCTAAGGCGCCGTCTCAAGATCACTTACCTCTCACCGCTAAGATCGTAGGTTCGAGTCCGGCTCGCTTCAAAAACTTTATGTGAGAAAGTTTCCAGTTACTTACGGAAGGACGGTTGTTCTACTTAGTCTGACTCAGGCTGAGGTCTTCCTCCACCAGTTAAACTGGATATGCCATATATAACCTGAAATGTGTTAGCTGATATGGCGTTCAACCTCATTAAAAAACAACCCCACAAAACAATAACATGCACAAAAAGACGTTCTACTAATAAGTAAACACATCTACAAAAGTAACAACAGTAGTAATAAAACAGATAAAATACATGAAAGTGGTTTTTGTTGGATTTATCTGCCCCTTTTTCACTACTTACCTAACATTTATCTCAACCTCAGCTTTTTGTAGTTAAAGTACATTATAAAATGTGTGTCACATTATTTAATTTCAGGATCGTTCATTGAAATAAGTACAGCGTTATTACCAAGCTAAAATAATTACAACCAGGCTGAAATAAGTACAGTGTTTTTATCCAGTTGGGTTTTAGGTTTCCACTTCTTCCTACATGCAAGATATTCTACAATCCAAAGATTTGAGTAGCTAGTAAAATAAATTATAAAAAAGGTGGTAAAAAGGTTTATAACGGATGTGTGAACGGACGGGTGACATTTCGTCATTCCTTATAAGGATACTAAACTGTGGTCTTTTCCGGATATTATAATACAATGATTTTTTCTTTTTCATAATGTTTGCAATAATGCATGTGTGTACCCGCAACCATTCGTACAACAGGTAAAACGCACACTGTTTTGAGTCATTTAGGGCATACCAAATCTTTTAAAAATAAGGCACAAAGTCCTTGTCGCTTATGTCATTCAAGGTTCTAGAACTTGTCAACAGTTTGATTTAATGATATCATTAACGCCTTGAACTATAAATATATTGATTCACCGACTTCAGTTGAATTACTCCATATGGTAGTAAATACACTGTTTATGCACACTGCAGACGTCAATGGTTACTCGTAGTTATATATAGGCTATTATCTACGACCGATAAAACATGACATATTTATTTCAGGAGTACATGGGGATTTTTCTGAATCGTCTTTATTTTTAAATCACGTTGGCAGCGTAAATTAGCCGAGTAGAAAGAGTCGCTTCGGTAAAACATTCGTTAATACATTCGATAATACATTCGGTAATACAATAATTGCTTGGGCCGTTTTTGTAATGAAGCGAAATTTCTTTAATATAAAAACTAAGCTTTTTTCAAATAATGATATAATTATAGACAATATAAGATAAAACTCTACTGATGACATATGTTAATTAACTTGAGGTTGTGCTACTACCATTCTGTTCAAAATGTTTGCACTGTTAAGTATGCTTCGTGTATTTAAGTATATTATTTATGGTGAAATACTTTGTAAGATCAAAATAATGTTCTGTTCTGTCAACACGTTTTATGACAATTTCAGAACAAAAGCATGACCTAAGCTATTTGTGTACCTGATTCATGTTTGCGTGAAAAAACAACAACAGAAAACTACGAAGAAATATTTCCATTTTTCCTTAAAAGAAGATGATAAACAACCTTCAACTTGCTTTATTTTTATGTGCATGCTTGTCCATATTTGGTAATACAATATCCTATTTACACTGTTATCCGATACTGGGTCATAACCTATGTTAAGGACAAATCTATTTTAAACACACATTCGGGAATACCTGTAACTATATTTATAATTTGGTTTCCCAAAATTAAATTAAAGATTATCTAAGCGACTTGGTATTGCATTGAAAAGGTTTCACATACAAATTTTAAAGCTATTTATCTCGATAACTCCATATACTGTTTGGGGGAAAAATTGAGTGGGGTTTACCGCCATTTCCAACATATTTCATGTTAAATATGGCATATTCATTTGTATTTGTGGTGGAATAACTCAGAATGAATTTAAGTAGAACCACTGCCCTTCGGCAAGTGACCGGCAAACTTTCTTACATAACGGGTTTCGAGCGAACGGGACTTGAACCTACGACCTTAGTGGTTAGAAGTAGCTTGGGTCAAAGTCACATGCAAATTAAACTTACAATATAGATTAAATGCAGCGGTGGTCGAGTGGTATAGCGTTAAGAGTTCGCCGCGCATTCGGAAAGTTGTGGGTTCGGATCAAGGTCGAGTCTTAGCAATTACAAAATAGTGCTCAGCATTTAGGTGAAAGTTCTAGGTGTGGTTAGCCTGGTGTCAGTATAACGCGACTGGGTTTGATGCCATACCATGTGTCTTCAGCATGACATTTCGGTTTGACTGCGCTTGCAATATTGTAGACACCTTCGTGATATACCTGAACAATTGTTAAGAGCACCGCTACATTTAACACACTTACAATTCTGAATCATTTGTATATATATGAACATGAACATATAGGTTTGATAGTAACACATTAATTAGATAAAGGTACATGAACGGATGTGTATGACATGTTTTACCAGAATCCCAAGGATTCACAGATATGTTTATTTTATCTGCACGATATAATTCTATAACGTGTTCATTTTCTTAAAATTAAAAGAAGTATAAGAAAAATTAACACTTATTTTTGAGAAACACAACAACAAAAAAACAAAACAAATCAAAACAACGGTTATATATGTTGCTACGTGATCACGTCGCAAAATCATCGATCTCATCACTTGCACGTAGTTCATTTAATAATATTACAAAATTAGTAGAAATATTTCACGTTTTTATAAACTTTTGATAAACTTTCAAGTGATTTATTAGACCACATGTGGTACTGCAGATATCTCAGATTACTGACGTGGACATATGAAAATCTGAGTAGGAAAAAACTTTGATATTGAAAGCAGTCTATTCCATACCGGATTTACAATTTTACTTTACCGGGCCAGTATTGAAAATTCATCTTCCGGTACATTATTACGGCGTGGGCAAGCAAAATTTAAGAAAAAACAACAACAAAACATTTGTAAATAAATTTGTTTTCTTTTTTTATTTAAAAATATATAATGTGAGAAAATATAAGAAATAATCACTTAATTTATATTAATCCTTCATTCATAGTATTTTGGCCTAATCAATCATCTGTAATCAATCATCTGTAATCAACCATCTGAAATTTCTAAACCAACACTGATGACATTGTTTACGTTCATTTTAAATTTGATAAAGTGATTTCTAAACAACACACACCGCAATGTGGTCTAGTCAATGAGCGTACGCCTCGCATGCGGGAGGTCGTAGGTTCGATCGTCAGCCGGGTCATACCAAGGACTTGAAAAAAAGTACTATAAGCTTCCTCGCTTGGCGCTCAGCATATAGAGGATAGTTCTAGGTCTGGTCGACCCGGTTTAACTATAATGTGACCGAGTGGTATATCATACTACGTGTCTGTGGCATGATACTGTAGTGTGGCAGTGCTCAGAATACTGTCTTTAGTAAACACCGTCGCGATATGACTGACAGATTGTTGAAAGCGACGCTAAACGCCACACAACAACAACAACAACTTAACAGCACAGAACACAGCCCAGGAAATAAAATGGCAGACTTGGATTTATTGAGTCTGTTATAGTTTAATAGGTGATTATCTATGTTCCAGCCACAATTAATGAGATCTATTATTCTTGATTCAAAGTACGGGAGTATTTACAAGGCTGTTACAATACACGAAAGATTAGTCTATACTAAGGACCAAGCACTCCCGACTGGGTCCGTTCAATAGCAATGTTGGGAAAGCCACATTTGTGCATGTTGATTGGTCAGTTTCTTCATCTGAAAGTTTGAATGACGTCACAGTTTAGTAAGCGTTCCATTGCTATGAATTGTGGGACAGGCAGAGAATTCCCTGCTTTTTCATTGGGTTTACTAGACCTGATATGGGAGATACCAGGTTATAGGATAGACTAAAGTAAGATATTAAATTAA